>CM071799.1:12467672-13167059 GCA_036559045.1 Platycarya longipes | reverse complement strand
TTATTAATCTAAAAGCAAACGCTAAACTGTATGAAGTCTCTTAGTCGGTTGATAACTTTCCAGAGGCAAGAGTCAGTGGGAATTACACGTGACATTACTGAAAGATAGGTCCCAAGACGATATTTCCTGGTGTGGGTACTATCTATCCAAAAGTTTTTGAGATATGATAAAAGCCCACGCTAGCTTTGAAAGCATAGCGGAGTTGAACAGGATCATTTGTTTGAGACCTAGACCCCCATTGATTTTGGTAGCCAAATGCTTTTTAAAGATTTTGGCATGAATTTCTTTTTATTGGGATCATTCATTCCCCACCAGAATCTATGGAAATAGGAATCTAATTGGTGGATGGTGGCTTTTGGAAAAGAAATAGTGATCATAGCATAGCTAGGGATAGAACTCACGACCGATCTTATAAGGACAATCATAGCCACTTGGGAAAGAATTTTAGCTTTCCACCCTTGAAGCTTGTTTTGGATACACTCCATATGGCTCTGAAAAAAACTCTTAGTATCCTATCCTCGGAAGAGAGGTAACCCAAGATATTTACTAGAAGGAGGAGCGTTTCGAAAGTTAAAAATTGAGCCAATAGCATTTTTTATGGTCCTAGAAGTGTTTGAACTGTAATGAATGGAAGATTTCCTATGATTTATGCTTTGACCAGAGTAAGAGCCATAGGTATTCAGACAGTTGTAGAAGATTTAGCTGTGGAAGGAGACGCAATCCCAGAAAAGAAGAGATCGTCATCAAACATCAGATGAGAAATGGGGGGACAATCTTTTCCGATTTTAATACCCTTAAGGTGATTAAGATTTTTCTACTTAAGGATAATTCATGAGAGAACTTCACTTCCAAGAATAAAGAGAAAAGGAGAAAGATGATCCCTTTGACTCAGTCTTCTAGAAGGATGGAAGAAACCTTGAAGGGATCCATTGATAACTATCGAGTATGATACAATAATAATGCATTCCTTAATCCAATTGATCCATTTGGGATGAAAACCACCATGGTGAAAAATTGAGAGGATGAACGTCCATTCCATGGAATCAAAAGTTTTCGTCATGTTAATCTTGAGAACCATAAGACCAATATTTCATCTCTTTTTCTTCATATGATGAAAGATTTCTTGAACAATAATAGTGTTTTCTTGAATGGTTCTTTCAAGAGTAAAAGCAGACTGATAGAGAGAGATGATCCTAGGCAAAAGAGTTTTGAGGCGGTTTGCTAAAATTTTGACGATGAATTTGTAACAAACATCAGAAAGGATGATGGGGCGGAATTTGTTTACTTCATTTAGGTTATTCACCTTAGGTATGAGCACAGTATTGGTGTGGTTGAGCTCCCTGAGAAGTTTTCCGCTGATGAAGAAATTTTGAATGACTGCAATAAGATCATATTCGATAATGTTCCAATAAGTCTTGTAAAAAAGACCAGTAAACCCATCAGGTCCTGGAGCCTTGGTGGAAGGAGTTTGATAAACAATAGCAGTGATTTCCTCTACCGTGGGAATAGAGCAGAGAAATTCATTGTCTTGTTCAAATATCTTAGAAGGAAAAAGGCCCGCAAGGTAATCCTCCAGAATTGGATTAGAGGATTGGAAAAGATTTTGGAAATAATCCAGAATGGAATTTCTGATAACAGAAGAATCTAAAGACCAATTATTTCTCACAATCTTTAAGCATTCAATCGAGCTACGTCTACACCTGATAGTAGTGGTAGCATGGAAGAATTTTGTGTTAAGATCAGGTGTAGTTAACCAACTGATTCTCTATTTCTATTTCTAGAGGATCTCTTCACGAGAGAGGTGTCCATTGATATTTTCCTGGAGTGTCAACTCGTGAGACTCAGAAGCAGGGTCATTTTGCGATTGCAAGTTTTAAAGACGGTGGGTGAGATTTTTTAGGTTAGTCTGGATATGACCAAATGAATGAATTTCAAAACATTCTTTATTTCTGTAAACTTCTTAGCTAGGATAAAAGGTGGATAACCTTCAAAATGAGAGTTCCAAGCTTGGTTAATGATATTATAGGAAGAAACATCTCTAGTCCAGAAAGCCTCAAATTTGAAGGATTTTGGATTGCTCTGGGTGTTACAAGTATTGAAAATAATGGATGAATGATCAGAAGTAACACAAGGAAGAATATTAATAGAGGCTTGAAGGAAAAGACTTATCCATTGGGTATTAGCTAAGCCTCTATCTAGTCTTTCTTTGATCTTATTAAGACCTCTACAATTGTTACACCAAGTAAATCGAAGACCATTAAAACCTAAATCAACAAACCTAGTATGGTTTATAAAAAGCTGAAAGCCTTTGGGAGTTGATGATTGAGTAGTAAGATTGCCTCCAAATTTTTCGTCTTGCCACAGGGTTGAATTAAAGTCACCAATGACACTGGAATGACCAGAAAAAGTATCAGTAATTTTCATTAGGTTGTCCCAGAAGAAATGACGTTTACTATGAGGAGCAAGATAATAAACTATGGAAAGGAGCCAAGGAAGATAAGAAGGATCTGGATACACAAGAACAACTATTATATTAGTCAAAATATAGACAATATCAAAGTCAAACCTAGAGAGATAATAAACAAACGACCCCCCAACTCCCACTGGGGGTACATGCATAAAAAGATTAAATTCTAACATATTCACAATAGCAGCAGTATCCAGATTAGGTAATAAAGTTTCAGACAGAAAGATAATATCGTGATTATATTCTCGAATATTTGTTTTGAGAGCCCTAACTGCTCGGGGTTGAGAAATACCTTGACAATTCCAAGATAAAAACCTCATACATCCTTGGGTCACAATATTTGCCCTGTCACTTTTGGCATTGGAGTCTGTGGGAAACAATTCATGTTCTAGTTTCTGACACTATTACCCATAGCTTGCAATGCTTGTGTTTGGTAAGGAGTATATTTAATTTCCATGAATTGCTTTACCGACGATTTGTATGGAGACTTTTCTTTAGAATTCTTCGATTTTCCCTTTCTTTGATCAATTTCTTTGAAAATCTCAACCCATCTTGGTTCCGTCTCCACATAACTTGGTGCACCTGCATTTTCAACATTAACAGAAAAGGAAAAAGAAAATTTTTTAGTGGGGCTAGCAAAATAATCTCTCCTCGGTTAGAATTATTTTTTTCCTCAGTAGCATTTTTAAGGAGTTTGGTGGCAGGTTTGTTTTTGGGGTGATGTTTGGGCCATTGACTGGTTTTCACCTAAAGATTCAACAATTTCAGGAAGATGGTTATAGATCGGTTGAATGTCCGATGATGAGCTTTGGAAGAATTGGAAAAATTTGATGGCTAGACAAGGGCGACCTGATTGAGATGTAAGGTATGAAATTTTATAGGTGGATTCGGGTTTGGATTGTTTGAACCTTTTCAGTATTTGTTGAAAGAATGGCTCAGCCCCATTGTGACAGAGCGTCTCTGATCCAGTAGGTTGATCAAACGAGACAGGATTGTTTTGTTCCACTGGGTTTGGCAGCATCTAAGACTGATCCACATATCCTGTGTCCATCCACTGACCAGTTGGCTCCACATGCTTTGGGCTAGGCTCAGTGATTGGCACTAAAGGAATAATGGTTTTAGTAAAGCCTAATGGGCCCTTCTTAACACCTATGATTTTGTGCTCAACCAACATGTGGGATGGCTGGATTAGTTGCATAATCGGGGTAGGATTGTGTGGGGAGGACACGTGGTCGAATAGGGAAAGCTGGGATGGACTAATCTGAGCATGCATTAAATTCGAATGACTTGCATGGCAGTAGATGAATTGGTGCCAATGATGGGAAAGGGTGATGCAAATTGACTGGTTGGATGATTGCCACGTTTCAGAGCTGGGAAGAGATCGACTCCTTCATTTTTGTATGTGCCAGTATGATGAACAATGTTATCTCCTTGAGTCTGATGTTGCAGACGGTAATGGCTGGAGAATAAGGCATTTATATTGTACTCCCTTCAAGGGCCATCAGGAGTTGGGATGATTTTGGCATTTCCTTTTTCGAGGTGCATGATTTCTTGAGTGGAATGGTTGTCAGGATCCATCTTATAAGAGTTTTCAAAGTTTTCTTCAACATTATTTGCATGCTCCTTATTTTGAATCGAGGGAAGAAGTTTGTTAAGGATGAGTAACTGAGCATTTCCTAGTTCATTTACTGGTGAGGAAAAATTTGTTTTTACTCATTTTGATAGGTCTGGGATATCCGCATGGAGCATTGGTCCAAACCAAAATGGTTCGGTCGAAGCGTAATGAGATGGGTAGTTATGATGGAAATGGCCAAGCTTACAACTGCGGTAACAGAAGTCAGACAACCTTTCATATTTGAAGGTTATGGTTGCTGGTTCCATATCTTTTCGAGGAAGAAAAATACATTATGTGAGTGGTTTTTCGGTGTTAATATCACTCGAATGCGTAAAAATTCAGAGATACAATCATTTGAGGGAAGGTAAGCATGATCAGTTTCCAAGTGGGACCCTAACGCATTCCCAATGTCACTTGCAGTACCTTCGTGCATGTATTTTGGCTTGAGACCAAAAACTTGTATCCAAAAAGCGAAGTGAGTGAGGTTGAGCTCATTGATGCTTATTCCCAATGGCCATTCCTTTAGGATCATGTAAATCCCTCTAAAGTTCCAATGCCTTTGGGAAAACACCCGTTCTTTTTTTTTTTTCTTTTGAAAGGAAAGTAAAGATGAAGGTGTTTTGATCGGGGTCTTTTATGGCTAGATTAGGAATAAAACTCCAAGTTGCTCTAATAGATGCATGGAAAGTATTTTTATTTAGAGTCTTTAGGGAGACAAGCTTATCGACAAGAACATGGTTTGAGATTCTAGAAGCACTGTCTTTGGAGGGTACCAATATGATATCATTCCAAGACAGAGCCTTTGTCTGTTGCAGCAGTTTCTCCATATTTAGAGATTCCTCGAACACACTTAAAAAGGATAAGAGAACTTTACCATAAACGTGTTGAGGGGGACCTTTTGACACCAGATACTATAAAGTAGTGGCTGGTAGAAGAAAGAGAGAATATACAAAGCCAAGTAAAAGAAAACAAGGACAAAAAGACGATAGAGTGACTATATTATTGTTAAGGAGGGACAAGAAATGAAAAGTTGCTGAAAATGAGAAGGGTGATCGAGGTTATGGTGGACTGGTAGATGGGAGAAGGGGAGGGAAAGCTACTGAAGTTTTAGATAAACTCATCTCAAGGGAGCCTAAAATTGAGTTTCGACTTGAAACATCAATTAAAAAGTATAGATTATTATATATTAGTACAATTTTTCACGTTTTTTAAGAGAAATAATAAAACCATTCCTCCGTAATCTCAGACCAGTAATCTCGATTGGTTTATTTATTTATTTTTTATTTAATAGTTAAGTAAATAATTTTTAATAATATTGTAAACATGAGAAAAGATATTTAAAAATGATAAAAAAAAATAAAAACCAAAAAAAAGGTAGAATAGACTAGGCAGAAATCGAGATCTCCCAATCATGGATGTATAATTATTATTTTTCTAAAAATTTTATTTTTTGATAACAAATTTTATTTTTAATATAAAATACGTAAAAAAAATATTTTTGCTTGGCGAAGGCACCACGGACTGATTGATCTCCCTATATTTTTTCAATGTTTCTTTAGGTTCCTTCTTGGATGTTCAGTGACTATTCAGAATTGGGCCTGCCATGTGAACCCAAGGGACCTAAAACAGACTTCTATACATGTTTATCACTTTTGGGCTGGGTTCAATCATTATCTAGCCTAGGACTCAAGTCTTACTTCAAATTTCTAACGCATGAACAAAGTTCAAAGTTGGGATACAGGGGAAAACTAGAGAGTGATTGGGTTGTTAAAATTAGAAGAGGTACCCTCCAATGAGATGGTGACATTTAAGAAATTTATAGTATTTAATCTATATTAGTATACACTTGATCAACAACCCAAGTCAAATTCAAAAGGGACCTTCCCAACTGAAATCCCTTCTCATTCCCCCACTGACACATTTTGATTGGGTGTTGAGAAAAATGAGTAATGCAATCTCTATTTTTTCATAGACAGGCATTAGGGAGAGGGGATTTATCGAGAGGTTTCGCATCCTCCGACATCTTCCTATTTATCTCGTCAACCTCCCTCCTTATCACGACAATCTTCCTTATACTCTGCCTCACAAGAGGGCCTGTTCCTCTCTGACCCGACAAAGTGAAATGGGATCGACACCACCTTTTGAAAAGGAGTCATTTTCGACTATACGGGAAAATTTCAATGGTTTGTGAAATGAATAATATTAGCATGTGAAATGAGGAAGAGAAAATATGGGAATAAGGAATAGCTTGTGGTGATTTTCTATAGTGAGGTTTAATTTTTATTTTGTGTTTTTTTTTCTGGTATCACCATCTCATTGAAGGGCTGCTCTTCTAATTTTAATAGCTCAACTGCTCCTCAGTTATTCTTTGGGATATATTAGGAGTCATGTTATTTAAAAGTTTGTTATATAATACACAAATTTTTGTAAGATGAATTATATTCATAGAAAAAAAAAATCAAAATATAAATATTTTTTTATAAGTGTATTTAACGAGTGGTACTACTCTGTCGCTTCAGTACCAATGCTGCAAGATACTGCTAGACTAAAATGAGTTTTACATTTTTTTTCTAATTTTATTATTCAAATTTTTTATCATTTGAAAATATTTTTTAAAAATATAAAAAATATCAATAAACTAATAATTACATCCTTAAATATTAAGTAAAGAAAAAAAAAACTAAAAAAATAAAATACATAAAGTGTCAAAATAAAGTATATAGCATTATTCTGATTTAATGGGCTTTGGCTTATACATCGGTAGACTGGCAGTGTGCTTGATGGGTCAATACAAAGAATTGTAAACAAATTTAGGTTTCGATATGAGATGAATTAAGATGAGTTTTGAAAATTAAATAAAATATTATTTTTTTAATATTATTTTTATTTTAAAATTTAAAAGAATTGAATTGAAATTTATAAAAGTTAAATTATTTATTATTTTTATGTAAAGATTTAAAAAAGTTATAAAGGTAAAATTGAAATGAATTGGGCTCAGCTTCCAATTCAAACAAGGCCTTATTATAATTTTAGATACTTATACGAAGCAAACAAGTGTCAATTAGAATTGATACCTTTTTTCTCCCTTGTAAACTTAATTCAAACTTAAATGAGTTAGGGTGAAGCGATTCAACTCATTAAATTAAATAAATTGGAATTGAGTTATAAAAAATGATATTTGTAATCGTAACCAACACATTCCTTTTACTTTTTTGTTTTTATATAAAAAAACAACAACTCCAAAAATTCCAATGGAGATGCAAGGCATTGAATATGTAATATTCCAAGAGACATATTTCCTATCATTTGGTCCTCGAATAATCCCTCTCCCAATGCAACAAGGAAAAATCACAGGCTCAAGTTGGGAATAATAATAATAATAATAATATAATAATAAAAGCAAAGATCTGAGGTTTATATTCCTTGCTTCAACTTCTAGATTTGGATTCCGGAAAAGTCCATCCATGAATGGTAAATATGCGAGAGACATCCAACATAATCTAAAACTGCCACGTAATATGTTTGCCGGGGGAAGCGTGCGGCCAGAATTTATTGATATTGGGCAAGACTTGGCAACAATTTCAATAACCCTATCCATTTACAAATGAAGTTGTGGATATTGACCTCAGAACCCTCATTGTGGTCCTAGAAAAGAAGCATCAGATTAGCCACACTTTTGGGGCCCTTTAAAGTCGTTAACACCGCAACATATATCCACCACATCATCCTCCTGTTATCGAAGACAAATCATCAATCCCGACCGACTGCACAAATGGCTCATTTTCCACCTAATTAGTCGAATCCTGTCGTGTTCGAGGCCAAAAAGATGAAAAGGAAGTGAGGAAGCAAAATATTATCATTATCTTTTATTTTTAGGCCCATTTTCTTTGCAATTTTCCTTTTCGTTTATTTATTTATTTATTAATTTTATGATTAAAAAATAATATTTAAAATAAAATGCACCGTACAATCCTTTAAATAAATAAATAAATATACCACTAATATAAAAAATTAATTTTTTAATTATAAATTTTATTAATTTTCAAAACAATTACATGATTTTTACACATTTTCTATTTATATATAACATTATTTTTTATGATTATTATCTCGAAATAGCAGCAGTTTTTCCTAAGTTGTCACGAGAAATTTAAAGGAAAATATCAACATAAAATTCAAGAAAATTATATGGCCCTTAGGTGATTTCCAAAACTGAAAATTTAATTTCAAGTAATTTACTGTAATTATAAATATTTATTCTAATCACATTAATTGATATCTTGCATCTGAAGCATTATTTATTTATTTATTTATTTATTAAAAAAGAATATTACTTTTTTAATCTTTGGTTTTATGAAATTGTCTAATATAAATAAATCATAACAAAATTTCCCCCTCGTTTGACTGATGAAGGATAAAACAAGGTGAGTAACATCTGATTTTGCCTTCACTTCTCTTAGCGAAACAAAACAGAAACGCTCCCGTCCCTCGGAGCGCGTACCCTCCGAATATGCGTACTCGCTCTCACGGCTAAGCGACTTCGTCGATCGCCAGAACCGGTCAACGGAGACATTTTGAGTCGAAACCTAGGGTTTTCCTCAGCGATGGCGTCGGAAGACGTGGTGGGGAAGACGACTAGTGACTCGGCGGTGTCGACGATCGTAAACCTCGCGGAGGAGGCAAAGCTCGCGAGTGAAGGGGTCAAGGCGCCGAGCCACGCCTTGCTCACTATCTGCAAGTCACTTGTCGCCGGAGGAGTCGCTGGAGGAGTGTGAGTTTTCTCCTCTTCTCTGTTTACTTTCTGTGATTGTACTGGACCACCCTCTTTTTTTTTTTCTGTTCTTTTTTTCCCTTTTCTTTTTGTGTGCGAATCATTTCTCCTTGATTTTTGATTTTGCTCTTGTTTTTCGTTTATCTTATTATCGTTGTTTTTCTGACTATAAATAGGAACATACAAATTTTCGTTTGTAACTTTTTTGCACTTTCGTTTTAGGTTTATTTGTGTGTGTGTATATTTGCAATGAATTTTAAGATTACGTTTTATATATTTGTCTTTCTTTAGTACGTGGTTGTACTGGAGGTGATATTCAAATACAGTGACGATTTCTTGTTTATAAGTATGGTTTTTCCTCTTGAAAATTTGATGTCTACCTCGCATTTCCTTTTTGTTCAGTTTAGCAAATTGGGGTGTTTTTAGAAATTGTCACTTTTAGAGATGCATGGGTTAGTCTTTCTCTTTTTTATTAAAAAAACAATTTCTATGCGCCCGATAAGTTTGGAACTCATGAATTTGACCCTGTTCATACCCAAGGATGGCTTTTATGCTGACTAGTTCCTTATATTGTTTTTAAGTCTTCTAATATATAGTGATGGGACTGGGAGTTAATTCAAATCTACTGGGTTTAAGGAATCAAGATACTGTCTGTTCTCCACGATAAGATTGTGAAGAATCGACGAAATTGGCTGTCTGTTTTGGGTGCAAACGTATAGGTTATGGAAAGTGGACAGAAGATGTGAGAGATTAGCATGTGACATTGTGACGTTCCCATGTTTGGTCTGCGAGAAAGCTTTTAGTCAGTGTAATTGGAAAAAATTATCTAGGACTTCATGCCGTGTCGTAGTAAGGTTTCCTGTTGAAAGTATGGTTTTTGTATGTATCAGAATGTGATTCTCATTTGAGGTGCTTGAAATGGAATAGAAATTTTTTACCTGAACCCATGAATACTATCACTAAAACTATTGTTATCAGTAGGGCTAGAGACACAATTTTCTTGCAACTTGCATTCTTGGGAAGCTATTTTACTCTATATTTTTATACGTGTAACATTTCTCATATACTTTCTGCTGCAGCTCACGAACTGCTGTTGCTCCACTAGAAAGATTAAAAATTTTGCTCCAGGTAGTTTCTTCTTCATCACCTAGACTTTTGCTTGGGTCTCTTAACTCCTTTTGCTGAGCAGTTATGATATCATGATTAATTATATATTTTTGGGAGAGAGAGAGAGAGAGAGAGAGTGCATGGGCTCTATTGTTTATGATTCTCAGATTGAATCAGGGAGATGCTTTACTTTTGGACATATGATATTTGATTGTCTCTTTATCGGGAATGGATAATTTTTGGAATATGCAGGTTCAAAACCCTCATAATATCAAATACAACGGAACAGTTCAAGGGTTGAAATATATATGGAAAACAGAGGGAATAAGAGGATTGTTTAAAGGGAATGGAACTAATTGTGCTCGTATTGTCCCAAACTCGGCAGTCAAGTTCTTCAGCTATGAGCAAGCATCTCAGTACATTTCTGCCCTTACACCCCCTTACTAGCTCATTGAGTCTCAGTGATATTAGTTTATGTATCCTAATAATTATTCTCTTTCATTTGTTCACCTGTAAACAGGGGTATTTTATGGCTTTATCGACAACAACCTGGAAATGGTATGAGTCTATGACCATCCTTTTTCTGCTGTTACTTTTAAAAAATGATACTTCTCTTTTCTTCTATTTCTTCTTCTTATTAATTTTTCCTAATCTATCGATATGATCAATAAAATTTTATTTACCAATAATTTTTTTTGCCTAATCGTTCCTATAATGGTTACTGTTTTGTTGTCTAATCTCTCTCCCTCCCTTCCCTCCCCCCTCCCCCCTTTTTTCTCTTTCTACCTATTTTTAGAATGGGGATTGTCTAGAGATAGATGATAATGATGAACTTGAATGGTTGAAGTTACATTTCTTCATCACTTAATGCAGAAGAAGCTCAGCTTACTCCTGTGCTACGACTTGGAGCTGGTGCATGTGCCGGAATTATTGCCATGTCGGCAACTTACCCAATGGACATGGTACGAGGTCGACTAACTGTACAGGTATTTTCTGGAGTTTTAGTTTGCGATTTCTATGCAATTGTATTTTCTAATTACTCTTTGTAGACTGGCCATTGGGCCAGCTTCTCAATCTATTCACTCTAATGGCTTAACTTTGTGTGTTTTACTTATAAAAAAACTGTGTGCACTGTACTTTTACAGACAGAAAAGTCGCCTCGCCAGTATAAGGGAATCTTCCATGCTCTTTCTACAGTTCTCCGGGAAGAAGGCCCTCGGGCTCTTTATAGAGGCTGGTTACCTTCTGTCATAGGAGTTGTGAGTAAACACTTTTTTTTTTTTTTTTTTTACTTATAAAAATAGAAGTAAATACTTCTTTTGCCTTTTGAAGCTCCTATGCTGCTAACTATTGAATATTATCCTCTATTTGCTCATTAATCATTCAGCATGCTTTTTTAGTGAGGTCTGCACCCAGATTCTGGCCAAGAAAAGCTCTGGCCAGATTTGAGCTGATACTTAATAAAAAGGACTAGCCCATGTAACATTGGTTACTTATCAGAAGTCTCACTTGGTAAGGAACCAATGTAGGACTTGGCACTTAATGCATCTGTATCATGGTTTATTCACTTCTATCATTCATTCTTCATCCACTCAACATTGGACATAGCAAGGCATTGTAATCATTGTACAGCCCACTAAGTCCCATATCGGGTGGAAGAAGTATGATATGTGAATGAGCATGATAAGGGTGCAGTGAGTGTCAAGTCTCACGTTGTTTTTTAACAGGTGGAATAGGCACTATAATGATCCCAATGAGCTTCAATTGTTACTATGACTTGTTATTTTGGAGTATAAGATTGAATGTGACTTGGGATTTCATTTGGTCGTTACATATGAAAGCTGACCTACTAACACCATATGAAGTTAGACGCTTAATGCAATATGAGGCCTGAGGACTTTGTTGGAGACTTGATTGAAGCAGATTATAACGCTCCATTAAGTACCACGTTGAGCAGGAGAAATATGATAGTGGTGAATGACTATGATTAGGGTGCATTATTACTTAGAAAAAAAGGATGCATTGAGTGCTATGTCCGACATTGATCTCTTTCCAAGTGTAAGTGAACTTTAAAATGATTCCACGGAGTTCCAATTATAACTTGACTAATCCTTTCAGAGTGTGATATTAGACATAGGTTGAGCTTTTCTTGAGGCATTACATAAATGCATGTCACTTTTTTGGATGAGACATGAGCATGGTGTACACATAATACTGTACGTTTACGTTCTTTTATATTTGAAGAAGATTTTGACTCCTTTGTATGAGAAACAGCACATTTTTCTCATTACTAAAAGAAATAGGGAAAATAATTACCACGTGGGCTTTATGCAGATTCCATATGTGGGTCTTAACTTTGCTGTGTATGAATCTTTGAAAGATTGGTTGATTACAAGTAGATCTTTTGGACTGGCTAAGGACTCTGAGCTGAGTGTGACAACGAGACTTGCATGTGGTGCTGCTGCTGGAACTGTTGGCCAGACAGTTGCTTACCCACTTGATGTCATTCGACGAAGAATGCAGATGGTGGGATGGAAAGATGCTGCATCGGTCGTGGCTGGTGATGGGAGGAACAAGGGAGCCCATGAATATACTGGGATGGTTGATGCATTCAGGAAAACAGTTCGGCATGAAGGAGTTGGAGCATTGTACAAGGGTTTGGTCCCCAATTCAGTGAAGGTAGTGTAATTTTTCATTCCATGTTCTGCTTCACTTGACCTATTACCCCATCTGTTACTAGCTACCGCCTTCGTTTTCTGTTTTTTTTTTGGTCTTTGAAGGAGGTTTATATTATCTATTTTCTGGATGAAATTCTTTCTGTTTTTAAATTTAATAGATATTGACCTGTTTTAGCTCTATTTGTTTTTCATTTTTCAAGTAAATGCAGAGTTAGTTTTGTATAGGAGATTACCGTATCAATTTATGTTTAGAAAATGAATGGAATTATTCGATAGCGTTAACCTTTTGTCTTTTATTTTCTTTAGGTGGTCCCATCCATAGCAATTGCATTCGTTACATATGAGGTGGTTAAGGACATTCTGGGAGTTGAGATGAGGATATCTGACTGAGGCAGGAGGAACTTCTAGCTGTTTGTTCAACTATTGTGCTAATTTTGCAAGCAAGCGGATATATGATTATTAGGAGAAGGTATATTGCCTGGACTTTTCTTTTTTCCAGTTAGGAGGAATCTTAGAACTAGAAACCCACCTTTAGCATCACATCAATATTTCCTCCCATCTAGACCCATTTCTTTCTATCCAACCTTAGTTGTTAGCATTCATATTTTTATGCCATAACAATAAGTTTGGTGCACTAGATGATGCATTCCTATGTCTTTCCAGAGAAGCAAGTGATTTGCTAGTTGCTACACATTTGTATCTATGGTAACTGTTTTACTTATAGAATTGCCGCCGTAGGTCGTTTGGTTTTTACTTCCTTCCCATTTATATTTATTATGGTGTTATACTCACAATTTACTTATCTTGTATGTCCTCTCACTTGGTTATGTGAATTAGTGATTGTGTGTAATATAATAGATTTGCTTGTAACTTGTGTTCCTCTTGGGACTTAATAAAAAAAAAAAAAAAAAACTTATGTTCCTCTTGGGGAGGGCGCAATTGGTGTGACACATCAAGTAAAACTTTCAAACTGCTGACAATTCAACCTGTCATTGACCTAATTGAACATAACAATAGGGATTTTTCGCTTCTTCGTTGCCTGTCCATGTGTCTCCTTCACTCTTATCTACAGTGTTCGATATGGCTTGCAATCTGATTCTAGTGAGTTTCTGTTCTGCCTTCATGCTTCTGTGGTTAACATGAAAGCCTGAACTGCAATTTGGGGAATCAGAGAAGGAAATAGGGCTGCATATACATTAATAATGCAATTTGAAGCCCAGATATCTGAACAATCATGTAGGAACTATTTGTGACGAAGCCTCGCCTCTAGAAAATTATATACAGAAAACTCTCGTAATGTGGGTGTCTTAGCTATTATTTTGAAAGATCGTCGTTCTTGGGGAAGTCATCTAGGAACCCAAGCCTTTTCCCGGCGGTCATCTCCAAACAAAAAACTCGAGTTTAAACTTTAAACGGCCTTTATGAGCTGTTATAACAATTAGTCTTTGATTGTATTCAGAATTTATTTTAACTCATTTTATTTTATTGCAAAATTTTTTCCACATTTTCTCAAATTTTTATATAAAATATAATAAATATTTCAAATTTTAAAATAATAATAATATTTAAAAATAATATTTTATTTAACTTTAAATAAAATTGTTTCATTTTCCGAATCTAAATGGAGTCTAAATCCCCAGTCTCGTCTCCTAGATATAACAAGATTTGAACGGGGGGTAATTGGTATGCCTCGATATAACAAGATTTGAACAATAGGTAATTGGTATGTACGTGCAATCTGAATCTGAATCTGAATTGATGAATAAGGAGAGCTAAGTTTGGCAACCAAATCTCGTATAAATTGCTGATATTTTAGAACTAAGCATCGCCTAAAATGTTTTAACAAACCAATTGCCTGCCTCTCAGGAATATATATAAAAAATAATAATAATAAAAAAAGGAAAGATAAAGAATCACTAGAAACAATAATGGGTGCAAAAACTGAAATGGACAAACGCATACATGTAGAATAATCGGACAATTAGCTTGCCCTCTGCCCTCTCCCTCTGACAGTCACCTTTGAGAGAATTTCCTTGAGATAATCATACCGACTGCGATGATAATCGATCCACACGCACAGCTGCCTTATGGCCTCCCTCTTCTCCTCCCCAAGACCCAACATTCCATCGTCCTTTTCTTTCATCAAGTGTTCCAACTCTGCGACCGTCTTCTCAAGCTGTTTCAATGCTTTGCTCATATTCTCTTTTTCTATTTCTTCCCTCCTTGCCTTGACCTCTAACTTCTCAACCCTCTCTCTCAAAGACGATTCCTTGTCTTTCTCATCTTGTAGCTGCTCTACTAGTTGGTATAGTTCCTTCTTTAGTTGCTCTTTCTCCTTGTTTGTCTCCATGACCCAGTTCTTCGCAATTTGAAGCTCATTTGATATTTCCAACATACAATTCTCATATCTTTTGTAGTCTACTTCAAATTTTAGGATCACCGTTTCCAGTCCTGTCAAGGTACTGTTCACACGCTCAGAGATGTCCGTTATCATCCTTCGATGAGCTTCATTGTTGCTAGTAATTATTCCAGTCAATGTATCTATTCTTTCTTCAAGTGCTCTGTGTTCCTGCTGGAACTTCAATTCTGTAATTCTGAAAGCTTCTTCCTTTTCAGTTAGTAACTGTTCCGTGACCCGGAGCTTTTGGTTTGACAGGCGGAGCTTCACTTCAATTGTACGGACATTCTCAACTAAAGAACTATGTTCATCTCCTTTTAATTCTAGATCTCTTCTTAGTTCTTCAGCCACTTCTTCCAATTCAGCTACCATCTGATCTTTGGATTCCATCATCTTACGGAATTTCTCCGCTGTTTCCTCAATCTTCTTCTCTGCAACCCCAAGATTTAACTTGCATTCCTGAAGCTGACTTTCGAGCTGTTCACATTCTTCATTGAGTTTGTGATACGCATCCTCCTGTTCTCTCAGCATTCTCTGATGAATGGTGATCTGGCTCGTTGACTCAATTTTTTGGTTCTCCATTTGGGCCAGACTTTCTGAAAGATCCTGTTTCTCTCTTTCAAACTGCAACTCCATTTCACTTTTCTGGGTTTTGAAGGATTCCAACTCTTGTTCTAGATCTCTCAGCATTCTTTGATGAATGGCGATCTGGCTCGTTAACTCAACTTTGTGGTTCTCCATTTGGGCCAGACTTTCTGAAAGTTCCTGTTTCTCTCTTTCAAACTGTAACTCAATCTCATTTTTCTGGGTTTTGAAGGATTCCAACTCCTGTGCTAGATTTCTCTTTTGGTTCTCCATTTGGGCCAGACTTTCTAAAAGTTCCTGTTTTTCTCTTTCAAACTGTAACTCCATCTCATTTTTCTGGGTTTTGAAGGATTCCAACTCATGTGCTAGATTTCTCTTTTGGTTCTCCATTTGGGCCAAACTTTCTGAAAGTTCCTGTTTTTCTCTTTCAAACTGTAACTCCATCTCATTTTTCTGGGTTTTGAAGGATTCCAACTCCTGTGCTAGATTTCTCTTTTGGTTCTCCATTTGGGCCAGACTTTCTGAAAGTTCCTGTTTTTCTCTTTCAAATTGTAACTCCATCTCCTTTTTCTGGGTTTTGAAGGATTCCAACTCCTGTTCTAGATCTCTTAGCATTCTCAGATGAATGGTGATCTTGCTCGTTAACTCAACTTTTTGGTTCTCCATTTGGGCCAGACTTTCTGAAAGTTTCTGTTTCTCTCTTTCAAACTGTAACTCCAGCTCATTTTTCTGGGTTTTGATGGATTCCAATTCCTGTTCTAGATTGCTAATCTTTGCCTCAAAGGTCATTTTTTGAGCAGTAGTTTCATTCTCTCCACTTTTAAGTTTTTCGTGCAGAGCAGAGAACTCGAACCCTCTATCTGCCACTGTTTTCTCTAGTTCAAAAATCTTGTCCTGTAGCCCCTGCTTCTCCTCTGTCGATTTAATGTTCTCAAGTTCTTTAGCGCCAAGCTGCTCTTCAAGTTCACTTTTCTGTCCGCGGATAATGTCCACCAGAGATTCAAGATTCTTTACTTGCACCGCTAAACTTTCTCTCTCTTGTGAAACTCCATGTTGGGCCAGAGTCTTGCTTGCTATCTCCTCTTTCAGATTTTCTACATGAATAATATATTCTGAATTTTCTTTATTTTTTTTCTCATGTTGTACTTCCAACTCGCTTTTCTCGCTATGTAGGGTCTCTAGTTTCTGCTGCAATTCATTGACCTCATCCATTAAGCCCTTGACTTGAGATGATGCTTCATCACTTGTACGTACAATCTGTTCTTCCAATTCACCTTTCTGGGAGCGTAAAGAATCTAAGTCCACCAGCAGATTATTGATCTCTGCCATCAATTCAGTTATTCTAGACACAGATTCACTCTTGTTTTCCTCAATTTCCCTCATGAGAGCAGATATCTCATCTTCTCTGTCCTTTGAGATGATTTCAAATTCTGAAACTTGGGCTTGCAGTTCTATATTTTGTTCTCCCAGTTCTCTTGCTTCAGCTGCTTTACTCTCTAACCGCAATTCCATTTCTCTTTTCTGGATTTGCAACAATTCCAGTTCTAGTTCCAGGCCTTTAACCTGACCCTCCAATCCCTTTATTCGATCCGATGATTCGTTCTCATGCACCCCTTGCCTCTCAGTGAGAATTGAAAACTCTCTCTCCCTCTCGTCTAAATTCTCCTTTAACTGACTCGATTTGGTCAAGAGTTCCTGTATAAGGTTCTGCGCCTGCTGAAGCTCATTTGAAATATCTGAGACTTTCATAGTCAGAGATTTATTATCTTCCTCAGTGGCTTGCAGAGCCTGGCTTAAATCTGAAACTGTCTGTTCGGCAGATACCAGCTGCTGCTTTATATTGCCAAAAT
Source organism: Platycarya longipes (assembly GCA_036559045.1). NCBI lineage: Eukaryota > Viridiplantae > Streptophyta > Magnoliopsida > Fagales > Juglandaceae > Platycarya > Platycarya longipes. The sequence goes on along the minus strand of CM071799.1, from coordinate 13,149,588 downwards.
CAGTTTCTTTAGTTTCAATCTGCACTTCCATATTGCTTTTCTGAGATCGCAATGACTCCAGCTCTTGTTCCAGGTCTTTTACTTGTGCCTCTAGCCCATTTACTCGAGTAGATGAGTCCTTCTCATGTGCCTCCTGCATATGCTTGAGATTTGAAAGTTCCTTTTCCCTCTCACCCAATATCTCCCTAAACTGACTTGATTCAGCTGTGAGTTCTTGTATCCTGTTCTGTGCCTGCCGAATCTCATTCAAGATTTCTGAGATTTTCAAGCTGAGAGATATGTTCTCTTCCTTGGAAGTTTCCAGGTTATGGCTTAAATCAGACACATGCTGCTCTGCAGATTCCAGCTGCTCTTTCATATTGGAAACTTCCAATCTGACAGCTTCTACCTCTTGCTCCAGGCTTACTTTTTCATCTTTCAGCCGATCAAAATCAGACACATGCTGCTCTGCAGATTCCAGCTGCTCTTTCATATTGGAAACTTCCAATCTGACAGCTTCTACTTCTTGCTCCAGGTTTACTTTTTCATCTTTCAGCTGATCAACCATTGTTCTTAAGCCTTCTGTAATCTTCTCTCCCTCGTCAGTCCTTTTTATGGCAGTCTCTTTCTCCCTGATCAAACTTTCTCTCTCGCTATTCAATTCTGCTTGTATCTTACCAGCAGCCTCCAGTTCTTTTTTCAATTCACCATTCTCAATCAGAAGTTTTGTCTTTTCAAAGTCCAAACTCTCACCAACGGTCTTCATGTCTGCAATGGTTTTGTCTGCTTCTTGTATCTTACTCAAAGCAGTGAGATATTCCAAATTTAGAGCTTCCTTTTCTTCATTCTTAGCTGTCAACTTCCTCTCCATATCAGCAACTTCTCGATGTGCCGTTTCAAGTTCTTGGTTTATGCTACCACTAGCTTTCTGAATTTCACTTCCCACTTCTCCATTCTTGCTGCCCTTGTCCTTCGAAGAATAACCTGAGTCCGAGTCTGAGCTAGATGAAGAACCATTCTCTTTTCTTTGTTTTCCATGAATTTTGTTTCTTAGCTCTCCTGTTAGGTGAGCATATCGTGCAAAGAGTGACTGGTACTGTTTGTGAAAATCATCAATTAGTTGAGCAACTTCTTCATTTTTGGAGCTTTCTGAGGTACCATCTCCTTCTTCAGGATCTTGGTCTTTGATAAGCTTCAGGATCTTTTTCACATTGTCCTCAATTTCTGCAAAAATCAGGAAACTTCTCAATGTACCATTTGTTCATGAATCAAAGGTTATATATAAGGGACAGCCGACAGGCCACAGCTTAAGATACAAAAGGCAGAACATGTAAATTCTGCCAGTTGCTGCCGTAAATTTGATAGTGTACTCCATAATACATTTCACTAGCTCAAATATATGAATTAACTTTTCTTGATATAGACAATCACCTATTTTAGCCCCTTTCAGTGTTTCATCATTTTCTGAATCAATGTGACTCCCAAATAAGGACTTCATAGAATCTCTGAAGCGATGCTTTGTCATCTCTTCTTCAGAATTTCAAATCTACTTATCAAGTAGTCCTCAAGACGAGGTGGACTCTTTCTTGATTTACGCAGCTCAAGATCTGAGAAAACAGAAGAAATCAGGCACATAAAGCATAATGATTTCAACATGCTAAGATATTCTAGATGGTGAGCTTGTATGGATAGTCATAAAATGTAGTTCAGCTTCCGAGCAAGATGGACCACAATAGATACGCATAAAAAAATCAAACAATACATTTCCAATGTTGTTACCATACTCTGTCATTGCATTCAATGGGCATAATTGGTCCTATCATTCGGACAACAATGTATCCCCATCCACAGTTGGCACAATACTCATTCAGTGCTAAACCGCTGGAAAAATACTCTCAAGTACTTGCTTGAACTTAAAAGGGTTTTTTTATATGTCTATCTCTCTTCTATTTTAAGTTTGGGCAAGAACTTGAGGTTACCTTAATGGCTTGGGGCCTCACATAGACATAAAATTTTACATAATCTCATTTCATCTAATCTCATCTTATTTCCAAATATTTATTACAATTTTCAAACTTTTAAATACAAAATTTCCAAACTAATTACTACAATTTTTTTAAATTTTAAATAAAAAAAATTAAAAAATCTAAAATTTTCAAATCTCTAAACAAAAATAATATTATAAAACTATATTCTTATAGTATTTTAATTTTCTAATATTTTTATTCAACTTTTTCTCTCTCCTTTTCCAAAATCTAAAAAATACTCAACTAGTCAATTCAAATTATCTCACTACTATTTACAAACTATTTTGCTCTTATTCACAAAATTTTCACCTCATCTCACTCTCTAAACCAATATAAATATTAGAATTTTAAATTTGAGAATAAAGTATGATGGGTCATTCCTTACTCATGAGTTGTAAAAAGTGTTCCTCTTTATTGTAAGCGCAAATCCTTAATTGATTGCACGATTTGAATGTCCATGCAATAAGGACATAATTCCTAATTGAAAAACTTATACAAAAACAAATCAGGTCTAAATGTCCTAGAATCTACTCAACGTGTCTATTGATCTACATTTTAAGGCCATAAATATTAAGAAATTCCAATCCGGTGATACTGATATCAGTTTCAGCCGCTGAAATTAAATGATCATTAGTACATTGGGTCCTCGAGTCTATAGGTGGTACCGGGGAAACCTAGCCGTTAAAGTATATATATTGGGGCCTTGAGCCCAGCTTAATTCTTCTTCAATTAATGATAATTGCACCAAAGGCCGATGCTTTTCTAGACCAACACATCTTATATTGAACGAAAGAGAGAGTGAAAAAAAAAAGGACCAATTAATTTATTAAACCTGAAGTAGCATTGTGATTTCCGAATAAAACCCATGCAAAACACCCATCTTCAAAATCGTGTTCAACCGAAAGAAAAAAAAAAAAAAAGATAGATTAATTAATTAACGAACCATTTTCCAAACTTGTTATCAGCATTACTGATCTGGCGCCAGCTCAGCAAATTAAAGAATTCCCCAGGAAGCCAAAGTTGGGTTCAGATGAAAAGACAGCCACTCTTTCAGAGAAAGTGAGCTGTGCTTTTTGTTAGCATTCTTCCCGATCACATCTTGGATAATAATCAATTGTTGCTGATCTAAAACAACTAAACATCTAAACCCGACAAAATTGGTAACGAAAAAATATCTGACTTTAGGAAAAAATTAAAAATAGTAACGCAAGTACTAAATCGTGCATTCTTTTATTAAAAAAAGAAGAAGATCTAATTAAGAAAAAATAGAAAAAAAATCATCCCAACTTAGCAAAACAAGAAATAATTATAAATTTATAACAATAGGTTCCTAAATTACTAAATTTGTTCATTCTTGTAGCTCCCCAAAACCTATTTATATTAATATTTTATTAATCCTCAATAAGTTTTATGAATAGAAATAAACTTTAAAAAAAAAAGACAAATTGTTAAGAGTTGAAAAAAGACAATTAGAAAATATAAAAAAAAAATGTCAGAATTTTTTACAATTAAAATTTGACAAAAATATTATGTACAAGATTATGTGATTTTTTCTAAAACCTTGGAAAATAGGTTTTTTAATAATGTTATTATTACAAAATTACAATTTCGAAAATATTACCATTTGCAAAAAAAATAAATGTTTGAAGTTTTTCTATAAATTTCGTTAGAGATGAGTCGCGAAAAAGCAAATAAATGAGTAGCTAAAAAATGTGAAAATAAATCAACTAAAAAATAAAAAATTAATTTAATAGAATAAAAAAATAGATAATAGAATGTACGAAGTTTTGGAAACGAGAGTAGTTAAAATTAAAAAGAAAAATGATTCTTGAATAAAATTTTGACAAAAAACTTTAGAGAGCCCAATCTGAGGGCTCTTGACGGAAAACGGTAGCAGTTTCCTACATCAGCCACGCCGTAATAAGTTAATAGCAGTAACCGATTCATCATCCTCTACTAGTAACCACGCAAAGTCACATATTACTCACCCAACTACAGTTCTTTGATTCTTTCACTTTCCTTTTCGCTCTTCCTCTTCCAGCTTCTTATTCCGGCAACTCAAATCTTCATCCAAGCTGAAAAGAGAAGAAACAGATAAGCAAATAAATCAATGAATCAAGATCGAACTATGTAAGTTAATTAGGAAACAATAATTAATATCTCTCAAGATTTGGAGTTAACTCAGTAAATTGTTTTGAATTTCGGAACTACAAACAATATATTAAGATTTAAATTCAGATGAGCCGAAAAATGAAAGAGATTCGGGACTTCGAATAGAAGTTAGAAAGAATCACGTTCTTCAGACAGTTCGTTAATATCGATCAGGATTAAACTCGTATATGCGAGAATATATCACAACATGGACTTGAAAAAAGGCGAGCTCAAAGACGAACCAAACACTCGAGAAAAAACGCCAAGACATGCAAATCCAAGCATGGAATACCGTGCACGAACTTGATCCGAGCAAATTTAAAAGCCAGAAGAAAGAAAGCGAACGGAAAACCATGGAGGGGATTTAAAACCGAGAATCCGGAAATTTCACCGGAATTCAACTAGTACAAAGGCCAATTTCCTATTGCTAAGTTCAGCTCGTAGATCAAAACTTTAGTTGACAAACTTTCAATTAAGAACAAGGAAAAAAGGAGAGAGAGAGAGAGAGAGAGGCAGATTATCAAAGAACGAAAGTTACCTGACAGTCTGAGAGGAAATCCTCAAACCGACGAGCGAAATCAGGGAAAACGAGAAACAAGAAGGAAGCTCTCCAATGAGAGAGAGAGAGACAGAGGAACAGACATACAATAATTTTTTCCAATTTTTTAAAAATTGTTTTTGAGTTGTCTGGTTTGGATTTGAGCGCACAAAGAGGCTGCTACAGCATTTGTAGCTTCAAATTTCAGAAGCTGGAATCTTTGGAGCTTCCTTTTATTAATTTGCCCTTTGGTTCTAATTCTATTACATCAGCGCCATCAGTCCTCCAACTAATAACCGACCATTGTTACCAACCCACCTAACCATTTAGGGGTGTGTAAAATTTGGATCATTTTGATTTTGTCCCATTTTTATTTTGATTCTGAGTTCGAAAGTTGGAGATCGAAATCAGAATCACATTAACTCCGCAATCAGAGTTTGAAGTTAGAACCAAAGCCCTATAAATTTTAACTTTTAAACTCTAAACTCTAATTATATATAGATTATATATTTTATATTATAAAATAAAATGTAGATGCGCACATAACCTAATGGTAAGGGGGCATTTTTAGATTTTATTCGTCCTGAAGAACCTGGACTTGAGTTTGAGACGAGTTATGCTTATTTCTCCTTTTCATGTTTTTTTTTTTTTAATTTTTAAACGACGTTGTTTCAAGGAATATATATTTATCTCATTCAAATCCTAATGTTTTGGCTTCTCTTATCCCTCGACTCTCTTCTCTCCATTTCGTATTCTTCAAGGCTACCCTTCTCCATTTCTTCTCCTCTCATTTCTTCGTTTTCATCTTCCACCTTATCGACTTCTACCTCACACCATGGTTCGTATCTTCTACCCCTCATTGGTGTCTCGACGATTTCTTTGATCTTCAAATTTGTAACTTCGTCATTTTTGTGATTTGCGAATTTGGGTGCTAATTAGTGATTTTGTTATGGTTTTATGAATCTTTTTTGTGGTTGCTTTGCACTTTCGAATCTAAGTTTCAAATGGTTGTGAATTTGGGTGTTGATTGGTGACTAGTGATTTAAATTTCATTATGGTTTCGTCGACGAATCACAACAGAGTAAGGGATCTCGATCGGAGTTTGAAATTCCGACCTCTAATCAAAACTCCGACTTTCGATCAGAGTCCAACTCCGACTCCAAAGAAGTCGAATGGGATTTTTGGCTCCAACTCCTGTCAGAGTCAGAAGTCGGAATGCACTATTCCGACTCCGACAGAGACAGAGCCTAGGCCTACTTAGCATCACTGGAGCAAAGAGAAATAATATTAAAAGTGAAAGGAAGTTAACTAATGTGGTCAAGAAATGCAAGGTAGAGGGACTCAGCTATGGAACTAATGAGCAAGTGGTAAGGGCTGGTGATTAGCCCTGCCACCATTAATGAATATCATCATATGGAATTATCGAGGGCTTGGGTCCCCTCGAGCAATTCGAATCTTTAGTAAACTGGCTAATAATAAACAACTCCATTTAATTTTTCTAGTGGAGACTAAGTGTAATTAGAGAAAGATGGATATATTTAGAAGAATCCTACAGTTTAAATATTGTTTTACTGTTGATAGCCTATGCTCAAAAGGTGGGATTGCCTTACTCTGGAAAGAATAGTGAAATGTCAGCATTACCAGTTACACTAGATGGCACATTAATGCCATGGTTAACAAAGTCCCCAATAGTCCCCCATGGCAGTTCATAGGGTTTTATGGCCACTCTAAGACGAGAAAGAAGAAAGGTAGCTGGGAATTACTCAAGGCATTAATTCCTAGAGGCTCAACACCATGGCTCTGTGCGGGAGACTATAATAAATTGCTCCACCAGATGGAAAAACTAGGTGGTGCCCACATGCCCTACAAGCAAATTGAAGCCTTTAGAGTGGCCCTAAAAATCTGTGGTTTGAAAGACATGCACTACAAAGGGGCACAGTTCACCTTGTCCAATTGCATGAAAGGAAAAAGGTTCACAAAAGAGAAGATAGATAGGGCAATGGTTAATAGGGAATGGTTTGATATGTTCAACACTACCACCTATGATGTCTTAGCTGCAGTCAGATCAAATCATTGCCCACTCAATATCAGATTGCAGAATAGAGATATTACAAGGCAGAGAAAACAAGCTATCTTTAGGTATAAAGCTGCCTGGGCAGTAAATAAATGAAGGTTATGAAGAAACAATCAACCAGGCCTAAGGTAAAGAAGTGACTAGAGGCAACCTGGCCAGGGATATGAGGTCAAAGCTTAAATCCTGCCAATCTGGTCTAACCACATGGCGACAAAAGCTTCAGTCCCAGGACATAAGCTCAATGAAACAAAACCTGGAAAGAATCATACAGTTGTAAGACAGTGGGGATGGTTCACACATCAACCAGTTGATAATACTCCAACAGGAAATGGAAACATCACTAGTTGAACAAGACCTTAAGTGGCGCCAGAGGGCAAAGCAACACTAGCTTAAGGAGGAGGACAAAATAACCCATTTTTTTCATAAACAAGCATCACAGAGGAAGAGAACCTATTCTATCTTAGCCATCACAAACTCCTCGGGCAATATGGTACATGATCAGGAGCACATTAGGGTAACCTTCACAGGTTTCTTATCTTCCATTTTCACTACTTCTTTTCCTTCTCAGCTATACCAATGTTTACAGTATGTTGAAACAAGAGTAACTCTTAGTATGAAGGATTATTTACTTAGACCTTTTGAAAGAGATGAGGTTAAGTAGTTTATTTTCTAGATGAACCCCCTAGAGGCCCCTGGACCCAGTGGGTTCCCCATCTTATTCTTCCAAAAGAATTGAGATTTGGTTGGTGAGGAAGTCACAAACTTTGTCCTGAATGTTATCAATGAGGGGGGCTCTATTCAAGACATCAATGATATCTACATTTCCCTAATACTGAAAGTAAAGAATCCTGTAAAAGTTGTAGACTTTAGACCCATAAGCATGTGTAATGTCCTTTACAAAATGGTGTCTAAAACCCTTGCAAATAGTCTTAAAAGAATTCTTCCACTCCTTATTTCTGACAACTAGAGCGTCTTTGTCCCTAGTAAATTGATTTCAGATAACACTTTAGTGGCATATGAGGTCTTGCACTGTATTGTTGGGTTTGGGAAGCAAAGCTTCCTCAACACTCTTAAACATTCTCCACTACTATTCATTATTTTATTATTACTTTTCACCTATTTTTATTACTATTTATTACTTTTTTATTATTATTTAATATTTTATTATTACTTTTTACCTATTTTTTACTATTATTCACAAACATTCACAACACTTCTCAACACTCAAACACAACTTATGTCTACTAGGATGAAGGGTCAAAAAGGATATATGACTTTAAAAATGGATATGAGCAAGACTTATGATAGAGTAGAATGAACTTTTGTGAAATCTATGATGACTAATTTTGGTTTCCCTAGCAAGTATGTTGATTTAATTCAGAAATGCCTTAAGACTGTGTCTTACTCTATCCTGGTCAATGGTATACCTTAGCAAACTTTTAAGACTTCTAGGAGGCTAAGACAGGGGGACCCCATATCCCCTTACATATTCATTTTGTGTGTTGAGGTGCTTGCTATAATGCTTAATAAAGCTGAGGAGAAATGGGAGATTGCTAGTGCTCCTATTGGCCAAGGCCCTACCAGGATTAGTCATCTATTTTTTGCAGATGACAACCTCCTTTTTTGCCAATCATCACATGTTGAGCTGAATAAAACCCTTGACATCCTCTCCACCTATGAAAAGGCATCAGGCCATATGCTCAACAAGGAAAAATCCTCCATTATCTTCAGCAAACATACCAAGCCTGTCACTTAGTCACAACTTCTCCAATGAGCTGGGAGTAATGAACTAGAGCACCAAGCAACTTTCTATTGCTGGGAAAGAAACCCTCCTAAAGGCTGTCTTTCAAGCCATCTCAATCTACTCCATGAATATCTTCCTGCTACCCTAATTCATAACCCAAAAGCTTAATCAATTACTGAGAAAATTATGGTGGGACTATAATGAGGACCATACTAAGATTCAATGGGTTCCATGAGATCAGATTGGCTCCTCTAAGGATGAAGGTGGCATTGGGTTCAAGGATTTAGAGCCTTTAATCTTGCAATTCTAGCTAAGCTAGGGTTGGAGAATTCTTCAAAAGCCATCCTTTCAAGTGTCCATAGTTATCAACCAAAAATATTTCCTTACTAAAGGTCTACTTGACTCCAATCTAGGATTTGGTCCTTCCTTTGCTTGGAGAAGCTTATATGCCAGCCTACACATTCTCAAATCTGGCCTTTTGTGGAGAGTAAGTAATGGCAAGCAGATCAAGATATGGTCTGATAAGTGGATCCCCTCTCTACTCTTCCAGAAAGTGGTATCCCAGAGGATAGCTGATTGTTAGTGTGAGAGTGTGGAGGACATATTGATTCTAGTCAGAAAAAATGGAAAAAGGAAATGATGAGTGAGATGTTCTCTGAAATAGAAATGGTTGCCATTGAGAGTACTCCCATTAGTTTGGGGGGTAGAGAAGATAGAATCATCTGGCAGCATAGCACTAAAGATCTATACATAGTGAGGAGCGGGTTCCACCACCTAAAGGCACTGGAAAACAACCTGGATGGGGAACCATTGAGCAAGAGGGCTGAGTCACAAGTGTGGAAGTGCATATGGAAGATGAAGATAGCCCCAGCTGTCAAATCTTTCATTTGGAAGGCCTATAGTGAGGCACTCCCCACCTTTGCTAACCTTAAAAGGAGTAAAATAATGGAAGATAATACATGCCCAATCTGCCTACTTGAACCAGAAACTTCTAGTCATGTCTTATGAGGCTATGGTGCTTCTAATGACATTTGGAACTATAGCTGTGTTAAGATATAAAAAGTGTCAATCAATAATGATCATTTCATGCAAATCTAGACAGGTCTAACCCATAAATTAAGTCAACCTGAAATGGAGGAGGTTGTTGTCATCTTTAGAGGGATTTGGACTAGAAGGAAGAATTACATTCATGGCAAGGTTCTTAAACCCCCCTGCTCCCCCCAACCCAAGTTAAAGTTGCACAGCAAGCTGAAAAAGAATTTCAGGCCTACAAAGAAGCTAACTCCAGGTTTCAAGCTACTGCTTAAACCACTTAGAGGATAGACAAATGGTAAGCACCAACTGTAAACACTTATTAGGCCAATTGGGATGTGGCTATTAATCGAAGCTTGAGAAAGCTGAGGATTGGTGTACTAATCTGTGACCACCATGGCTAGGTGATTGGTACCCTTAGAGCAAACAAACCTCTCCCAAGAAGTGTATTCGATAGTGAGGCATATGGGCTACTCATAGTAGCAACTTTTTGTAAAAAGCTGAATCTCAAACAGATCCATCTAGAAGGGGACTCAAAACTTGCCATTGACCAACTACTTCAACCTACATAGAACTGGAGCCTAGGGGGATTGATCATTGAAGATGTTAAAGAATTGTTAGCAAGTCACTACACATGGAAAGCTTCTCATGCCTCCAAGGAGACAAATCAAGCAGCTCACACACTTGCACAATTCACACTTTGTATTTCTTGCATTCTTTCTATTGTAAACTCTAAGTTTGTTAAATGAATATATGGAACCTGTTTCCATTTGAAAAAAGAATAACCGACCATTGTTTAGGTTTCGTTTGCATAGATGTATAAGATGAGATAAAAATTTAAAAATTAAATAAAATGTTGTTTAAATATAGTTTTTTAGTATTTTTTACTTATTTATTTTAAAATATTTTATTTTATTTTATATAAGAATTTTAAAAAGCTACAATAATTAAGTAAAAAATTACTATAATTAAGTAAAAAGAGATCCAATTAGATGGAGTGATATGTAAATAAACTAGGCCCAAGTTTTTTTCTACGTTTTTTAAGATTAACCGTTATTGTTAATTGCATTTTTACCTTCTCATAAATTCTGGAATTTTAATTGTTTTTACTATAAAAGCGTTTTTCTTTGATTTGAAATAAACAACATAACAATTACTATAATTAAAAATAGTGACAAAGTCAGAAAGTTGGTTTTGATTTTATTTTGGGGGGCTAAGTAAATAAAAATTATAATAAAACATTTTTTTTAATTTATTTTTATATAAATTTTCTTGTAGTATAGAACAATTTGATACAAATACGACAAATAAAATAAATACAAAATGTTTTAAAATTGTAGCTTACTTTTTTTAAATAAACAAATTAATTAAGTATTAAATCAAAATCAAAATTCTTGATTATTTTTCTTTTAATATAAACAATTATATTATTTGCTAAAAATTCATCTTCAATTTTGTTGTGATCGAAATCTTGTTATTACAATTTTCAAAGTATCATCATGTTATTATATTATTTTATTTTATGTGAGATGTATTTTATTTATTTATTTTTTAAATCAAATTATTATTATTTTATTTTTTAAAATTGGGCTTGTAAGTAAATATTAATCTATAAGATCAAAATAATTTTACAGATGAGGGACTAAAATAATGTTTTAAATAAGAGACTAATACAAGATGAGATTAATATCATTCGATTAAATCTTAAGAAAAAAAAATATCAAAACTAATATATATTTTAAAAATAATATATATATATAATTTTTTTTTCAAAATCTGCCCCAATGTAGCTCTGCCAGTGATTAAAAATTTAATCTATAAAAAATCTTATGCAATTAAATTTTTAACCTAACATGACTTTATATAACGCGTCAAACTATAAAAGAAATCTGATATCTGGTGATGGACATAAATTAACACCATTTTTTACGTTAATAACTTAAGGGAGATGTTAGGAGTCCAATGGAGAGTTTACCTTATGTGTCTAATTAGTATTTTTCTTTAATATTTTTATATTTATTTTTACATCATTTTTTAAACACTCTTAAACATTTTTTTAGAAAAAAAAATCCATAATATTCTTAAGCAATATTTTTTTAATCATTAAGTAATTTAAAAAAATATATATATATATATATATGAACGGACTCCAAAACGAGACCCTCCAACAGGGCAATTATCATTTCCCATAACCTAATAAATCAAGGGAGAATAATATGGGATATGTCATTTTTGCTTAAAGATCTCACGAGTCTGACCCATTAATGCGGTGGCAGGAAACCCGGTTCCCGCATTCCGTTGTAGGTAGTGTCCAAAATGAAAGCTTTGAATTGGCAGCCTCCTTGCTTCCATGGTTTTTCGTCTGCTCTAAAAGCACTTTCAATCGAGTTTTTATTTTTTCGTCTTTTTTATTTTTATTTTTTATATCTACCCACTTTTATATTCTATCATCCATCAGCTATTTTTTTTATATCATTTAAATATTTTTATTTTATTCTGATTAAAACACATTTCTTAAAAAATCCTTACACTCAAATTGAAACTCATTTCTAAATTTGGAGTTCTCGACCAAGAGAGAAAAAGGGAGGTTGGAAGTGTTCACCGACATAAGAGGTGATTATTGGTGCAACGGCATAGCCAGTGGTGCTGATGGTATTTGAACTAATAAGAGAAGTTATATATACCCATTTCGGGTATGGAGCGCACTGAAAAGATCACTTCCAACGATCCCAATTCTGATAATTGATTAAAAAATATTTATCTTTATAAATAATATCACGCTACATATAACAGGTTGAGAAGGTAACATTGTAGTCTATTGAAATAAAATATTGGTTGGAACTCTATTTTGAATTAAAAATTAGAAATTTTACCTTTAGATAGACTTTGTCTTATTCATTATGAATGTTCTAACCTCTAGAAATAGTTAATTACTTAATATAATGTCTTCGCGTGTAGAATCAGAAAATTAGGCAACTAAAAGGTTTAATAAGGAAAAAGTACCCAATAAATAAATAATAAGTATTCTCGTAGCTTGAGCTAGCGCTTATGCAAATTGAAAAGAAATTAACAATTAGGTTAAGTTGGAAAATTATTTTCGCATCACAATTTCATAAAGCTAATATTTTCTTTCAAATCAACTTTTACTATGTCAATAGATCCCTCACAATTATTTGGAACTAAAATGACTTGTGTTGGGCCCAATTATACTTTGAGAATTACTTTACTTATCATCTATATATATTATATAATATATTTATTTTATTTTAATTATTTATTTTTCTTATAACAAATATATGGTGTATTTGTTATGGTGTATGAATAAATAGAATAACTTAATTAATTTAATAAAAATAAAATAAAATAAAATTTGAATTTAATAAAAAACAATTTTAAAATATATAAAATATTTAGTGTGAGATGAAGAATACCATTTCTCCTTACTTAATAGGCAAGGAAGTAGTGCCAGCGACTAAAGACCACGGTCGCGCGGGGTCCGCATGACCGGAGGTTATTAAAGGGCAAGATTACGTTAAAATGCACCGTATGGATTCAAATGGAAAAGTCAATTATCATATGATCCATATAATATCCAAAATCTGCAAAGATGTGCCCCAGAAGGACGTGATCAGCATGAAAACTTAGTAAACCGTATCACGATGATTTGGATATAAAGACAAATTTGAACTACATATCCATTTCGGATAAATGTCATCAACGATTGAATCATATAAGAGAGAGTAACATATCAAAACAAAACATGAGTTGTCTTACCATATCAAGTTAATCTAACCTCTATAAATAACCGACCATCATTATATATTACTTGTTGCTTTGCCCCACTAAATCTTCAATTTATCAAAGATGCAGAGAAATTACTGGCTTGAGCTCTCCCATTGCATTACTAATAGAAACAATTACGACGATTTTGGTTTTGCCATCATACTCGACCCGTGCCCTTACATCTATCTTTGGCAATGAGGTCACGATTCATGAGGGCTAGGGGTCAAAGGGGGGGTTGCTGATTTGCTTGGATTTGGAAGGCACTGGAAGGAACTTTCGAAGTGGGAGTTTAAACTTTTAGATTAGTAAATATGGGGGCGGGGTGGGGTACGTAGTACATACGGGAGGGGGTTCCACCCCGACTTGTCTCTGCCCTAATTGTAGAGGCCAAATTCAGGTGGGGACCCTCGTTCCCCACCTATGCAAAAAGAATAATCCGTCTAGCCAAATGAGAGAGGGACAGACGGGTAACAAGGCAGTAGGTAGGGGTGTTCATCTGGGTTTCGAATTCCCAAATTCGAAATCCGGATATAAAATCTTCTTCAATGTTTTTGAAAAAAAAAAAATTAAAATATTAAGAAATATATTAAAATTTCAAACCGGACAGCAGTAGAGTGGGGCCTCGTTGCCTACCCCTACCACCCACCTATATATATATATATATATATATATATATAAAGTTACTAGTGAGCACAAGAACTCCATCTTCCAAACATTCAAACGATCGAATACGATATGTGGACCAAAACATGCACCCCCAGCTCCGATATTGGCCGTTCAATTACATACTGAAGCTAAAAATATTCGAAGTACCACATAAAAATAATTAGATTTAATCTAATTTATTATATTTATTTTATAATATAGCAAATCATATTAAATTATATTAAATTATAATTTCTTTTTATGTAATTTCTTTTATAGTAAAAATATTTCTCTAAAATCATTGGTTTTGTTGCAATATTAGAGCAACTTTACTTTTTCATGTACCTGAATTTATATTAAATTCATGGAGTAGAGGAATATTATGACATACGCTTTTTTAGGATTTTTAATTTAATTTGCATAATTTGAATACCATGTTTTTTTTTTTAATTTATCGATTATCGAAGGGTAGAATGAAGCAAGTGCACGCCGAAGCAGAATACAAGTTTCTATGAAAATATGGAAAATATAAATATACAGTATATTTTATAATATTTTATACAATAATATTGTAAACTGAGAGATAATTTTAAACTTTATAATAATATTGTTATTTTACAATATATATTGCATAGAAGACCAAAAGAAGTTAGAAAACGCTCCCTTGGCTCCAGCAACACAGAAGAAAAAAGTAACCGCCCATTTCTTACATATCTATAATGTCAATTGCTGTTGGGGATGGGAGTCTCAGCTCCCCCTCCTCTCTCCCTTCCTTTTTGCTTTCTATTGTAGTTTGTTTTTCTGTTTGTTATTTGTTTTTGTTCCGTTTCAAACTTGGATGTTGTTTCTGTGATTTTCGGCGGGGAAGGTCAACATGCACCTCCCCAAGGATTTCATCCGAAGCCAATCTTCCAACTGGCCGGAGTATCTTTCATAAGAAGTTGAGTGAGTAGCACACGTGTGGGATAGCCAGCTATGCGTGGATCCTTTTCGCTACCAACAGAAGCCTATGTTGCCGTCACATGCGGCTTTTATGAGCTTTGCAATATCGGCGGGTCTAAGTTTGTTGGTCCAGTGGTCTCTAACGTGGTGCGTGTATTACACGTGTCACTACAGTCATATGTTTTTGCCGTTTGCAGTGTTCTATTATGTGTTGTGTTATTTGTTTGTTTTGTCTTTCATTTGTGTTGTAATTTATTCTAAATTATTATTTATTTGTTTGTTTCACTTATTTTTTTAAAAATGATTGGAAGTATTCACACTCATCACACTCACTCTCACATGAACAATACACGTGTACTGTTCATGTGAGAATGAATGTGATGAGTGTGGATGCTCTCTAGCATTACTCTTATTTTTTAGAGGATGGTGGTGGGTGATGTTTTTTTCTATTTAACAAAGAGTCATGCTCTCTGAAGATTCAAGATGAAAATCTCTTACGATGTTGTCAATTGAAAGGGTATAAAAGTTTGGACAACGTTTGTCACAAATAAATTTATGTGCAAAAGTGTGTCAATCAGTTTGGTTAGTTTGACTTGTAATCTGAATTTATCCTGTTTTATCAGGTCATAATTGTAATCTCAATTTGTTAGAATGAAATGTAATATTTCCTATAAATATATATATAGCTAAAGTGTTAGTCAATTAGGTTAGTTTGACTTATAATTTGAGTTTATCTTATTTTATCAAGTCACAATTATAATTTTGATTTATTGGAATAAAATACAATATTTTTTATAAATAAATAAATAAATATATATATATATATTACGTAAAGTGTTATAAAATATATTATAAATGTATTATTTGCTTAAAGAATAATGATAATTTTATTATCTTTTTATTATTCTTTGACTATTTTTTTATTTTTTACTTTTTAATTTTAATTTTTATTTAATAGTTAAAAAAGTGATTATAGTGAAATTGTATATTTACTAAAAGAAAATTAATAAAAATTTTATATATATTAAAAATAATAAAAAGATGATAAGAAAATAAAAGGCTTGTCAGCATCCTTGTATAAAAATATATACAGCAATCAAATAGAGGAAAGGTATGCTTAAAAAAAATAGAGGAAAGTATCAACTACAGTTTTTGTTTTTTGTTTTTTGTACACATGTTTCGGGGGCTAATAAATGTGACGTGGACAGTCGGAGGAAATTGTATCACCAAAAGGTGACCGGATAAGAGGAAATACACCCGCCCACTACAAAATGTTAAAAAAATTAATAATAATAATAATCCAAAAGTAGAATAAAATCCAAACGTCGAATAAAAGTAACATTTTAGACAAAAGTACCCGTTGACACGAGGATTATTACACCACAAGCCATTAAGGTTATCTTTTGATTTTCACTGCAGCTCAATATAAATTGAGAACTAAGATAAAATTTAAATTAATTTTAATTGTATTTAGCTCAATATAAATTGAGATCTAATATAAAATTTAAATGAGCTAATTTTAATTATAATATAATAAAATATAAATTATTAAATTATATAATTTTAAAATTTTAAAATTTTCAAAACATGAGGCTTCATTTAAAATATTTAAATAAAAGTTTTTGACTTTAGATTTAAATACAAAAATTTAAAATGAGGCCTTATTTTAAATTTATATCTCAATTTAGCAAGATCATAGAAAAAATTATTTAAGAATATAAATTATTTACTAAATTAAATATTAAATTTTAGTATCATGAAGCCTTCTGCATTCTTTTTATAAATAAAAGATTTTATTAGTGCCTTTAGAGAAAAAATGAGAATACTTACACATGGGATGTACAAAAGTTTAAATCTGAATAAGAGGAAAAGATAGAAATAAGAAAATTATAAAAATTTAGACCATTGCAAGACATTAAAAAATATATAATATACAAATTACTTAATAAATGGTGTTTATATTTTATTAAAAAAATTATTAAAAAAAATCTATATTTTTAATTTTGAAGGCCTTGTGTCCTTAAACAAGATGAGACATTAGGCAATGATCTAAGTAGTCTAATGCTTGACTCGGTTCTGGTTTTGACACATAAATATAATTTTATAAATAATAGTGAAATAGTCTATTTTGACATATGAATATCATTTTATAAATAATAGTGAAATAGTTTAAGTAAAAATGTTTTATTAGATTTAAAAAATGAGTGAGAAAAATTTGAATAAAAATATTATAAAATTAAAAAAAATATTGGAATATAATTTTAATTCTAAAGACTGTAAAAGTTATAAGAAATTTTTTAATTTTTAATTTCAAAATTTATACAAGTTGTATTGATTCTTATGTTTGGATAATCGTTATGTAATAATGAAAAACAAAATTAAAAATTAAAAAATTAGTTTATATTTAAAAAAGATTATTATTTTTTTCTGAAAATTGATGTCTCATCTTTATAAGCAAGAGTTCCTCTATTCAACAGCTCTAAGTGTATATTATACACTTGTTGATAAAAAATATAAAAAATAAAAATAGATGTGTGCTATAGGGCTATTGAATAGATTTTATTTTAATTTTTATGTTGTGTTTGAAAATTCTTGTGTTGAAACTTGTTTTCAAATTGTAAAATTAGTGCTGAGTTAAGTGTTTTAAGTTTGTGATGAAGATAGCACAAAGGGAAGTTTTTACGTGAAAACTTTATATCACATACCCTCACTTAAGAAATATGTCATTTATTGTTTTTTCCTTATAAATTAATGCTTAAGTATGTGTGTATTTATAGAAAATGAGAAAAAAAAAATTATAAATCACATATTGGTTAAGTCTTAAGTGGATGTATGTAGTCATTGTAGTGTAAAATTTTCTTGTAAAATTTTTCGTAGAACAAACATATTAATAGGGCTCTAATCGAGTCAAATCAAGTCAAGTTTTGACTTCCCAAACTCTACTCAATTCAAAATATTCGAGCTCGAACTCGAATCCGAGCTTGAGATTTTTATTTATTATTTGTTTAAGCTCAACTTAATAAGTTAAATTTTCAATTCGAACTCGAAATCATCTCACAAACGAATTCGAGTCGAGCCGAGTTCAAGCTTGATTTTTATTTTAATTTTTTGAATAAAATTTAAAAATAAATAAATAAAAATCTAATAAAAATTAATACTTAATACCTAATTAGTTGAAATTTATTCATCATAACAATATATTATGTGCTTACATATATTATTAATAAATACATATAATATGATAGCATGCGTGTATTTCATACATGATTCCCACGTATTAATATATAAAATTATTAAATTTTATAGATTAATTATTATACAGATTTTAAAATATAGCTATGAAATATATTCATTATATAAAAGTGTTATGTTTATATATTACATATATAAGTAATTAGATTACATATTACATATTTAATTATAAAAATGCTACGCTTATATTATTAGCAATACATATATATGTATATTTTATTAATATTTGAATGAACTTTAATCGAATCGAGTTAATGAGAAGATTCGAACATAAACGAGCGAGCTTTAACTGCATTGAATATAATTTGGTCGGGTATGTATAATTTACTAATCGAATGAGTATCAGTTTTCATGAGCGAGTTTTTTTATTCATAAGTCGAATTCGATTCAAATTTAATTGAACAAATATTAAATGAGCTGTCGAATAGCTTGATTTATTTATAATGTTATATATGAAAAAAATTAAAATTAAGAATGAAGTTTGAGAACTACCTTATTCTTAAGCAAAATGATAATATTGTTTTTTATATATAAATTGTAAAATTGGATAGAAACAAGGTGAAGTTGGAAAATCAATTCAAAATTCAACAAAAGTTTTATTTCATCGCTACGGGATTACAGAGATTCCGCTTTTGTAAAACTGACCACTGAATACGGCGCCGTCTAGCATAAGCCACCGTTTGAATCGCTTGCAATTCCATCAACTCCCAACTCCATAAACCTTTGAGCTCCATCAGCCTATAAAACTGACCCAAGGAAACCAAAAGGTCGCATTTTTATCGGGTGAAAAAACTTTATATACCGGCGTTTTAATCCCGCCGCGATCCCGTGGTAGTTTTTAAATAAAATAAAAAAAAATTTAAAAAAATACATATATTTTATCTTTATATATTATTTTATTATTTTTACAAAAAAAAATAAAATAAAAAAGTATAAAATATATTTACCCTACCGAGCCGCAGCGGGAATCCCCTCCCGGAGATCCTAGCACTACTCATCAGACACTTCTGAAACGATAAGCTGAAAACTTTTGTATTGTTTCTGTCATTGTGGTTCACGAATGTGTTCGGCGTCTGCAGCTGTGTGTGTTAATGTTATAGACAGCGACGACGATGATAGCGCAAACCAGAATATTTCGGAACTAATTTCTACATTAAGAACAGCTTATCGGACAAAAGATTTCGATCGAGTGGAAGAAATTCTAGTATCCAGAGAAGTTAAATTAAAGAGAGAGATGGAGGATATGAAAAAAGAGCAAGCATTTCTCTATGAACAGGGCGAGGTTGGAAAGCAGGACAAGAATCGTCTTGAAGACGAGCTTAATAAGCAAAAGGGCGAGAATGACGAGTTGAAGAGGCTAGTAATTATCGAAAAGGCGGCTCAGGATGCGGCTCAAGTAGGGGAGAGGAAGGCTGTGGAGAGGTACGAGAAACTTTTGGAGGAGGTGAAGGCAGGAGGGCGAGATGACGATAAGAAGGTAATTTTGGAGCTGAAGAAGAAGTGTTGTGAGCTGGAGTGTGCGAAAGTGAAGGCTGAAAGCGAGGTTGGGCTTTGGAAGAGGAGGTTTGAAGAGTTAGGGATTAGAGTTTCTAAACTGGAGGAAGATGCCGCAATGCTGATGGATATGGGGCCTCAGGTTTCAAAGAAATGTGGCGATAACGCGTCGGTAAAGGAGGAGAAGTGTTCTAGTGGAGAGGGGAGAGTTGAAAATGGGACTAATACTATCGACGTGAGCATTCAGGATAATGGGTTTGGTTGCGACGAAAATACAAGTGTAGCAGCCGGTGCAGGCCTTGATTTGCTTTCGCACACTAAAACAGATGGGGATTTGCAGAGTGCAGGTATTCCTTGCTCCTTAAGTTACCCTCTCCGAGTTTTCATTTATAGTTTTGCTTTTGTGTTTGTTTGGGATTAAACTTATAATTGAGGAAAAAAAAAAATTGGTGCCGTGCTCAAATGTTTCATAGACTGTACCAACACGGATATAAGGCAGTTTCTGGCGTGCTTATAAAATGTCATATATTCCATAAGAAAGCACAAATGAAAACAGATATTAAAAATGTAAACAGTCGTGTTAAATAATTTATAGTTATCATCATACGGTGAATTTTCTTGGTTGAGATTCTCTTGATGGCTGTTTACACCTCTACCTGTACAAGTATTGGTCCTACCCTTTTAGCCTAAACAAATGTAGTAACGAAAAGAATGACCATATGATTAGCATCATATGCAGAATTCCCGACGTGCCTTGTGTTATAGATTGATAATTGGAATGTTCCCCAGAAAAATGATGATACATGGATAATGTGGTAAAATTTACTTTGAAGTTGTGCTTTCTGAAGTTTAGTGAGGAAAATAGTAGCAATGGGATTTAGAATGCTGATTAATGAAATGAGCCTTGGGAATTAAGCCATTAACTGAGCCAAAGTAGTAGAAATTAGCTTTTCAGTGGGTGAAGGTTTTTGGTAAATTGATGTAGGACTTTATGGAAGTATGAATTAGGGTGATGTGGGATCTCTTGCTCCATCTCACGTTTGTTTTCATGTGCAGAAGCATTATAGATGATTTCAGTTGTCACTTGCTTTTTTTTTTTTTTTTTTTTGAGGGGAAATGATACTTAATTCATTAATAACGGGCATTACAAATGAACTTGAAACATACATTACAAGTTAACTAAATGACGATTTGTAACTCTCCAGTACACTAAAAGTGACTGACATTTTATAGCCCTAGCTGCCAAACGCTCCAGAACACATTCTGAGAGACAACCCTAACTCTGTTCTAAGACAGAGTGACAACCAGTTAAAACCAAACCCCACTTCCGTACTAAGACGGACTAGGAGATAAACTCTAAGGACCACAAGTCCTAGAGACTATATATTTTTTTGGTTTTTATTAAAACTAAGATACTAGAATTAAAACTAAAATTGGGAAAATCAAATCCTAACGATTTGTTTTCAACGTTGGAGGAATTTAAAATACAAAACAACAAACAAAATAGGGGACTGTTGTTGACAGCGGCGCGTGGCTCTGGAGAGTTGCGGAACGGCCAAACGACGAAAGCCAATGCCTTGGACTTGACGGCCCCGCTCGTGGTTGTGAAGGACCCTTCCAATGGTGGCGCACGGAGAGCAAACGTCTACTATGAATGGCACGTGTGAAACACGCTTCGCTCCAATATGCGTGCTTTCGCCGCAGCAGATAGATCGGTGTCCTAGGAAGATCACGACGGGGCGCGTGTGAGGATCAACACGCTGGAAGCTGTCGCATCTGTCGACCTCCAAAAGCACCTAACCCCTCCCAACAGACGCGGTCCTTGCAAAAACAAAATAAAGAGCACAACCCAACAACAAGAAATAGAAGAAGAGGCGGAGAAGAAAGAGAGGAGGGCCGGACGAAATAGAGGACGACGAGAAGAACGGTGGTGGAAAACAGAAAAAGAACTAGGGAGAAATGAAAAAGAATGGAAAGAAAAGGAGGGGGGAGATGGAGAAAGGGAAGGAAAGGGGGAGGGGAAGGGGGGGGGGGAGGCGCACCTCTACAGCGGCGCCAACAGAGGTGTGAGACCTAGGGTTTCCTCGAGAGAGAAAACGCAGAGAGCAAGAACCGAAAGAAATATTCCCGACCTAGTGCAGGCCAAGCGCCGTCACTTGCTGGCATTGTTAGTATGTAATGGATTGTCAATTTGTAATAGATTTTAATGTCTTTCTCCATTACTCTTTTGTAATTGATTTTAATGGATTGAACATCCATGATTTTCGTGCATCACTAGACACCCATGCTTAGGTGTCACTCTTGTCTATGTCCGGGTACTTGGGCTATATATACACTATCATCAACAAAACTCTTGTTTACTCATAAAAAAGTCATTTTTATCAATTGGTTTGCTTCCCTTTCCCAGTTGTTCCCCTAGCATTGTCCATATGGTTTGGTGGCGTAAAAAATGTCCGTTCATCATGAGGGTTCTCTACCTTAGTAAGGATGGGTGTTGCTGTGGTGGATTTATCATTTTTTTTATCATTATTTTTTCTTTGTTTTTTCTAACAAGTGGAGTTAATTACTTATAAAAAAAATCAGTGGAGTTATCAATTTGTAAAGGGTAGGGTACTTTTTTTCAAAATGGTTCATCAAGATCAAAATTGTGATATATCGGTTGTTGTTTTTCAAGCTGATCAAATTGTTTCCCATCCACAGTTGACCTTAGTTGTTACATTCACTATTGTTTAACCTTGTATTTTCCGTGCCATAGCATGTCACATGAGTCACCATGATTACCTTAATTTAAGCCTTGTTTGGATGTTAAGATGAAATGAAAAATTTATAAATAATAGTGAAATAATTTGTGAATTAGTAGTGAAATGGTTTGAGTTAAGATATTTTATGTGGTTATGGAAGATAGAAAAGATTCGATAAAAAATTTATAAAGTTTTTTGATAAGTAAGATATAAATATTATTGATATGAAAGAAGTAGGCATTGTCGTGTATACTAGCAGTATACAAAAGAACACCTAAATACATTCACGAGTGAGGAATTAAAGACGAGAAATCATAAGCATTATCCCCATTTAATACGAAAGCTAAAAACCACAACAGTATTGGTGGAAAAAAAGTATAAAGTCAAAATATTGTTAGATTATAATTTTTTAATATAGTTTTTATTTTGAGATTTGAAAAAGTTGAATTTGTGTTTTGTTTGGAAGTTTTGGAAAGTTTTTTTTTTTGGATAAGTAAGAAGTAATTTCGTTGATATGAATATAAATAGGCAAAGCCCAAGCACATAGGGGGTATACAAATGAAATGCCTAAATACATTCTAAGACACTCTAAATTAAAGAAGGAAGTTTTGGAAAGTTGTAATAATTAGGTAATAATTAGATGGAAAAGTTGGAAATTTTTGAAATTGAAAAGTATTTGTGTTTGAGTGATGTTTGGATATTGAGTTAAGATGAGATTTCTCATCTCATTTCATCATCCAAGCCAGCTAGATTTTCTAGCTTTACGTTGTGCATTAGAAATACTAACACAACCTAAAATTATTAAATCTACAGCAAGTGTTTGTCGTCCATGTAGAAGTTGTTCTGGTGCTTTCTAACCAGAACTTCTCGGTACATCAAGTTAATGGACATATAAACTTATCTAATAAGTTTCGTAATCATCAATATTTCCACAAGTAGGAGATGTAGTGTCTATGTCATTTCCATTTTGTTTTAACAAAACTCATGAGATTGAGTAGTTTTATTTTTCTCTAAGATCAATTAACCCCAAGGGGTGGCGTAATGATCCTGGGGCGAGCCATATAATGCGGAGGTCCTAGTTTAGAACTCCACATTCACACTCTTGGGATAATTAGACTGGGGGAATTTTTTCTTAAACTATCCGAGGTGCATTTGCAGAAAATTCCTTGCTGATGGCCTGTGCACCCCCAGAATTGATTAATATTTTTTTCTGACACCTGATGCCAATGAAAAAAAAGATCCATGGTTTTATAATAATCCTTGATCCGACTACAGAAATCATATATTTATAATTTTTTTTTGTTTTAATTTTAAGCCATGGCATGTGAGTACTGAATTAGGTTTTCCTGATGCATGTACTGTTCTCATATCTCGGTGATGCTGTACTTATTTCTCACATGCCAGCTCGTCCAACATCTGCATCAAGGGCCGTTGTTGACATCCTTGATAGTGATGATGATCTTGCTCCAGGAGGAATTTTGCACCGAGAAGAAAACAAAGACCTCATAGACAAGGTGAAATCCAGAATGCTTAAAAGAAAACAAACTACACGTGTAAATGTAAGTGAGAACATAAATGGTGGTGATCATGAAGGAGATGATGATATACGTACAACTAGTAAACGAAAGATGAAATGGCAACAAAAATATCATGATACTGATGCTTCTCGTGCCAATCATTGCTCAGATTCAACAGCTTTTTCTGGTAGTCAAAATGTTAATAAACATATTAGCTCATCAAGGCAGGATGTAACTGATAACATGAATGGTGGTATTCACAAAGTGGAAGGTAATATATTTCCAACCAGTACACGAGGTATGAAGGAAGAAGAAGAATCGATTCGTGATACGGATGATTGTCCTGTGAATTGTTGCTCAGGTACCGCAGTTTCTTGTTGTAAGAATGTGAATAAACTTACTAGTTCATCAAGACAATGTGAGCAGAAATTGAAGACTGTACATGCTTCAAGAAATCTTATTCATGAACTTGTTTTGGAGGGTGATAGTGACAGCAGTTCCAGTTCATCTGATAGTGACAATGAGCTTCTTAGTTCGAAAATTACAAAATTACAAGAAAGTTAAGGCTTTAACAAGTTTGATGCACTCAGGTATGACTAAGTTAGTAGTCTACTACAATATTCTCGCTAAACATTAGTCATGAGACGGATGTGTATTCGCATTTTAGATGAAGTTGGTGAACTAACTAGGGGTCCTGTGATTTGTGATGCATTGAGATAGATTGCTATCTCTATAATGCCATTGATCATAATATAACTGTACTTGTTACATATTTCTTTACCTCTTATTTTAGTTATATGCCGAGTGAGAACTCCTTACCCATCTAATGTTTGATATGGTTATCTATAATATCTTATCTGTACAGGTTTTATCACAAAAGTTTCTCTGTAGGAAGTGATTTGATTTGCCGTTGGTGGTGGATGATAAACCAAACAAGGAATTGTAATATTTAAGTGCTGTGAATAGTTTGTCGACTTGTACCGTCATACTTCTGCCTTTTTTATGAATATTGTCGTTTCAGTCTAGTAAGTTCGCTGTTTGGATTACATGGTTTTCTTTTTAATTGGTGGATTACACGGTTGTAAACGGCTTTTGCAAGATGCATCTTTGAACAAGACTAGATTAAAATGATTTGAGTCAAGTCAAAATCATGCATGGATTCCCAGAAACTTATCAAAGGAGACTCGAGCATGATTTTCATTTTCTTATAACTTATGAACATATTTTGAGCATGATAAAAAAAAAAAAACTGATTGATGAACTACTATTCGGAAGCCTTTATTCTTAGCATTCAAGAGAAAAGAAGCTTTTTTAACGTTAAGTTGAGCAATCTACTGCTGTAATTTAGTCTACCATGCATTTGGCTGCAGGGGACTACGTTTGTGGAGTTTCTTGTAGATGGCGATCCTCAAAGGAACCCCAAAGAAATCGGTTGGAGTTGGAGAACAGAACCAGAAAAGCCGTTCTGACTGTAAAAGGACTAGCTATAGAGTGAGAAGAGGAACATTTCTTCCTATCATCATTTGAATGTGCAGAAGTAGCTGATACGAGATGGTGATATTTTGTATTTTGTGGGTTCTTGATCCTTTTGTTGCTGGATTGTCAAATGTAAGACATTTGTAACATATCCTGATAACAGCAGATCCAGCGAGTACAGAAGACACAAGGAGTCCCATTGTTTATTGATGCATACTTAATTAATGTTGATGTGGATCTTGTTTTTAGGGGCTTGTAGGATACCATCAAAATTTAGTGATATTTCCACCATACACATTCATATACATACATACATACACATATACATACGCATGCATACATAGGTATATATGTGTGTATATATATGTGTGTGTGTGTGTGTGTAAAGGTTATAGATTTCTGGGACGTTGGCATTCATTTCATCAGCCAATATCTTTTATTATCCAACCCTTTACAGTTCCAAATTTAATCAATCTTGCTTCATTGTAGTTTGAACCAGCTGGTCCGCTGGATATGGCCATCATGAAGATGAAATAGTCGTGCCAGTTTTTGTGTTCTTTGTACTCGCCATTCTCTAACTCATGGTCGGTGAATTGCATAATTGTACATATTTTTTAAAATAAAAATGTAGTTTTCAGATGAAGTTACAAGTCCCAAATTGTTAAAGAGGATATTGTTGTTGGGGCAAGTGTTGAATTTTTTTGCCAAGCAGCGGGATGTTGAACACGTGTCATATATGTATTATATATATATATATTTTAAATGATAAATAAATATATAATAAAATTTTCAAAATAAAATTTTTAATTCTGTATTTATATTTTGTAGCTGTAGTACGATCTGGTCTCCGACTCTTCACCAAGATAAGCTGTTTTGTGGAGCTAAATCTAGGTCGGGACGTGGAGCGAGCAAAACCAATGGGCACCGTCTCATAAAGCTCTCATTCCTTGGTGGTTTGGAGGGCCACATGATCTCAACTTTGTCTCCTGCCATTTTGCTTGCGTCTCACTTTTTGTTCCATCTACGTGGACCGTTCGTCGCCATTTTCTTCGTTTTTGTTATCTAATAATGCTTGCATTCCAATGAAAGGTGAAACTTTAGTCACACATTTTTTTTTTTTTTTTTCACACAAAGCTCGTGCCAAAAATAAAAAATAATATTCGGAAGGAGATTCTTAAGAAGTAGTGGCCGTCGTCAAATCGTCTTTAATATATATATATATATATATATTTGTTTTTTGAATAATAATTTATACGTGCAAGATATTTTATAATTAATTTTCTTGTTACACTTAAATTATTACAGCTGTTTAATACTAGATAAATAAATCAATCTGAGGTAGGTAAGAAAAATACTGTATAATTTTTTATTAAATCACTTATTAGTATTTATTTTTTTATTTTTTTATACATTTTTTAACAGTTTTAATATTTTTTTAAAAAAATTACCATATTATTAAAAAATACTTACTTAATTATTAAGTAAAAAATAAAAAATAAAAAATTATTGAAAAGTGACTTTTATTTGTAATTTTGGAAAATGAATTTATCATTTCTTTAAAATAAATCCACAAAGGACCGCAATACGCAGTTTTTTTTTTTATAACTGAAATACCATTACAGGCTTACAGCCCTTTAATTTCACGCATTTTGTGTAAAACTAATACACATTTATGTATATATATAGTCTTGGACTCGTCACTCGTAATGTTGAATTATTAATCGATAAATGACATTTATAATGTACAAATTTCACATATTTTTTTTAGAAAATAATTAAATTTAAAATATATATAAAAATAATAATATTTTATTACTAAATTATATTTTTTCTTTAAAGGAATTAAAGATTATTCAAGAATTACACGTCCTAAAACTGTAAACGTTATACTTTTGTTTAATAAAGAGATAAGATTAGAAAATAACGGGCAGATCTGGTGCACCTCACCTCCTCACGCCAAAACCCCAGGAAAGTGTATTTTAGTAATTTGTGGCCCCCATACACAAACAAAAGGAGGTCCAAAACAACCCAAAAAAAAAAAAAAAAATCTGCCTCAGAAATTATCAGACTTGGATAGGTCTGGGCGTTGACAAGTATTTCTGTAGAAAGAATGGTAAATAGTAGTAAAAATTATATAAAAAATAATATTAAATTATTAAATTATAATAAAAAATAGATAAAAAAATAAAAAAATATAAAAAAAATTCTAAAAATAGTTGGAAAAATATTTTTCCTGCCAAACTTAACTTATACGGTCGAAAAAAAATTACACAAAATTTGTTTGAGACGAAAATTATTCCTTGATTTTGAAGTGAGATATTTATCTGCTAATTTCATCTCCTGGATCGTTTAGGGCTTTTGTTCTGTCGAATTTTCCACTTTTACTTCCCTTCTTGGAAGGACTTGGAACAACTCTCAGCCTCGGCCTGTCGCGGTGGAGCCCTTCCTTTACATTCAGGAATTCATTCGGTGAGCACTGCGTTAATGGAGCCCTTCCCTTCTTTTTTACTGATTTTTGCTCCGTCTCTCTTTTGGCTGCTGAGGAACAAAGAATGAAGGAAACTAAATGGAGCTAAATTGGTATGGTAATTGTATATGAGGTCTTGGAACGAGGTTGATTATGAAACTTGGGAATGCTCATTTGCCTTATTTTCATACAGCTTTGTTTGCATCCAATTTGAACCCGTGATTTTTCGGTTGTTTATCTCTTTCTGTTATAGAGGATCATTTAAATTTTGATTGCTATATTCTATTTCCTAAACATGTGTATTTGTATGTGTTATACTATATATCTTGCCATGTCATATACTTGGGATCTTTGGAGACTGATGCGCTAATTGATATGGGAACTTTATCCTGAAGGTTCCATTATACTATGTATTACATTTTAGTTACATACACCATAGTACTGCCTGCCATCTTCAAATTGTTCTTACATGATGGTGTCAAAATATGGCAGCGTTTTATCTCTTCATTTTCCTTGCTATGACATTGCCTTCATTGCTTAACTTTCCTGACCTGATGATACTAGCAGTTGCCGTCAGAAGGAATCGGAACGAAAGGCTATATTTCATTTGTAGTTCCTCTGGTTTGGGCTGAAGTCCCATTTACAGTGGCAATCCTGTGAATGAATGAGGTCAGTGTGCTTAGCATGGAAGAAGTAGTGGGCGGGGCAACCCAGTTAGATGCGGTAGAGAGTGGTCGCCTCCCAAGCAAAGAGAGCGAGTATTCTCTCAAATCTGAAAGGTGCAACATTTTAGAATCTGGGGAAATGTTTATAACTGGAGAGGGAGACTATTCCCAAATTCCACCCCCAGAATTTTCAGTCCAAGAGGGTAAGAATGTGAATAGGAGTATCAACCATGGTAATGGATTGGAACATCCCCATACTCCTTGCTCTATTGATGACACTGGTGTCATGGTTGAAGAGTTGAGAGTAACTAATTACAAGGGCTTGAACTTGGCAATTGTTGGTACGTCAAACAATCGAGAAAGAATGCAGGCTAGGCAAAATCAATGGCAGCATCTTTATCAGCTTGCAGGTGGATCAGGAGGTGGGAATTCACATGCTGCTAATATACACAGGGACAATGCTCCGTCAATGCCAAGTTTCTGGGAGGATATGGAATGTGCATCTTTTCCAGAATTATTGGCTCAAAAAGCATCTGGTGATGATCGAAATGATAAATTGGAACAGTTTCCAAATGCTGAAAATGAAGGGGCATCGGGCAACAACCATGGAGGTATCCGAACAAAGATTTTATCTAAATCAGGGTTTTCTGAGTTTTTTGTTAAACAGACATTGAAGGGAAAAGGGATAATCCATAAAGGTCCTCCTCGTCATGGCTTTCACGTTGAGCCAAGAGATCAGAATAATTTGAAGATAGCAGGTAGTACTATGGTGGCTTCTGATGTATCACAGTCTTTGGCTTTGAAAACCGAAACGCCTTCTCCGGAAGGTGTTGTTAGGCTTGGGCTGGGTGTTTCTGATCATGATGGAGTCAGTTTGAGACAATGGCTAAAAGTTGGACGGCATAAAGCAAGTAAAATTAAGTGTATGAATATATTTAGACAGATTGTGGATGGGGTCAACCATTCTCACTCTCAAGGAGTTGCCTTGAAGGACTTACGAGCGTCTTCTTTCAGGTTGCTGCCATCAAGTGAGGTTAAGTACATAGGGTCTCCTGTTCTCAGAGAAATGTTAGATAATGATGTGGATCATAATACTTTGCACTCGAATGATGGTCTTATGAGAAAAAGGCCTCTAGAGCAGGTAATGTTTCCCTCTGCTGCTTCATATGCAAAGAAGCAAAAGTTCAACGAGAATGTGAACTTCACTAGGCGGTGGAATCATTTCCCTTCTAGACATGGCTACAAATTTGAAACTGCACATGACAGCAGTATTAAAATCACTTGCCCACAGGATTCTTGTAATGAGCATAATGAAGATAGCCCAGATGGAGAATGTGAGACTCAGAGCAAGTCCAGCAGTCATTGTAAGCCTACTATAGCTCAACAGCACTCAACGTCTTTAAGTGACCCGTTGGAAGAGAAGTGGTATAGAAGTCCTGAGGAGCTCATTGGGGATGGCTGCACTACTTCTTCGAATATATACTCTCTGGGTGTTCTTCTTTTTGAGGTGAGAAGCTGCTGCTTCTTATACAGCTTGAAATTTTCATTTCTGCTTTTGTAATATTCCTCATCCTAGACTGCAGCCAGACACATTTGCTCTATTGGCGTTGAACTCCAGGACTGAAGCAGATAGGCTTATAAGTGCAAACATATGTCCATCTAGCACAAGTTGTATGATATTTCTCACCCGTTGTCATTTATGGTAACCATGAATGGTGAAATGCATGACTATCTTAACTTGTTACTATATGAGCAAGAGATTAGTCCTATGCGTGGCTGTCTGTTTGTTTCGTCCATCTAGAGACAATTTTGTGTTTGAAACTATAAATGGGTTGTTAAATAATGTAATGTTCTTACTTTTGATAAGTAAGAAGTATTAATTTAATGTTCGTTAACTTATACTGTGGTTATGTTTTGCAAATGATTATGAATCTGTGATGGATATATGTTAAATATCTCTAATATATTGACTCATTATTTGAGGTACTGATGAGTTTGAAACGACTTTTTTATTTTTTATTTCTTGAGTATTCATTTGAAGAATGTGGATATCTTTATGATATGGAGTTTTGATTCGATCAAGTATTTGTTTGCAAAGAACTTGATCTATGAAATATGAAAGCCATGTACCTTAGGAAAAATAGCTCTAGGAATTTAAAGTTCAACTGCACCTCTCGGTCTGATAGCAAAAAAGTTTGGATAAGGCCCACGTATGATTGTCTAAATCAATCATATTCCTGATTCACACTGTATTGAGCTTTCCTCTACTAATATGGTATCCTCCACCTTGAATTGATCCCTCTTGACTTGGTCATCTTTGTTTTGAAAGACTCATATTTTTTCTCCTCCTTTTGTGCTACCAAACTAAAAATCTTGTACTGTATTGCACTCATCCATCTCCATAATAGACCTGCGTGCAAATCTTTGACAGCTCAATGTGCCACATCAGCTAGTATAGGGAACAAAGACAAATAATCAGTGAGCATGTTAGATAAAGTTCTTTTAATCAACGTTAATCTGCCTCCTTTTAATATTTAGAGTCACTTCCACCTTACCAACTGTCGTTTTGTCTTCTCAATAATGCCATCCCATATTAATTTTGTCTTTAAATGGTACACCTAAACAAAGTTCTGAATACTTCTTGCTGGCAAGGTCTAGTGGGGAGTAGAGGCAGTGCAGCAGTGTGGAGGATGATCCTCTTGTGTTTATTTTGGTGCATATGGCTGGAGAGGAATGGGAGGTGTTTTAAAGATTGTTAACGTTCTATGGGGGAACTAGAGTTTTTCTTTAGCATTTTAAGTTTTTGGGTGAAGAATCTTGTAAGGGATGGGAACATTTGTAATGTTTTGCTTTAGTTGTGTTTTGTTTTAACTTGTGTTTAGGTGTACTCACTTGTATACATCCTGTGTACTTGGGCTATGCCTATTTACTTGGAACAAAATTCTCTTATTAACTATATAAAAAGAAAAAAAAGAAAAAAGTTCCGAGTACTTCATGGGTAAAGCTACTATTCTCCACCCCAATAACTCGGCGAGTCTCCAATATATTCAACAGCCCCCGCAAAAATTAATTATGATTTTGACGAAGTTAATCTTCAGTCCTGAGTAGCTTCAAAGCATGAGAACAAGTAACTTAAGAGACTAAATAAGATGAAAATCTTGGACATTAATGGCCCTTGCCTTCTTAGGATAAGCATATTGCATTGAGACTCTTTCGAACTTCCCCCCTGTATAGAACTTCTAAAAGTCATTCAGCAAGTCTATTTAACAACCTTCCCGCAAAAAAAAGTGGCTTATTACTTATCAAAAAAAAAAAAACAACCTCCCGGCAAGTTGAAAAGAAAGGAAGCGAATACCCATAGTTTATCACCATTCAAATCCTTCAACACTTCTAGTACCTCATCCTCCTCAAACTCTGTTTCCATCCATTCTGCTTCCTCAATGCATGTAATGCCAGCCCATCCACTTGGGGTCTGTGTAAACTAAATCTTCTGCATGGAATCAATGGTATTATTTATTTTGTTCTGGTTGGTCACTCTACAGAAAAAGCTAGTGCTTTTATGCACGTTGCTCTGCTCCAAGGCCCTTAGTTTTTGTTTCCAGCTTGTCTCTTTTAAAAGGTGTCTTTCTAAATCGTGGGTGATCTCCGTTCTTAACTTTTCCACTTATCCAGGTGTATTTTCTTCTACTAAAACTTCAATGCTATGTTGTTCCTCCATAAGAATAATTCTTCTTTTCGTGACAAGTCAATTCCTCTTAATCCCCTTTTTTAAAGCTTTCAGCTTGCTTGCTGAGATAAATCTTGGAGATCCATGAAATCTTTATGACAACCACCATGGTTTCACCTAGTACCAAAGCCTTCATCTTTTAGCCAATTATTCTCAAACTTGAAGTACCTTCTACACCAAACTACAACTCCACAATCTAGTAGTAGCAAAGGAAAGTGGTAAAAAAGTATTTGGGTAGCTAGTAGCTTTGTTCTTTGAATCTGAGTTCAGGATATGGATTTGTTACTTTAGTCTATTTCTGGTCAGATGGACCCATGCAGTTGTTTACTCTTACCTCTTACTAAAGGTATTGAATAACCAATTTATATCTTAATGAATTAGCTTGGGTCTTTTTTTTCCAGCTACTTGGTCGTTTTGACACTGAAAGAGTGCATGCTGCAGCAATGTCAGATTTGCGTCATAGAGTCCTTCCCCCTAATTTTTTATCCGAAAATCCCATGGAAGCTGGATTCTGTCTCTGGCTAATTCATCCTAAGCCATCATTGCGCCCAACAACCAGGTAATACTTAGCTATCTGTTGTTAAAGTCTGATAAGTTTTGTCAGTGTCTGATATGGAGAATTTAAATCTAGGACTTACCAAATGTCTTTCCCTATGCTTTAACTGGAACAAGATACTGGACTTTTGTTTGGTAGAAAAATTCTGTTAGGTAATGGGTGACAGTCGGAAGTTACAGCCTTATAGGATTATCCAATGTAATAAAGCCCTGATGTGAATCCTATGAATTTTGGACTCTGGCTTTGATTTGTATGCTGACACATTTTGCTGCGTTGATAATTGTTTGGCTCAAACAGGGAGATTCTACAATCTGAAGTGATTAATGGAGTGGAGGAGGTGTGTGCAGCAGACTTATCGTCATCCATTGAACAAGATGATGCTGAATCAGAACTGCTATCGCATTTCCTTGTTTCATTGAAAGAGCGCAAGCAGGAACATGCTTCCAAGTTAGCAGAAGACATTAGCTGTTTAGATGCGGATATTGAAGAGGTTGACAGGAGATGCAGTTTAAAGAACTCATTTGTTAATTCTTACTTTCATGAACGACCAAATTTGGATGTGCTTTCTCAATCATCCCCTATCTCTACTACAAATTATTTGAGTTTCTCAAGGAATGTTGATCAGCTTGAAAGTGCTTACTTCTCCATGAGGTCCAAAATCCAGCTCCCTGAAGGTGATGCTGCAATACGCTCAGATAAGGATTTGCTGAGAAATCGTGAGAACTGGCATTTGGCCCAAAAGGATGAAGATAAACAGATTCCTCCAGATCGCATCGGAGCTTTCTTTGATGGTTTATGCAAGTATGCTCGTTATAGTAAGTTTGAAGTGCGTGGGATACTAAGAAATGGGGATTTAAATAATT
Source organism: Platycarya longipes (assembly GCA_036559045.1). NCBI lineage: Eukaryota > Viridiplantae > Streptophyta > Magnoliopsida > Fagales > Juglandaceae > Platycarya > Platycarya longipes. The sequence continues at coordinate 13,115,915 of CM071799.1, read as the reverse complement.
CTGCAAATGTCATTTGCTCTCTTAGCTTTGACCGGGATGAGGACTATTTTGCTGCTGCTGGGATATCAAAGAAAATAAAGATATTTGAATTTAATGCTCTCTACAATGATTCTGTTGATTTTCATTATCCAGTAACTGAGATGTCAAATAAATCAAAGCTCAGTTGTGTTTGTTGGAACAACTATGTCAAGAACTATCTGGCTTCAACTGATTATGATGGTGTAGTGAAGGTTTGTCAACACGTCTCTTAAATTATAGTTCTCACTGTTAATTTTGAGTAAAATTTTCATTTCCCTTTTTGGGCATATGGGGGAATGCCAATGTTTTATCTTGTTAGTCAGACTGAAATTTCTAGGACTGGAACATTGTTAAGGATTTTGAACCTTAAGATTGCACCAAAGTAGATGTAATCATGTAATTCATTTGTTTAATCATGTATTCATTTGTTTCTCCCTCTGAGTGGTATAAACCCCATGCACCTAACCATTGTCTTTATTCTTGGAAACCTCGGGACATAATTTTGAGAGGCACTCCGTATGGAAAAATGAACTGTAATTGAAATAGCCCTTTTGGCTTCAATTTCTGCTACGCCACCCATTTAGACCTGGTTTTAACGATGGCTACCCAATATTTAGTGGATCCGTTCCCTTACCCATATGTAATGTAAAGTTATAGGCTAAGATTATGTTCAAGATAGGTAGGGAGGATTCGTAGTTTTCTTTTAGACATCTGGTTTATGTAAAAGAATAGGCTAAAGTTATGGACGAAGTGTTCTTTAAAAAAAATGATGATTAATGACCCAGTATTTCTGTATTGATAATACAATATGAACTTTTTGAATGATTGGTCCATAGTGTTACAAGTTAATTTTGAACACTGGAGGTTCTTATTTGCTTCCCTGATGCATGAAGTTTTAACCTGTGAGCTCATGCTTTGACAAATCCTCATTGCTCATGACATGATTTGCTTGGAATGATTTCCAGTTATGGGATGCAAGTACTGGTCAAGTGGTGTCTCAATTTGCAGAGCACGAAAGGAGGGCTTGGTCTGTTGACTTTTCTCGAGTATGTCCAACAAAATTGGCTAGTGGCAGTGATGATTGCTCAGTGAAACTGTGGAGCATTAACGAGGCATTCTCTCTCTCTCTCTCTCTCACATAAATGCAGTCGTAGAAGAAAATTGACTCTTAATAGAGCCAGTGTTTCACTTGAAATTGATTGTCTTTTGTTCTTTGGAACCCTATTCTCTCTCTCTCTCTCTCTCACATAAATGCAGTCGTACAGTCGTAGAAGAAAATGGACTCTCAATAGAGCCGGTGTTTCACTTGAAATTGATTGTCTTTTGTTCTTTGGAACCCCATTATCTCAATGATTTTAGTGAAAGCATAAGGAAAAAAGTGATTTTGTATAATTTATATGTTCTTTTGGTTACAGAAGCTGCAAAGTTTCTTCATCATAAATGTAAAATTGTTGATCTTTCAAGATTATTTTTTTTTCTCCTGGAGAGATTTACTTTATTCCCTAGAAGTTTATCTTTATACTGCTCATTGAACATGGCGAATGGCAAATGCAATCTTGTGATTTGAAATTATATTTAGAAAAAAAATTTAAGTAGGATTGAAGAAATTTCCTTTGCTGGGTCAAGTGGCAAGTTGCACATGTGGGTTGATGAATGGTGACAATTTTACTTTAAGCCATGTGAAGATGATGTCACATTTTAGAACTATTACTTTGTAGCTCTGGCTTCTGGTTAAAAGATTTGAGTCTTATGCAATAAAACTTCTTGTGCAGAAGAACTGTTCAGATACAATCAAGAACATTGCGAATGTCTGCTGTGTTCAGTTCTCCGCACACTCCTCACATTTGCTGGCATTTGGGTCTGCTGATTATCGGACTTATTGCTTCGACCTTCGGTTTGCTAAAATCCCTTGGTGTGTATTGGCTGGCCATGAAAAAACTGTAAGCTATGTGAAATTTTTGGACTCTGAAACACTTGTTTCTGCATCCACTGACAACACATTAAAGCTTTGGAATCTCAACAAAACCAGTCCTAGTGGTCTGTCCACTAATGCTTGCAGCTTAACCCTTAGTGGGCATACTAACGAGAAGGTAGGTTTTTTTCTATACACACACACACACACACACACACACATATATGTATGTATATATATTTGTTAAGTAATGCTACAACCTATTTCTCTCTCGTTATTGAGTCTAACATCTGTTTCAGATCTTTCTTTGACTTAAGAATCTAGCATTTGCTTCATTTTCTTGGTTGGTTCAACTTTGCTCATTTGCTTCTCAGAATTTTGTGGGGTTATCCACTGCTGATGGTTATATAGCATGTGGTTCAGAAACGAATGAGGTATGCCTTCATTGATAGTGTCGCACTGAGTTCATTGGTTGACAAAGGAAGATTTTTTTTTTTCTTTTTTTTCCCGTCATGAAATTGAATTTAGTTAGGCACCTGGACAAAATTGGCAAAGTTCGAAATAAGCTTCCCAGTGCTGTTCAAGGTTCACTAATATCTGCATTTTCTTTTCATAAGATAACGGACTTCATTACTTAAATCGGACTAGGTGTTTTCAGGTTTATGCTTATCATGGATCTCTGCCTATGCCAATTACTTCCCACAAGTTTGGCTCCATTGATCCTATCTCTGGAAAAGAGACCGAAGAAGACAATGGGCAGTTTGTTTCGAGTGTCTGTTGGAGAGGGAAATCAGACATGGTTGTTGCTGCAAATTCCAGTGGGTGTATAAAAGTGTTGCAGTTAATTTGAGGAAAAGTCAACTGCCCGAGACCAAGGATCTGTTGTCTTCAGTGGCTTCTTTAAAGCTCGTCAGCCCCTCCTTCCAAAACACCAAAAAAAAGGCTTTCCTGGAGGACTATTTTATAGCTGAAACCATAAATTATACGCGGGGGAAGTTCGAGAATCTAAAGATTTCTTCAGATGTAGCTGTTTAACTCACTTAAAATCTGATTCTGCTGCATCTTAGCCCAAGAAAATCTTGGAAGGGAAGCCAGCAAGGAATTCCGACAACCAATTCCAGATCTCCACATCAGAAGATTGAAATACTAAAACCACAGATCTTGTCATTGATAGAGGATGCCAGAGATATTGCTTTTAAGGTTCAAAATGATCGATCCTGATCAACATGAATTCAGAACAAATTCAAGATAAATACAGGATTTGGGGTGCAGCTGTTTCGGGCATTTAATTGCTTCCCAACAAGTGATATTTTCTTCTTTCTTTTTGCAGTTGCTCTCCTTAACAAAAGATTTGCTTTGAAGTAGTCATTGCATAGGTTTTTGTGAAGGACTAGCACTTGTTAATCCGAGTGGTTTTTCAGAGACGGCTCAGAGCACGGATACGAACTGTATCTAAGAAATGAATGTTCATAGTATAAGAGACTAATATTGTAAATCTGTTTAAATTTGATGTATATGTTTTTTTTAAAGATCTGACAACACATTCCCATTCAGTCCTTACAGTATATCTATTACAATTTTATACTTAAACGTGTTTTTTTATCCGATGTTGTTGTTGTTGTTGTTGTTATTTGTTTCTGAAACTACTAAGCTTGTATTAGGGCCATCATCTTCATGAACGGCAAAACCCTAAAACCGTAATCTTCTGTTTTTAAAATTATTGACAAAAAGGAGAGAAGAAAATAATAGGCAGAAAATATAATCACAATGTGTCCCTGAAAGGAGAAACAAAATTTAGCTACTCAATAAAACTATCAAGGCCTAGAACCTTCTATAGGTATACATGTGCAGCCAAGCATGAAAGTTTTGCTGTCTCTAACCTTTCAAAACTGAACCATATTCTTTCTCATGTAGAACAAAGAGTGACATAAATGTGTGAAATTATAATGAAAATTCCAGGCTTGGGGCAAAATTTCTATGGAACACCGACCTCCCTATTTCAGTATTCACTACATTATCTCAGATTCTGAGCCAGAACTCCTTCCCATACTTGGGTGCAAAGGGCTCATAACCAATGGGGACTTACTCCCTCTGTTCATCTTCAAACTGTGAGAACATTTTCTTAATGGCAATTGTACTGGTGAACGTCTTGGTGTCTGAGGTTTTGGTGTTCCTGCATAAGCAACTCAAACTAGTTTAGAAGATTGAAGATTGAATGGATAGTTCTTCCATTATGATATATAGGAACATGAGCTGAGTTTAGAAGCAACATACCTGGGACTTTTCTCGTCTTCGATTCTGGATATTTCTTTCTTGCTACTACTTTCTTAACTGGTGTCTCAGAACAAAACGACAACACATCAAAACTAGCTGAGCCTGCATCGCTGGCCAGTACCAATTGATCATCCAACACGGATACTGCATCTTCTCTTTGAGTTGAGGCTACATCATTTGACGGATCACTGCTCTTATCCATGATGCTCATACAAGTCTTATCCTTCATCGTAAGTTTATATGCGAACAATTGAAATGGAATTTGAGATACTGGAGCTAACTCACCACCACCTTCTGCAGAAAACTTTTTTTTGAACAAGGCCTCTATGTCACAGTAGTCTACAGAAGGTAACTGCAGTTCAGGTTGTCCATTGTCAGGGTTCATGGCCAGGAATTTCTTAATGGAGCGTAAAATCCTACAGATGGATGAGAAACTTGGGCGCTGTGTTGGGTCAGTTTGCCAGCATTTTTTGGTCAAGTTCACTAGGTATTTAGGTGAAGGGAATGGAAAGAGAGGCCTCTCCCCTGACCTTATATTTCGGCTCATCTTCTCTCCTTGAAGATGGCCATCTTCAAAAGGAACCTTCCCTGTCAAGAGCTCAAAGCAAAGCATCCCAAAGCTGTAGACATCTGCTTTCTCGGTGTACTTGGAAGTGCTTGCACTTCCAGGCTGTTCTTGCTCAGCCAGAACTTCAGGGGCATACCATATAAAAGGGTTTGGCGTGTTCTGTTCGGTGTTTTGTTTTGGTGCATTTCGAGAAGTAGAATTCGTGATTGATGATAGACCAAAACCTGTGACCTTTGCTTGAAAATAACCTTCTGTGTGGTTCCTTGCTTTGAGAAGGATATTAGAAGGGTTCATATCTCCATGATAGATCCTCCGAGAGTGGAGATACTCCATGCCTCTTGCAATCTGAAGCATGATGTCAACAACTACCGGGATAGAGAATAGAATCTGTCTCCTTAAGCCACGGTTCTCCTTCATGTAGCAGGAAAGGTCCTTGTTCATCAACTCCATAACAAGTAAGCACTCCTTCTTCTCCTCATCATAAAAGCCACAAAGGTATTGCAATATGTTGGGATGGGAAAGAGATAGGAGAGAGGAAATCTCAGAATTCAAAGGCTCAATCTCTCCATAGAAGTGCCTCAACACAAAACTTTCCCCCAACCATTGAATTTCCTTGTACTGACTTCCCCCACCGAACCGGCGCCTCACTTGGTAATCCTTTGCTCCTAATAAAATGGAACTTGGATAGAGTTTCCCCTTAAATTGCTCTGACCCATTTAGTTTCTCGAGCAGTAAGTCGCAAAGCTGAAGCTCATTTTTTGTCAATGAAGCAGACACCGAACTTCTCTTCTTCTTCAGGACTTCAATTAGTCTCCATCTATCTTCCCTCCAAGCACTATCCAACCGGTTGCAAATTTCTTGAGGGATCAAGTACTGTGTCCCAAACTTCCATTGGAAGAGTTTAGGATCATTCCAAACCTTATCATATTTCCGCATGAGCACTACTCTCCTCTTTCGCATCTCATCCTCATCAAGTCCTGCTATCTCTCCAGCATTCTCAATGGCCTCAATTACGGCAGGGAAGTAGCAGAACAAGTTGTGGATGTGATATTCAACAATGTCCTTGTTCTGATGGACACTGATCGTTTTTCCCCACCAATCCTTGGAATCCAAGCAATGGTTGACATAGAGCTCTCCTTCTTTGAAAACTCTGGTGAGCTCTCTCAAAGGCTGCTCAAGAGCCTTCCATTTCCTATTCTTCTCTTCCAACTTCAGGTTCTGCCTTATCTCCCCCGCGATCGTCTCAAATGCCAAACACAAAATATCAAGCAGCAAACGGCACTGAGATTGATTAAATTCAATATCGTCATACAACACCATGAGAGCCTTCAAACTTCCAAGCACCTCTCCAATATGCCGGAATTGTTCCATTCCGGGCTATGGGAGGCAAATCCCTATTCGGGGTATCCAAGAAATCAAGCAATTGCAATCAAATCCTCAAGATGCAACACTATATTCAGCTATGCAGCTGCCTACAGATAATGGTTTTAAGAAACGAGAGAAAATTGAAGAAATCAGAGACGAAACACTCGAATTTTGGAAAAGTAAAAAAGAAACAAAAAGGACAAAGCTGTTCAAAAAGAATAACAAATCAAAACAACTTCATGAATCATCAACAACGGGCAACATATATTTCGTTCGAGAAATTAGCAACCAAACAAGTGAAATATACATATCCATACATACACATATATGATAGTTGAAAACCAAAAGGGCTTCGGTGTATGTACCTGCAGTAAAGGTTCTTCCTTCAAACCATCCGGAAATCTCTGATTGCAATCGATTTCTTAAGAATTCTATGTGATCTGACCATCCCAAATAGGTACCCAACAAAACAAAAACACAGAAAATCAAAATAAGATAGCTGCCAACAAAACCAGATGTTGAAAACCACCAATTCCATTACCACAAGAGCACGCCAAAAGAAAAAAACACCTGAAAAATACGTTTCTGTTTGGTTATTGGGTCTGAAACTCCGAGGATAAAGTTTCGTCGGGTTCTTTATTTGTAACGATTTTTCGGTTGGGAAAATGCTGAAAGAAGAAATATCAGAGAACCAGCAAATACAACATCAAGAAGAAGCAGTTTTTGTAAGCTTGCTTAGAAATTCAAAAGAAATTGGCAGTTGAAAAGGTCAGGTTTCTTCGGAACCTTTATTTATATTGTGTTCCCGCGAGTTTCGTTTTCGCTTATCAAATAATAAGCAAAATAATAATAATAATAATAATAATAATAATAATAATTATTATTACTATTTAATTTTGTTTGAAGCTTCACGGTGACGTTCAAGCCTTTTGGAGGGTAGAAGGTAGAAACGGTGACGTTTTTTCTTTTAAGGTGGGACTCTGGTTAATGGTGGTAAACGCCAAACGGATGGCGTTTTGAAGTCCAGAACACGTAACTTTGACTGGTCTGTTTAATAATTAAATATAATTTAATTAATTAAAATGGGTTAAAAGTCCACTTTGAAGTTTGAACCACCAAATAAAAGATGGCTTATCTGTTGGCAGCCTAGACAGTTATCCACGGATTTGTTTTTCACTAATTATAGATTATTTTGATCTCTTTAGATAATAAAAAAATGGTATTAAAACTTACTAAATAAATCATATTTATATAAATAATTTCCATGAGATGTTGGGACTTTATAATTTATATTTTGTATAATATCTAATAGTTTCTTCTAATATTAAGGTGGACAAGTGACAACTCCGGCCGTCCATAATTTTTAAAAAATTATTACATACACAGAAAAAATTATATAAAAAAAATTTATAAATTAATGTAGTTTCATAAAATTTATATCATAATTTTTCTTTTCTTTTCTTTTTTCTTTTGAGAGAGGGAAATTTTAGATGTATTATGGGTTTTAAAAAATTATATAGTCATTTTTGTTAATTTTTTGTATACTTCATTAATGTGACTGGTTATATCATTTTTTAATATAACATTAACGTTTAATTAATCACATCAATATAGTGTATAAAAAATATGCAAAAATGATAGAATTCTTTATTATTTTTTAGAAATAGTGCATCGTGTTTGCACAATTGATCAGATTCATATGAAAAATAAATTTTTATAATAAATTTTACCTTTTAAAAAAAAAAAATGAAGTACACAAACCTATAGTATAATCATATACAACATTACTCGAAGGGTGATGATGCTCTTATATTTTTTTTAAAAGAAACATTACGTTGATTGATTATTTTTAAGATTATCAAGAAGATCATAAAAGGAAATTCTAGAATCTAGACTTTTAAAAGGCAAAAAAAAAAAAAAGAAGTGATACTATTCTGTTGTTGGTGTAAAATTAGCCTTTTATTTTTTTTTTCATTTTTTTCTTATTTTACAATATTTTAAAAAAAATTTAAAAATATACTAATATACTATAATTACTTTCTATTAATTGTTAATTGGCGAAATAACATTTTTCGAAAAAGAAAAGAAAAGAAAAGAAAAACAATCCAATCCAATGAATCCGACATTAGACCTTTTTCCCATTCAGTTTGATGTTGTTACACGAATAAGGTAATGGGGGACAAGGTAGAAAAGAGTGGGCGACGTGACAGTGTCTGGAATTTCATTGGTGCGTTGCACGTTTTTGAGTGTTGAACTGTGAACTACAAACGGACCCGGGAGGGCTTTCCAACTTCCAAGTCGTGACGTCCATCACGGCACGTCCTTTTTGCCGCCCTTCTTTTTCTTAGTCGTGTTAATTTGGCCCTAGCATTACGTAAAGGTTCTTTCTTATTTTTCGGTTTTTTTTTTTTTAAATGTTTCATTACATTTAAGAAAAAGTGGTCTCAAATTCTAAACTGCTATTTTAAATTCATTCCCTCTTATCTCTTGACCAAACTCTAGCTCCCCTCTCAATCCGACTGCTGCGAGATGGGGTAGGAGTCTTGACCTCCCTCCTCTCGTACTCTCTTCTCTTCCCCTGATTTTTTTGTTTATTTATGCTTTGTTTCTCCCTCTCTTGCTCCCTAACCTTCTCCTTTATGGTTTTCTTCATTTTACTTTAGATATTTTTTTTTCTTTTTCTTTTATAGGGATTCTATTGACATTGTTAGTGCTCCTGGGGACCAATGACGAACGTGGTCTATGCAGCAAGAGAGAGGCTTACAACCGGTAATGTGGCCCGTGCACCAAGAGTAGCTTGCGCATCCAGTCTCCGGCATCCAGCCCCAACTTTGCTGGCCTCGCAAGATCTTGATCTTCGTCGAAAGTGTGCGTGAGGAGCACACGCAGTCCGAAGGGAGGATGTTGTCTCCCCACGTGCCTCCTCCCGCGATGGCCTTCAGCTACCACCCGTGTCTTCGCTGGGACCAAGGCCTCCGGTTGCATTGCCCTCTTCGTACGGCCATCTTCCAGAGGTGGCGCGTGTTACTCATGTGCTACTCATAGCCACAGTTTCTCCTGTTTAGTTACTTTAAGTTTCCTCCAAGGTTGAGAGTCGGATCCATGTCCATGTCCGATTTCTATTTTATTATTAAAAAAAAAAACACGTGGTTTCTAGGACTTTATGTCTTTAGAATTTGTCCCCTAATCTGTTTTTGAACGAGTGCGATGTTGGTTGTTTTGTTGGTTTGGTGGTTGTAACTCTGTTTTAGACGAAGTTGGGTTGTCTCTCAGACATTACTCTGGAGAGGTGTGAAGCCAGGACTAGAATAATTAAATGTAATGTTTTAGGTCCATTTGTAATGCCCGTTATTAATTAACTTAATAACTAAATGCAATTCGTTCCCTTAAAAAAAAAAGAACCATTATTTTAAAAGTTAGAGATTATACCAATCAAGCCACTAATAGTTATATTCTTAGGCCTTATTTGAGTTTAGATTATCTAATTAATAACAATATTAATGAAAGTACGAAACCTCTTATGGTAGCAATCTCTTTTAAATGCGAGGAGTCAAGGACGACCATTTTTGGCATCTACTCCTCAAACTATTGTCATATTTTTAAACATTTACATCATTAGTGTGTCAATAGACATGACTTATAGATATTTTTTTTAATGTTTTCATGCTTAGGAGTTCGCACTGTTATTTATTTTATTTTATGTTATCAATTCTCAACATTTGTTTATGTTGCAAGCGATTGATTAACAAATTTGAAGCAAAACGTTTGGCCGGCATTGGCAATTATATTAAAGTTGTTTTCAAATACCTTGAAATTGGCTCAATGTTTTTTTTTTTTTTTAATCCACGATCTTTGTTTTTTGTTTTTGTTTTTCGTTTTTAATTTCATAAAGAAATGACTCATGCGTAGAGTTAGAACACGATCTAATCCTCCTTTTTATTACTAAAAAAAAAAAAAAAAAATAGAGGAAAATACCAGTTAACTACAAGTCAACCTATTTTTTTATATATATTTTAATGTTTGGGAGTAGTTTATGCAGTCCCACAAAGTGAATTGCAAATTAACAAAAAAAACTACGCGAAGGTATGAATGAATCCTTGATGTTGTGTGATGTGTTATTCATTTAATTGCATAATTCAACTATTCCATTTATTGCATAAGTTTTTTAAGGTAATTTATAAATAAAAATTTTATGTAGAGTTACTTTTGTATATTCTTTGTATACTTTATTAATATAATTGATTGTGTCTCTTTTTATTTTAATATAAAATAACTCATTTAGTCAATCACATCAATAAAATGCACAAAAGAATATTAAAAAAATGATTGTATATAACAGAACTCTTGTGTTATTAGATCAGTGGAGCTCATATGTTATACCACATGTAGTGGTTTCTAGTATACTTCTTTGGCGAGAATGTAGGGTATTAGAAGTGTATAGAACTAGCTAGAACTGATGGAGAATCGGTCGTTCAGTAGTTGGAATTTCTTAAAACCATCATTAGCTGATTTGGTCCCAGTTGGAACTAATGTCAAATCATTGAATCAGTTGATAGGTTATATATGTCTTTTTTTTTGGCATAAGAAACGATGTTGTTTTACTTAATTGAGTGGAATGACGTTGATTTTAACCTACTGTTTATAAAAATAAATAAATAAATGAAATTAAAGTGAAACAACGTCGTTTAGTTTAATACACCAAATAACGTTGTTAGGGTTTAATACCATCGCATCTGCCCTTCCCCTTTCCTTCTTCTTCTTCTTCAGTTTTTCTCCACTAAAATGATTCTTTTCAGGCTCTCTCTCACCTCTCTCATGCACAAGCACACCACCACCGTTGCAAATCTCTCATCTCTCACCCTCACGCAACCTCTCCCTTCAACAATCGATGAGATCCATCTTGCCCTCTCCTCGCTGTCCTTGAACCTCTGTCACTCCATGAAAAAATTTAGGAGTTTAAACTTGAGGTAATTTATTTTATTGTATTGGGTTAATGATTTTGTTACATCGTTATAGAAGTATGTCACATCGATTAGTACAAGAAAATACTAGAGTTTTGACTTAATGGGTCTCTTCGAAAATTATGTGTTTCATATAATTTATAAGTAGCAGAATTCACAAAAGATAGTTATTGCAATTAAGAAATAGTGTGAATAGATAGTTATTGGTACCTACCATAGTGTAATGGGTATTTTCTGTATACTAGGTAATTTATTTTAGAAGATAGATTGTGTTAGAGGCAAAAGAAGTGCCTCCTTGGAGACAATAGAAGGAAATGTGAATAAAATGAAGGAGGACTATGGAGGGGGGGAGGGGGAACAACCCCTCCAAACTTATAATCCCAACTTTGTCCTTAATTGTTTAATAAAAGAAACTCAACAACTTAGGGACAACAATTCTTTATAAAGTACTTGAAGCTAGTTTCATACACAGCTCATAAAATATAATTACTTTGTTAGAGACTAACTTGCTCCTTTTGTTCTATAACCCTCTCATGATCAATGCCAACATTTCCAACCCATCCTGCCCTAATCTCTGAATCATTTTTGAAAGAACCTTCTATAGTCCAAAAGTGATGGTGAAGCAAGCTGGAGATAGTTTTGAGAAGTATCAGCTGGCTTAGAGTGATTCAATGAGGGAAAAAACCAGGAGGGGGGGAGGGGTAACAAATAGGGCGGTATGTGGTAGCCACTAGTGGGCAATGGAGTTAAGGTAAAATGAGACGCTACTTTTGATTCAAAGATAAAAAGAATGGTGCTGAGATTATAATGAAGGATGCAAAAGGACAGGTCCTGGTGTCCTTGTGCATAAGTGGAAAGGATGTTGCTCATTTTATGATAACAGAAATCTTGACTTTTTGGAGAACTATGTAACTTTGTGTTGAATTAAATGCCCCTATAGTTATTTTTTGAAAGGGATGCCTTAGAAGTTATTAAGGCATTCAATAAGGTGGAGGATTGCTAGATTTGGTTCGATCAACTGGTTAAGGGTGTAAAGGAGGCTATGTAGTGCAAGCAAGGCTGGTCAATTCAGTTTATAAATAATGTAGTTCATTGTTTGGCTAAATTAGGTTTGTCTAGTGAGGAAGAACAAGTGTGGATGGAAGAATGCCCAAAGAAAGTATATAGCACACTTATACATGATAGAGTTTGTATAAATAAACTTTGAAATTGAATGAAATTACATATACTTTAATTTAGATAGTATTTTCTTTTAGGAAATACTACTATACCATCTTACTTTGTCTCCTCATTTGGACCGTTGATATATTTTTTTCTTCTGCTTAATGATTAAGGAAGTAACTATTAGTGTATTGATACATATATATATTAAAAATATTTAAACATGTTTAAAATTTTTGGAATAAAAGATATAAAAAAAAGTACAAATTACACTAGAGACATACCGAGTGAGCAAATTAAGAAGGCATAATTGTACTATTCTTTTCTTTTCACGTCGCATTTTAGATAGAAGAGAGTAGTCTTACTCTGTTTAGTGGGGGCATTCTAACCTTTTCAAGGTAGTTAATAGTTAATCATATGTGAGTATTAACGTCTAAAAGGAATAAGGGCAAATTCATTCTGTAGCAACTTGTAGATTTGGAGAAGACAATGGCTCACACTGCGGAACCTCCATCGCGGTCCTTCAGGTCGTACAAGGAGGCGTTGTAGTAGGTGGGTGGTGCTCGAGAGAAGCCTGCAACTCTGGGAGGCGCTGAATAGAGGGAAATAATGATGTTTGTCTTGCTTGGAGAAGACGATGTCAATCCTACTAGCCTTAATAAGGAAATAGTCCTAGCGGTAATAATTGAAATGGAAAAATATATGGAATTTTTGAACCGCAACTTAGTTTGGCTGAAACAATGCGTTGTATGGTTTAATGAAAAGGAAATGAGCTTGGGCTTAGGCCAGGGGGAGGTGAGGGCTCACAATATGGGGAAGGGAAATGAATTAGATTCGGGCCGAGGTGAGAAGATAGGGATCTGAGAAGGGCCTGACGTGGTCATTGGAAAAGGAAAGGAAGTGGACTTAGGCTGAGATGGGCCTGACACGGTCACTGGGTTTGAGCCCATTTCTCAGTTGCCGTTGAACCCTAATCTAGTTTTATCCAGGCCTAGCTTTGTGCCAGAATGGAGGGCTTGCAGTGATGGGCTTCCGACAAGGACACAACAACCAAATATGGTTACGTCGATGATGGGTTGGATTTTGCCGATGATATTGGAGAAACTGTCGGCGTCGTTGTAGGGTAAGGAGATAGAGGAAATCTCACAATCTTAGGGCTGATTACCATTTTGGACACACAAAAATTGCCAACAACCTTCCTCGACTCATAGAAGTCGCCGACGACCATTGTTTGTGGTTAGAAAATGTCGATAATCACTTCGGCTTCAACTTCAGTTCAAACAGATGCATCACCTTCAGGTAGTGGTGATGTGCACCTCGAGGCATTTTCACCCACACCACTCGTTGCCATCGAGGTGGTGGATTTTGATGGCACCATGGTTGAATGGAGAGGCACCAATTTGTTTGGGGGAGAGGAAATGGGGAAATCTTCTTTAGGGGGACCCGAAAATAAAGAATCTATTCCCCTAAATTGTGAGCTTTCCCTTGATCTCAACAAATCCGATTGAGTACTTAACAGTGTAAGATCTATTTAACATTGTATTGGCTTAAAATGTGTGGGGTATAAAGATTAGTTTGTGGCTATTCTCATTGCCATTGAGGCGGGGCACAATCAATCCAAGAAGTCAGATTCCATGCAACATAGAGAGCTCAAGCGACTAACTTGGTCCTTGAATGATGGTAGCACTAGTCATAATTGAATAAAAGAGAAGTGAACTATCTTGTTTTTATGAAGCCAAAAGTTGTGTCCTGGAATGTGCGAGGGTTAAATGGTTCTAATAAGTGTAGGTGCATTAATAACCTACTCTGGGAATGGAAGGCGGATATTGTATGCCTTCTAGAAACAAGTTGGAACTGGTATCTAGAAACATAGTGAGAAGTGTTTGGAGTTGCGCCTTTGTAGGTTGGGTGTACTTGACTTCGAACGGGGCTTTCGGAGGTATCCTAGTGATTGAGATAAAAGAGTGGTGAAGAAAGTTGTAGATTTTGTAGAGAAATATTTAGTGGTCGTCTTGTTTAAAGCAGTGGAGGATAACTTCCTATGGGTTTTTACAGGTGTCTATAGGCCTAATGTCGATAACATTGAAAGTTTTTTATGGGATGAACTTGCTGCATTAAATAGCTAGTGGGACCTCCCAAGATGTATAGGTGGAGATTTTAACTTAATAGCGTAATATCTAGAGACGGTCGGATGCGCCCAACCATGCTTGATTTCTTAGCATATATTTTTTATTTGAACTTGGTAGATCTTCCCTTTATAAAGGGCTCCTTCACTTAGTCCAATAACCAGACTCGGTCTAGGCTGGATAGGTTTCTTATATCGTTGGAATGGGAGACTCATTATCCTGAGGTGTGCCAAAAGCAAATGCCTTGCCTTTGCTCGAATCATTTCCCCATTCTATTGGGTTGCGGCGGCATTCAAGATGGACGTCGTTATTTCAAATTTGAAAACATGTGGCTCAAGAGTGAAGACTTTGTGGATAGGGTTAGAAACTGATGGTCTTCCTATCATTTTCAAGGTACGCCATCCTTTACCCTTGTTGGAAAACTAAAAACTTTGAAGAATGATTTAAAGTTTTGGAACTCTTAAACTTTTGGAGATATCAGGAAGTATAAGAAAAATGTGGCAAAAGAGCTTTAAGGTTTTGAGAGAATACTTGAGGATCAAGCCCTTTCTCACGTGGAAGTAAAGTGTAAGTCAGAGTTGGTTTTAGAGTTGGAGAGAATACTTTCTTTTGAGGAGATATCTTGGTGTAAAAAATCTAGAGCATTATGACTAAAGAAAGGGGATCGCTGCACGAGATTCTTTCATAGGGTGACTAATTCTCACAGGAGGAATAATACCATTGAGATGCTAAATATCAATGGTGTAGAATGT
Organism: Platycarya longipes; assembly: GCA_036559045.1. Lineage (NCBI taxonomy): Eukaryota > Viridiplantae > Streptophyta > Magnoliopsida > Fagales > Juglandaceae > Platycarya > Platycarya longipes. The sequence goes on along the minus strand of CM071799.1, from coordinate 13,100,778 downwards.
ATAGAGGCGCCTGTTATAAAAGATCGTGTGGTGGACTTTTACGAACAATTGTTTACAGAACGAGAAGGATTGAGGCCAAAGCCCTTACGATCTTGAATTTGACTCCATTGAACCACTTACCGTGTCTCGATTGGAGAGACCATTTGGGGAAGTAGAAGTTCTCGAGGTCGCAAGAAAAATGGCAAATGATAAAAGCATCAAGACCAGATAGTTTTTTGATGAGTTTCTTCCAAACTTGTTAGGACATTGTGAAATAGGGCATAATGAAAGTATTTCATGAATTGTTCTTGGTAGGCAAATTTGAGAAAAGTCTTAACACTATATTCATTGCATTGATACCAAAGAAAAGTGGTGTCTCTGAGGTGTAAGACTTTAGAGTCTTAGACCCATTAGCCTTATACATGAAATTTACAAAATTATCTACAAGGTACTTGCAAACTAGCTTGAGGAGACTCTAGGTAAAATCATCTCAAAATCGCAAAATGCTTTTGTCCAAGGTCGTTAGATATTAGATTCGATCCTATAGCCAATGAGTGTTTGGATAATAAATTAAAGTCTGGGGTAGCAAGGATCATATGCAAGCTAGATATGAAAAAAAAACTTACGACTTTATAAATTGGGACTTCCTTATTTATTTGTTAAACATATATGGTTTTGGGGAGAGATGATATAGGTGGATTAGGTGGTGTATCACAACAGCAAAATTCTATATGTTGATTAATGGCAGCCCAGTTGGTTTTTTAAGTAGCTATCGAGACTCGAGGTAAGGAGATCCTTTATCTCTTTTTTTGTTTGTTATTATCATGGAGGCTCTTAATAAAATGCTATCAACTGTGGTCAGAAATGATTTTATGATGGGTTTTTCTGTTGGCGACCCCACTAGTGGTATTATTTCTATCTCTCATTTGTTGTTTGGAGATGACACTTTAATTTTTCGTGAAGTAGATCAAAACCAAATTAGATTGCTGAAGGCTTTCCTTTTGTGCTTCGAGGCTGTTTCAGGCCTGTGTATCAACTTCGATAAATCCGAACTAGTGCTAGTTGTGTATGTTATCAGTCCTCAGCATTTGGCTTCAACTCTTGGGTGTAAGATTGCTACTCTCCCTATGAAGTATTTAGGGTTGCCACTAGGGGTAGCTTCATGGGCCTTATTGATATAGGATAAAGTGGTTGAAAAGATCAAAAGAAATCTAGCAGGGTGGAAGAGATTGTATCTTTCCAAAGGAGGTAGGGTAACCCTAATCAAGAGCACCCTTTCGAACTTGCATATTTTTTGTCCTTATTTCCTATTCTTGTTATTGTGGTGAAAATGATTGAAAAACTATATCGCGCTTTCTTATGGAGTGGAATGGGGGATGAATTCAAGTTCCATCTTATCAGGTGAGATAAGGTGTGCACGCCACTATCAGCAGGTGGCTTGGGTTTAAAAAATATAAGAACATTTAACTGGACCCTACTTGTTAAATGGCTATGGAGGTATAATTTGGAACCGAAAGTTTTATGAAAATTGGTAATTGAATGCAAACATGGAGGCTTATGGGGGGTTTGGTGTTCTAGAGAGGTGATTGAGACGTATGGAGCAGGGTTGTGGAAACATATTAGATAAGGTTGGAAGGTTTTTACCGACATACCAGACTTGCGATGGGTGAGGGATCAATGATAAAATTTTGGAGGGACATTTGGTGTGGGGAGGAAGTTCTAAGGATTCTTTTCCCACTGTTTTTCGGTTGGCTGGTGACTAAGAAGCTTCAGTGACAGACCTTATGATTCATTCGGTTGACCAAGTTTAGTGGAATGTCATTTTCAGTAGATCGGCCCAAGATTGAGAGGTGGACAACTTCGAGGATTTTTTTAGCCTTATCTATTCCATGAGGCTGAATAGAATGTGGATACCGGTGGGTAAATGTGTTTTCTCTGTTCGCTCTTTCTACAAAGTCCTCACGCTTTCCCCAAATACTCACTTTCTTTAGAAGAAAATCTGGAGGAATAAGACACTCCCAAAACTTTTTCCTTCACTTGGAAGGCTACTGTGGGCAAGATCCTAACCACTAACAACTTGAAAAAGCGTCGGGTCATTATCCCATATTGGTGTTGCATGTGCAAGAGCTCTGGTGAGTCTGTAGATCATCTCTTGTTACATTGTGAGATAGCTCAAGTACACATGTGGATTGAAGTTTTCTGTTGAGTTAATTTGAACTGGGTAATGGTTGCATCAGTGGTAGAGCTTTTGGTTAGTTAGACATCTCTTATAGGTGTTTCACCCATCAAATCAACATGGAAGATGGTCTATAGCTATAGATTTTAATAGTCTTCATCTTCATGATTTCCTTTATCGGACAACCTATCTACGATCTAATTAAGTCTTGTCTATTGTATACCATTTTGTATACTTGAGCATTGCCTATTCTATCAATATAATTTTTTACTTATAAATAAAAAAAAGTAACCTGTTTTCGAGTTAATACATTTTTATCTTAAATACATTTTTATCTTACTTATAAAAAATAAAACCTTTTGAATACTTAAGCATATTGTATAATTATTTATGATCATGGGCCATGGCCTTTAGTCTTCTAGGAAATTGTAATGTTGTACATTATTATTATTATTATTATTATTCTTGAGCATGATGTACATTCATTTAGTTGTTGTATTTTCTCATAACATGTGAAAATATACGTCTTATAAGACTTCGATCACATTTCTTTTCCTAAGTACACCTAAAACTCATTCTCTGTGTTAAAATTATGAGAAATCTTGGGGTCGGTCGGGTCAACCCCCCATAAAAGCAGCCCGTCGCCTCCGGTGGCGGTGGGCGACACCACCTATGCCATCGGGACCGGCGGACTCCGACGATCTCACCCCTACGATGGTGACTTCCAGTGTGCCCGCCGTAGCCTTAAACCCGTTTCGGACCCAAATGGCCGAAACGAGTTTAAGGATTTGGGTCCGAAACGGGTTTAAGGCTGTGGCGAGCACACAAGAGGTTGTAATAGTACCCCATTAAAAACCGCCCTAGATCATGCCTTGACACCGCTAGTGGAGGGTCAGGACAGTCACTTGGCTAGCCTGTATGCATGTTTTGGCTTAGGCCTTGACATGCAGTAAGCAACCATGGAGGCTACTGGCCACGCGCAGCCCATGCGCACAGACCGCCAGTTTGAGTCATGCATGACCATCAACCCGGCACTCAGCCTGGGCCATGCAAGACCATTGCCCAAGCCACCTGACTGGGCCACACTACTACATCACGGCATCACCCGGGACACATCATCAAGTTTAGGCATGTCACCATGTCATGCACACTATCAGATGCCATGCAGTCAGGCGCCATGCAGACAACCATCCATGGGCCATGCCATGCCACAGGCCATGCCTAGGCCACAACATGTCACGGCCCCATCATCATTGGCGCCACCTTTGCTTATTTATGTATTTATTTTATTTATTTATGCATTTGGTTATTTTAGGAATTATCTTATTTTGCTAGGGACCTTTTGGGGATTTCCAATTTTTTAGACTCTATAAATAGGACCTCTAAGTTTTCATTTCACATCTTTGGACAATATGAGAATTAGACTTTTGTTCTTGGAAAAGAGTTAGGCCGGCCACACTATTATGGTTTGGATTTTCGGTGCTTAGCACTTGGGCTTCCCTAGGGTGCAATTCGTGAATCTCTTTGGAAGAGGATCATCGTGCAATTCGTGAATCGGTGATCCACATCTATTCTTTATTTTTGTTTTTAGTTTATTTATAAAAATCTTGAGGTTATTTATAAATAGTGTTTCGGGTTATGTGAGTCTTGTTGGTTGATTTCATGTTTTTGTGTTCTTAAGTCTTTTTTTGATTGTTGTGTGAGTTTTGTGTTTGTGAGGCCAAATCCACACCACTTGTGAATTTGAAAACTTGTGTGTGTTTCCTAGAGGAATTCGAAACTCTCCTCCATTGGGAGATTCGGATTACTCAAGAGAGTTGAGAGTTGAGTGTTGAGTGTGTTGGAGTAATTGAAGAAGTGAAGGAAGGCATTGCCGAAACCCCTTGGTGCCTTGAAGGAGTTGACTTGTTCTTCTATGGTCATTTGTTCAATCATCATTTGATTGTTCAATTGATCATTTTGGTGTTCCATTTGCCCCATAGCAGCCACGGCAAAATCCCCAAAACCCTACCCATACCACATGGCCAAAGGCCATCAAACCCTAGCTTAAACACTTGCCACTTTTACCCTTTAACCTAGCCGGCCACCTAACCCCATCCACTCCAATATTTTCTCACTTAAATCTACCTCATCCAAAATAAGTCATTTTCGTGCCCCCTAACCCTAGCATGACCGGCCACCATTTGGATTTGAATTCAAATTGATTCAAATTCAAATCAAACCAACAATCCCTATTTTTTCTCATATTTGGCCATCATCCATTTGCATTAGCTGAACCCCGTTGCCACATCATTTAATGCCACATCATCCCTTTAATTCAAATCAATTCAAATCAAAACCATAACCACTTATCTTATCCAAAATCACATTCGGCCACCTCACACCAAGCCCTAACCAAAACCCTCACTTGCCACCTTATCCATCATAACTTCCCATATTTCTCTCAACCAAATCAATTCAAATTCAAAACCTATTCTACCGACCAAATCCATTCCATAACCAACCATTACAATAATCCCTATATCCGGCCACATACATTCCCCAATTTCAAATCATTTCAAAAATTTAAATCAAAATTCTAACCAAATCTCCAACAACAATAACCGGCCATCATTTCCTTATCTTTTCCTAAATTGATCCAATTAAATCAAATCTTCCCTCATCCAAAAACAACCCAAATCTTGACCCTAACAAGCCTTCACCAACTCTAACCAAATCAATTCAAAATCAAATCTTTCCACTTTCCATAAATATTTCACTCGGCCATTTCATCTCTAGCTAGTGCCGCAATTCTCCACTTGCCACATCACCAAATTAACCCTTAATTCTCTTAAATGATTAATCAATTATCCAATCGATTGAATCAATCAAATCTTATCCCAAAATAGAAGCAATACTCGACCAACAACCCTACCTCATTGCCGCCCACTTATCTTGCTAAAATCCTAATTCTTACATGTTGAACCCAAGGTTTCAAATTTCGTGTAAATCTACACATGGATTTTGATGATAACAAATGAATTCAAAGAATAAAGGAGTCTCAAACTCAAGTTGTCCACACAATAGAATCAAGCACATCAAGGAACCAAGCATGAGCAAGAAGGGAACAAGTTCACATTAAAGTCATAGAGTAATGTTGTAAATCTCTTAAAAATTTGAAATTAGGATTAAGGCTCAAAATTAATATTTTATCATAAAGCATTAAAATACATTTTCCACATGTGCATGAATATTTTTTAAAATTAAATTTGAAAATTTTGAAAGATGATTGATTGCCATCTTTCACATGTGCATGACATGATTAAATGTTTGAATTTTGAAAATATTAAGATGATTGATTGTCATATTTCACATGTGCATGTTTTATTTGATTATTTTCAAAAGTGATGGATGCTTTTCTTGATTTATGTAAAAGGTAGATGTCTTTGTTTGAAAATTTTGAAAAGTAAAGTGTGCTCCTTTTGTCATATGCAAAAAGTATAAGATTAGGTTTGAAATTTTTGAAAAGTAAAGTGTGCTCCTTTTGTCACATGCAAAAAGTAAAAAGATTAGGTTTGAAATTTTTGAAAAGTGAATGATAATGTCTTTGACATGTGAATCTTTTTAAATTTGAATATGAAGTCTCATATGCCTATAAATAGATCATTTGAGAGCTTCACATACACAACACCAAGAGCATACAACATTCATTCAAAGTTTTTATTCTCTCTTCTCTAAGCATTGAGCCTTAACCCTTGTTCATTTTGAGAGATATAGTTTGCGCTGTATTGTTTCTATCTCACTCATTGAGGAGTGTACTTTGATAGTCTACCTACTATCAACTCTTGTATTTTTAAGAGGGTGTGTATAACCCTTGTGTGTGTAGAAGGTGTTCTACACGGGGAATAGTTAAATCACCAAGTGTGAGGTGATTGGAAGTGTAGAGGGTGTTCTACACGGATTCTTTGGAGCGGTGCTGCTTAAAAGTGTAATAGGTTTCTATCTCCACCTAAAGGAGGTTGACTAGTGAATTCGGGATCCTCAAGGGGTAGCTTGAGGCGAGAACGTAGGCAGTGGGGCTGAACCTCGTAAAAATACTGAGTTTGCTTTCTCTTACCCTACTCTTTACATTTCTTATAGTTTTATATTCTGTTTATATTTTATATTGTGTATTTGATTAATAAGTGTTAATTTTTATAAACTAACACAATTCACCCCCCTCTTGTGTTAGTCATCTGGGCAACATTACATTTTAGGAATTATCTAAAACATTTCAAAACCCTATCCCACCTAACTTTAACCACTTTGGCCGAAACCCATCTTCCCAAACCCTAGCTAATTGACTTCTAAACCCTAACCTAATCTCAATCTCGAAATTCTCCTTAGCCTCCACTAAAATCCTAACCCTACTATATTATATGACCCATATTCCTTACCAAAGAGACCCTAATACATAGGCCTACCCAAATGACATTCTCCTAAACCTTTTCTACCCTAATCTACCACTCAACCCATCACATCTCCATTCCCAATACCATAACCAAGATTACCATAGCCTAAATACCACATTATTGTTCCATACACTTAGCCATCCAACCTTATTATCGTACACCACTCTACCCTACCTTAGCCAAGACGAACTCAATCAATTTCTCTTAACCATCTCAACCTCATATCACCCTTTCATCTATTGTTGGTATACGCGAACCATCACAAGCAAAATGAGCCTTATTATCACAAACAAAATGAGCCTTACTCGGTCATTGAGGAGTAACAAGACGAGGAGGATCCGCTTAGTTGAGTGGGGACACGACCGAGGTCCCTATCGGTTGCCTGAGGTCGCCGTCGCAGGGGTGAGTTCGCCGGAACCCGCCGGTCCCAATGGTATGGGCGGTGCGCCCACCACCACCGACGGTGGCTCCGTCTGGGCTAAGGCCGAAAGCTCTACCAAATCATCTTTATTTGATTTTTTATTGTATTTTTTATTATATTTTTATATCTTTATTATATTTTTTATTATATTTTTTATTGTGTTTTCTTTATTTTATTTCTTTATTATATTTTTTATTGTATTTTTTTATTATTCTTATTTTATTGTGTTTAATGTAAAAAAGCAACCATTTTTAATTAGGCTGCTTTTGACGCTGAAAGTAGCCCGACCAACCCCCAACGCCTTCTTAAAATTATTATCAATATGTGTATTTTACTATTTAAAGCATGCATGATAATTTGATAAAATCGTTTAAATAAATCACTTAATTGGAATAATATTAATTTTTATTTTTTAATAATAAGTAAATCATTTTCATTATCTTACATTCTAACTGATTTTTATATATGGAAAAAAAATTAATAATTGTCTGAAAGAATAATAGATCTTAGTCAAAAGAGGTAACTGAACTCACAAACTAGGTAGCCACAAACTGCAGGAACTGCTAAAACGACTGCGTTGCATTCGAGCGCCACCAACGTAGAAGACGATGCAGTGGTACTTCGTTGCGGCGCTCCTTACCATTCTCACCAGCTCCCAGGTCAGCAATTTGAGCTTCGAAACTATATAATGAATAATTAAGCGGTGTTCGATTTGCTATTATTTTGCGGGATTTGCCATTGTGTAAGACCTACTCGGAATGTTGGGTTTTCATGTTAAGTTTTACATTTAGTAATCTTCAGATCAATTCGACCAATTTCATTTGAATCTGATGATGATTGGAAACAAAGTGACATTTTGGTTGAGAATTACCTTCTTACATTATTGCTTGAATTCCAAACTAGAGTTTGAAGAGTTATTTCTAATTTAAACGTGCTTGGGGACTGATTGATGATTTGTATGTGACAGGGGATTTTGACAACCCTCTCTCAAACCAATGGACGATACATGTATGACTATGCAACTATTCCATTTCTTGCAGAAGTTTTTAAGGTAACTTTTAAACCAAAATTATTGGATCGATCGAGTTCTATCAGAATCTTTAATCTTTGGTATTTCTTTTCTCTTCCCCCCTGACCACAGCTAGTGGTTTCCAGTGTACTTCTTTGGCGAGAATGCCGGGTATCGCCTTCTACAAGGATGACAACGGAGTGGAAAAGCGTGCGCTTATATCCTATTCCTTCGGTCATATATCTAATTCATAACAATGTTCAGTTTGCTACACTAACTTATGTGGATACATCAACTTATCAGATAATGGGTAATCTGAAGATTGTGACAACTGGGATATTGTTCAGGTGCCTTCATTGTACTTTTTGAGGTCACGTATTAACTGAGTTTATTTGAATTTTTGGTTGTATCGCTTGTTGTTACTTATTCAGGTACCTACATTTTGTTTAACGTAGGAGCTTGTTGACAGTTTAATGATTACTTACTTAATATCATGCTTAGGCTCTTTTTGAGGAGGAAGCTATCTAATGTACAATGGATGGCTATTATTCTATTAGCTATTGGAACAACCACAAGCCAGGTGATTAGTTGGAATTACAGATTTATGTAATTGAAATTGGTTTTGTGTTGTACTTGAAACCATGTCTTCTTGCATGTTCATGAACTATTGGTCTAGTGATATCATACAACGATCTACACGCTAATTCAAAAAATGCTTGAGTTAATCAGGGTGGCTTCATACTTGGTTTGCTATGGCATCCATTATAAGGGATTGGAACTTACATCTGCTGAATCTACTTGATAGAATATATTATTGCTTCAATAATACTAATCCACAAGCATCATGTTTAGTTTTAAGTTTTGCTACTTGTTGGATTGAGTTGATCTTGATTACCCCCTTAAAAGGAGAAACCTGGAAATCGGTACTAGGGTTGAGTTGGTCTTGGTGGTATGCTCCCTCCAAGGTTTGAGGTTCGAATCCCACTCGATGCAAATAATCTTTAGGGGCCATCAGATTGGGGGGTTTTTCCCTTGAATTACCAGAGATACACTTGTGGAAAACTCATTGATGTGGGCCTGTGCTATTTAGTCGGGATGCTGTTCCCAGACACCTGGTGCCAATAAGGAAAAAAAAAAAGGTTAACATGAAAAGATGGTCACCTTTACTATGGCTGCTCTAATACGGATGCAGGTTCGGGAGAGCCACAGGGTTATGGTGGTTTGCCCGAAATCTTGGAAACAATTACACAACATTTTTTTCTCTTATCAATTTCACAAATCATTTGAAGTGCTTAGGGCATAAATCTTTTCCATTTTTTTACCTATTAAAAAAAGATGTTTTTTTTTCATTTTTTGGATTTAAAGTTTGCAACAGCATGCCGAGCCCGTTGCACAGTGTATTCTTGATCAATCTAAATTGTTGTTGTAAAAACACTATATATGAGGAATTTCATTATTACAGTATTTTTGTTGCTTGTTATATATGTAGTCGTTCCTACATGCATTTGATGAGATCACACTTGATGGTCATTGCTATATTCTTTTATAGTTGATAAAGGCATTCTATTTTTACCGCTGATGGTGTATGATTAAAAAAATTGTCTATATGAAAGACCAATCCTTATATAAAAAAAAAAAAAAATAAAAAAATTGTTCCTTTATTTTCTCAAAGGTGATGAAAATATCTAATAAGAAGATAACTTATCAAGTAATAACGTTATCTGAGCTAATTATTAATGTTTCAACTGTTGTAGATTAAAGGTTGTGGAGAAGCTTCATGTGACTCTCTATTCTCAGCACCAATCCAGGGGTATATGCTAGGAATCCTATCTGCTTGTCTCTCAGCATCGGCAGGCATTTACACGGAATTTCTGATGAAGAAGAACAATGATAGCTTGTACTGGCAGAATGTACAACTATATACGTACGTATCTTTTCTCCATACAACGACTTGATTGCTCATTGAAAAATTCATCTATTTAATATTCTGAATTTCGAGTAGTTGCAATTGCATATCTTTAAATATCCTGAATTCTTTAGTAGTTCCAATTGCATATCTCAACCAGAAATCTCAACCATGTATAAAAAAAAAAAATCTTGTATAAAAAAATACTAAATAGTCTCAACCAGAAATCTTTCTTTTTTGGAAGTATTCAAGGATGTTAGACTTGAATTGTGCAATCAAAATATAATTGAAGCATATACATTGTCACAGCATGCATAACATTTCTTTCTCAGGTTTGGTGCAATTTTCAATATGGCACGGCTTGTTGTGGATGATTTCAGAGGGGGATTTGAGAATGGTCCTTTGTGGCACCGAATTTTTAATGGATATAATATTACAACTTGGATGGTGGTATTAAACCTTGGCTCCACAGGCTTGCTGGTTTCATGGCTGATGAAGTATGCTGACAATATTGTGAAGGTGATTACCCTTTTTACCTTTAGTAATTTCCACGGTTTTCTTATCATATGTATGTATGTGTGTCTGTGACCTCATTAGGTCCATAAGTAGACAAATTAATTGTACTTATATAAACTGAATTGTATAACACTTGACTTAATATGCACATACTGACCATTCAGAATAATGCTTTCTATAATTCAATAGAGGGTCACATTTTCCCATTGACTAATGTGACCACCGTTGCCATGAAAGTTGCTTGAAGAAGGGTTCTGGGACATCTTTAACTCTTGAAACAGCTGTTTTTTAATTTGGTCCTAAGCGCTTATGATAATGCATATTCAAACTGTTTTTTGGTCAAGAAATTCCTCCTGTTACAATCAGTGCACATAGTATTTACTCCTGATCAAGAGAGAGATATCAATCTCACCTTTACTGTACTCTTTGGTCCCAAACTTGCTACATTACTACAATGCTTTAAACTTAGGTTAGTTAATATCAAAACTTCAGAACAGGACCTATTACGTTGCAAATGTAGAGTTATTTCCTTTAACTGGGACATGAAATTCTTGAGGGGAAAGCCACAATGATTTGGGGGATTTTCTGACCAGGAACAGGAGATCTAGTATTGTTTGTCTGCTAGCATGTCCTTCGATGCTGTAAACCTATTATCAGAGTCCTCTCCTATTCAGTAGCTTTTCAGTTTTGGCTGATTAGTTCTTCCAAACAAGCCTAGTGCTAGGAAACCATTTGATGTTTTCTTATCTATTCCTTTGTTGTGCTTATGTTTAATGCATGCGAACATTTTTCCAATATAATTTGTTGCTCATGCCCGATAAACTGTGAAAACTTCTCAGAGTACTTATTTTATCGGGCGGGAAAATGTCCACTCTGCTTTATGTATGTGGACCTAATAATAATTGCACTTTCTTCTGTTATCCCTTTTTTGGATTAAGAAAGATTTTTTTCCTTACTGCTTATGATGTGTTGCTAGCTGGAGTTCTCAAGTTTAAATTGTGCTCAATGTGGGTAATCCAATTAATGCGTTTTCTTATTTTTGCTGCTGCTTACATGCCACTTATCAGGTGTATTCCACATCAATGGCCATGCTGCTTACCATGGTTTTATCTGCGTACCTTTTCAATTTCAAGCCTACGCTGCAGGTGAGTCACAACCATAAACTTCAACAATAATACTACATACAGTCGTGAAGTGTGTAAATGCCATACAATCACTTTAAAAAAAGTTTTTTTTTTTTTATCATGTTAGCTCTGCATTTACTTACTTTTTTCAAAGCGATTGTTTGGCGTTTGTGCATTCTACGACAAATTTGTAATCCTCTCTCTCTCTCTCATGCTGGGAAGCATTTTTACCCAATTAGTGATATTTTCTTTCTTGTTTCACTTTTCTTATCTTGCTGCAGCTTTTCTTGGGTATTATCATCTGCATGATGTCTCTACACATGTATTTTGCTCCTCAAAACATGCTAGTGGATTTGCCATCAACCACTAAAGCAGCTCCTGAGAGTCTAAAAGAAGTTTGTGTTGGACGAAGAACAGATTCCTGATGTTTCTCCCAATCAAGGAATCTATTGCTTTTGTCAGGCGCCCAGTGGAAGTTGTTCCTAACTTTATGAAATGACGTATCTGGAATATAATGAACTGAGGATATACCACACTGTCAACGGAAAAGCATATGGGTTTTTCAGGTCCGGCTACTGCTGCTGTCGAGGAGATTAATTTCTCACTGACAATTACACTCCCAAAGTTGTGACCGAATAGATTGGCGTATATATTGATCTCAAGTCTCAACCTTTCTTAGTTTTTATTTTTTATTTTTGTAATCATACATGGTCATTAAAGAAGAGCCACAAGATTGATCGTCATTATAAATTTTGACAACAGACTATATTCATAAAATTAAATTCTGCTTGTGAATTTGTTCAAACATTATCGGTTAAAGAAGCTGCAAGTGAATCAGATTCGGACTCCCCATCATTCTTTGCTTCAGCTTTGTTAATGGTTTGTATCCTAAAAGTAATTTGTCTGCCTTTGTTAAGAATATTTAGAGGACAACACCAAAAATAATTAGTGTTTGAGCCTTTAATTTGTTTGTGGCCGAACGGTATCGAATTAATTAGAAGAATATTTGAGGCATCATATAAATAGTAATGCCATACAATCCTGGGGGTTCAAGGGTGTGCAAATTAATCAAGTTACTTCATTTGACAAAAATGGAGCTTAGCAATATTAAAAAAATTATTTTTTTAATGTGAATCTCAAATTTAATTGCTCTTTTCAAAAATATATATATATATATATATATGTGGGATTTATGCATTCTAAAATTGTAAATATCTGTTTTTTTTTTTTTTAAATATAAATAAGTATGCTTGCCTATACATCCTTATAATTCAATTATTGCAAAAACCATTGTACTATTAAAAATGGATTTTTCTTACAATATTCCTTTAGTTAAAACGAGATCCAGGTGTCTCTAGCTAGCCCCTTCTCATATTATAGACTTTTCTCAAGGTTGATTGAGCAATCATCACTGCCTTTCGCCCCTGTGCAATATTAAACAACAAAACTGGATGCAGATATGTATATATATGTAACATCAAAGCTGCCTCAAGGCACATGATTATTTCGTAACTTGCAAGGATAGCTCTAGAATATGGATGGTCATGTAACACGGTATCTAAAACCCAATCAAGCGATCCTAACCATTCAATCTTGAGGAATAAATGTGGACTCTGATGTATAGCTTTCAGTGTTGTACAGAGGACATTAAATTGAGAGACTCTCAACACTTAGCTCAGGAAAAAAATCCACAATGTTCGAAATGCTTCGCTTTCAAAACATAAATGCAGCCTTAATATTCTTGAATCTTGTTTGTTGATTTATATGTTGAGAAGTGGTTTGAATAAAGCGCCTCCTCTGTTTCTCGCGAGACCCTCGCTTAACGTCCAGCTCGAGCGAGAGTCATACAGAGACTTTGCTCGACCCTCGCTCGACATCCAGCTCAAGCGAGATACATATAGAGACTTCGTGAGACCCTCGCTCGACATCCAGCTCGAGCGAGGTCTAGGCAAAGACTTCGCGTGACTCTCGCTCGACACTTGCTCGAGTCCTGCTCAAGCGAGATGGCAACGTGTCCGTTCGCTCAACAGTTCGCTTAAGCCTCGCTTTGAGCTAATGTTCTTTCTGTAGGGTTTGCGCCGTTTACAACAGCGTCTCGCTCGAGCGAGTATCACTTATATAAGATAAACACGTTCATTTGAACGCATGATGCCTGAAGTCTCCCATTTGTTTTTCCTCTGTATAGGTGAGCCTTGAGTGTTCTTGAGAGTAAACACTTGCGAGGCTGAGAGTATACATGTCAGACTGAGTGATTATTTTGTAGAATTTTTGGATTCAATCTCTGTACTCCATCTTTGACTTATATTGAAGTTTGGAGACCGACTCCATAGTGGACATAGGTTAATTTTGAGCCGAACCACTTATATCTGTGTGTTCTATCTATCGTATTATATTCTCCTGTGTTGCATCCGCTGCATTATTTCGATTATTGTTATTTGTTAGACTGCTTATTCTCAACAAACTGGTATCAGAGCATCTGTTTTGTGAAGATTTGAAAAATTGGCTACAGCAAGATTTGAAGTGGAAAAGTTTGATGGTTAGAACAGTTTTAGTTTATGACGCATAAAAATGAAGGCTTTGTTGTGTCAGTAAGGTTTGTACAAGGTTCTTAAAGAGAAGGTGGTTGTTGATTCTACTATACCGTCTAAGGACGATGAAGATAAGGTATACAACATTATTCTTTTATCACTATCTAATGGTGTTTTGAGAGAGGTTGCTGAGGAAGAGATCGTTGTTGGTCTCTGGGAAAAACTAGAAAACTTATATATGAAGAAATCTCTCACTACTCGTTTGTATTTAAAACAGCGGTTGTATACTCTTAAAATGCATGAAGGAACTTCCATTACTGAACATCTAGATAAGTTTAATAAGATTATCATGGATCTTAAAAATATAGACATTAAGTTTGAAGAGGAATATCAAGTTTTAATTGTTTTGTATTAATTACTTAAGCCATTTGAAAATTTTGTAAATTCCATGCTGTATGGAAGAGATACAATTTTCTTAGGAGATGCGAAATTGGCTTTGAATTCTAAGGAATTGAGAAGCAAGTTCAATGATAAGGGTAGTGAAAATCAAGCTAGTGGCTTGTTTGTAAAAGGTTCCTCTAGCAGAGGAAGATCCAGTGAAAAGAGTTTAGAGAAAAGCAGAGGCAAGTCCAGGGGTAAGTCGCAGTCGAAGGGTAATAAGAAAAATGTAAAATGTTACTATTGTCACAAGTTCGGTCATTACAAGAACGAGTGCACCAAGCTAAAGAAGAAGAATGAATCTACCAATTCTTCCAATGCCATCAGTGTTGCAGATAGTTCTGATGGCTCAGATCTTGTCCTTGTAATCAGTGACTCGAGCAATCGTTTCAGTGACAAGTGGATCATGGATTCAGCTTGTATATTCCATATGTGTTCCAAGAAGGATTGGTTCACGTTGTATGAATCAGTCAACGAGGGTTCCATTTTATTGGGAAATGATATGGCATGCAAGATTGCAGGAATGGGCTTAGTTCAGATAAAGATGTATGATATGATTGTTAGGACATTGTCTAATGTCTGACACATTTCAAATCTAAAGAAGAATCTTATCTCGATGGGAGCACTTGACTCTTTAGGTTTCAGGTACACAGGTGAAGGTGGAGCTATGAAAGTCAGCAAGGGCTCCATGATTGTAATGAGAGAAGATAAGTCTAATGGACTTTATTTCCTTCAAGGCAATACTGTGACAGGTGCGGCTTCAGTGTCTGTATTAGTTGATCCAGATTCAGATCTCACTTTTATGGCATATGTGTTTGGGCTATATGAGTGAGAGTGGGATATCTATCCTCACTAAGCAGGGGTTGTTAGGGAATCAGAAGATTATCAAACTTGATTTGTGCGAGCATTGCATCTTTGGGAAATAGTGCAGAGTGCAGTTTGCTACAGGAGTTCACAGAACCAAGAGTACTGTGGATTACATTCATTCAGACCTTTGGGGTCCGTCTTCTGTTTCATCGAAAGGTGGAGCTAACTACCTACTTACGTTGATTGATGATTACTCATGGAAGGTGTGGGTATAATTTCTCAGGCAGAAGAGTGATGTTTTCACTAATTTCAAGCAGTGGAAAGCTTTGATTGAGAATCAGACAAGTAAGAAAGTGAAACGGCTTCGAATTGACAATGATATAGAGTTCTGCGAAGGAGAGTTCAATGAATTCTGCAAGAACGAAGGCATTACCATACATCGTACAGTTAGACATACTCCACAGCAAAATGAGGTAGCTGAACGGATGAACCAGCACTATTGGAGAGAGCATGCAATATGATCTCTAATGCGGGCCTGTCTAAAGACTTTTGGGCAAAAGCAGTTAACACAGTCTGCTTTCTGGTTAATTGCTCATCAGCCACTGCTATTGGTTTGAAAACACCAAATCAAGTATGGTCTGATACTCCTGTTGATTATTCAGATTTAAAGATTTTCGGTTGTCCTGCTTATTTTCATGTCAATGAGGGTAAACTTGAACCAAGTGTAAAGAAATTCATATTCATGGGAGATGCTAGTAGGAAAAAGGGTTATAGGTTGTGGTGTACTGATCCCAAATCACCCAAGTTTGTGGTAAGCAAAGATATTGTTTTTGATGAATAGTCTATGCTTAATCCGAGAAAGGAGTTTACTATAATGACAGGTACAAATCAAGAAAAAGGCAAACAGGTGGAGCTACTGGCTCCACAGAGGATGCCAATTGACACCCAGGATCATGCAGTTGTTGATGAGCATGATTCAGATTCAGAGCCTGAGACATGTGATGTGCAAGAATACAACACTGCTACTGGTAGACAGTGGAGGCAGATTAGACTGCCTCAAAGATATGCTCATACAGACACGGTGATGTACGCCCTTACTACAACAGAAGCTATAGTTGGTCAGGAACCTTCAAGTTATTCAGAAGCTGTGAGGAGTATAGAGTCTGCTTAGTGGTGCTCAGCTATGACTGAAGAGATTGAGTCTCTTCATAAGAACCAAACATGGAATTTAGTTAAGTTGCTAGCGAAGACGAAGACTGTTGGCTGCAAATGAGTCTTTAATAGAAAAGAGGGAATCCAAAATGATACAGATGCAAGATATAAGGCATGCCTAGTTGCTAAGGGCTACAGTAAGAAAAAATGGATTGACTTCAATAAAGTCTTCTCACCAGTTGTAAAACACAGTTCGATCAGAGTTTTACTTGTCATCACAGCATTGTATGACTTGAAGTTACAACAGCTTTATGTTAAAACAACGTTTTTACATGGCGAGCTTGAAGAGACAATTTATATGCATTAGCCAGAGGGATTCATCATTTCAGACAAGGAGGACCGTGTATGCAGATTGAAGAAATCATTATATGGTTTGAAGCAGTCTCCGAGGCAATGGTATAAACGCTTTGATTCATTTATGATTGATCATGGTTATTTGAGAAGTAGCTATGATAGTTACGTTTATCACAGATAATTGTCTGATAGATCTTTCATTCACTTATTGCTTTATGTTGATGATATGTTTATAGCTGCTAAGAGCATGTATGATGTTGATTTGATGAAAACTCAACTTAGGAATGAGTTTGAGATGAAAGATTTAGATATGGCAAGAAAGATTTTGGGCATGGAAATCCACAGAAATAGGAAAGCTGGTAAGTTGTACTTGTCTCAAAGAAAGTACATTGAGAAGGTTCTCAACAGATTTGGAGTTTTTACTTCCAAACCTGTCAGCACACTGCTTGCATTGCATTTCAAGCTTCCAGCTTCCCTATCTCCCCAGACTGATGAAGAGGAACGGACTATGACAAGTGTTCCCTATTCCAGCGCAGTTGGCAGTGTGATGTATGCGATGGTTTGTACTCACCCATATATTTCACAGGCAGTGAGTGTTATGAGCAAATACATGGTTAATCCAGGTAAAACTCACTGGCAGACAGTGAAATGGATCTTGAGATATTTGAAGGGAACTTTGCATGTTGGTTTAATCTGTGATAGAGATGTAGATTTCAGTTCTAATGTTATTGGATATGTTGATTCTGATTATGCTGGAGATTTAGATAGAAAAAGATCATTGACAGGTTATGTGCTTACACTTTGTGGTTTTGCTATTAGTTGGAAAGCAACACTTCAATCAACTGTTATTTTATTAACTACAGAGGCAAAATACATGACAGTAGCTGATGCTGTTAAGGAGGCCATTTGGCTAAAGGGTCTGATCAGTGACTTGGGTCTATAACAGAATGGGATGTCAGTTCATTGTGACAGTCAGAGTGCAATACATTTGACCAAAAATCAAATGTATCATGAGAGAAAAAAGCAAATTGATGTTAAGTATAATTTCCTCAGAGATATCATTGCAGACTGTATTGTAGCAATTCAAAAGATTGCTACTACAGAGAATCCAGCAGACATGATGACTAAGCCAGTTACAGTACACAAGTTCAAACTTTGTTTGGACTTAATTGATGTTCGGGGTTTCCAGATCTCTTAGGAGATTTTTGATGGGGTTGGTCCTTTGATGATTTCAGTGAGACGTGTGAGTATTCAAGCCAAGGTGGAGATTTGTTGAGGAGGTGCTTTATTCAAGCCACCTCTCAATAAATCTCCATATTGGCTTGAATAAAGCACCTCCTCTGTTTCTCACTCGACTTTCGCTCGACGTCCAGCTCGAGCGAGAGTCATACAGGGACTTCGCTCGATCCTCGCTCGACATCCAACTCGAGCGAAATACCATACAGAGACTTCGCGAGCTCGCTCGATATCCAGCTCGAGCAAGGTCCAGGCAGAGACTTCGCGTGACTCTCGCTCGACATCCAGCTCGAGCGAGACTGCAACCCGAGACTTCGCTCGACACTGGCTCGAGTCCCGCTCGAGCGAGATGGCAACGTGTCCATTCGCTTAACAGTTCGCTTGAGCCTCGCTTCGAGCTAATGTTCTTTCCGTAGGGTTTGCACCGTTTACAACAATGTCTCGCTCGAGTGAGTGCATTCTTGCTCGTGCGAGTGTCACTTATATAAGGCAAACACGTTCATTTGAACGCACGATGCCTGAAGCCTCGTCTTTATTTTTCCTCTGTATTTGTGAGCCTTAAGTGTTCTTGAGTGTAAACACCTGTGAGGCTGAGAGTATACACGTCAGACTGAATGATTACTTTGTAGAATCTTTGGATTCAATCTCTGTACTCCATCTTTGACTTATAGTGAAGTTTTGAGACTGATCCCATAGTGAACGTAGGCTTATTCTGTGCCGAAGCACTTATATTTGTGTGTTCTATCTATCGTTTTATATTCTCCTATGTTGCATCCACTGCATTACTTCGATTATTATTGTTTGTTAGACTGCTTATTTCCAACACTCTATGATCTTTCTACAGCCCTCGCCAATGTTCTCTTTTTGAGGATGTCTATAAAAAGGCAACCTGGGACTAATCAGTTGATTTGCTCATGAACTCAAAAGACATACATAGAGGATCAAAAAGGTAAGGATGAGTAATACTAAAAATAGTTGTACGAACGGTACTGCTTGTGCAACAACAGGGCCAAAGCAAAATGGGCAACACGTGGTAGTGAGCAAGAACAGCAAAATTAGTAAGTGCTACAAATTCCAGATGCCTCTGCACTACCCAAGGTACAAAAGAAGCAATTACGAGAGCATGTCCGAGTGGAGATTGGACAGCCTCCTCAATGAGTACAGTCTGTTTGTCACCATTGATGTCACCCCAAAGAGGAAGTTCGTCATGGGAGCTTTTGTCTGGCCTTCTCAAGATTGAAAATAAGTTCATCATCTCATATTATTATAAGAAAATTATTTATTTGTTATCAGCTATTTCTTATTAAAATAATTATTTCTTATCAAAATGAGTCTGTTTTTATCGCAAATAATCATTTTCATTGCAAATAATCTATCACGATTTTTCTTGTAGTATTATATTTGTACACATGTTGCATGCACTTTATTCTAGAAACTTTTTTTTTTATGGGATTTATTCTATAAACTTAGTAGTTATATTATAACTGAGAAATTAATAGCATAGAATATAGATGATGGGTATTAATCTTGGATTATATTTGAGATTTGTTTAGATTGTGTTATATATTTCCAATATTGTAAGACTGAACTTGATGAGTCTCATGCGTAATATTAAAGCGAAAATATGAGGAAGATAAGATATTAATGTGCGTACACGATTGGGGTGGGCGGCATGGTCCCGTAAACATTTTCTAAGATTCATAGTTTTATCTTATATGCGATATAAATTATTGAGTTGAATTTTGGAAGGAGAAAACGTGGTGGCGCCCCAACCCTATATATGTTTTGGACTGTACTTTTTCATCATCCTAATTAAGTTGGTCCCCCGGCCTATAATACTGAAGAATATATGTATATAATAGATTATAGGACTGCTATCGCAAGTACGGCCATGAGTTTTTACGTGTACATAGTACTTTGCAGCTTCGAGTTAACAGTACTTCGTATTAATCATGATTCCAAATGCCGAATGCACACGACCTCTCATATCCAATCAGGCAATTATACACGAGTGGTCGTGAATACTGCTGCATGCACGCACGATACCATTAATTTCATTTGGATTGTTTATAACACCATTCATTACATAAATTATTACCTTTTTTTAAGGTTTCGAGATCTTAGTTGTCGACTTAATCTGATCAAATAAATTTATCAACTTGGAGAAACTCGCAATTAAGTATGTGCATGGTTTAATCACAATTTTGGACTTTTTGCCATAAATTTTTTTTTCTCCAGCATATTGTCGTGGCAATAAGTCATCTTTTGTCACAAAAATGACTAGAGGAAATAAATATCGATTTTTTCTCACGATTTTGTCGTGGTCAAAAATATTTCATGGAAAAAAACTTTTATCTGCAATATAACTATTTTTTGCCACCAACTTTTATCATGGGATATAAAAATGACTAGAACCTAAATTAATTGTAGGAAAAAAGTTATTGTGTCGAGTTCAATTACCTTTTGCCACAGAATCATTTAGCCACAAAAAGTTATACAAATGAAAAAATTTCTATTGTGACTTATACTTTTTTACAACGACTTATTTATCAATTACCATGAATGTGTTTCGCCACAAAAAGTAAAAAAGAATTACAAAATGTAGAAAAGAATTATTTTCACGAGAGCATCTCATGGCACAAAATCACTTTTGCCATGACTTCACATCCCACGATTTCAAAATCGTGGGTAAACTTACTTTTGCAGTGACATCTCCTCATGACAAATAAGTATTTTGCATTACTACACATTTTATTTTAATTTTTAAAAATAATATAATTATAAAATATACATTACAAAAAAGCAGCCATTTTGGGGTGTTTTAATTAGCCGTAATATTTATTACTGCAAAAGGTTGGGCATTCTCCATCTACTTAATTTAATTGTTACTGGTTTAGATTTTTTGCCGTGAGTTTTTTGCATATTTGCGGCGAATTTTAATCGTTGCAAATAGTCTTTTAAAAATTTAAATCCCCCCGATACTATCGTCTTCCCCAATCCTTAATTCGTCTCTCTCTCTCTCAATCTCTCTCGCTCGCACTCTGTTTCTCTCTCTCTCAATCTCTCTCGCTCGCACTCTGTTTCTCTCTCTCTCAATCTCTCTCGCTCAAGCCGTGCTGCCGCTAATCCCATGCCATGCCGCCACCCTTTCCCAAGCCGTATCACTACCGTGCCGTCGCGCGCTCTCCGAGCAAGTGAGTGTGTCTCTCTCTTTGTTCGTCTGTCTCTCGAAATCGCGATCGCAACCTAGGGTTGCTTTGTCTCTCGAAATCGAAACCGCAACCTAGGGTTAGTCTTCATTCCTCCTGCCTCTCTTTCCATTCCACTATCTCTGGAAATCGCAACCTAGGGTTGCTCTCTCCATCCGTTGATACCGTGCCATTGATATCGTGCCATCGCGTCGATACCCAAAACCCAAAACCCAAAACCTTCGTTGATACCGCGCCATCGCTGTTGCCGTTTCTGTCTCGCTTGGCAGGTGCGCGTCCTTCGTCGATACCCAAAGCCTTGATTTTCATTTTTGGGGATTTTACTTCTACACGAAATTACCTAGTTTTTTATTTATTTATTTCTGAGTTGTCTTTGTGCGTGGGATTGTAGCTGAATAGTATAAAAAATCTAGTGGTTGTTGGCTAATTTTACTGAAATAATCATTGACACATTTTTCTGATTTTCGTTTGTTAATTAGGTCGGATTGTAGGTGGTATTGGCTATTGAAAACTAGTGATGGATTTATTGTTAATTAGGTCTAATTTTCATTTACTATTGATGTATTGTAGTTTTTTGTGATGGAGTTATTGTTATTAGTATTTTTTCCCTATTGAAGACTATCAACTTCAAATGGACCAATTATTGTATTCAGTTTATGTCTAATCTGTTAATGCTTTGGTTTATGTCTAATCTGTTAATGCTTTGGTTTATGTCTTTACATTTACAAATAATCTAAACAATTATTTTGGATTATTTTATCTATGTTTTATTTAATTTATTTTGGCTTGTACCAATGGGCTTGGACCTAGTTTGGTTCTTATGTTATGTTTATGATTTGGTCTTGTTTTAATGGCCCTAGGCCTTAGCCCATAGATTTTCTAAGATTTAGTTAGGGTTTATTATTTTGCTATTTAAGGGCATGTATTCAGACTTGGAAGATAGACTATGATGAATATTGAATTGAATGTGCATGTTGCAACCATTGCCTCCCAACCCCTTTCTTTCTCTTCTTCTTCCTCTTGACTCATTCTTGGCTTCTTCTTCTTCTCAGTCTCTTCTTCCCCTCTCAGCTTTCTGATTTCTTCTCTTTCTGTCTACTATTATTCTGTTTCTTACTATTTCTCCATCATCCTACATTAGATTTAGCAAAGAAGTTATTGAATGCCCTAGTATACTTATCTTGTTGCCCTTGTTATTTCAAACTTTTCTGGACTTTAGACTATTAGTATTTTTTCTTGTGTGCAATGGGTGACAATCTGGTTATTTATCTATCTCTTTTACTAATTGAAAAAAAGGTGAAAATCTGGTGTTTGCCTGAGGCTAGAACCTAATACTACTAGAAAGCGTGGTAAAATGTTTAAGGTGAGGAGACATTTGCAACCTTTTTTGGTTGTTTTAGACACAATCTTAAAAATTTGCTTCTGAACTGAGGTTTGATTGGCTATTTGATGTAGGAAAAATTTTGACATATGCCTACAATTGCACTACTGGTTGATAATATTTTTCCAGGATATGAAAGAGACATTAAATCTTATCTTGGTGCATTGGAAGTTTGCCTATGACTACAGAGTGCCTTATTTAGTACAATTTTATCCATATGCTTGTGTTCTGTCAACTCTTCCATGATTATCCATACATTATGAAGTCTACTTGGTAGATGATTTATTGCTATTTTCCAAAAAAGTTTGAAACCAATTAGGAGTGGTTGTAGGTGAATTTGACCTCCAACCATGAATGAACTAATAGAGAAGTCATTTGCCATAAACTACAAAGTTTCCTTTGTTCTTTCTAAAGCAGAAATTGCGTGCCTTGTGATGAAAGATTCATTTATTTATTTTTATCTTGAAGGTTGATTCTTTCTTTGAGTCTTTGAATTTAGTAATTATGATGGAGATTTCTATGTATGCAAGGAGGAATGTTTTGATTGTAAATTGGGATTGTTGACTTTCATAATTTTTTCCTTATATTGATCTTGTACGTTTGATTGTACAAAAGAGCATACCTTCAAGTTTCTTCTTCTACTTTTGTATCAAAGTACATTAAAGAAGCCACATCCTTAAAGAGACAGAAGACTGCTTTGAATTTTGAACACAGTATATTGCTATACATGGTAAGAATAAGTACACGATTAGACTGAGCTACCTATAGACAGCATTTACATAGGAAAATCAAAGCGTAAAGCATTTATATAAAGAATAAAAACTGACAGCATTTACAAATGAAATTTAAACTGATATATAGATAATTAAATATCTAACTTTTATTGCTTCGGTTTAAATTATTGAACATCTTCATCATCTTCCTTAATAATCCTTGCCTCTCAAAAAAGATGTGGAGATCGAGTATCAAAAGTCTTGTGTCCTTGGGACAGTGCAATATGCTTACACTATTAAGTGTCTGAGCATAACTTTCTTCCTTGCTCTCTTATTTTCATTTTTATTTTTTTAACAGGAAGGCCTGGCTTTTATGTTTGAGACAGCTCATCTTTTTGAAGATGCCTTATGAGAGTACGATGAACTAGAACTCTGCTATTTGGAAACAGGTGATTCGTAATTTTGCTGTCAAGATACTAATTTTGACCGTTGTCATGTTTTTAAATATATGTAGTAGTTTGATATACACATACACACTCTACGCATCACCTTTATCTAGCTTATAAGCATGTAGGCCCTTGTGCACAAGTTTATTCTACACCTAGCAGTTCATCTTGCTTTTCCCGACTTGAATTTATGTTGCTTACTTGAATTATTTAGTCTAGAATAAGAAGAGGGGTCTATCCAGACCCTGGCACTCAGGTGCATCGACTTAGGTGCTTAATTCATTTTGTTTGTGTTTGTTTCACTTCAGATTTTATCATGTTCTCAATCATACAAATCACTTATCATGTCAATATATTATATTATACAAACTTAATTTGGAGCTAGATGGAGTTCAAGTGGTTTATAAAAAGCATAATTACTTATTTATATCGATAATGCTGCTTTGTTTATTAGCATGTCTCTCTTCCTGTCTCTATTCTTAAGCTTTCCTGTCTTTATGCACTCACTCTTAACATGTATTTAGGTGTTCTTTTATATACTTTTCATGTACATGGGTTATAGCCCATGTCTATTTCATTCATATCAACAAATTTACTCGTACTTAAAAGAAAAAAAGGTGCTTAAATAACCTTAAATGCTCTTTAATGAAAAAAAGGTTGTTTCAACGTTGCATATTAAAGTAGTTTTTAGTCTCAAACAAGCTAAAAGGTACATTTGAGGAAAAGAAACGTGCTATTTCAGATAATTCAGAATGTAGTTAATTTAAAAATATTATCAATGGAAAAAAAACCATACAACTTCAAGATAAACTTTCAAACTTTTAGGACATAACCTTTTTTTTTTTTTTGATAGGCAATGTAACATGTTTGAATGTGCTTTAAACATATGGTTACCAAACAATAAATACATTTTTGATAGTAGAACTTATAACTTATAAGACTTAAAGCTATAAGTCATATTTTTCATAGCAATTCTTCACATGCACTTAATTTGCCATATTAGGAACTCTATTATATGCTTTACATGATTAGGTGGTTTTTTGTTTCATATCTACAAAATTATTCTTTTCAATCACATAGAGTAATAATTAAAGGGGATGTACTTGGCTACGCCTATAGGCATTGATAAATTTTTACTTAACAAAAATAATAATAATTCAAGGTATGCTCATTCTCCTTCAGTGAAGCCAGTCCTATTTAGTAACAATTTTGTGTCATTTATTCTATCAAGTTCTCATAAAATCATTTATAAGATAGATTTTTATTGGTGATTGTGGAATTGATAATGTCTTTATTTTTCTTCTAATTCAGGATTTTGAGGTGCCACATCTATACATTTAATGGATATATATTTGGTAATTGTGTTTTATCCTAATTATATCATGACATCAATTTAAAGTCCCTTTGAAATACTAGCCTAGTTTGTCACTGTCCATATGCTGTAGAATGATTAAAATATTTGCTTCACTCAAAGTCAGTTTACAAACCAATTATGTTTTATTTGTGGATCTTTATCAATTTGAGGCAAATTAGATACCATTGAGGCAATTGGTAATGGTAAATCTACACAAGTGTAGCATTTGAATTCTATTAAGTTCTCATGGTTTATATTAATGTGCTTATACTACAATCATTATGTGAGAATAACAGATTTGGATTTGTGGATGGTTGTTATTTAGAGGTAGCATATAACGTTAATTGTACATAATTAGAAATTGGTTTTGTGGATGGTTTATATTAATGTACTTATACCCACATATTTAATATTATGCAATTAATCACAGAAGGACTTCACATGTGAGCATCCTTTGTTTCTGCACCAAAAAACTTTAAGGTAAAAAATAGACCTTATGCTGATATTATGTAAGTTCAAGTTCCTAATTGGGATTTTGTAAGTTCTTTGATGTTTAACTGATAATGAGTTTGTGTATGAGTAACTCTTTGCTATACATGTAACTTTTCTTTCTAGTCAATTTGTATATGAGTTACTCTTTGATATTCTCTTACGGATTCAACATCTTATTTCGATAGGTATAGGCTATTCTATTGCTGGAGTGATGGTCCTTGATATCTTCTAGACGAGATACTCTCTGCTACTGCGTTTATTTGTGCCTTCTTAGTTAAATTAGTCATGCATTTTTATTTTTTTAAGTTTTGATTGATGTGATTTAGTTTTTGTTTCTTATTATCTGAGTACAGGAAAAGAAAGTAGAAGAAATGCCTATATAGCTGAACTTAGTTTGGTTCATAATTTCTTGGCTCGTTATGTATATTTTAGTCTATATAGTTAAACTTAGTTTGGTTTATAAAACTTGTATGAATTAGGTATTGATTAATTTTGTAAAAATAAATATATATTTTAGCTTATGTTAGAGTATTTGTTATGATTATTTTTTGCTTAAGTCGCAATTTTTTATTTTCTAATTTTTTTTTTCTAAATTCTCTTAGTATTTGCCATGAACATAATTCATGGCAAATACTTTTTCCCCATAATATTAGTTGTGGGAACAAGTTATATGCCATCAATATATTTGTGGGTAAAAGCTTTTTTCGGCCTATTATCTTCATGGATAGTATCATCTTTGGCACATGGAATGTTATTTGCCACGAATTTTTCATGCTTTACCCACAATGTCAAGTGGTGGAAATAAGTTCGTATTTGCCATGAAATAAAATTTTGATGGAAAAAGTTTTTTGTTCATGGATTATATACCATCAACAAATTTGGTGATAAAAAAAAAATTTCCCACTTAACATATGCTTTTTTCCACCATATAGCTTTATGGTAAAAAGCTCAAAATCTTGTAGTGTCAAGACTAACAAGTGATCCCATTAGTTTTCTAAAAAAATATATATTTATTTTATAATATTTT
Source organism: Platycarya longipes (assembly GCA_036559045.1). Lineage (NCBI taxonomy): Eukaryota > Viridiplantae > Streptophyta > Magnoliopsida > Fagales > Juglandaceae > Platycarya > Platycarya longipes. The sequence goes on along the minus strand of CM071799.1, from coordinate 13,074,080 downwards.
AAAATTGAGGTTTTGAATTAAGAACTGATCACATACTGATTTTATAATTAACCCATTTCATTGAGCTTAAAGCTCATCATCTCCATCAAAATCCAACTTGAAATGCTACGAAGTGGAAACAGAAAACAATAATATCGATCCCAAATTAATGATCTTGTCCATTCTACTTGTGATATTATTTTTTAAAATACTTGCTTTAAAATAAAATAAAATTATAAAAAAAAAAACTCACACAACTTAAGGGCAAAAATCATGTATTTTTCACCTATTTTATTTTGTGGTTTAGGCCATTTCTAAGAGGGCAATGGTCCACATCCCACTATACAAAGTTGGCTATATATTGTACGTAAACCATCGAAACAATCAATTAGGTGATCATCAGTGCGTACGCTCAGCCGGTTTAATATATACACAGCTCATAAACAATTACTTTGTTCAATCACTCAATAATCATTACAAGAAATGGGGGCTATTGCAGTATTTTTCTGTGTGCCACAATTAAAAGTGCTGCAAAAGGCACTTTATTGCGTCATTTTATATTTCACCGCATAAGAGTGCCGCTGTGAAATTCCTTTTCAGGCGTTACTTATGTCAAGTACTTATTGCGGCATTTTTAAGTATTATTGTGGCGATAATTAGTGCTGCAATAAATATTGTCTTATTACGACACTTTTATTTGACGCTAACAGGATTTGTTACGGCACATTTTAATCTACGCCGCAACAAATCCACGCGATTTAGTTTTAATCCCCCCCCCGGGCGATAGTTCCCCTCATCCATAATCTCTCTCTTCTCTGTCTTTCTTTCTCTTCGCCAACCCAGCAACAAATCTCCCCGTCGTCCGTTCACGTTGTCATCGTCCGTGCACGTTGCCGTCGTCTCTCTGAAATGGTAAGCTCTCTGCATCGTGCTTTTGTTATTTCTCTATTCTCTTTCTATATCTCTCATTCTCTCTTCATCTAGTGACATTTATCTCTTTCTATTTCTCTCATTTTCTCTTCATCGAGTAACTACAACGAGGGGTAACCATTTCGAAGACTACAACGAGGTATTTCTTTACCCCCTTGTGGCGTTACGAAACCCTAACTCTCTGCGTCCTAATAGATTTTTTCTGTTAGGGTTTTGTGAAAGCAGAGGATTTTGATTATTGTTAGTTGATTGTAGTGTTGTTTGGTACCATTAACAGATAATTTTAGGTTTTTTTAAAATCTTTTATTGCATTTTGTTGGAGATTTTTTTGTTGGTAATTTTGGTGTATCCATCCATTATTGTTAGTTGATTTAGTGTTGTTTGGTGTCAGTTGAGTTTCAGCATCTATTGAGTTATTACAACTAAATGTTGTATATAGTTATGGCTATTTATCTATTATTCATATTTGGTTTACCTGCCCGAAGCTAATGACTTCTAACATCTTGAGTTGTCAATTGTTATGTGATGAAGATTTGATAGCTTGCGTATTACACCAAAGTCCCTTGATATTCTTGTTAGAGGTCCTCCTGTTTGTGGAGATCTTGTTGTGTCACTATCCCAAGCTGGCCCACAGTTCACTCATTTGAGCTATTGTCCATATGTTGTTTTTCACTCTTGTATACTTGGATTGTGCCTTATAATGAAGTTTATTATTTATCGACAAAAATGTTTTTGCATATTTTCTTATCTGTCTATTTTAATTTCTAAAAATGTTTCGAATTGAACTTAGGTGTTACGTGTTGTCTATGCTATCAAAGCTCTCCGCTTTTCTACTGCTTTATCTATCAAAACCGTTTGGCTCTGGTAGACTCTGTTTGGTGTATCCATCCATTTTGGGGCATTGTTAGTTCATGTGTGTGTGTGTGTGTGTGTGTGTATGTGTGTGTGTTTGCAGAGAAGGCAACATATGGTGCAAGTACAGAGTATGAGAAGTTCATGGCAGAGATAAAATAAGTTAGCCTTTTTTTTTGCAAAAAGTCTAGAGGTATGCATGCCAGATCCATTTGCTTTAATTCAATCTTACTAAATGAAATTTGATTGAACTTGATAGCTCTGCCATCTTATGAAACTTGAGCCTGATTTGTTATTAACCATATACTCTTGTAGTTTTGTTGTTTCAGTTTAATGGTATTAAGTTTTTGCTGCTTATTTAATTAATTTCTATTCCAAGTGGTATGTGCAGCAATAATGTGATTCCTTTAATTACATTGGAGCTAAGTAGGAAGAGCAAATAACTATATATTGTGGCAAGTGATTTTTATTTTTTCTATTCCTGTGAGAGTTTATCAAACATTTACATCTATTACAGTTTTTTTCGAGATTTTGTGTTTATAAAGTTCACCTCCCCCCCCCCCCCTCCCCCCCAACCAAAAAAAAAAAGAAAATTGAAAGATGGCTTTTTCTTTTTCCCTTGATGAATGATGGTGAGGCTTAAAACTAGATTATTTTGGTTTCATATTTAGTTCCTGCATTGTTATTCATGTCAGTTAATACCATCCATATTGGGTAAAAAAAAAAGAGTAAAAGCAAGACTAGCACGACAAAAGAATTTGAGGAAAAAAAAAGAAAGTTGGTTTTTGGCACTGCAGTTGATAATACCTTTTTTTCCCTTTATAGCGATCACTTGTAACTTTATGGTGCAGTGATAGATGTAATTATCTATCTCAAACTACACTTACAATTTCCTTTATATATGCTAATACGATTAATGTATATAACTAGAATTAAGTGCGTGTCTTATTGTTGCATAATTTTTGTTGATTATTGTCTTCACAGCTCTTAATAGACTCTCACATCATCAAACAATTGGTAGGACAAGTGCTGACAGTAAGGACAGATTGGAGTTGATAAATTGGTAGACAGATCAATCAAAGCATCCAAGTTTGATTCTAGATACTTATAGAATCAGAGTAGTAGGTCCACTTTGTTTAATTAACCTGAATTGGTTGAGTGTTTGCATTATTAGCTGGAATGTATATAATATATTATAAAATACTGCCCTTTTCATGAATGCAAAATGAGAGGGGGTAAACTGATTCTATGGTTTGATATAACCATTTCTATTTTTTTAGTAGTAATTGACATGATGCTTCTATTTCTTTAAATCTGAACTTGTATATATTTACTGAACCATACTAGTCTTAATGCTATTTTCCTTCTTGTTTCAGTTATTTCACACTGTGTTGGGTTTGCTGGAATTAGTCCCATCTAGTAGTGTTTTCTTACACATGCATTTGCATATATTGCAACAAATCCAAAAACTGTATCATTAAGTGTAATGGAAATTTGGGCATGGATGAATGCATTCCCATAGATACAAAGTGTTTCTTGAGTACAATAGCATGTAGGTCGATGAATGTTGGTGCTGATCTGTCTAAACATGTTTGTGAATTTTGGTACTAATTTTATCATATATATATTGAAGTTGAGCTGTTGGGGTTTGAGTGAATTTTGGTACTGGTTTTATCATATATATATTGAAGTGAATTTTGGTGCTGTTTTTTTTTTTTTTTTTTAATTTGATAGGAATTGCAATCTTGATAAGTATTAAGCTTAATAAAAATTAATTTTTATTAAGTAATACCTATCAAAAATAAATAAATCTATTAAGCTTATTGTTATAATGAGTTTTAGTATTTTTTTTTAATTTTTGTAAAATATTATTTGCGGCGATTCATAATCGCTGCAAATAGACAAGAAATCGTCGCAATAGTCTTTTGCGGCAATGTCTAACCTCATATGAGACACATATTTGCGCCAGCAAATTGACTATTTGCGGCGTTTTATTGGCGCCGCAAATAGTCGTTCTAAGGCAGCATCCCAGGTGAAAAGATGCATTTCGACAGAACTAGCATTTCTTTAACGTTCATTATACGGCACTAGAATAAATGCTGCCTTTACTTTTTTGCGGCCTTTTTTTGGGTATTTGCGGCATTTTCATGGCGCTGGAAAAACCCTGATTTCTTGTAATGAATGGAGATGAACTCTAATAAAAAAACATACACTAATTATTAAGGATCACGTATTTTGCTGCTCAACCCTTCACACGACAATTCAGTCGACTCTAACTTGCAAGTTGGGAGAGAAGATAGGATTGTGGTCCGAGACTTCTCCAATACTAAAATTAGTTTATGGGAAGAAAGCTTGAGATGAAATATGAAAATAATGGAGTATTTATTAAGAAGGTACCCCGGTTCATGACAAGTCGGGTACTATTTATAGGTGCTCTTACGTTGAACCTGTAGATGGGATGGCTGGTGACGTTTGGTGACACTACTCGATCGTCACTCAGCCAATGATGGCTTGGTTCTTTTCCTCCCATCTCAGCCGTATTAATTCCTCTCATTAATGACTGGTAAGGCTGGATCTCGAGTAGCAATTAATGCGACACACTCTGTCTAGTCCCAACAATTAATGCGGCACATTTGGCCCGATCTTGCATTTAATGAGGCACTTCGGTCGGCAAAATTATGTCCCATTGTCTTTAATGGGAGGTAAAGGTAATGAAGGGAGGTCTAGGTGGGACGCCCTGACACCTCCTTGAACTCCGTGGATACTCAGGATTATCCTGACCCATCTTCCCAGTTGGAAGGACAGTCAGGATTACTTGGGCTCTTCCCCCCAGTTCTTTCCCTTTACTTCTTGGGCTTGGACTCAAGTCGACCATAGGGATTGTGGGGTTTATATTACGAGTGGGCCAGGCCCGTTCGGGTTTTCCCTCTTAGGACTCCACGAATCCTCATCGAAGGGACTTTGATGGGGATTCTATGTTTCCTTCTCTTATTGTTGTCTTGTTTGTCTTCCTTTTTGGGTTTGGGCATTGAGTGGACTCGTCCCCCAGGGCCTCCCGACTTGATGTGGCTTAAATCGAGACGACCTACTTGTCGACCTCATATGACCTGACTTGACGTGACTTAGGCTTGAGTGGTTCATCTTCTGAGGGCGAATCATCTTTCAACGAGCTGAGTCTTCAAATGGGGGATAATCGGGCTTCCCAATTTTCTTGGCAAACTTTCTTCATGACACGATCTGGCTGGAGGGACCTCAAGTTGAGGGCTTCGATGTTAAGCTCGAGGTTTGCCAGAAGCTTAGCCCTCAATTTGCATAAACCCTTCGCGTAATCATAACCCCAAGCAGAGTTATGAATGGCCGTTGCTTGAGATATTTGGAGCTTAAGTTCCACCAACCTCCTGTTTGCATCGTCTAAGGCGGCTTAAGCACCCGTCAGTTCAACCTTTTGGGAAAATCATGCGCACTCAAAAGTGGCCAACTCTTCTTCCCGAGCAACATGGGCACGACTTGAAGCCTCTAAGGCCTCCCCTTTCGAGGCAAGTTCTTGAGTAGAGGCAGCCAGTTTTGTCTCCACGTACGCTCGATCCTTCTCGACGGCGTCTTGAGCTTCAAGAAGACGGATGCACCTTCAGTTAGCAGCAGCCAAGGACTCTTGGGCAGCGTCCAGCTCGGTTTGAAGGGAAATATTAATCCCCTCCAGGTTTTCCTTTTCCATCTTCAGCTCCTCGACGATTTTCACTAACCCCTCGCAAGTGCGTTTCGAAGCCTCAAGCTGCCCTTCGGTCTGTTTCAACTTAAAACAACTGAACCCACAGACGATCCTGAGTTACCGGTTGAACTCCCCAAGTTCTGCCAACTAAGAACCAATCACCCCAGTGACTTGATTTGCCACCTGAGCACAAATAACAGTCAGTCAAGCCCGACCAAAGCAAGAGACAAACAGAATGAGTAATAAAACCATACATGAGCTAAGAGAGGCTCTAGCATTTTAGCCACTCGTTTGGTGGCATCCGCCTTGGTTTGCTCAAAGCGTGAAGAAGCGCTCGGAGCTGGGTCCTGCCCATTACCCCAGCCGCCCTCCTTCTCCCCCTATTAACTCAGTTTCGAGTCGAAAAGCTGTCCGAGGGCAGTGACTCAGCTATGAAGCTAGAAGGGGGAAGGTGCTAAGAAGACTTGGGTTGAGCCCTTGAGGTTGACCCCACGTCAAAAACTGGAGGTTGTCCAGGGGATGACTCGTCGGTGAGAATCATGAGTGGGACCTCGCGCCCACCCGGGGTCTCACTTACCTCACAGTCGCTTTTGGCTTCCCCCGAGTAAGGAGTGGTTTCTTCATCCCGAGCTTCCTCCTCAAAACTAGAAGAACTTTCTTCTTCGCCCCCATCGCCACCCCGGTTGCCCTCCTGGCTCTCATCTTGACCCGACTGGACTTCATCCCCTTCAAGGTCGTTCAAATCGTCACCCTAGCCCTCCTTGGAATCTGAACCATGTTTAGGGGAAGAAAGCGAGGGGTCGGGCAACTAACTTGCCCTCACGGCTTGCTCTTCCAACTCATGGCGGAAGACCTCTTCAAAAGACGCAGCACCTGAAGAAAGGGGGAAGGAAATCTCCAAGGCTTGCACAAAGGCCAAGTCAATGTCTCCATCGTCTGAAGACTCAACCCCCAGCCAACTGCGCCACCTCCACTTGGGCCTCAGTAATCAACTTGTGGGCCTCAGACCTTGTTTGCTCTGCGTTGGAAGGTTGCAGCTCAGTCGTTGAGGCTAGGGATGGAGTGTGGATTTGTCGAGGGTGTCGAGATACCCTTGAGGAAGTTGCCCCTTCGTCGTGACGACTCTTCTTCCTCTTTTCTTGTTGTCCACCTTGCCTTGGGGCACGTTTGTGAGATGAAGGGAAAAGGTTGACAAGAACCCTCAAGATATTTTGATGCTTGGCGTAGGATCTGTTTGGCTGAGTCAAATATTTCTAAATGTTCCCCTCGTCAAGGAGAACGTCGGACCACAGGTGATCGGGGTCCACCCTCTCAGTCTCCTTGGAAATGAGAGCTACCTCCAAATGCGTAGCTGAGGGAAGGTAGGTCCAGTCTGCCTGAACTAGGAATTCGCCCCTAACCTCTTTCTTAGGAAACTTCCAACTGTTACCTGAGACAAATAGAAATCTTCGATAGTAATCCCTAGCGCTCGAATGGCGTTCCTCCATCCAGATAAACTTCTGGTCCTTGCTCTTTATCTGGAAACCCGTGACATTTCCATCTCAGTGTACCAGGAAACACAATGAAAAGAACTCCCAAGCTGCAAGTTGGAATAGACGTCATTTTATGCCGAGAGCACGATCTAGGAGGCCACGCAGCTGGCAACAACAGGCACCACCCGTTTGGTAGGATTTAAACTGGGCCCAAACCCAGAAAATGAAGGATATCTCGAATGGGCCTAATGAAGGAAAATCAGAAGCCCTTTGCAAATATGATAGGGAATATCGCCACCTTTTGCGCCTTCCCCTCGACGTCGCAAGCCCTTACGTTATCCGTAAGCACTTTCAAGTTGATTCACCAGGGGATCTTATACTTTTTCTTCAGAGGGTCGACATCGGAAGGATGAAAGGTGGAAGTCCAGTTATGGCCAACAAAAAAGGGAAAGGGCTTAACAACAGACACGGAGACGAAACTTAAAGAAAAGTTGAAGAAAACGAAGGCGAAAGAGTTTGAAGAGTTGAAGAATTGAAGGAGGTGAAGAAGATGAGAAATTACAGACAATATGAAGGTTGGAGAAGACGAGAAATGAGTGGCGGTTGGGGGGTTCTACAGCCGAAGGAAAATTAAAACGCGTAAAAAATGAAGAAATGTGATAGCCTGCAGCTCGACGTGACCTTTAGAGGCATGAGGCGTGCTCAGTACGAGCCAATAAGAAACAAGAGACGTGCGCAGTAATGTCAGGCCGAGTAATGATGGTATGCTCGTGTTGAACACGGACTAATCATCACTTGGCGACGTGGTATACAAACGGCATTGGCAGTCCAGAAGTCGAAGTGACGGGGCGTGACAACCCAAGTGCATTAATGCCCTTAAATCTGAAGAAGAATTGCATGCGAAATGCGCTGGAAATTCAGAGGTTGAAGCGACAAGATGTGGCAGCTGAGGTGCATTAAATACCACGTGGGCATGGGAGATGAATTGCCCTTAAAAGATGAATCGCCCTCAGAAGATGAACCACTTGAGCCTAAGCCACGTCAAGTCGGGGTCACCTGAGGTGGACAAGTAGGTCATCTCGATATAAGCCTCATCAAGTCGGGAGGCGCCGGGGGATGGGCCCACTTGGTGCCCGAACCTAAAAAGGAAAACAAACAAGACAACAATAATTGAGGGGAATAGAGAATCCCCATCGAAGTCCCTCCAATAAAAGAGAAAACCCGAACGGGCTTGGCCCACTCGTAATATAAAGCTCACAGTCCTTATAGTCAACTCGAGTCTAAGCCTAGGGAAGTAAAGGGAAAGAATTGGAGGGAAGAGCCCAAGTAATCATGACCGTTCCTCCGACTGAGAAAATGAACCCGGATAATCCTGAGCGTCCACAGAGTTCAAGGAGGTGCCGAGGCGTCCAGCCCAGACCTCCCTTCACTACCTCTGCCTCTGCATTAAAGACAATGGGACATAATTTCGTCGAGCGAAGTGCCGTATTAAATGCAAGGTCGGGCCAAGTGTGCCGCATTAATTACTGGGATTGGACGGAGCATGCCACATGAATTTCTACCCAGGATCCAGCCTTACCAGTCATTAATGAGGGAATTAATACGGCTGAGATAGGACGGAAGGAACTAGGCCATTATTGGCTAAGTGATGATCGAGTAGTGTCACTAAACGTCACCAGACATCCCATCTACAGGTTCAATATAAGAGCGTCTATAAATAACACCTGTCTTGTCATGAACAAGGATACATTCTTAATAGATACTCCATTATTTTCATATTTCATCTCAAGCTTTCTTTCCAGAAATTAGGGGTGTAATTGGTCCGGTTCGATCCAATTTTGGATAAAATCTAGAACCGAACTAGTACCACCGATTTTCTATTTTTTAAAACTGATTAAGCTCCGGTTATCTTCCAAAATCGATAATACCGATTTTATCGATTTTGGTTCGGTTTTCCAGTTTTAAAGTAGGGGTAATGCTACATACAGTCGTGGATTTGCAAACGTCGTGCAGTCGCTTTAGAAAAAAAGTTAACTTTTTCACGTGGGTCCCATATTTATTCACTTTTTTTCAAAGCGACTGCACGCCGCTTGCAACTCCATGACTGTATCTATCATTTCTCTTAAAGTAGTCTATATTAGTTTATTAGACTATTAATATATATTAGTATTATTTATAATGATTAAAATAATTATATATTAGTATTTGTTATAATAAGTTTAATTTTTTATAATTATATTATTGATAGTTATAAATAATATTATTAGTATTAGCTCAAAAAAAATTTGTATTAGTGTTATTATATGATTATTTCATGTGTAATTATTAAGTATAATAATTTATATATAGACTTAAAGTATATTATTAATAGTAATATAGTATTATACTATTAGTATTAGGCTAAATTGTAACTAATTTATATTATATACTAATGTATAACATATTATATAGAATTAAAAAAATATTTTATATTATGTATCATATTAAAAAAATTAATTTAAAATATATATTATATTGAATCGGTCTGGTCCAGATTTAAAAAGTTTAGAATTGGAACCGAACTAATACCTACCGGTTTTAACATTATGAAAACCAATTCCGATTCGATACCTACCCAAAACCAGATCGATTCCACCGATTCAATCTGATCCAGTTTACTGGTTTTTTCTTACACCCCTACCAGAAACTAACTTTGGCATGGGAGACGTCTTAGACCCCAATCCTACCTTCTCTCCCAACTTGTAGGTTAGAGTCGATTAGATCACTACAAAGGGCTGAGCAGCGAAATACATCATCAATACGAATGTTTGATAAATGAGGTTCTTCCAAACAAAAAAAAAAAGATCGAGGTGAATAATACTGTTTATACACTGTTTATGTGGGACGATATTAATAGATCAACTCGATAAATTCTCAAATAATACTATTATGAAAGAGTAGTTTTTGTCTTAAAATAAGAAAGAGTCATTCTACAACCATGGATCCCGACTGGGAATCCCACCGAGTGTAATCATTTTTTTTCATATATTTTTGTAACATTTAAAAAAAATAAAACATCTTTAAGAAGACCTGAAATCATTAAGTAAAAAATAATTAAACAAATATATAAAAATTCACAATCAAGATTTTCAGTCGAGAACCCAGCCATATGTGGATTTAACATTTCTCAAAAAGATCAAAACAAGTATGGTGAATAGCTGCATGTGTCACCAAACAGTCAAGCACCGTGCCTTCACTTGTTTAAGACTGAATCCTCAATCCGATCATCAAGGATGTTGGAAATCTGCTTAAACGTTTCAAGTTTTGGCAATAAAGGAAAATTCTTCGATCTCTCAATCAACGTGCGCATAACATAGCACTTTGGGCTGCCTCTACTAAATCCTTGGGGAACATTCCAATCATTCAAATTCCTCAATGTCTTCTAGAGTTTCATAGTGGAAAAGACCAACTTTTTTGTATAATATACTATCAAGTCTCTTTATGTGTTGCTTTTGAGTGTATTATATCTTTTTAAGTTGTTTCTACCAGATGATCTTTGTATTATTAGCTTTTTATAATGAATGAAATTCCGTTTGCTCAAAAAAAAAGAAAGAATAGCTGCATGTGTAGTTTGCTTATCCTATCTAGGAATCTCATTAAATATGATATATTGCTAGCTATTGACTTGTCATCCACGGCATGAACAGTACTATGAAATGCAGAAATTTGTATCGTGTAAGATTAATAAGAAACAAACAATCTAATGAAGCATCATGCATGCCCCGTCATTATCTACACCAAGTTGATAGGATTAAAAAAAAGGAATTTATCGAACAACATATGAACATGTAATTGAAAGCATGGAACCCATTGACCCAAGAGGGTTTTAGAAAATTTAAACGATTTATAATAACCGACGTAAATGAAAAGATGGAATTAAATATTTAAAATCGGTCACAATATGCTGGCCATATGATTGGTTTACAAACTGTATCCAACGGTGTATTTGCGGCATTTGTTGTTACAAGTTTCTAAATGTAACAATATTAATACAAGGTTTGGTGGCTGGCCTTCTAAATCATACAGTCCTGGTTGCTAATTATGGGGCGCACAATCTTATTAATTAAATTCCTTTTTTTTTTTTAGAAATTAGACTTATCATTTTCTATACTACATATTAATATATGATTTATTATTTTTGTTTTTTTTTATTTATTTAAACGTACATATATTAACATGTAAATATATATATATTTAAATAAAATAATAAATTACAATGTGTTATACAGGAATGATAACCAACTTTCATTTTTTTAAAGAAAAATTATGGGGAGTATCCACACTCAGGATACTCCTCCTCATATGAACAGTGTATGACACTGTTCATACACTGTTCATGTGAGGGGGAGTATCCTGAGTGTGGATACTCCCTAAAATTGCTCTTTTTTAAATGAACTTTAACTCATTCGCATTTCTTTCAAGGAAGAATACACCTAGTACCTCGTTGTCCTACCCTTCTTTGAAGCCCAAAACTGCAATCATTGGAACCCAGATGAGGAGAAACTGAGTTAATATTAAACTTTTGAAAAATTGTATTCGAATCTTAAAGGGGGAGACTGGGTGCAGATGTATTGATGTATAAAAATAATAATAAAACTATTATTTTAAAAACGCTATTATTATAATTTAAAATTAAATTAAAAATAATTATATTAGCTTGCATAAGCAGTACTTGAATTGGGATTATACGTCAGTTTAAATTTTTTTAAAAATTCATATTGTAATCTTGAGAAGGACAGTAATACAGTCTCATTGATGAATATGAGTAAAAAAAAAAAATATTATTTTAAAAATAATATAATTATAATTTTAAATATTTTTATACTAGGCTTGTAGTCCTCAAACTTCTATACCTTATTAAGTAATAAGAATAGATAACATTGGCTCTTACAAAATTTGCAGTCCCAAGAGAAGAAATCTTCTTTCGAAGAGTGGAAACTCGGTAGCTCACTCCCTAGCAAGAGCAGCAGTGTCTTATGCAGATGAAGTAGAGTGGATTGAGGATTTTCCTAATATATCTCCAGTTGTTTGTTAAAAGACAACTTGTGTAGCACTGCTCCATTTGGTTATCTTAAATGAAATGAACGAATCTTTTTCCCAAAAAGTTAATTGCGTTGAGGTTTAGGATGTGGGTTGTGATTTGGTTTGTTATCGATAAAGGATTGGAAACGGGAATTTTTTTTTTTTTTTGTTTGGGATCCGAGAAAATGAAATTACAGAAAATTGTGATTTGGATATTTGGGTTTTTTTTTTTAATTTTAATTTTGAAGCTGAAACAGTAAATGATAGATTTCTGAATTTCAATTGTTTTTTAATTTTTTCGGGAACATAATTAGTGAATCTATCTCTTTTTTTTTTCTAAGAAGACTTCTCAGTTATGATAAAGCTGTTCTGATGAAAAATGTTAGATATTGAAGAGAATTGAGATGAGTAATGCTACATGTAAATGGCTTCGTGTACCTTTTACGGATTTGTTGACGTGCCAAAATATTAAAAATATGATAAAAAAAATAAAAATAAAAAGTACAAATAACTCAATTAAAAGATGTATAGAAATAATATTTATATATGGCGTATGCATAAAAGATATATAAGATGTCCAAATAGTATTTTTGAATTGGAATTCTTAAAAAAAATATGAGAGACTAATATGGCAATTTCCCGATGAAATTGTTAAAAGTTTATATATTTAGTGTTTTTCTTAATATCAATTATTATTTGGTCAATTTTAGAAATATAAACCTAATATTTTTAGAAATATAATGATTAAAATATTCCATTATTTTATATTAAATAGACGCTCTTCATATTTTAAGAAAAATGAAAAAAAAAATTCTTATTTTCCATAAGACAATTCAAATAATAAACAGAATAGTGGTAAATTTTTAGTAGGATATATTAAAGTTTATTTGGTTTGCATGTTCTCTGGCTTTTCTTATGCTTTATTTCTTGAGAATTGTACGTCTATATCAATCAAATTATTGACCCATCTAGACATCCAAAAAAATCCAAATTGCATCTGAAGTTATATTTTATATGATTGAAATGTGTCTTTGATAATAAAATGAGATAATTTGATTTGTAAATAATAACAAAATGAGTTGTAAATAGTTTGAATTAAAGTATTTTATGAGATTTTGAGAAATGCATGAGAATCAAAAACTTAAATAAAAATATTATAAAACTAAAATATTGTTAAAATATAACCCTACAAAACAACCCATTATTTCACTCTTTTTCTCTTCAAACCCTCTTAAATCTCATCATATTTCTCTCTCATCAAGCTATCACTCTCTCTTCAAACTCTCTCTCATCTACTTGGACCTCTCACTCTCTCTTCAAATTCTTTTTAATTTTTGTTTAATTTTTTCTTTTCTTCTCATCAAACTCCCTTTCTCTCTCATTATTTCATCCATTATTTACTCTCATCTCATCAAGCTCTCTCTCCTTAAATTCCTTTTTTTTTTTATCTCATTAGAGCTCATCTTTTACTAAGATCTCTCATTTTTGTTAATAAGGATATTTCATTGAGATAAGATTCAATCCGAATAGGGTATTTTGGAGCATTTTCTCTAGGCACACATTTATCTTTTTGTTCCTTGAATTTATTGAGATATGTAGAGATTTTTTTTTTTTTTTTTTTGGTTCCTTCAAAGATTACTTCATGCAATTTGTTTTTAAAAAATTAAGATCTCTATTTGTTTTTACAATTCATTTCAACTCATTTTATTTAATTTTTATAATTTTTTAAATTTTTATACAAAATAAAATAAATTTTTTAAAATTCAAAACCAAAATAATATTAAAAAAATTATCTAAAAAATATATTTTTTTTTTAATTTTTATCTTAATTCATCTCATCTCATATGCAAAAATACACAAGAAATCTTAACGGCTTCATAATTCGAATAACTATTCAAATTTCAGAAATATTAGAATGAAATCTATAAAATCGTGTTTTATAAAAGATTAAACAAGAGAACAAAGAGGAAAGTTTAATATTTGAAATATGAATTTAAGAAAGGAAATAATATTCTAGAAAATGGAGAAACATATAATGAACTTATGAGAAATGATTTTTTCAAATTCTAAACAGAAAACTCCATACAAATCTTTATAAAAATCTTATTTTAAAAACCATTTTTTTATAGAACTTGTTTTTATAATTTTATCTTATTTGAAGTTTTTATCTGTCATTCTTTTAATTAAAATAAATAAATAAATAAATAAGAGAAAAGAGGTGGACGAATGAGAAAAGCAGCATATGGGGGGATGACGGAAGAGTAGCAGTGGGGTCAGTCAACAGACTGTCAAAAACTTGAACCGGACGGTCACATGGCCTCACTGCATTATCAGCAACACACGCACACACCCACCACACAGACACACCGAAACATGCGCCTCTTCTCTCCCTCTGGCCCCACACATCCCCCCCTTATTCTTTCGTTTTCCCGTTTACCGGTTTTACCGGTATTCTCTCTTCTCACCCCCACCCCCACCCCCACCCCCACGATTAATTCCCTATAAACTACCCCCCGTCTTCTACGTGCACCCAACACAAACTCCACGGGTCGCTCCCTTGGCTTCGAAACAGAGAACCCAACCCGAGGAACCTCAGCATTTTCGTTTTCTCTCTCTCTGCTCGGCTCGCTACGGCGGGCTAAGTTTTTCCTTTTGAGAGGCTCTGCAGAGAGAGAGATAGAGAGAGAGATAGAGAGAGAGAGACCGAGCTTTTTGCTTTGTTTATTTGAGTTTATTTCGAGTTTTCAGGAAGCTCAAGATTGAAATAAGAGAAGAGAAAAAAAAAAAGAGAAATGGCCGTTTCTAGGATTTCTTCCGGAGTTGTGGCTGTTGTTGCCGTCTTTTTAGCTGTTATAGTCTTGCCTGCCGTTCAGGCTCAGTCCTTCGCTCCCGTTCCTGCCCCTACCAGTGACGGTTAGATCTCTCTCTCTCTCTCTCTCTCTCTCAGTGTATATAAATGGGTGTATGTTTAGTATCTGTTTAAGTCTTGTTTCAGATCTGAAATGTAGTGTTTGGGCATGTATGGTATTCACTCTTTATTGGACACAGAATCTTGGATGCTTTCAAAATGTTATTTGGTTTAGTTTATTGCATTGTAGATCTGATTTCTCAAGGTGGAAGGGCAGTAGCTGCTTGTTTGGTAATTTATGAAGATAAACAATTGGAACGAGGTTTAATCCGAATGTATAATCACCTAACCTTTGTTTTATTATTCAATCCGGATTACGTGAGAAATTCCAACTGTCAACATCACCTTGGAAAACATTCTGCATTGTATAATATTCTGCGAGAAAAGGCAAGAAAATATTATATATTGGGAGAAACTATTTGGATACTACCCAGCACTCAACTTTGTGGGCGTGTATATGTTGTATGATTATGTGATTTAAATTCAAAGAATTATAACGATAATTGGTGGTGATGGGGTTTTCATTTGTCTTTAAATGGTGCTTATTTTTTAGGGACGTCCATTGACCAAGGCATTGCCTATGTGCTGATGATGGTGGCGTTGGCGCTCACGTACCTGATCCACGCTGTGGACCTGTTCTATTGCTTCTAAACTCGACAACAATGGCAATGGTATTATGGGGAATTTAGATTATGGAAGGAGTTTTCAGTGTAGGGCTTTCAATGTGTGTCCGTGTGGATGTGTTTTACCCATTTTACTTTATGGGTCTGGGTGTGTGTGTGTGTAGCGTTCTGACTTTTGACAAATTGGTGTTGGGATCTTTGGCTCTTTGCTAATTACGCTAGTATTCTACTTGACTCCTGTCTCATTCATTCTCTTCCATTTCTATTATGTGGATTTTCATGTTGTCACTTCGTCTTTTTCGCCTTCCTTTTGCTTTCTCATCATTTAATGGGTCTCTCTAACTGTTAGAACTTGAAATGGGAAATACAGACTTGATTGAGAAATGCCATCAGTTGTCCTTGCATTACTACTTAATGTCTCTATATGTCCGTGTTTATATAGTAAGAAAAAGTGATACAGTCAATCATATTAATAGAGTGCATAAAGTAAAACAACAATGCTCTTCACACTATACTTTTTTCATGTGGATTTTATATTTTACTCAATTTTTTCAAAACGATTGGACAATGCTTGCACACTCCACAATTACTGCAAATATCATTTCTCAAAATAAAATGATGCACATAAAGTTTTTTTTATAAATGAATACACCGAAGTGGAAAGCAACGGATGGGAATGCGACTTCATGGTTGGGAGGGCGTTGTGGGATGAGGTCTTTTGTAGAGTTGACCTTACTTGGGTTATGCCAGCGAAGGTGGTGGACTTGTTGTAGTGTTGGAGGAATAAACAAGGTTGTCCTCAAGTGGTAACAGTGTAGAAAATGGTTCTATTGTGCATCATGTGGTATATTTGGATAGAATGGAACGATTGCTGCTTCGAGAACAAGAAGTGCACATTGGTGGAGTTGCAGGATTTTTTCATTTACTCTTTATTGCTATGGTTTTTAGCTATTGTCATACATGGAAACAATGTTCATGATTTTTTGTCCTTAATTTCCAATTCTTAGAATGTATTGAGATACTCTTTTATATACTTCCTATATACCTAGGCTATGCTTATTTCATTCACATTAATAATGCTTACTTCTTAATTATAAAAAATAATAATAATAAAGGAATGCGACTTCATGATATACCCATATAACATGCTTCTGCTGCTCTGCAAGACCCGTTAAATGCTAAAGTTGTCACAGTTTCACATGAAAAACCATCCATTTGCTACATTCCATTATCATGTTTCCTGCCCTAATTACCACCATCCTGAGCCCTGGCGCCACTGTCACTACCATTGTGCGAAGAGGACTAATGGTTGTGGCAAGACAAAAGAAAGTGCCTACGAGAATTACATCAAGCATTCGAAGGCTAAAAACTCGTACGCCTTCGAACTAATCAAACAAATTTCATCCCCGCTGCTACTGATCAGCTAAAGACAACTTCACTTTCATTATAGGTATAAAAACAAACCGAAGAATTTAAACAAACGAAAAGCAAGCAAAAGAGAGCAGTAGCAAAATGAGTATGGATGTTCGTCTATTGGGCTCCAATCAAGAAGAAACAGAGAAATAGAAGTCCCTAACGGTTCTACACTATCCTACCTCCCAATCTGTTCATCCTACACCTAGGCATGTCAAGGGTGAGCCGAGCTAAATCAAGTTCGATTAAAATTTTGAAGGCCAATGTACTTTGCATTCCTTGGGGGCAAATACCAAAAACGAAGGCAGAACCAGAGAATAGGTCAGGCCAAGAAAAGTGATTCCTCTCGTGAACAATGAAGGATTATTCTCATCTTTCTGTTACCTTTGAAACAAAATACTAAAAGGGTACTTCAGAGCTCGACAATATGTCGGTACAGAACAGATTATCGTGGTTGAAACGACAGAGCCGAGCAAGACAAGTTGCAAAATTTGTTCATTTGGTACATGATCACAGTTTGAGCAGCACCTCTTACGGTCTCGTTTGAGACTTAAACTCAACTGAAATAAACTCATTTTAGTCTAGTTTTAAGTTGAGTATAACATCCAAATATCAAACTCTCAAATTACTAAATTCATCTTAACTCAAAATCTCTTTACACGTAAGAACCACGTTCTTTTTTAACTCAATACCTTTTTACACACAAGACTTACAACGTTTTTTAATTTCTCATAAATACATCGAAACTTATTTTAACATCTAAACATATTTAAACTCATTTTAGATAGATTCTATAAAACTCATCTCAGCTCAACATTAACATTCAAATATACTCAATTCTCATTTTGGAAACCAAATCTCCTTTTTGTTCAGAACCAAGGTCGTACATTAATTATGGGCCTATAGACCTATTTTAATAGGCTACGGCCTCAAGACCTTACACGGGGAAATTGAACATTAGATAACTCTCAATTCTTACAAGGGCCGAACAAAATGGGCAAGGACATAGGCATGGGCCTCATGCTTCTCCTGTTCTTCTTCTCAGGATTCAGGAACAGAACATGGGTTCCACCGTCACTTCCAAGTGAAGAGGAATCCCAGTTCCCACAAGAAGTACGTGGTTCGGTGTGGGCATATTTATTAATGTATGATGTACGTAGCCTGAATTCATGAGATATCAATGTCTCTATATTAATGAACATACCTACCCATATCGACGCACGCTTTAATAGAGCACCAGAATATCTTTGCAAACTAACACTTCAATGTCGGTTGATTGTTGAAAATTGAACTTCGTTGGCCCTACTTGCCTGCTTCTCCACCCACACTGCATGACAACATAGCACACATTTGCTCCTCTTCATTTATATCTTCTGCTTTTGGTACGAATAATACTGCACGGATCGGTTGGTAAATGTGTATTGATTCTGTATATCTAATTTTTTAATAGTAAATTTCATTCTTTTTAAAATATTTATGCATTTCATGTTTATAAATATAATTTTTTAACTGACTATATATAGTCGCTAAACACTCTAAATACATTATTGATGTAGCAATCTGTCACATATTAACTGGTTATATGTGTTTACATACCGACTTATAAGTAGCAAAAAATACTTGGTCGTTACTAGGGACATCCCCCGAGCATGAAAAGGAAGGGAAGAATTCCTTATGCAAATGCCATACACATATCGTGACCATTTTAAATCTCAATCAACCAAAAAAAAAAAAGTATTATAAAATTAAGAGAAATAATATTTATTGCCATAAAATGCACAAGCACCACATTTTCTTTTTTAAAAAATGAAAAATATAAAATCATGTAAAAAAGTAATTTTGTTAATAATAAATCTCACTTGTTTGTAAAAAGAAATGTGCTACATTATATTATTTATAACTGAAACTAACATTAATCTTAGGTCTCGTTTATTTTTCAAGATAAATTGAGATAAAAATTAAAAGTTAAATAAAAATTATGAAAATATAGTTTTTTAATATTATTTTTATTTTGAAATGTAAAAATGTTGAATTATTTATTTTATTTTATATGAGAATTTTAAAAAATTAATAATTAAATGAGATAAAATAAAATAAAAAATTATGAAGATGAATAAGAAGTTTACTCTAAGAGAGGGGCTTCTATACAGATGGGCTAGAAAAAGGTATTTACAGCCTGCCAATGACATAAAGACACATAAGATATTTCACTAAATGATCAATAGAACTGGTCACATGAGATACAATACTGAAACACATTGAGAGAACGAATTTGAGGAGGCTGTTGTTCGAGTCCCATAAATTTTAAGAGAAGGAAATCGACGTCGATGCTGATGCCAACGCTGTTCACTCACTCAGATTTTGTCAATTTTGGAATGGGCGTCAGAGGTGGGAAGGGAAATCTAAGGGAGGTGAATTTAGCGCTTCCATCGCAAGTGTTGTTCTCATGTAATTTCTCCATTTTGTGATCGAAATGTCCATTTTTGCTAAAGTTAAGAGAATGTTATCAATGTGGGATATTGGCTTCATCTAGAACATTTTTTTAAAAAGAAAATATGGGAAAATGTAGATTTTCTCAGGAAAATATGGGAAAATACCCCAGATAAATCAGATATTTGTACTAGAGTTGAGGAAATGTTGTCAACAGGGGCGGAACCAGGATTTTATGTTTGGGGAGGCGATCGATAAAGTGTGCGGTGCGTGTAAATTTTAGAAGGATGATCATCAGTAATAGAAATATCATATTATGTTGTTACCGAGCTTTCTAAACGTATATTACTTTTCGAATTGTACTCCATTTATTTCTTTTTTTAAAAAAAAATTAATTATTCTTAAGTACTTGCTCATATTTTTTTATGATTTAAGAAAAATTTATAAATCAAGAATAAATTTGAAAACTTTTTATTAAGTAATGATGTAACGCTATTAGATTTTTAACAAACTATATTTCAAAATCATACAAGTTAGAGGAAAATTAAAGAAGTTAGTATAATCAATAAATTTTATAATTATATAAATTTATAATTAGTTTTTTTGCTAGAATTAGACTATTAGAATAACTGTAAGATTATGTAAGTTAAAATTTGGGTTTACGTAAAGTTAAAAGTTAAAATATAAATGGATGTATATTAAGATTTAAAAGAATAATTTTCATAAAAAAAATTTTGGGGGGGCAATTTTTATTTTTATTTTTAAAATCAAAGAGAGAATTTTAATTATATATATATAATTATATATATATTTCTATTATAAATTAAATTTGAAAAAATCTTGGGGGGGCTGTAGCCCCCCCAACAGGAGGCGTGGGTCCGCCCCTGGTTGTCAAGGTGGGACACTGGCTTCACCAGTGACATTTTCTCAAGAAAATGTGTGAAAATACCCCAGATAAACTAAGAGTTTTTTCTTATGCAATGTTCCCAAATCTAAGTTACATTCTTCAGAGAGCATGAACATGATTCCATGTGGGAAGGCTGCGAAGGGAACTTGCAATTTTGTTGGGAAGCTTGTGAAGAGGAAGAATTGGCTGAACAAAGGAGATTTATAACTGGACCATATAGAAGATTTTCTCTTACTTATGTTATGTTTGGCATGCAAGATACTTTCAAATATTTTTAAAATATTTTATTATTATTTATTATTTTATTAATATTATTTATCTATTTTTATTACTATTTATTATTATTTAATATTTTATTATTAATTTATATCTATTTTTTTATTTTTATTATTTCATAATTTTTCTCAACACTTTTCAACGTACAAACCTAATCTAAGACTAATGCTTTGTCCTTAACTAGAATGTCTTCTCTGTGCAGCCAAGGCAGAAAGGAAAAGGCCCAACAAATGTTGGGCGCAGTTGCTGGGACGTGTTTGATTGGATTTGATGATATCTTTATTTTGTTTGTTTTTTGGGAATTTACTCATTATTCAGTTGTTCGATCGAGGAACTAAAGTTTCGAGGTATGCAGGTTTCTTAGCCCTCTTGCTGCAGTTCCTTTTGTTACTCTTACTGGACTTGGTCTTTTTGCGCTTGGTTTCCCACAAGTAAGATTACTGAACCCTTCATTTTCTTATTATTTTTTTTCATTACTCGATAGTTTTTATGCAGGGTAGAGTTTTCGGTTATATATTTCAATAACCCTCATTCCTACTCAGAAGAATGTGTTCAGACTCTGCACTCATCTTTAGTTCTGTCCGATCTCTAAGGAACTGGAATATTAGTTTGCTATCATTGATTATTCGTTGCTAATTAGAAAAAAGGGAAAATTGGGAATACATCCTCTTAGCGAGTGAAGTGAAAAAAATTGGCTGATTTCCTGTGGTGTTTCACCACAATAACTCAGGTGGGAAGCTAACGTGGTGATCAATGATTGGCGGGCTGAAAAAAGGAGATTTATAGCTGGACCATGTAGAGGATTTTCTCATACTTAGGCTATGTTTGGCATGCAAGATATTTTTAAATATTCTTAAAATATTTTACTATTATTTATTATTTATTATTTAATATTTTATTATTAATTTTTATTAATTTTATTATTTCATAATTTTTCCCAATACTTTTCAACGTACAAACCTAATCTAAGACTAATGCTTTTTCCTTAACTAGAATATCTTCTCTGTGCAACCAAGGCAGAAAGGAAAAGGCCCAACAAATGTTGGGCGCGGTTGCTGGGACGTGGATGTCCAATAAATAGAAGGAAAAATGTCATCTTAACCAGAAAAAAAAAAAAAAATGGAGCGCCACGTAAGCAACGGGGCCTAGGTGGGACCCACAATCACAGTCAGACCCTTCTAGACACGTACAGTACTGGTTGAGCTGGAATGGGGCGAGGGGACCATGGGGCCCAAAAGGCCCACTTGTAGACTTGCACTGCTCGAGGTGAAGGAAAAACCGTTAGCCTGACATTACGTGTACGGCCCAGATGGACAGTTTGTGGCGGGAGAATAACAAAGAAGATCTTCCGGGATTTTGATTTCTTCTCTTTAAAGTTCTCTGCCATATCTTCTGCCAAAGCTGAAAGCCCTATTGTTGCCTCTCCAAATTTTGGTTTTGGGTTTTCTCTGCCCGTCACCCTTTACTGCTTCAAAAAGCAGCCTTAACCTTATTATGGGGCAACTCCAAATCCAATTATTTCCACCTGAAAGTGACATGGTCAATTTTCAATTCTTGACACTGCTCTAGTGGTCTTCCTCTTTTCTTTTGATTGGAAATAATACAAATAAATAAATTTTATTCCTTAGTTTGCTTACCAACAAACGAAATAAATCATTAATATGAGAAATTATCGTATATAGAGTATAAATTGACATCAACCATGCATGGAAAATATGGCTTTTTTTTGTTTTTTTTTAATCTTTTTTGTTGGAATTTGGGGTGGAAGATGGTTATGAGATTCAGTTTAGTTCTTAAACTCACCCCCAACTCATTATATTTTATTATTATAATTAATTTTAAACTTTCATATAATTTTTTAAATTTTTATATAAATATAATAATAAAATTTGAACTTTTTAAAATTTTAAAATATTAATACTATTAAATAATAATATTTTATTCATTATATCTCGACTCAATTAAACTTATCTTAACATCTAAATATAATCTGCATGATCAAAATTAGGATGCATCATACGATTGTGGGGACCCAAAACTAACTTTAAACACGAGGAAATTAAAGACTCGGGTGTCGTTTCGCATCAAATGGGCTAAGGAAGTTACCGAAAAATCCTTAATATTGTAGGCGTTTCAGAGTCGATCGGCCTGCTCTGAGTTATCACTCTCTCGTCATGAGCCTAAAACAGTAGCAAGCTGCAGTCTAGCACAACCCTCCCCTCCCCCCTGATTTTATCACACTACGAGTTCTGCAAAAGAGCGGGTTTTAAGTTCCGTTTAGATATAAAAATTATTATAATAATATTTTTTAAAATTTGTATATAAAATATAACCAATAAATCATTTTTTTTTAATATTTTAAAATAATAATAATATTTAAAACAATATTATAATAATAATTTATTCAAATTTTTAATAAACTATTTCATTTCATCTTAAAATGTTAGAAAAATGCGCTGAAAATGTTAAAAGACTAGATCCATGAATACAGACACAAATATACCCAAAAACAAAGAAAAAGACATGATGGCAGCTATTTCTAAGTAAGAGCATGTTTGTCACGTCGGTCAGGGTGAGCAGAGACTGGGAATAAAAAATAAAAAAAAGGAACATATGTACGTAGGCAGCTGAAATAGTCTCGTGTATGTAATATAGGCCAAAGGTACTAAATAAATTCTTGGCACGAGAATGAGGTATATACATATAAGCTAATCAAATATTTTGGCTTTTGCGTTGGATGCATGTAATTTAAACCACGAATACTTTTTCCGGTTGCTGCAATGTTGCAGTTAGCTACTAGCTAAGGCCATAATATGCCAAAAATATGATGGCATCCATGCAAAACCCAGCTAGCAATAGGGACCATTTCAAAAGCTAGGCGCTTGAAGCTTTCCAAGTTTGATAATTGTCCACAAATTCTCGTAATTGAATTAAGGTCTAATTTCCCACATAATTATTCTGTATATAATATGCTTCCCAAGAATTTTTAAAAAGCTTATTTTAGTATTATGTTTTTCTAAAAATGACCTAATATAAAGATAATTTGCCTCCCAAAACATTTTTAAAAATCTTACTTAATACTTAGTTGTATAGGTTTCTTTTAGTTTTTCAACAATTTTTTTTTATACTCACACGTATTTTTTGTCATTAATAAAATCTCACATTATTAATTTTTTTTTTCACATCTCATAAGAAGCAATAAAATATTTTAGTCTCTTTTTATAAGCTATTTGGTAAATTTACAACCACATTTTTCCTATTTATTTATACTAAGCTGGCTATTTGGTTTTATCTTTGCCTTCCACTAACTAATTTATTAATTTGGATTAGTTTTGTTAGTAAGTATATTTGTACTACCATCAAATTAACAATTAGGAGTGAGAGCAAAAATAGAACCACATAACATAACTAATTTTTATCGTTTATATCAACAAGCCTCACATATTTAATTGTTTCTATCCTAATTTTTATCTTTCACTTGAGTCCGATGAGCTCAAGTGAGAGGTTTAGATTGACGGCTTTAATAATTTAGTTGTCTCTAGATAAATACGTACCTTATATGGTTAATGTTTAATATTGGTGAAACACTTTGCTATCTTAAATGTTGGTTACTATTCACCCCAACATACGACGCACTTTGCTGATTGCCCTCCCTCCATACACCAAATCTTAGTTTCGCCCATATAATATATATATATATATATATATGTATGTGTGTCTATTAGGTCGGTATTATACGTATTGAGTGAGGCAACCTTATTCTATCATATTTCTATTTTTTTTAATAATTTGAGTTTTCAATTTTGAATTATAAACTTTTAATTATTTTCAATAATTGAAAGTACATGATCTATATTTATGATTACGTAAGTAAAATTATAAATATAAATAACATTTTTTTTATACATTATTCACTGAATACAACTCATGCCCACTAATTTAGTCTTAATTATGGAGTTTGATTTTTAGTGAATTTTACCAACAGACAAGCACACAGAAGGCCGGTCCCATGAATTGCCTCATCACCTGAGGAAAGCTCCAACCTTCCATGCCCTATTGTGATTCCATGGATGCAAGAGAAACATGTGATCTTCTCAAGACATAATAATTGCCATCTTTTGCAGCGTGAGAGCTATAGGTCTCTTTTTATTAAACAATATTCTAGTGGGTTTCGATATCTTCTTCTCGTTTTGATCGAGATTATAAGCTATCAAAAATCAATGATCACCCTTGGTTCAGGATTCATCTGTCCCCATCTCTACCTACTTAATTAATTTGCTTGTATATATATCATATTGTATATACTGTATATTACTTTACTATATTTAGAGTATTTTCAATTATGTACGAGCTTCCATTTATTTTTAGTAACCCACCTTTGATATATATTGGGTTTTTTGTGCATCTTAGTTGCATTATTCAATTGGAAAATGATACACATATAGTTATTTTCGTAATAATTCATGCTAATATCTTTTAAATGGTGGAATTTTTAGAAAATAACTTACAAAAATATATAACACCATACACTTTACATATATATCCTTATTTTAAAACATGGTTATAAAAAATGCTAATTGTGCTTAAGAAATATTATAAAAATAAATAAAAATAAAAACTGGTCTCCACGTGTTAGTTGTTGATATGTTGAAAATTATGAAATGAAAAACTCAAAATTTGAATCTCAAAAAATTCATTGATAAAGATTTACTGATAAAACTATAAGTACATGTAATACTATATTACAAATAATTCATATGCATGTACATATTTTTTAGTCTTATTATTCCATCCGGAAAGTGTTATATGTAGACTGTAGAGTAGCCATAATAAACTTGAGTATAAGTTTTTTAGGAGAGGAGTACTTCACAAGTAATATCCTTTCATTCGAAGTTAAGTCTCCATTTCTCACCCAATTTCAATAATTTTCTCTCTCATAAATATCGCATAGAGAACCATTCTAGGCGGCCTACCTCAATTTTTTTGCAGCATTTATGTCCAACTGAATTGATGATTACTTTCACAAAGCCTTTAGAATATTTGAGATTATACAAATTGATATGGCAATGGTGCTTATATATGTATGTATACACACATATATATATACATATATATATATATATATATACACTTTTCGGGTTATCAGCAATAGATCCAACGAAAGAAGATCGAGTTCCAACAAAAAAGTTTATCCGTTGTTGTCTTAGAAGTTTATCAAAACTAATTTTATCAATACCGTTCAAATATTGCTGAATAAAATCAAGATTAAGATCCATCAGAAATAGTCTTAGCAGGAACAATTTCATAATATTCCAAAGTCTATTCACCAAGAAGAGTAATATCTTTCAATGAATCATTTTTTAAACTTAATTAAATATTAGCATCAAGAGTATAACTTTACAAAATTTTTATTTGCTGAAGTTTTTAAAATAGCTTAGGATTTAAATTGGTTTTTAATATTCGATAATAAATATGGTAAACTACAACAAGATCTTTGCTACATTCTTCTTCTATATCATATTCAAATGTCAAAACTTAATTTAAGAATGTTAGAATTATCCAAAACAAAAGTTAAATCAGGAAAACGATCAAAGTGAACAGAACTACTAAATAGAGAAGATTGAATCATATAAGAATATTGGGTCTCTATAGATAGGTTTCTCATTGAGTCGTGTTTGTTAGGTAAAAAGTTAATGAACCTTATAAAAGACAATTAACGAGAAAGAAAAAGGGGATCGAGAGGACCAAATATTTCACGCGTGGATAATACATGTGGCTTACCGAAAAGATTAATTAGACATGAAAAGAGATAAAAAGAACAAAATGTCAAAGAGGGAGAGCTAGCTTGTTGCATGCCCTCCCCTTTAGTTTGATACTGCCCTGATTGCCACGCCATGCACGCCGGCTGTGCCTCTTCCCTTTTTGTTTTGGTGTTGAGAAAATTAAGGCACCATCGAAGTTGCAAAAACTACTTGTGCTTCTTTTAAGCAACTCTATATAGACGAGTTGAAGAAGATACATATTATTTCGCTAATATCAGATACAGGATGCAAATGAAATCATGTGATGTGACACAATCTTAATAATTAAATTCTAAATAATATAAGAAACAATCATTAAAACAAAAAGTGATTTGAATTTATTATCCCAAAATTAGAAATGATGACCCATCATTTCAGATATTAGATAAAATAAAAATAAAAATAAAAATAAAAATAATTTTGTCGAGTGGAAAGTAATTATAGCTTTAAAGAGAGAAATGCTGCTGATCAAGAACAAATCCAAGTCTTTGTTTTTTGTTTTTATTCTTGTTTTAGGCTTTGGTTTTGTTTATTTGGTATTTAGTGAGCAAAAGTTGTCGTGTTGTTTAACTCACTCCTTCCCCCATGAATAAAAGCTTACAGCTTTATAGCCCAATGGACGCTCCTTCCACGCCCAAAGCCTGTTTTTCCACAAAAAGCCCAGTCAAAGTTTGCTTTTTTTTTTTTATGCGCTTTTCTTTTCTTTTTTCTTTTTTCTTTTTAAATATTATTTTTAGCACGTCCGCTTTTTGTTTTGTGTATACGTGGGGCAAAGCCAATCGATTCCCCCCAAACACCCCCACCTCCCCCAGCTCCATTCAACGCCATGTCGTTTCTGAAGAGAAAAGAAAAAATGAAATTAAAAATTAAAAAAATAAAAGGAAAAGGAAATATCTCGGATTTTGAGGCCCCCAATGGAATCACTCCATCACCACTTGGCTGCTGCTCTGCAAAAATATCAGGTGTGAGTGAGAGTGATATTTTCTGCCTAACGGCCTTAACTGTATGTATCACCTCTCTCTCTCTCTGTCAATCCAAATCCGTAATCATGTCAGATGATTTCCCTTCCACCCCCTTCTTTTGATTTGGGATTGCAAGCTCCTATTCCCGTTCGCTCTCTCCTTTGTTTTCTTGTATGAATGAACATTTTCCTTGATTTTATCCCCTTTTTTTTTATTAATTTTTGATTTTCTTATAAATATTATTTCATCCACAAAAATATAACTTTTAAAAATAAGTACTTTAATTACAAAAATTGACATAAAAATAAAGTTATAAATTAAGATAGTTTAATGTGTTATATTATATTATAAAATTATTGTTATTATAAAATAAATATAACATATTATACAAAAGCATTTCTTTTTTTAAAAAAAAATTATTTTTATGATATCTCGTTATTATTATAGTCTTTCTCAATTTTAAAATAAATTTCTCATTTTTTGAAAGGAAGAATGACTCTACCTTATCAAGCTTTAAATCATTTTGACAAGTAAGCATGACTACTTTATCTTTACTTTTATTTAATAACTTCTACAAACCTTTTCCAAACCAAACATGAACCTTTTAACTTATTTGTTTTATAGAATAGGTACATTCACAAAATTTAAAATTTCAAAATTCAGAACTTTAAGACAGGTTATAACTTTGTTGAAACTGAATCAAATCATTAATTACTTGATAGATCAAGTGATTGTTGAATTATTATTTCGGAATAAACCGAATAAAAGGGACAACTCGCTGCCTACAAAATAATTACTATTACTCCAAGAAAAATTGATATATACAATCAATTAACTGTAACTAAAATAACTATTTACGATAAAAATAAACAATTTTAATTATAAATAATTAGTTTAATTGTAATTAATTAGTTATATATATCCGTCTTTCTTATAGTGTGCTTTATAATAACGTGAATATTACCATTTATTAGAACCAGATATAAATAGAAAACAAATATATTGATCGAGATGTTACAAACAACATTAAATATAAAATAAATGTTAACATGTTTATCTCTCACACTTAGTGGGATGATTTTCATCCTCCTTACTTATCACGTACAAGATCTTGAAGTTATTTGTTGGGTTTTGTCTACATGAAGAAAAAACAGGCATTTTTTGTGTGCTGATGCCGAGATGCAGATCAAAATCATCCCACTTTGTTAGGAAAAACATGCCCACTTAAAACAAATGAAATAACTCAAAAGGTCATAATTTGATACCAAATTTAAACAGACAGATACAACAATTCACAATTGATGTTTATGTATGTATTCATGATTAATAATAAAACACGTGGAGAATTAAGGTTCTATTATTTTGTACAATTAAAGGTATATTTAAACGTTTACTCGTACGTGGAGAATTAAGGCTCTATTATTTTGTACAATTAAAGTTATATTTAAACGTTTACTCGTATTATAAAAGTTGTTGTTTTGAACAATCGAAATGAATTAAAACTTCAAGTGCGGATCACCTTGTTAATGAAAATGTACTCTTTTTTCAACTATTTATGATGCCACTTGTGCTAATTAAAATGGTAGGTGCCATAAAAATTAACCATAAATTGTGCAATTTTCAGAAACACAGCCTTTGTACGAACTACCAAGTGTTACAATTATTTTGTGTTACATCCTTTTTATTTTTTTATTTATTTACTTATTTATTTTTGAACTTTCTTTTTAGCTGGACTGACTCCAAGTTGATTAGCTCGGGGACAGTGCTCTGTAAAATTGTCAAGCCCTTTTAAAGAGCCCTCTCTCCGACCACATGCACATGAATACTGCAAGTCTGTCTATTTCATTTGGGGATTTTCTTTTCATTTCCCAAGATGTGCCACGTCACGTGCATGGACACGTGCCGTTGTAAACATCACCGGAAAAAAGCAAGCACGACAACCTCATAACACGTAGCCAAACTCGGACCGTCACCCATTGTTGTAACGGACATATTTAAATATTTATATTTAAATAAATAAATAATATTAAACCACATTTCATCAACAAAAATACAACAAAAGCAAACACCAAGAAAACTAGGAAAACAAACGGCCGATATTTCGCTTCCACCGATACAAAATTTGCCCATTGTTTTGGCAATGCGGGGGGGACTCCTCGTTCTGGGAACAAAAGTTAAAGCATGAATCAGAGAGCCACAAGAGGATCTGACCCAAATATATCGCCGATATCTTGAAAATAATCATCTACATGCCATTTTGAGAAGCTCAAGCCAAGATTCTCACAAGAACTAAGCAGCATATCGCCGAAATCTTCTTCGAAAACGCTCTCCTTCAGGCTTGTCCCTTCAAAAAGATCCGATACTGAGTTTCCAAAATTAAATATATCCGCCGGTATTAACGAATCGAACGTTGTATATTCTGAAAAATCTGAAAAGTTTTCCGATACACAAGATTCATCTCGTGCATCTTGAACTTCAACGATTTCGTTAGTCGTATCCAAACTCTGCGATTCGATTTCTTCATTGGAAGGTGATGGACACCGTAACACAGAGGTAGGAGAGCAGAGGTGGTGGTTGTGGGACTCTTCGCCGGAGTTGTAGCCTGAGCAGTTTGTCGGATTTTTTTCAGCTTGACATTTCGCCGGTGGAGTGACGAAGTTGGTGAGCGCGTCAGGTCCACGCAGCTGAATAGCCGCGTTGTCATACACCATAGCCGCTTCCTCGGCCGTATCATAGGTACCTAACCACAACCGCACACGTCTTAGAGGGTCTCTAATCTCCGCTGCCCATTTCCCCCAGGGCCTTTGGCGTACGCCCCGAAATTTCCTTGCCGCTGGTACCTTCAACGCTCGGTGACTAGCAGAAACCCGGGAAGCCTTCTTTCGTGCAGCAGTTCTCACCGACCTGCTCCTCAAAACGCTGTCGTTTTTGGTCGAGCAGGACTCGACAGTGATCTCGTTGATGAACTTCCTGACCCTTTGGCGCCTAAAGCACACCTCCTCTCCACCTTCTTCGTCGCCGGACGAGTCAGTTGCATCACCATCGGTGACAGATATCCGTACAACTCTGCGTTTCATCTCCTCCGGCACTGGTCCGAGGAGCCTCGTGATGTTACGGTGTTCTGTGTACTTGACATGAGAAATAACTTTAGCACTGTGCCGGTTCATGATTGAGAGGAATTGTTGATCAGATTCTTCGAGAGAAGAGCATTGAAAGCTAAGTGAGTGAGTGAGCGAGCTTGCCAAGCAAAGCGTGAAATAGGGAAGGGCAAAAAGGTGGGTTTCTGAGATTCCTTTGAGAGTAGTAGTAGACACGAGAGAAGAATAAAGAGAAGGATATAAAGAAAAGTTGAGGGCAGAGAGAGAACACGTCAAAGAGAAGCCTGAAACGGTGACAAATCTACCATTAATGAATTTTAATACTCCTTCGAAAAGCTTAATAGGGGACGAGAAATTCCAAGGAAAGTTACACAAATAAAGGAGCGAAGAAAAAGAGTGTGTGCGTGACTCAGTTGAAGAGAGAGAGCGAGAGAGAGAGAAATGTGGGAATAGTGAGAAAGTAAAGCAGAGAGCACGGCAGGGAATGGGAGGTAGAGACTGAGAGACCAAGAACAATCAGAAATACTAGTTGAAAGGAAAAGGTAGAAATTTCTGGGAAAGTTTCAAAGCTAGAAAATAAAAGATGAGACTGTTACAGAAGGCTTTATCGGAAAGGGATGGCGAATAAATTTCCCGAATCTGGGACGGATATTAAGCTTTTTTTCCCTCAACCGGATTTACTCGGCACAGAGAACATGCAACTTTGCTATCTCCTGGTGTTTTCCAATGTTTCTCGTACGAGAGCTGAGACTATAACCTTCTTCTCGATCGGAATCTGAAAGTTTTTAGGAAAGAGAGTAGCAGAAGCAGCTCTTAGAGGGATTTAGAAGTCCGAGAGAGATTGGAGAGAAAGAAGAGAGATAAGACACGGAGAGAATTAAGCACAAGTTGCGTTGCGGTGGGAACCGAGAGGACCTATTTTATAGGATCCCAACAGCCGTAATCCGCAAACCCGGTTCGAGTGCCACTTGTGACTTATTTTATTTTCCTTATTTAATTCTCTGTTCTTTTTTTCTTTTTTTCAGTAGGAAAAAACAAAATAGGATTGTTAAAAGTGCAATAAGATAATAACGTGACATCTAATAAATTTCTGTTTTTTTCTTTTAAGAGATGCGATTTCTTACATTTTTAAAAAAATAAATAAATATTTTTTTAAGTTTTATGTATAGAGCATAATATTCATATCATTATAAAATTTATAAAAATACTCTAATTATATAGTAATTATATAAAAAAAAATTATAAATTGATACGTATCAATATAATCTATTAGATTATAAAATTATTTTAATTTTAATACAAACCTGACAATTCACATAAAAATATATTAATTTATATATATATATAATATAGATAGCACTCGAATTTAATTAGGTCGATTGAAATAGGCTGAAACTATTGAGCTTGTTTTGAGTCATTTTTCTTTCATAGTTACTGTCAATCTATA
The DNA here is from genome assembly GCA_036559045.1 of Platycarya longipes. NCBI lineage: Eukaryota > Viridiplantae > Streptophyta > Magnoliopsida > Fagales > Juglandaceae > Platycarya > Platycarya longipes. The sequence goes on along the minus strand of CM071799.1, from coordinate 13,042,212 downwards.
TATCTTGAAAGTTGAAACAGGGCTTGAGGATTGGCGGATGAACCCTCTGTATGTCAGGTGTGAAGTTAGGAATGTAATTATTTGAATAAACGATTAAGGGGAATCAAACTAAACGAGGGGGTTAAGGGGAATCGTTGGAGGAGTAAGGAGATATTTTACTAGGCGCCGCATAAGGCGGGCACGTGTGATGCCAAAGCGTGCATTGCGGACGCTGGGTGCTGACTCGGCAAAGGATTTATTATCGAAATGGGAATTCATGTCACGTGAGACCAGAATAGAGAGCGAGAGGGGGACTTTGGTTCGGTCTCTCCTTTGACTGCAGAACCAACCAAAAGTAATTGAACTCTGTTAATATTTCTTTAATGCCCCCTTATTCCTCCTAATACTCACCGATATTGATATTATCTCTGAGGGTGTTCTCGTCAATCTAAGGTAATAGGCCGTACATATAGTTACACTGGGTTCATGTGCTTATTTTATTTGCCAATTACCATACAACCTCATTATTTTGTCAATTTACAGCTCAGTGTAACGTGGGAGGCAACCTAGAATTAGGCGTCAATGATACAAGTTGTTGCTGTATATTTACTCTTTTTTTTTGTCCGCTACGTGTTTTTGTATTGTCAGGGGGTAAATTGGTAAAGTACAGATTAAGTAGAAGTTTTAAGTGTGTACAAAAACAACGATATCATCACTCAAATTGATGTCGGATTTTCATATTTTATAATGCAAGTAAATTACATTGATTTTCATATTTTATAAAAACGAGACAAGATTTTTCTTTGCTTTTCTTTCAATTGGGATGAGGAATTTCTTATTTCTCCACATCAGTTTATTACATTATATATGCCTTTTATATATATTCTATATACAAAATTTTAAAAGAAATTAAAAATATTAATCTTCATTTAACTTAATTTCCTGATTAATAGCAAAGTTGGCAGGCTTGTTTATTGCCTTTCATCCACAATTTTCCTTTTTTTTTTTTTTTTTTTTGGACTCGAGTTCAATGAACTTGACAGATGGCTTCTACCAATTGGCACTGTCAAGGAAAAATCCAGTTTTTGTTTTTATTTATTTATTTTATTTATTTGGTAGAGCAAACATTCACTTGATGTTAGGGAGAGCTAGCATTTAACTCATCAACACCGAGGATCATTAGGATGGTGATTGAATGGGCCATGGGTCCCAGTGTTGAATAATTCACGTGATTCAGAATTTTTGCTTAGAGGTGAGAAATTTGAATGAAGGCCACACCATTTACCCTCATTTACTTTGGTGGCTAAGCTACCTAACACGCAAGAAAAATAAGCTTTAAAAATATGCATTATATGATTAAAAAAAAAGTATGTCTTATAATATAAGAAAATTGCTACCTATACTATAATAAAATAAAAAAAAAAGATAATAATAACTCAATATTAACAATAAAGATGACTATTAACGACTAAAATAGACTATTAACGACTAATAAAAATACAGCAAATAGACAGATTTTTTGTAATGAACTAGCTAGTTAAAGAAATTATATAAAAGTATATTTACAAATTGATTTAATTTTTTGTGATTTATGATATATATTTATTTTATAAAAAAATAATTTTTTAATTTGATGTATTATATTAAATTATGTAATTTGTAAATTTTTATTTTGATATAATCTATTTATGAGTAAAGTATATATTTACTACCCCCAATTAATTTTCTCTTCTATTATTTGTTTTTTATAATTAATGACAATGTCATATTTCATTAAATGCTAATAATTTACCATTTCACAGTCCTTTAAATGAGGATATAATTATGAATTCTGCCACTTTGGCCAATTGAAAGGAATCCTCTTCATTGGGGGGACTCTTTTAGGCTACCGGCCAGCATATATCGATTTTACTAAACCATGAAACCTAGGCAACACATTAGGTTTTTTTCAGATTATATAGCAATTTACCTGTAGAAAACGTGAATAGTACCTACTATCTTTAACTTGGTTAGTACATAATTGGAAAATGATAAATGGAGGAGTGTAGTTTTGTAATATTAAAATCATTACTCAAAATAATTAGTATCTTTGTCTCGGTCTGATATTTAAGAGACATTGTAAAAAATAAAAAATAAAAAGTAATAAAATGGTAGATGCTTGTACTATTGTAGAATCATTTGCGATAAGAAAGAGATGAACACACATGTAATTTTTTGAAAATATTTTAATTACAAAAAAACGATATAAAAATGGATATTTGTGCATTTTAATTGTAATCAAAATGACTATTTGTGATGAAAATAATATGTTTTTGTCGCAAATAATCTTTTTAATTGTAATTAATATGTCACAAATATCTATTTTTTATAGTGAAAAGTAATCACACAAATTGATATGACTTGATATGATTTATCAGATTATAAAATTATTTTTATATAAAATAAATCTAACGAATCAAATAAAATTATGTCAATCTGTAAAATTATCTATATGGAGTGAGTAAGTTTAAGGTTTGGTGATGTGAAGGGACCATAAACTATGTATAGAATACTTTCTAAGGTACTTTGTTTTAAACTAATTTGAAATATTGTAAGTTCAACTATTGAAGGCTTTAAACCAAGTCGATTGAATGCATCATAACTCTCACGATTCTTCGATTTTGAAACTACTAGAACTTAATTCTTCGTATTTAACTTCAGCTATACTTACATCTATAATTGAGGTAAAAAAATGTACAACTTAACCTTATAAAAAAATTAAAAAAAAAAAAAAGGAAAAGAAAAATCTACAACAAAGGGCATTATTGTACTTCAACTAGATTATATTTTTATAAGTGGGCCGAGGTCTGAACCCGTAGCATGGGCTGACCCCTATTTGGCAATTTGTTAATTTTGAATGGGCTGCAAATCTAATCCGGACAGTTCTCGGACAACGTGTCAAGCATCCCAGCCGTCCAGTTTGTTTCTTTCGCTCACTGCCTTCGTCCACTTGACCCCTATGAGCTAATATTTTAATCAATATTATTTATTGTTTTTAATAATATTCTGAAAATACCCAATTTTGTCTTTGGTCAAGTGCTCAGGCTTATGTCTGTGTCGTTACTTGTTTGGTATGAATTATGATTAGGTATATTGGCAACAGTAGAAGCCTTTTGAAGCTAATTTGACTTGGCTTTCGGTGTCACTCAGTGATTGGTTGTTGGCAGCTCTCATTCTAATTATAATTTTACAATCATTAGCGGCAAACCAAGACGACAGGAGTTGTCTAATCATGTTGCCGTTTTGTTCTTTAACCAATTTTGGATTACCTCTCAACACTTTGTGATTAGACACATATTTATGTTGTGTACTCTTTGTTCATAAATGAAGTAGATTGCTATACTTCCAAAATATAGATGAATCCGATTCAGGTTTTTACCTATTACCTATTGCGTTACATTCCTTCAATAGATCTTTATTGCATGGAATAACACATTTGAACAAGTATTTTGCTAATACTCCGTATAATAATTTGAGGTTCACATGAATTTTAGTGATGATTTTAATTGGTTGGAGTAGACTTTTCGATATGAATAATTTTGTTAAGAGTTTATGGTGGTCGACCACCGGTGCTCGAAGTAGCGCTCCCTTAGCGCTATGATAATTGAGAATGGTCCATTTTACGAGTGGTCGGATCACCCCAAGGCCATACCAAGTGGCAAACTAGCCAACCCTAGCCATTGGCAATCAAAAACAGTATGAACAACATTTTGTGAGTTCACTGAATGCCTCCAAATGTTAAATTTATAGTTTCACTTGAAGGTTAACAAGTTAAAAAATGACTTTTTGAAAAGAAAAAAATTGTGGTGTTTTACAATATTTTTAAGAATTTTGTTGCGATCCTAATAAAATTTTATGTGCCTGAACAAATAAAAGAATATGTATGAACATCCATTCCTACAAGCACTCTACTCATTCAACAAACTACACATCCTAATTATGCCGTTTCTTTTAACTTTGAGATACATGACATATAACGAAAAATGCAGCCAACTAACTATTTGTTCTAATACGATGATGTTGTGGCAAAATCCATGCATCAATGATGACATATAAAGCGAAAACAAATACAATCAATTACATGACATAAAATTTATGGGATTCAACAAAGTGCTACGTCTACAAAGTTACAAAATTTTATTAACTAGAGGAGATTAGAATCACTCAATCTCAACTCATTTTCTCTAGAATTTTTTGCTCTCTCACATAATATGTACTTACTATGCAATTCTTCTCTATCAGAATATGCTGAAAATCTTGTTTAAACAGTCAAATATAACATATTTATAGCAAAAAGGGGAAATACTAATTCCAAAATTCTTGCGAATCTCGCCTGAGCGAAGTGCGAGCGAAACCCTCTATCTGAATCTCGCTCAAGCCACATGTTGAACGAGAATCTGGCTCGAGCCAAGTGTTGAGTCAAGGTCGAGCAACATTTCTGACACTTGATTTTCAGCTTCCAGACCAGTCTTTACATACAACCCAACAATCTCTCACTCAGAGTTTAGGTCTCCACATGCCAGCCATTGTTTCTAGTCAATCTCTATCATCTCTGCAACTCAAAACCCCCGTCTTCAAGTCAGGAAACGAATTGAAGTCGAGCCTGACTTCAGTCTCCCACGTACATCGCCCTTAGTCAGCATATTTATTAGGCGATTCACAACTCCCACTACATTAGGAGTATCTGGTTTCAAATCGTTCTTGGCAACTTTAGCCAACTTTCTCAAGCTTACATGATGAATGACAAAACTGACTCCATTTAACTTCTTCATATGTTTCGTGTGATCAAGCCTACTTTTTTGTACTCTTGTATTTTCCAGCACATTATTGGACCTTGATGTCAAATACAAAGAGTTAAATCTCTTACCATGCGCTAACCAATGCACCCTTAGTGATCTTCCAAGCTCCTTCATAGAACGCTACTGCGTAACCGCTATCAGTAAGTTGTGCCACATAGATCATATTTTTCTTCAGATATAGAATGTGTCTGACTTGCGGTAAAATCCACACGTCCTTATTTGGAAGTGTGATGCGCACATCAGCTACTCCCACTACATCCAATACCTTTCTATAAGTCGCATACATCTTTTCAAAATCACCAACAACATAATTCTGCATGATTTCTCGATGTGAGATGCTATGGAACGAAGTCATTGAATCCAACACCCAATCATCAATTGGACTGTGCATTGTAAGAATTAGGGCATCATGAATTTCTTCTGCTACTATATTCACATCATCATCTTTATCACTTTCTTAATTCCTGCAGTTTCTCTTGATGTAACTGAATTTTTCACAAATCCAACACGTGATCTGTTGTCCAAATCTCGTCTTACTTATCCCTCTACTATTAGAACTGGATGTCTTATGTCTTTTTCCCTGATTATCAACATTCAAGGCTGACCTCGAACTTGAGAACTTACCAGAGTTACTTATACATACATCTTCAGCAATGATCATATCACGTATGTCATTATATTTCAGTTTTATCTTGTTGGCTAAACTACTCACAACCATTATTAGGGTCTCCCAACTATTTGACAATGATACCAACAGAATCAACGCTCTGATCTCATCATCAAACTCAATCTCTACAGAAAATAATTGATTTGTGATCTATTAAATTCATTCAAGTGTTGGGCCACAGACATACCTTCCGACATCTTCGGCTTGAATAATATTTTCATTTAGTACACTTTGTTATTTGTCAATGGCTTTTCATACATACCTGACAATGTCATCTTGAGACCCTCCGTGGTTTTCTCCTTATTGACATTGTATGTCATTGTTCTGGACAAGGTTAGCTGAAAAATCCCCAGAACCTATTAATCTAACAGGGTCTACCCAACATCATCCATGCTCTCTAACTTCTTTTCCAATAGTGGTAGGTGGGGTCTCTTCCTATAGAGATAGTTCTTGATCTGTATCTTCTAATATCCATAATTAGTGCCTTCAAATTTCTCGATCCTAGGTGCATTCACTTTATCTTCAACTATCGTTCTCTTTCAGATTCAATCTTAGCTCTTGATACCAGTTGTTGTGGCAAAACACATATCAACAATGGCAAATAAAAGTGAAAGCAAATACAATTAATCACACGACACAAAATTTACGTAGTTCGATAAATTACCCACATTCACAGAGTTACAGAAATGTTATTAACCAAAAGAGATTACATTTATTCAATTTCAACTTACTCTCTCTAGGCATTTTTGCTTTATCACACAATATATATTTACTAAGCAATTGTTCTCTCTCATAATATGCTGAAAATTGTATTTAAGCAGTCAAATATAATAGATTTATAATAAAAATAGTAGTGCTAAAATCCTAATTGGAAATTCTTGCGAATCTCGCTCGAGTAAAGTGTTGAGTGAGTGTCGAGCAAAATTCTTTGTCTAAATTTCACTCGAGCCACATGTCGAACGAAAATCTGGCTCAAGACAAATGTCGAGGCAGGATTAAGCGAGATTCCTAACACTTGATTTTCAGCTCCCAAACTAATTTCTACATATAACCTAATAGATGATACGTCCCTCTCACTTGTCATAAAAAGATTGAACTGATAAAAAAATAATGAACCAAATTACTTGTTTATCACTATAATAGAGAAGTTGCATTGTTATTATTTTTCTCAAAGTCTAATATAGGTAAGATAAGCCCGCAAAAACTTGCAAATGCAAATGCCGCATCACCCAACATAGGAATCTGTCCATTTCAGACAAAGAGTCTATCAATTTCATAAAAGCATTGTATATTATGCTTTTTCTAATTTCTATTTTTTGAGAGGCATTGCATGCACATGATTGTACGTTGTTGACTAGTGCTCGAGCATATAGAAGTATCATTATTTTATCAAGCTAATTACATTCCGATATAGCAAACACTACAACAAATTTTATTTTTCGGGACGAAATTTATTAGGGACCAAATAAATTTTGTCCCTAAAAGTGGTTTTTAGAGACATTTTTTAAAACTCGTCCCAAAAATTAGACGAGTTGCAAAATACGTTTGGACGGACAAAAATCCGTCCGAACGAGCGTAAAAATACGTTCGAACGGAGAAATATTTGTCCGAATTGAATAAATTTGGGGGAAAATGTGGCGGTGGAATTGCAAGTCCGTCCGAACCCAAATTACACTGTTCGGATGGACAACAGGTTGGAAATGGTTAATTTCTTTTATCACTATTCATTTACGTATATATATATATATATTTGTTTTCTATTAATTTTATTTTATCATTTTCAAAACATAAAAAATGTGTTTATATTAAATTTTATGATTTATGAAGCATTCAAAATATTTATAAATGTAATAATTAATTTTATGTAATTACTTTTAAAATGTTCTTTATTTTATTATCACAAGCAATAAGTAAAATGACGAAAAAAAAAAAGAATAGTATTATGAATACCAAAAATAAAAGAAAATACTAATTACATTTCAAAATATATATAATATTATTCGATACAACACATAAAATAAAAATACTCATACTACTTCGGTATCAAATTTATGTCCTCCTGCATAGGTTTAATTTGTGTCTCTATATCATCTATCCTCCTCATGATGCGATCCTCAGCCTCTGCTACCACGCGGGTCGCCACTTCTCCACCACGCGCTCAATCATCGCCTCCAACTGCTCCAGTGTAAATCCTGCAGGCTGGCTCTGAGCAGGCTGGATAGCAGCACTGGTAGTAGCATCAGTCGACCTTGGAGTACGTACATAAGGGTGTCCCTTGCTCTTACTGATAGATATCTTGTTGAGAGCCCCCATCTGAAGTTCTCTTTTCTCACCAATCCGCTTTGTAACTCTAGCTTGAAGTAGGAGGCCAGATATCAACAGTCCAAATGGTAAACTGCCTCCACTCCCATATCGTGACTCCTGTCTGATGCGGAAGAAAATATACAGTGCTAGATCAATCGGGTCCCCCCTCGCTACCCACACTAGAAGTCGTGCCAGATCCATCCCAAAACCCGTCTTGTGCTTTTTCGGGTCTATGTTGTACCCGACTATCAAATTCAACAATCTGAAGAATGGAATGCAGTCAACTTGTTTGATGGCCTTCCCGCCATCATATGCAGGAGCCTCGGGATGCCGTAGTAGCTCACGTATCTGATCGTCTGTGAGACCATCATCAGGTACGTACTCCTAGTCGCTATCATTAGCGTCTGAGCCAGTACCCAACTCGTCGGCAGTCCATGTAGCGAAGGGTGATGAGGATTCAGCCTCCGTGTCTGCCCTAACAGATCTAGACGTTGTTGCTGCTGTGGATGGATGAGGATATGCGTCCATCACGCGCGGGATGTCCAGATACTCTACAATCAGCCGAGGAGAGAAGGTGATGCTGACTCCCCACACCATGAGTATGTAGTGGTGAATATCTCCAGGCTGATCTCCCAATGCCCGATAGAATTTGCATACCATATCAGGATATGTGATCCCCTCCTGTGTGCAGATCGAAGTCCATCCTCGCTCCGTGAAAATCTGGTGGATGGTGTGTCCCTCCCACTCCAGTTCTCTGAATTCATCCAAAGTGATAGGCCGCTCTACTAGAACAGACCTACAAACAGGAACACTGGCAGCAGCGGGAGAGACGGGTGTGGAGACAACTGGATCTGCGATCACAGGCCTAGTAGCGCTCAACTGATCTCTCCCACGCTTTTGACTTCTACCCGCTATTTGTATACTGTATACAAATAAGTGATGGAAGAAGTTAGGCAGACTTGATGGAACCCAAAATACGTAAAATAAACCAATATGTATATCAAACTGTTCTGTTTGGAACTTACTCGTTCGGACGGACAAATAACACGTTCGAACGTGTTATATGCCCGTTTGAACAAACAAGTCTCGTTCGAACGGGGGTCATTCCCGTCCGAACGGAAACCCCTGCGAAGAGAAATGGCTGAGTTGACTCGGCCATTACTTTTTTCCTACAAAACTCAAATCTATTCGGACCAAATCAACCTAATATCACTCCTAAAGGTCCGAAACAATGAATACTTGGAAATAAATTACAAAAACTATGAAAAATGGGTCGGATTCAATTTGAAATCCGACCCACACAAAAATGGGTGTTCATAACCCATTTTCAACCAATAGGAGGGGTTAGAGAGACCATACCTTATATATCTCACTGTAGATGATTGTTTCGGAAAGGTGGAGTGTGATTCTCGTTCGAATGAGACTGAGTTTTGAAATCTACCGTTTGATGTAAAAATGAGCCGTTCGGCGAGAACTGGGCATATATACCCCGATACTCGTTCGGACGAGATATTTCTTGTTCGAACAAGTTTGAGCGTTCGAACGTAATTTTTAAGCGTTTGAACGGTAAGGGTATATGTTCGGATGAAGGGGTATTTGTTCGAACAGAAAGAAGAGAGTTTGAGATTTAAGCAATTCGCTATCAGTTCGGCTAGTTATAACGATATTATTATGTACTATACGACACTAATAATATTATAAAGTTCTTAGTAAAAAATAAAATACTAAAAATAGTCTTTATAATATACATGTACTATACATAACACTAAAATGATAATGTTATATAAAATTAATATATATCAAGTACTTCAACTTCATATATATCAATTACTTTGTATATACTAGTATATATTAGTTAGAACATAAGTATTATACTATTTACATGTAGTGCTTAGTTTATAATAATTAGGTATATGTTATTTAGATTACTTAATATACATGCACTATACATAACACTAAGATGATAATGTTATATATAATAAATATATATCAAGTACTTCAATTTCATATATATCAATTATTTTGTATATACTAGTATATATTAGTTAGAACATAAGTATTATACTATTTACATGTAGTGCTTAATTTATAATAATTAGGTACATGTTACTTAGATTACTTAATATATAATTTGTAGCATCATCACTTATTGAGGTTATACAATTTATAATATAGATTATTTAGAATAGTATTAGTAATATCTGTATATAAATATATAATAATAATTATATATTATCTAGTATATTAGTATTATAATACTAGTGTAAGTCTATAAGATATAACATATATTATATGTCATAACGGTCTCTCATGCGTTCCAATAGAAAATACTTAAAATATGTTAAGAATAACGCGTCCGAACACCAAAATAATCCGTTCGAACGCAAAAATTTGAAAATTCTTCGCGGGAAAACTCGCGGCAATTTGACATTTTGGCGTTCGGACGGATAAATTTTACGTTCGAACGCAATTTCGCAGATTTAAACACCACTCTTCAGTTCATTTCTTACTCGAGATTGAGCCATTTTTTAGAGATGGAGACTAAAAGGGAGGCAGAGAAGAATTGCATATTGTAGGAGGGTTTTTGAGCGTGGAAGACTTGATATTTTTGGACCAGTCTTGAAGCTGAGGTAAATTATGTAAGTTTAAGTATATTAAGTCAAGTCGAATAGAATATTCATATTCTTTATACTAACTTTAATATTTTTTTTTTGTAGAAAAAGATGAAATCTCTAAAAGATGCTACTGCAGATCCATTTGATGAATTATCTGTCAACGATGCTCAGATCCTATCTGAAGTTCCCGGATCACGTTGTAGATATTTGAGGGGCTTAGGGCGTTGTGTGAAGCCATCCTCCAGTTCATCATCCTCTTCTAAGGCTAGATCCAATGAAAACAAGACTAAGGAGTTAGAAGCAGCACAACTTGAGATAGAACGTTTGAGGTTCAAGGAACAAGAGTTGTTGATCAGATTAGATAAAGCAGCGGAGTTAGAGTCAATAATAGAAGAGAGACTGGAGTCGAGGACTCGAGCAATGTTTGAAGAATGGCAGAGGATGTCTCCAAACATTATGCCACCATCACGATCTTAAAATCTATTTTTTTATTAATTGTACATTTATTATTCTGTTTAACAATAATATTTGAACACATTTGATGTGCAAATTACATTTTTATTATAATAGTAATGCATCTTTTAATTAAATGTAATCTGTATAGCAGTATCGTTCGAACAACTCTTGTATTCGTTCGAACAGATAATATCCGTTCGAACAACTCTTGTATTCGTTCGAACGATAAATTATTATTTAAAATTCGTCCGAACTAAAAAGAGTTCATTCGAACAAGATTTATATTCCAATAAATTTATTCGTTCGAACAGATAATATCCGTCCGGACGCTAGCCTCGTTTGAATAAGGCAATCTGTTCGAACGAAATATTTATTAATTTGAACGGAAACCGTCAGTTCAGACGGTTGAAATTTTTGTCCGAATGGAATTCTGAGACGAAATTTTTTTGTCTCAAATAAAAAAACCCGTCCGAACGGATTTGGACGGACAAGTGAGATTTCGTCTCTAAAAATAATTTTTAGGGATGAAATTCACTTTTTGTCCCTAAAAACTTTTTGAGACAGGCTTTTTGAGACAAATTTGGGACAAAATTTTTTTGTCTCTAAAGATTTTTTGGGACAAAAAATCTGTTTTTTGAGACAAAATGATTTGTCTCAAAAAACCTATTCTCTTGTAGCGAAACAAAAAAAAAAGGAAAAAAAAAATCTAAGAAAGTGCATAATCTTGCAATTAGCAAGAACTCAACTAATGAATAATTAATTGACTTAAAAAAAGACATTGCATATGCACATACCATTATTAATATTGTTTTCAAATTCTTATTTATGCTAGCTTGCGCACACACTTTAAAAAAATGAGTATTTGTGAAAAACTATTTGTGATAATAATGATTATTTGCGATGAAAACATATATATTTTAGTAGGAAATAGTCATTTTGACATAAAATAATTATCCACAAATAAACAACTTTCTTATAGTGTTGATGAGATTTATAGGATTTTTCCTTTTCCTTTTCAGAGGAGAACTATAATTAGAGCAGAATGAAATTGATGAACTTTGACATATATAAATTATTCTAACAAGGAGTGCTTGGGCATATAGAAATTACATCATTAAAATTTTTCAAATGTATATCTAGCATTATTAAATGAAGCAAAGACAAGAAAAAAACACTAATAATTAGTCTCAAAAGGAGCTGGCATGATAAACCTCATGACAACACCAACTCAACTAATAATGAAGAATCTCTCAACTAGGAAATAATTTATAAACCTCATGCCCCTTGTCTTGATGTTGAGAGAAACTTTGACATACATATAAAATTGTTGTTGAGAGATTCTTAATTAAGTTAGTTATACAACATGATGATGATAATCCAATGTACTTAGAAAAAGCATTGCATATATATATATATATATATATATAGATACCATGCATGATTAATGTTTATATATAGAGCTGCATGATCAGTATAAGTACTACTATATATCTAAATATTTTTGAGCTAAGGTAGTCATGAAAACTCTCAATCGAAAAGCTGCATGCAGCAATGCACTAGTTATATATTCGAAGGGTTTTTAAGAGCATAAAAACCCACACGAAAGTCTTGAGATTAGGGATATATATGTATATATATATATATATATATAAAGGGAAAGATGCACCCAGTTGTGGGCAAATAATTATAAACTCATTGAGAAGAGAGGGGCATGTGGATTAGGAAAGACAAAAAATGAAAGCTGTAATTTTTCTCGGAGTACACTTCTCCCATTATAAAGCCATAAGAAACCGCAGATGAAGAAACAAACAAAAGATGTACACTGGATTCGACAAATTCTTGAGAGAAGTATTCCTGATCTTGGGGTACCCGACCTATATTGTAAGAAAATATCATGGACAGAGGTCGATGTTAGTTTGGGTTCTTAATTAAACTAGCTAGGTGGGAATTTCTTATATATGCAATTGTACGTGTATATATGCAAGGTAGTTTACCTATATATATATATATAGTACGTAAGTAGTGATGGTCGATCGATATTAATATAAGTCAATATATTATTTATATATATAAGCTGCATGATCAAGGTACCTCGCCCTAGAGTAGTGTAGTAGATGGATGTATGCAAGATTCTTCGAGCCACAAAAATATAAGAGAGGGTGAGACAGGGCCCCATTCCATGTTTAAAAAGTCATGGTTGGTTTATTTGGCCAAGGTGATTGATCACCATATCCCAGTGTTACTTATAGTACGTACATGATCATGAAGTCAATAAGCACTTCAACCTAAGCCGCGCACTTGATCTTGCTTGATTCTTGTAATTATAATTAGACAATCATCACTATAATTAGACAATCATCACGTTTATGAAACATGAAAAAAGATTGAATCCCCATCTCTCTCTCTCTCTCCCCCCAACACACACACGAATCCATGATTCTTCTTAATACATATATATATATATATCTCACAGAGAGAGAGAGAGAGAGAGAGATCTTGATCTTTTGTTTACGTGGAATATTGCATAGTAAATATCTTCCTTAAAGGAGTGTTCTTATTTTACCCTCTTTTCATGCCTAATAGCGAAAGAATCTTATAACCTTCTATATGAACACTTTTCACTCTTCTGATCATCATGATCAAGTCTGTTTCTGTTAAAGAAAAATATTCCAACTTGATTGCAAAAGTTAAGAGTTTTAAATATATTTTTACACACACACACACAGAGGTATATATAATAATGAGCGCTTAGCAATGTTAGCATACATTATTAGTTCCTACAATTTTTGGTAAGATTGACTCATCTAATAATATTATATCAATACTCCTACTGTTACTATAAAAAGCAATCATAGTGGGTAAACAAAACAAAAGGCCGTGAATAAGAAACCCATAGATATAATCATGATCAACTTTATGTACCATGGATGCATATATCTTATCATTTATAGAATGTGGATTTTGTAGAGATAGACAATGTGTTATATATATGCATGCGGTCTTACAACGCATTACATCTATGCATGAATATATAGATCATGATAAGCAAAAAATCAAATATTAGATTAACGAATCAAATAAGCAAAAAATCTTACATTTTCCCATATAAGTCTGTTTTGTATACCAAACAAATATTGTTTATTGGGGCTTATAATATGTTCATTAAGAAAATATGTAGTCTAATATTAATAGATTCACAATGTATATTTTTTTAAGAAAATATATTGTCTGACAAATATTAATGTTAATTAAAGCACTAAACGTTTCACATATGGTTTTGATCCATCTGATCCGATCATCTCAATTCTCAACATCTTATAAATACTATTCAAAGTTCAAACACAAATGCTTTTTAATTTCAAATTTTTAAATTTTTTACATTTTCATGTAATCATTCTAATTTTTTCAAACTTTCAAACAAAACACAAAAGATAATTCAATTTTTTTTAAGTGTGAAACAAAATAATATTAAAAAGTCATATTCTAATGATAATTTATTTTTATAATATTTCTATTCAATTTTATCTCTCTCATCTTCTAAAACGATAAAAATTCAAAATATTTTATTATTATTTACAATCTATATCATTATTTACAAATTTTTACTTATATCTGTTTGAATCAAAGTTTTAAATTTCGTACCATATTGGTCGGTACAATCAAAATATGCCATACAGGCCAGTTGATCGGTACAAAAAATAGCATGTTTCGTTTCGCTGCAAATTTCGGTCATTTCGACCTGTTTTAGCCATACTGGCCTGTACCGGATTTTTATTTTTTTTTTTTCATTTCTTACTATTTTTTTATCTTAATTCAGACTAGACTATTTACATATATGTATTTATATGTATAATTCATGTCATGCATGCGCAGCCATTTGCTTTTATATATTCTCATTTTTCTTAACTGGTGATCTTGAAAAATGAATCGTGGATCTCTCCAAAAATTATTTGTAAATAACAAGTGACAGTATACCCGTTACCTTTATCGCTTTTAGCGGAAGTTTCATTACCACCAGTAGTGATTCCATTATTCGTATTTTTGTGAATATCTTATCTCCATCTTTTGATAAGACAACGTCTTGTTATAGAACATGGATAGAAATCAAGAAATTAGTTTTAAAAAAATTATTAGAGAACTTTATTAGTTTTAAAAATTAGTTTGAAATATTTATTAGAGAACTTTATCCTTTCTTCTTGTATCATTTTTTTTTAGTTTAATTAAATTTACTCCTTAAAAATAAATAACAAAGAACCCCACTAACGCTTCAGCTTTTTGAATAGTCTTCGGTTCTGCTACTTGAGTCCGACACTTGACACGTCAAGTGTCGTGATGTGTCCGTCGAGATGATGTAATCTTTTATATTTCAAAAAGGACATTTATTATTGCCAAGGATAATTTCCACTTCTTTATGATCAGCCCAACATAATTTACAACGCGTGATTTTCTCAATAGAAAAAAAAAATAAAATAAAACGCGTGATATTAGATAAAAGTTTAAGCAATGTAGTCTCGTGTAGTTTTATTAAAAAGTATGAGATCAATCACAAAAAGTACACTTTTTTTCAAGTACGTACCACTATTTTTTTTGTAGAAAAAATACATGTTCGGGATTTGTACAGTGTCTTTATAGACCATTTTTCATTTTCAAGATGATAAATCTTATGAGATATTAAAAATTTAATAAAAAGAACTTGAAGTAAAAAATAATGTTAGAAACAACATTAATATTCTACCATTATAGTTTTCTTATAAGTTCTTCCATTTGCAATAGTGTATAATGTTGGGATTGGCGGAAGCTCACAAATAATATGGAGACCAGAATTTTAACGTGGTTCGGCCAATTTGGCCTACGTCCACACCCACAGAGAGGAGAATTTTGTATTAAACAACAAACCAATTATTTACAATGGTTTCCCTCACTCTCACTGCCTCCAACGGACCTCACATCACGCTCTCTGCTTCTCATTACAATCTTACATGTATTTATAGGAGAAATAAATAATGTGAACGTGTAATGACGGTGAAAACCGAAATTCCGGCGGCCTACATTTTCAGGCGGCGGCTGACATTTTCAGGCGGCGCCGACCTTCCAGCTGCATCTATTCGGTGCCTACCTTCACCTTCCAGAAGCCTCCAGTCTTCTTCATTTACGTGTGTGTGTTGATTTCTAACAATCTCCCCCTCAACACCAAACGGAGGATATCCTGTCACATTTTAATTCAAGGTACTTAACCTGGCTATGTCTCTACATAGCTCAAGTTTTTCGTATGTGACTACCTTCGTTAACATGTCCGCTGGATTCTCCTTTGTATGGTTGCCGTGAAGAAATGCTGTCTTCACATCCATCTGTTCAAGCTCCAAGTCAAGACTTGCCACCAATCCGAGTACCACTCGAATTGAAGTCATTTTCACAACAGGTAAAAATACCTCATCAAAGTCGATTCCTTTCTTCTGCTGGAATCCTTTGACGACCAAACGAGCTTTGTGCTTCACCTGCTTACCATCATTTTTCAGCTTGAACACCCATTTGTTTCTCAGTGCTCTCTTGTCTTTTGGAAGTTCCATCAGCTCATAAGTCTGATTCTTTTGTAACGAGTTCATCTCATCCTGCATAGCCTGCATCCATCTCTTGCTATCTGGATGAGATATTGCCTCCTGGAAGTTTTCTGGCTCCCCCTCATCTGTAAGAAGAATATAATCTGATTCCGGATATCTTCGAGACGGAATCAACAATCGCCCTCTAGAGGATCTGTCCTGCTGAGGTTGATCACCTGACAACCGTGGAAACTCTGCAGTTTCTGATGGAGAAGGAAACTGCTCCCCCTGCTCAGTAATGGTTTCTCTGTTGTCAGCATCCTCTTCTTCTTCTGGGAAAACTTCCTGTCTATCTTCAGTGTTTGAGGCAGACTGAAGTGGTAGTGAACTCGGAGCTAGTTCTAGAGCACTTGGAGTTGTTTGTTCTGATCCAAACATCTGGTCTTCATGGAACACAACGTCCCTGCTTCTGATGACCTTCTTCGCTTTTGGATCCCATAATCTGTATCCAAACTCTTCATCTCCATAGCCGATGAAATAACACGGAGTAGACTTTTCATCAAGTTTCTGTCTTTTCTCCTTGGATACATGTGCAAATGCTTTGCACCCAAATACTCTTAGATGAGAGTATGAAATCTTGCGGCCTGACCACACCATCTCTGGGACTTCGAACTGCAGTGGAACTGATGGTGTTCTGTTGATCAGGTAACAGGCTGCTCTTACTGCTTCACCCCAGAATGGCTTAGGCAACTTTGCCATACTCAGCATGCATCTGGTTCGCTCCACAATGGTCCGGTTCATCCGTTCTGCTACTCCATTGTGTTGTGGGGTGTAGGGGACAGTCCTCTCGTGTCTGATGCCATGTCTGGAGCAGTATGCTCTGAACTCTCGAGAAGTGTATTCACCTCCATTGTCTGTCCGGAGGCATTTCAGCTTCTTGCCTGTTTCTCTTTCTACCATGGCATGGAAGTTTTTGAATTGCTCAAAAACTTGATCTTTCCCTTTTAGGAAATACACCCACACTTTTCGTGAAGCATCATCAATAAAAGTAACAAAATATTTGTTACCTCCAAGTGATTCAACTTCAAAAGGGCCGCAAACATCAGAGTGTACCAAGCTCAATAACTCTGATCTTTTTCCAGTAGATGTCTGGAATGAAACTCTATGCTGTTTCCCAAATAAACAGTATTCACAAGGGTTGAGAGCAATACCTTTGTTTACTGTAATCAATGCTTTCTTTGCAAGCATAAACACCCCTTTTTCTCCCATGTGGCCAAGTCTCCGATGCCACAAGTTTGGTGATGTATCATCTTCAGCTATGTTGAGACTGTTTGCACATATCTTAGCACTTGATTTGTACAAAGTGCCACAGACATGTCCCCGTGCAAAGACCATTGCTCCTTTCTTCAATTTCCAGGCATTGTTGCTGAAGATGCTCTCGTAACCCTGTTGATCAAGGGTTCTTATTGAAATCAGGTTGAGTCGGAGATCGGGTACGTGCCGAACGTCATTTAGCACCATAGTACAGCCAACACTAGTTTTTATTCTAACATCTCCAATGCCCACGATCTTTGAGAAATTCGAATTTCCCATCTTGACTGTACCGAAGTCTCCTGCCTTGTAAGTACTGAAGAAATCTTTACAAGGAGTGGCATGATAAGATGCTGCTGTATCTATTACCCACTCGGTCTCCTCGCTTGAAACGTGCAAGCAAGATTCTTCACCGGCGGAAAGGAGTACACAATCTCCAGAAAGCGTCACTGCAGCTTCGCCTTCTTCGTGCTTTGACTGATTGCTTGGCTGATTCTGCTCCTTCTGCAGCTTTCGGCATTCCCTTTTAAAGTGGCCTTCTATACCACAATAAAAGCATTTTCCCTTCTTTCGCTGTTTACCGCGACTTTGGGATCTCCCTTTGCTTTGACTCCTGTTCCTTTCTTGACTTCTTCCTCTACTATTTCTTTGATGCCTTCCTTCTGTTACAAAGGCATCTGTCTCGTCTCCTCCAATCTCCTTTCGTCTAGCCTCTTCATTAAACAAGGCGTCTATCACCATTGACATGGCGAGCTTTCCATCTGGAGCTGAATTACTGAGTGAGACCACTAGCGTTTCCCAACTATCTGGTAGGGAACTGAGAAGTAGTAGAGCCTGCTCTTCATCTCCGAGCTTAAAGTCTACGGATGCAAGCTGATTTACAAGATTCTGAAACTCGTTGGTGTGTGCGGCCACTGAGATGCCGCTTTTGAGTTTCAAGTTGACAAGGCGTCTCATTAGTAATGCCTTGTTCCGAGCAGTTTTTGCCTGGTACATGTTTTCCAGCTTTTTCCACAGCTGATAGGCATCTGTTTCCTGTGTAACATGATGAAACACACTATGATCAATCCACTGCCGGATCTGACCAATAGTTTTCTTATTCATCTTATGCCAGTCTTTTTCCGCTACATCATCTGGCTTTACGCTTTTCTCTTCAATTGGATCGAAGAGATCTTTACAATTCAGGAGATCTTCCATTCGAGGTCTCCATAGTGCGTAATTTGTAGATGTTAGCTTAATCATCGCACCTGCTGCTCCCGAGTCCTCCATCAGTTCGGCTTTAATCTTTGATTTGATTGACCTTTTCTCAACGTTTGGAGTCGAATCTCAACAAACGGAGCTCACCATTGCGTCCGGAACGGTGGAAAACCTTGGAAACGACTCTTGTCTCGTTCCAAAACGATCAAAATTGCGCCGAAAACCTGAAAAATACGAAAACGGAATATTCCCTTGATGTCGCCGGAATATTCCCTTGATCGCCGGAATATTCCTTAGCCTGTCGGAATATTCTCCTCAGTTACCGGAATATTCCCTCTGGTACCGGAATATCCACTGACCGGAACAGTGTAATCAATCACCGGAAAAATCCCACGGTCGCCGGAATATACTCGTCGGCGACGGAATATTCTGCCGGAATATTCTTTCTCCGGTGGGTTACTGTAGCGGGTCGGAACCGGGTCAAACCGGTTCGGGTCGGATCACCCGGATCTAACGGGTCGGATCTCGTCTTCTTCCCTGGCTCGCGCGTGTGGCGCGTGGGTCCCGTTGCCGGCGCGTGGCCGTTGCCGAGTTTGCGCGTGTGGAGCGTGTAGCTTCGTCCGGTGTCCGTTTGAGACGAAATTTTCACCAGAATTTTCGTCTTGACCTGAGGAATCTGATGGTATCCTCCAAACTTGATTTCGATCAAGTTTCAAAATGGGTCTTTTACGAAAATTCACAAATCCGGCCTCCTACCGGCTCTGATACCACTTGTTGGGATTGGCGGAAGCTCACAAATAATATGGAGACCAGAATTTTAACGTGGTTCGGCCAATTTGGCCTACGTCCACACCCACAGAGAGGAGAATTTTGTATTAAACAACAAACCAATTATTTACAATGGTTTCCCTCACTCTCACTGCCTCCAACGGACCTCACATCACGCTCTCTGCTTCTCATTACAATCTTACATGTATTTATAGGAGAAATAAATAATGTGAACGTGTAATGACGGTGAAAACCGAAATTCCGGCGGCCTACATTTTCAGGCGGCGGCTGACATTTTCAGGCGGCGCCGACCTTCCAGCTGCATCTATTCGGTGCCTACCTTCACCTTCCAGAAGCCTCCAGTCTTCTTCATTTACGTGTGTGTGTTGATTTCTAACATATAAAACACATCCTGATCTATACAGTTGACATGACAAAATTTGATTTGTAAGATATTTAAATTTTAAATTTCTCTTATAAATCAAATCTTGCTATGTCAATAACATGAAGAATATATTTTACGAGGATTCTTGGATGTAGTCTTTACTTATACAAGTCTAACTCACATGAAAAGTACTTTTCATGTGAGTTAGATTTGTACAAGCCAGGACTGTATCTAGATTTTTTCTTACTTTACACATCGACATACAAATGAAAATTTTCTTTCCCTATATATGTTGAGACTTTTTTTTTTTTTGAAAGTATATATGTTGAGATTTGAGATCATATACATCAATATGGTTTTAAATATTATTCTTTAAGAATTTACTGTAAAACTTATAATTATCATAAGAATGGTTTATATTGTAAAGGAAATTTAATATTATGGTAAAGTTAGCTGTTTTTTTAATAATGAGAAATGAATGCTTGGATATTTATATGGAAAAGTGAACCTCATCTCTCACAATAAGGGTTTAGGTGGCCAACGTTAATTAGGCATAGGGTAGAAAAGCATGTTAGGAATATATGTTACAAACCCTTTAATGGGTTAGGTTTATTGCTCAGTAATATTGATACCTCCTACATTATTTTTCCCCCCTTTTCCCGGCAGCATTAATAAGACCACAATCTTGTTGAAAGTTGTTTATAAAGATCCTCTACTTCATAGAGGTTTCCCCTTAGGCATTAACTGTTGCAGTACTTGATATTCCGGACTTGAAATTTACGTTTCACCTAAGTTTTGTTGATTACTGAATTCTCATTTACATATTTTTTCAAGAATTTTTGTACCATAGATCATTGATTTTGCTTTACATTATAAGACAATACTACTACTAAAACTAGGCTAGCTTGTTCATCCAGGCTAGAATTTGTCAGGCTTGATCATAAAAATTTCTTTATTTTTAATAGTTTTTGACATTTTTACCAAGAAAATTACTCATCATTTGAATTTGAATTCTCTAATCCAGAATTCGAATGAACAAGCCTACCTAAAATCCTTTTAAACAATGAAACAAACAAATTCACATGTACATCAACTTACAGTCCACAAAAGCATATCATAATTAAGGGAATGGAAGAGAATATAAGTTTAGATTAAAAACTAAGAATGATTGAGGAATCATTTGAATAAGAAAAAGAAAATGAAACTTTAAACAGTTCCACCTAAGCAACTTCTTGGTGTCCATGTGGAGACTCGACAATGGCCACATCATCCAGTAGTGAGATATTTAGGTGGGGGTCAGCTTATGAGTGTCAAACTTTGTCTCAAGTAGAAGACAAGCCCTCAAAGTACATTATGGTCATCAATGGAGATTAAACTTTAAAGTAGAGATTAGGAGGCAGATTTTAAGGAACAGTTCCTTTCCAACTCCTGTGCACGACTCCTTTGCCGGGGGCTTGCAGGTTTGAATTAATTTGTTTTCTTTTCTGCATTATGATAATGGTTTGCCCGTGCTATTTTTTTTCTCAATTTTATATATCAAAAAGTCAGTGTGAAAAAGATACATATATAGTATTTAAGAAAAATTCGCCAATCGATGGTGGAAGTAATGCTCCAAATGCAATGTTGTTAGACATAAAACGACATGGAACACAGTGCCCAACAGAAAAAACATTAATGTATTTGAACTGAGATACAACTAAGCTTGGTTTGTCTTGCTTTTCTTTTCTCTTTTTGAGATTTTATGGGGAACAAAGCCTTGTTAAAAAAATGTAGCCAGATAATATTGGTCATAATTTTTGACTCCTTAGTTTCCGGGTCTGTAGTTTTAAGATAAAATTTAAAAATAGTTTTATTTAAAAAAAGAAAAAACTTGCATGTTCTTTGCATCAATACCGAATAGTTCAAAGCTGGCTAATTGGGTGGTGAGTCAATTTACTCCATAGTCAGGAAATCTCTGTTCCAATCTATTAATATTTGATATATTTTGGAAGCGAATATAGTAGTGGTTTAAAAAACTGGATTCTGATTCAAACTCCGAGTATGGGTGAGCATGGTTGACTCAACTCTATCAGTAGATGAGGTTCAAGTGGATGTAAATTTAATAGCATAATTTATCCAGTTGTTTTCAGGTGGGACAAGCATGCATAATTTATCAGGTTTTTCTTGTGTTATTTTTTATTTTACCTTTTCAAGAGTGAGAAGAACAAGCGTATTTGTGGCAGTGAAATTAATTGCGAGGCAACCCTTGAATGTATTATGTGGCCATTAGCTTTTGACTTCGATTAAAGTAAGGTGAAAATAAGAGAGATTGGATTAAACTTTAAAGGACCCAGATTTGGGAGCACTGTACACCTTTTCAGAGTGCTGAAGAGAGATAAGAAAAATCTGCAAGAAAGTGACAAGTGTGAGAGCATGTAAATCCAGTATAACACGTATATCAAGTTAACTAGACTTCTAGGTTTGTAGCCCTACACATGTTTCCAGGAAAGTTGGCATTTTTCCCAGGAAAATGCATCACGTCGTGAGATTTTATCAAAAAATCAATGTTTGGAGCAATGTTTGTAGGCCCGTTTGGCTTTAAAGACTATTGCTAACAGCAGACCTACCCCTCCATAGATAATTCAAGGAGGAGTTTGTACTTTATTTTAAAGAAATTGAGGGTGCTGTGTCAGAGTTGGGATCGTTGGATAGATTTTGAGGCATAAACAAGGAGCCGCCGGTGAGATGCCGTGTGATGGGAGCGCATGCCAAATATAATCTCCAGCTTGGTCCAAACATAATTATTTTTGGCCCCTCCAATAAATTACCCATCCACCTCTATCTATCATAAATGAAAGTAAAGGATATTTCGCCTATAAAGTTTGGATTGCAAATGGATTAAATGCAAACTGGAGATTTAATTTTATTTTATAAGGTTTTGGTGCTTTTTCAACACTACTCTTCACCACACCCCCCCCGGTTCATCTATCATTATTTTGCCACCGACTTCTGGGCAGTCCTAAAAGAAAGAAGGGGGAAAAACTAAAAAACTGAGAGACCGTAATTTTCCTACATTTTTAGATTATTGCTGGCTTCGCTACAAGCCTCTCTGCTCCAGTTTGTGCATATATGAGAACTTTCGAATGGGCATTTGGTCGACAATTGTAAAGGGTTTTAAGAGCTCAACTCACAAAGAACCATACTGCCTACTACTTTTGTTCTATAATTTTTTTGCCATAAGAGAATTGGAAATGGAAAGATTATAACTTTGGGCCCAGGTAGAATAGGACGGTGAGAGTTTTGATATTTGGAGCTTAAATTACAACATCAATAAACAAGGTTATATTATTTTACTTTTTCATTTGTGCATAGGCCCACCACACCCTACGAGCTAGCACGTAATGGTCCGTCCATTTTTTTTAACACTTTAAAAATACAAAGCCATTTGGGAAAGCAGATCTCTCCTATAACACACAAACCAGCCCACTAACCCATAGCATACTTCTGGGTCCAGCTTCTTGCAGTTGTCTCGTACTTGCTCCTATCAGTCTTGTACATATGGGCAATTTCCGGCACCAGAGGGTCATCCGGATTTGGGTCCGTCAGAAGTGAACAGATAGACAACAACACCTGAGCATTAAAATAATAAAAAAAATCGATAAATAATCACGCAAGCTAAAACACGAGCATTATGGAATAACAGCAAATATGGAATCATCGGTCAGTTTCTCTTTACAAACTTCAGGGTCCAACTTGAAGAAACTCCTGCGTTATTAAAGTAATCAGGTCGTTCAAAAATTTCAGGGGTTAGGTAATTTCAGTCCAAAATGGAACAGTATTTGAGTAGAGCAAAAACAACTACAGAGCTTGTCTTTCTAAAAAGTTTCTAAAACAACCGAAGGTATTAGATGTTTGGATTGGGAATGATATTTTTCTAAAAAATTCTGATTTTTTTGGGAATTGAAACACGGCCACCTCTCTCTCTCTTCCATACATTCAAGACACTGGAGGAAAACCGAATAGATTATTTCTGTTCTATGGCATTCAAGGAATACTCCACTCCGTCTCGAATGGGGCCTCAGAAAGAATATGATTATCATCAAAATTGTTGGTATGGAATCATCTTCAAAATATTAGGCCGCTAATTCTCAATATCTCGCTATCAGCTTTCAAAATGGGTGATTTTTTTTTTTTATTGGTATGGCTCATATTTAAGGAAAGATTCAAATTAGATTAGACAGTATATATGTAGAACATGATCAGGAAAGCCCTATTCCACAGAACATTTAAATGAACCTCGAGTTATAATCTGAAAGATGGAATGCATCATTAGCTATGTGGTAAGGCCTATTTAGGTTAAAACAATAACCTTGGATATGGTGAGGGCAGGACTCCACTGTTCCTTCAAAATATCAAGACAAATGCTCCCATTGCTATTGATATTGGGGTGAAAGACCTTTGTCCTGAAAGCAACCTGCACAAACCAAACCATCCAACTAACAGTTACAATTCTGTGCATGTGAGGTATATGTACATAAACTTCTTATTAAGCATATGCACGAGGCTTGAGCTGCTGTTAACTAACCAACCAAATCTATAATCCGTAACCACCAGCTAACAGCTGCATTTTTATTTTTTTTTTCAGTAAAAGATGAGTAGTATTGATATTAGATGAAATAGGCATAGCCCAATACACAAGAAGTATACAAGAGCCCCTAAATACATTCTAAAAGCTGGAAATTAAAGACAATAACTCATTCACATTGTTTCCATTTAATACAATAGCTGAAAACCACAACAAGAGGGTATAAATAATAAAATTCTGCAACTCCTTCATTGTGCGCTGTTCCTTTCCGACCAAATGCACCACATAATACACAACAAAACCATCTTCCACACTACAGCCACTTGAGTACAGTCTTGCAATTTCCTTCAACACCCCAACAAATCCACCACCCTTGTTGGCATCATCCAAATTACATCAACATTTCAAAAGATCTCATTCCACAGCATCCTTGCAACCTCACAATGCAATAGGACATGATCCACCGATTCCCCATGCTTCTTGCTCATGTAACACCAATCCAACACAATACATCGTCTCTTCCTTAGGTTGTCTATAGTCAAAATCTTCCCAAGAGCGACACTCCACACATAAAAAAGCTACTTTAGAAGGCGCACAAGACTTTCAAATATTCTTCCAAGGAAAAGAAACATGCTCCTGACATACTAAGATTTTGTAATATGTCTTCACTGTACATTTCTTATGATTATTGGACCTCCACTTCAACCTATCTCCCTATGCCGTAAAAGTTCCCATGGAATGTAATAAGATGAAAAAATCTGCTACAATGGATAATTCCTAATAATGAAAATCCCTGTTAAAGATATTCCATTGATGAACACCATGAGAGTGACAACCACAAATTTGCCACTGAAGCCTCTCTATTAGCTGCAATGCGATAGAGTTAGAAAAGCTCTATCTAAAGCAACTTCACTGCACCACACATCCTTCCAAAAATGGATTCGATTGCCTTCGCCGACCACAAAGCAAATGTGATTTTCAAAACTTGACCAGCCCTGCCTAATAAACTTCCATAGACCCACCCCATAACTTCCCCTTACATTGTTTGAACACCAAACACCCCCCCCCCCCCCCCCCCAAAAAAAAAAAATGCCACTCCGTATCTAACTTCAATGATCTCCTTCCACAAAGACCCCCATTCCAAGAGATATCTCTATAGTCATTTGCCCAAAAATGCTTTATTAAAGGTTCTCAGGTTGCACACACCCAAACTCCCATATGAAATTGGGGTACAAACTGTCTTCCAATTAACCAAATGGAACTTTTTCTCCTCCCCATGCCTCCCCATAGGAAAGCCTTTGAAGAGTTTCTCAATCCTAGTTACCCTGCAAGAATAGGAAACAAGGAAAGAAAATATGTGGGGAAATTAGAAAGGGTGCTCTTGATAAGAGTAAGTCGGCCCCCTTTTGACAAGTATATTCGTATCCACCCCGCCAACCTTCTCTCAATCTTCTCCACCACCCCATCCCAAATGGCTCTAGCTTTAAACATTATTTCTAACGGTAAACCTAAATACTTCATTGGCAAGGAAGACACCAAACAATCCAAGAGGCTTACCAATCTGGTAATGTGGGAAACCATTCCCACCATCTTGGATTTACCAAGATTGACCTTAAGTCTCAACACTGCTTCAAAACATAATAATAGTGCTCGTAAAGATTGGACTTGGATATCATCCGCTTCGCAAAAGGGTAAGGCATCATCTGTGAATAAAAGATGTAACGTGACCATTTGTGCCATTTCCCACCTGGAAGCCAGAAAGATATCCACCCCTAACAACGACCTTTACCATCCGACTAAATGCCACCATAACTATCACAAACAATAAAGGAGAAAGAGGGTCTCCTTGCTGAAAACCCCGAGAGCCCTCAAAAAAACTAGCTAACATGCCATTAACTAGGACCAAGAACTGAGCAATGGAGATACAATGTTGTATCCAAGAAATCTACCTATCTCCAAACCCGCACCTCCCAAGCAAATATAGAAGAAATTTTCAATTCACATTATCATAAACTTTTTCCATATCAAGCTTGCAAAGGATACTTGCGCTCCCTTCCCTCAATTGTAGTCCAAACATTCATTAGCAATCAACACCGAATCAAAAATTTGTCTTCCCCAAATGAAAGCATTGTGGCTTAGAGATGATGTGTTCCAATACTGAACTTAATCGGTTAGCAAAAGAACCTTAGAAATAATCTTGTACATGCTACTAACCATACTCATGGGACGAAACTCCTCATAACCAAAGCCCCTAGTTTCTTTGAAATAAATGTCGCATTAAGGAAGGAAAAGAAATGTAGGCTTACACAATAAAATAACTAACAATTGATAGTTGAGAAGTTGAAGGTAGCATGCACCATGATTTGCAAACCCAATCATGTAGAATTACATTTACTTTCTGTGTAGTTTAGTTGGAAGGAACACTTTGGTCAACAGCACAGCGGTGAATGTTGGAAGGCAATTCCATTGTACGTAATGTGGTATCTTTTTTTTTTTTTTTTTATAAGTAAAACGTAATACAATGTGGTATCTTTGAAGAGATAGGAATATGCTCGCATAAAAGGGGTGTCAATCACCAGTGTGATTAAGAAGCTTTGTTCTTGGGGTCTTTTTATGATTGGATGACGGCTTCTAGCTCACTCTTTTTTGAACTTATTGAGGTTCTTGAAGATTTTTTTAGTTGTATGCATGTTGATTTTTTTCCCTTATTTACATCCTACGTAATAGAATATGACCACAGCATATGGCTCAGAAAGAGCTTCTCGATTTATGTGGCAATTCCTAATTAGGTAACGAAACTGCACATTTCTGGCATTTATCTGTCGTGCTTTTCTTGATGACACTGAAGTTCATTCTCTTTCCTTGACCCAAAGCACTTTTCTTTTATAAAATAATAAGAATGAGAATTTCTCCCTTCTGTGTATGATTTACTCGTGTTAGAAGTCAAATATTCTCCTCTGTGTAAGCCCCATTCCAAATGATTGAATCAAATGAACAAATACTACCAACCAGAAAAGTGAAGTATTTTTTATTGACACCTGCCTTATCACTGAAAGACCTATATGGTACATCTCTTTATGCTATAAACAGGCATGGATAATAAATGTTATCCAATATGAATAATAAAAAGCCTTGTGTGAATTCTGATGTCGTACAGTTTTTTAAATAAGTCTGATGGCAAGGAGTTTTATCTATATCCCTTCTCCACAATGCAGTTCTAAAATCTCAATTATGAAATTGGAAATATTTAAGCTTGTTTAGTAGAAGAAACTGCAAACTGATTGAGCAGAAACCTTAACTCACAAAAATTTTAGTCTTTCTAATATTAAAATTTGAATATATATATATATATATATATGAGTTCAAAAATTAAAAATGAATTGCTAAGGCACCAATTTATTTCTACAATGTCTGGAAGATTGTTGGAGATACATGATAGATTCTCCCCAAACTTCATGTTAAAGCATCTGCTGGTGCAAGACTGCAAGTGCAACCCCAAGCAAGAGCATTAATTTGGGACAAATCTCATGATATTTTCATTGCATCAATAAGGCCTAATTGATAAAAAAAAAGGGGGGGGGGGAGGGCAAAGATTGCATTTAGTAACTGTTTGTAACTAATACTGGCATTTAAAGTATTGAAGCTGCCAAAAGTATAAAACTAATTCTTTTAGCTAATATGAAATTATCATGCCAGCAAAAGCCAGCTGTGTCTTAATGGCCTATCCATCCTATGGGGTCTTGACTTCAAGGCACTCATATGAAGACATAGTTGGCAACTTGGCATAAGCTTACCACACCAGATTTTTTTTTTTTTTTTTATCAGTAGCTTACCACACCAGATTGCTCCAAACAATCAAAGCACGGTAGCTTACAGAGATAGGAGTCAAAGTTAAGACCCAAATACCCCAGTTATTTGGCATCACAAATTTACAGACCCATCAAGCTAGTACATGTAGAAGCTTACAAAGATTTTATACCTTGTGACACTTGCTGCAATACGTAAAGGCTTTAAATACTAATACCAATGGCTATGTCAAGATCCCAACATAAAATGACCATATTTACATACCCAATATCTCTATGAAAACTGATATCAGAAAGGAAATATTGCTTGTGCCTTTTCAACAAAAGCAGCAAAGCAGTGAATTGATATAAAAACTATAAACAATTACATACCTTGGGTGGTTTAAATGGGTAGTCTGGAGGAAAATGAATAGTGACTAGGAAAACTCCACCCGCATATGGACTGTCATTAGGACCCAAAATTGTTGCTTGCCAATGAAACATATCTTCAGCAACTGGACCTGAGGATTTATATGGCAAACAAACAGAGACAACAACAGTGAATAAAATAATACACGAGTAAACTTGAATAAATGTATCTGAAGATTGAAAATAATGTGCGGAAAAAAACAACGGACTGGAAAGAAGTAAAAAAGGCTAGACAATACCAAGGCATCAATAAATGATAAGAAACATAAACTGACTAATCACTAAGAAGACTAAAAGGATGCACTCATATAGAGTTCTTATGCACATAGTGAATGACCAACTTCTAATAATACCAATCCTATCCATTCAATGAACAAAATGTGATAAATTAACGGACCAAAATAATGCTATTAGATTTAATATACACTTATTAGAATTTAGATCTTCTATGTGCCTTGTGTCAGAATTGAGAAATAGATGTAGAAATAAAAACAACTTGTGAAACAAAGGGGACTAAATGGGAATAAGAGGGATCCAATGAAGAAGATCCTTCTTGTTTTCTTTCATTGATTCCAATTCAGAAAAAAAAAAAAAAAATACTACACATGTGGAATTGTCATGCTACCCATCAGTTTCAATAATTCCAATTCAGTATCCTTACATTATGCTATAAAACAGATTATAGAAATTTGAACATTTCATTGATTCTACAAAACACCATTAAAAATCTCTACTTCAATTCTATCATAGTACGACAATAAACTTTGGCTCATATTAACAATCAATATCTGTTATGATCTCTAAAGTTGGGGGTAACATTAGTTTGACAACCACAGGAAGACATATACTAGCAACAAAAACACTGACAACATGAATGCATTAGAATTAGCATTTTTTTTTTCTTTTTTGTTGGGTAGGGGCAAAACAGATGAAACAGAGCTCAACGAACATCAACTAGTATAAATCTTTCCAGTCCAACAATGTGTTAGAATTCTTAGAATGACAGATAATAGATAAGATGCTCCTTGTTATCTTATTTGCATTTATGGCAATGATTTAGGTTTCATATTAAAGGTCCACTTGATGTCGAGAGCTTCGCTTATAGAAACACATGGTTTCTTTAACAAATTTATATGTTAGATAGCCATGCTGGATTATGTCCAACCTCTATTAAAAAAGACCTGTATTTACTCTGACAGTAATGAATTAATTTAATTGGATCAAAAGAAAGAAATGTGTGCCTTCCTTACAGGTATCTCACCCCCATACTATCTTATTTCTTCACTAGGAAGACTTACAGCTCGTTTAGAGTATCTCAAAATTCTGTGAATAATAATAAAATCATCTGCAAATAGCGGTGAAAGAGTTTGAGTTAAGATGTTTTATTGGAGTTTGGGAAAGGAGAGAAAAAATTTTGAATACAAATATTATAAAGTTAAAAAAAAATGGTTGAATACAATTTTTTAATATAATTTAATTCATTTTTGTTTTGAAGTTTGAAAATTTTGGATTGATTTTTGTGTTTGTTTTGAAGTTTGTAAAATTGGTAATGATATATTAGATGAAAAAGTTGAGATTTGAAATTGAACAGTGTTTTGTGTTTAAGCGAAGTTTGGGAAGGAAATTGTGAGAAGTTTTGAGAATTTTCCATCTCATCTCATTATCCAAACGTACCCTAATTCAGTTCCCCAAGTATAATCCACTCAATGCTTATGATTGCACCAAACGAAGTTTTATAATTAAGATAAAGGTACTACAAGTGAGTCATAATGGTCAAGAAAGCCATGAAGAACATATATGCAGGCATTTGGTAGAGCGTGAGGACAAGACAGATTAGTATGACTAAATGCAAAAAAAAAAAAAAAAGGATTAGGGAGTATAGTATCCAAGGGACACCACTCTTTCTTCTCTCTTATTTTACTTTCACTTGCAATATGAAAAGACATTAAAGCTTACTCGTATCATGAATAGCTAAATGCACTCTCCGGATAAACATCATAAAACATCTTTATGGCCATTCTTGCTGAATAACAAGTGGTAAGAGCATTGGTCATGGTAGACCAGTGATATGTTCTCTCCAGGTCAGGTGCGAACCGTGGGTGCAAACAATTTCTAAGGCCTATCAGACTGGGGAATTTCCTCTTGAATTAAAGGAGGTGCACTTGTGGGAAACTCCTCACCGGCTATGCACCCCGAAATTACTAGAGATTCTTATCCGAACACCCGGTGCCAAAAAGAAAAACAAGTTATGTAGTTTATACAACCAAGACAACGACAAAGAAAACCATGTAAAGAAAGAGAAGTAGTACAGGTACAGGAAAGTATAGGAAAAGCTCAATCGAATGAAATTTAAACTCATTAGCAGTTGAATCCTAAGAAACGAACAGCAAGAACCCATGCATAAAAATTGTAAATGCATACATTAAACTCTCCGGTCAAAAATTGGCATTAAAAATATCAGCATCCACCGACAAAATTCACAAAAGAAAAAAAAGTCATCCACACAAACATCAACATATTGAAAGATCGTATCTCGATTGCCAACCCTGACAGCATCAGAAACAACTCAAGCAGATGAAATATCATAAGAATATATGGAATACATAAAGAGGGAAGAAATGAAAAAAAATGTATATATAAAATAGAAAATGCGGATCGCAGTTGAAGAAGGTAGTACCAGCACTGCAAGACGTAGGAGGATCCTTCTGGAGATCCTTGAGCTCCTTCACAATTCGCTTCGACGCCATCACCTACGAATTTCCAAAACCTAGATCCTCTCAGGTAAACCGTACAAATACGCAAACATATTGCGTGTGTTATAAAACCATGTACACAGCGAGCGAGAGAGAGAGAGAGAGAGAGAGAGAGAGAACTCAGAACATACGTGAGATTCCTCCGGGATGATTGCTATTACAGTATTACTTCTGAAAATGGAGAGAGATAAGCCTTCCGGTGCGTTCGGATTGGGGATTTGGGACTTATGCTAATCGAAGGGGTAAGCTTAGCTATAAATTAAAAAATAAAAACAAAAAGTATTTGGGCTGTGTCTAATTATTTATTTTTGGAGATGAGATAAAAATTTAATATATATATTATTATAAATTATTTTTTTAATATTAATTTTATTTTAAAATTTTAAAAATAATTTGAAATTTTAAAAAAATTAAATTTTTTATTATATTTTATATAAAAATTTAAAAAATATATAATAATAAATTTAAAAAGAAATAAAAAATTTAATTTTATCTTCCAAAATAAATCAGGCCAAATCTTATCTAAAATGTCGTCACAACTCATTTCAAAGAATGTCGGTACTATTTAATAAAATAATAAAAAAAAAATTAAAGAAAAAGATTATGAAAATTAAATATTTTAATTGTACATAAATTTTATAAAAATAAATATATAAATCAATGTATTTTTATGTGATATGTTATTATAAAACTATTTGTATTATAAGATAAATTTAATATATTCCACGAACTCGTTTTAATTTATAGTTTTAGCTTTATAAATTTTTTTTAGTATAGCACTAAAAAGAGAACTAAAATTAAGACACAAGAATAATGCTATATTTCTTCCCTAAAAAGTAAGCATATTTATGATAATTTGTTCAGCTTAGATATAAAAAGTATTTTATCTCATTTTATTATTATAATTTTATTAAGTTTTTATATAAAATATAATAATTTTTGTTTTATATTTTTAAAAATAATAATATTTTATTTAAATTTCAACTCTATTTCAACTCATCTCAAATTATTATCCAGACGACAATTGGGATTTGTACAGCAACATTAAAATTAAATAAAAGAGACGGGATTTGGAAATATAGCCCTCCAATTAGTTAGTAACATATCAGCTCTTACCACAAAAACACAATAGATTTGGCCCCTAATCGGTTTGCCATCTTTCACTTTCAGAGTATTTTTATTAGATTATCTAAAATTATCTTTTAAAAAGTATAAATTTATACATTTATCAAAAATAAAAAATCATATTTGATCAAAAATAAAGAAATAAAAATAAAAATAAAATGAATAAAAATATTTTTTATAAATAATAAATCTAAAATTTTATCCAACAAAAGCTAAAATTTGACTTTTGTTAAATAAAATTTTAGTTTTATTATTTATAAAAAATACTTTTTTCACTTTTTTCTTCTTATTTTTAATTAAATATGATCAAATTTTTTTTATAAATATATAAATTTCCAACTTGTAAAAAAATTTATACAATAGAAATGCTCTCAGCCCCAAATCGAATTACAGCAAATATTTTGAATTACAGCCCTCCTTCAGACTCGAGCCTCAGCCCGTCATTCCGTCGTACTCGGGCATGCCTCTGCCGGCCTGTTCCACCGCTCAGTTTCTTGCAAAGCCCAAACGGTAATTTTTCCAGTTTTCTACCTTCAAGACCAAAACACTGGAAATACAGAACAGGAAAAAAAAAATTAAAAAAAAAAAATTTATTTCTTCTATACATACACTCGTTGAGAAATCTTGGAGTTCGGTTTGACCGAACTCTCCCTCCCCGGATTTGCAGTCCCCATTGTTTTCGGCGGCGGTGAACGACACCACTCAACTCATCGGGATCGGAGGGAGTTGGCGACCCCATCTCTGCGACAGCGAGTCCTGGCGACTTCTAATGTGACCTCGATGGCTTTAAACCCGAAATGAGTTTAAGGTTGCTGGGAGCACACCGGAGGTTGCCGGGGCTCGCCATCGCAGGGGTAGGGTCGTTGGCTCCCTCCGGTCCCGATGAGTTGGGCGGTGTCGCCCACCGTTGCCGGCATCGGCGAGGGCTGGGTGAGGCCGAATTTACTATAAAAATTCATCTTCATTCTATTTTTTATTGTATTTTTTATTATTTTTTTTCTTTATTTTATTATTTTATTGTATTTTTTATTGTGTTTTTTAAATTTTATTATCTTTATTGTATTTTTTATTATATATATATATTTTTTTATTATATTTTTATAAAAAATTAGAAAAAAAAACTATAAAGACGTTAGGGTGCACCATACTCTTACTCATTTCT
Source organism: Platycarya longipes (assembly GCA_036559045.1). Taxonomy (NCBI): domain Eukaryota; kingdom Viridiplantae; phylum Streptophyta; class Magnoliopsida; order Fagales; family Juglandaceae; genus Platycarya; species Platycarya longipes. The sequence continues at coordinate 13,008,337 of CM071799.1, read as the reverse complement.
CCTTAAAGGAGATTCTCAATTTTTCTTTTCTAAAAAGAGAAAAGATTGAAAGTCAAATACCATAGCATATTTTCAAACAACGCCTATAATGTTACAACTTAAATTGCCATTATGAGGTAACCTTCGATGGATTCGGTTTTCTACCTATCAATTTATGTCGGATCCTCCGTTACTCCCTTCTCCTCACCCCGTCATTTTTGAGGTCTAAAATACGTATACGTTGACTGCATTGAAAGGCATTAAGGCAAAGAATCCGCAAGATAGAATTTTCAAACTTCAAACCATTCTCCACGTTCATTAACCCATTTGGTCGTTAAAGTATTCCCAACTCCACTCATTTCAATCTAATATTAAATTAAATTTAACATTTAAACATTTAATTTTTAAAATTTTAAATTTATCTCAATTCAAAACTTTTTTAATATATAAGACTCACAATCTTTTTTAACTTAACATATCTTTACATATAGAACCACAACTTTTATTTGGGTCTCAACTTTTTCAAATTCACATAAATATATCTAAAATCGTTTTAATTTTCAAATATGTTTAAATTCATTTTATCTGAGTTTCACAAAACTTACTATATTAACTCAATCCATTACTATTCATAAAAAAAAAAACTTAAACTTATCTCAATTAAACTCAATATCCAAATACACCCCGACAGGATCTTATAAAACTTTCTAAAAGAAGTGATTGCGTCCTTGCATGGCTGTAAACCCATTATTTTTAATGGGGGCTTTTGCCACGCCTTTTTATAGCTTTTAGACAATAAGTACATTTCAATTCCATGGAAGATTGAAGAACGAAATGATGAGAGAACTTTTTAATACCAATTGATAGCACCCCAAAGTGCAAACAATGAAAAGTAGTAAAAATCATGATTCACCATGTACGTGTTGTAGGACAAGAAAAGGCCATTTCCAGAAATAGTTGCAGTCTTGCAGAAGGGAAAAGTAAATTTTACTTAACATGATCTATGAAGCAAGTTTTCATGCATTCACTTATTTAGTAAAGATCTATCGTCTATGAAAATTGTAAAGCAGGCATTCCATATATGAGAGAGAGAGAGAGGAGAGAGAGAGAGAGAGCACATCTTAGTGCTATCACGCGCATCAACAGCCCATTCTGACCTCACTCTGCCTTACTGAATCAGGTTGATAAAAATTAATCATGAATTCGTTCATTAATGAAAAGCATCTTGGATGAATTGAACTGCCAATACATCACCAGGCCTGGGAAAAGATAAAAACAAATGGCTTACTCAGTGTGAGATGGAGGATTCTTTCCCAACCATCAGTTGCGGTGGGGTTGGACTTTCAGATTTGTTTCCAGAAGATGGTTGATTCCCGGTATCAAGCCGCCGCACATTATCGATCATTTTCAGTACATCCAGCATTTTAGGTCTCTGATCCGGCATCCTCACCACACATGACATTGCTATCTGTAACATCTCCACCATCTCTTCCTCAATATTTGGGTATCTCATCAGCTCTAAGTCAAACACTTCTGCCGTCCACTCTTCTCGGACAACCGAATGAACCCATCTGACTAAGTGGACAATCTCATCACCTGCAGTTGTATGAATTGGGGATTTTCCAGTGAGGAGCTCCAGTAGCACCACCCCAAAGCTGTAGATGTCAGAAGGCTGTGCTGCTTTCCGGGTGTCTGTCACTTCTGGGGCTCGATATCCAGCAGCACGAGAGATGGGTGGAGCCAGTGAGCTCATTATGGTTGTCAAGCCAGCATCGGACACACATCCATACTGTCGAGAGTTAAGAAAGATGTTTGAGGATTTGACATTGCCATGAACAAGCTTCCCACCGTTCTCTAAATGTATACGAGCAATGCCTCTTGCCGCACCTATCGCTATTCTTAGTCGGGTATCCCAGTCCAAGGGAGTCCTGTCCTCTCCTCTTCTGCCTGAAAAGATAGATATGTGCACCAGAAGATATATCAAGATCTACAACAACTGACCACTTTTGAGGTTCAACGAAGTTGAGAATATAAAGACTAAACACCTACAGAAATATAAATGTCTGAACAGAAGGGCTTCCTATTCTTAGAATATGCTTAATTTTAATTTCTTGACCAACTCAAGGAAAAGCTTCACTGGTAATTCAGAAGATCTGTGTATCTGGTTCCATGAAAATTCAGCAGGGTAATGTACAGTGTTGGTGCCTTAATGCCAACGGTCAGGTATCTTGAACCTTGGCATGTAAGAAACATCAAATAGGATTCCAAAACACATGCTGCCCACTTAACATTAGTTTAGCCAGAATTAACTTCTTTAACAGATCAAGTCAACTCTGGCCACAATAAACTTGAAACTGAATGATGTTCACTCTTCTTTTCTACAGAATTTCCGAAGCACTCAAAGCCCTTTGCCAATCAAGATATTAAGAACTAAACTCATGAAGGCATGCTTTCAACGGTTTTTTCTAAGCATATGTCAAAGGATGCAGTTATGTTTTCAGATGTTCGCTTCCAAACCCTCTTTCAGTTTCTAAATACACTAACCAAACTACTCCTTCGCCTACGTAAGGGGTTGTCCTACACTTGGATGGTGTTCTGCTGTTAAAATAGTGTGCATGCTTGCTATATCCTTATAAACCAACCAATTATTTGCATTATAAAGTTCTCAAGAATGCTATCCCCGTATCGAGATTGTAGGAAAACCTTTCCAGGAAAACCTTTACTTAAGAAATGGGAAGAATGGCTTATATGGATGATCTCAACAATGGATGGACATCCATCTCAAGGGATATTGTACTTCTAAAGCCTGATTTCAGACATCCAAGCCTAAAAATGGAAAATAAACTTGAAATTGACAAGATCATCCACAGTAACAACGGTCATATAGAAGGAAATCGTCATGGAATCCTTACCTCATTGTTTGCAAGACCACTTTGTCCATGAATGTGAGAGGTTCTATAAGGAATTATCTACATATAATCCAACATTTTCACTCACACAATGTGTCCCTTCTCCCTATAGTGAACTAACAGAAGACGCAACATAAAACTCTCTTCATTCTTGGTCCCTACCAGTTAGATATGCCAACGTAGGAGATAACAGCTCATTAGAAACTAAAGCCAGTGGAATAATTTTCATGGCTGTAATTGGGCTAACATGAATGCAGCATTGGAATTGTTAGTACTTGATGCCTTGACATTGGGGAAAAGGTAAAATGGATAAACCCAACATTGTGGCTAGTAAATTTGAGTAAATATAGCCAGAATGACAGAATACATCCAGCTATGCCAATTAGAGAAACATTCAAGCTTTAAAATGCTCCAATTAAATAGGAGTACAAAAATTTAACTAATTAAGACAAACAGCAGAGGAAGAAGAAAGATACCATGTAACAAAGCCGAGACACTCCCCTGGCTGTAATAATCATACACCATCAGCTTCTCATCTTTAGAATAGTAATATGCCTTTAGCTCCACCACATTCTCATGTCTGATACTCCCCACTACCTCCATCTGCTGCTCAAAATCCCGCTTCCCAACGTTAACATCCTTCAACCTCTTCACCACCACAGTGGTTGCATCCTCTAGAATCGCCTTATAAGCTGCACCAAATGTCCCCTTTCCCAGTACCTCAGCAGAAGCCCTCAGTAAATCCTCCAAATCAAATGCATAGTTACAGCCCTCAAAGAAAACCAGTTTATTGTTCGCATCTTGATTCCTTGAAATCACTTTTTCAGGTGACATCTCTCCCTTCTGCAACTTACCCGACAACCTATGTTCCCTTTTTCTTTTCAAGCAGCAAACAAGGATTAGAAAAGCAAATGCCACAACCCCTATCACACCACCAGCAACTATAATTCCTAACAATGCCGCTTGGCCAAGACTCCCTGAATTCTTAGGCTTCGAATAAGCTGCTGAAGAGGGCGGAAGCACCGGAGGCAGGTTGGAAGGAAAACTTCCGAAAGAAATGTTATTGCCACTGAACACCGATCTTGGAAACCTCTGAAGTGATTTAGGCACGCTACCATTCAGATAATTGTTAGACAAATTTAGTACTTGCAATCTCGATGGATTGAGGTCAGGAATTTCACCAGTAAGTGAATTGTTTGCAAGATTCAAACCTGCCAGCTGAGTCAAATTCGAGAGCGAGGAAGGAATGCTCCCATTGAAACCGTTGTAAGACAGATTGACAATAGTTAAGTTCTTCCAAACTGAGAAATCAGACGGCAATGGTCCCGAAAAGTTATTGAATTGAAGGTACAGAAAAGATAAGTTTCTAAGGTTAGCAAACTCAGAAGAAAAACTGCCGGTAATGACGTTGGATCTGAGGCTCAAAATCTGCAAAGCTGAGAGGCGGCTTATAGTGTTGGGCGGAATCGGACCGTCAAATCCAACTCCGGGCAGTCGGACAGCTATTACGCGAGAATTATCCGCACTACAAGTCACACCGGTCCAGTGGTGACACACTGGGGAGCTCTCATTCCAGTTGAGCGAGCGAGAGTGTGGGATATTGTTCATAAAATCAAGCAGAGCTCGCTTATCCTCAACTGGGTCCGCGTTTCCTTGAAATAAAACCAAACCCACCAAGAAAATCGAAAAGAAAATAACACCCAGACCCTTCATTCTCTCACTCTGTCAAGTTCTCTAACCCTTCAAGCAGATAACAAGCTGTTTCTGCCAGGAAAAAAAAAAAAGAACCAAAAAATTACAGACAAAGAGAACAAAATTGTTCTACGTTTATTGGTTTTGGGTTTGGGCAAAGCTGGACCAAAAACAAACCCAATTAAGAAAAATTCGGAAAAAAAAAGCGCTAAAGAATGTAAAGGAAAAAGAAAAGCGAAAACAAACACAGATTCCTAGATCATGGTCGATAAAAGTAGAAGCACTGTCTGACAAAATTCCCGTAAAGAAATGAGCTTGCGGGCTTTGAACAATGCATTTGAGTCAAAACGAGGCTTATTTTAAACTGAAAAGCGATTTGTTTAAGCAGAAACCGTGCTTGTTCTTTTATTTTTGTTCTCTGTTCTTTAACTTTTTGTATGAATTTGCAGATCGAGAATTTACAGAAAGGATACAAACCCCGAAGAAAGCTCATCGATAGCCGGGCACTAGAAACTGGAAACAGAAGCCACCAGAGAGATAGAGAGAGAGTACCCAGCTTTAGTTACGTCACATACCATCCGTTTCAGATCTGAAACGAGGAGCTCCTCTGCTCGGGAATGCACGTTAAACACCGAACGAGTGTGCTGCTCGAAGAGAGGAAAAAAAGCCCATGAATGCTAAATAGGAACACCAAACCGAGATGAAGCGCATAAAATGTGTGTTGTGAAAAACGTAGTGGTTATGATGATTTTCCAGAGATAATGGTGCTGTCTAAAGTAGCATCCAATGGAAAAAAAAAAAAGGCAGAGAAAGGTAGTGATTTCCAATTTTCCACAACGCAGAGAGAGAGAGAGAGAGAGAGAGAGAGATAGTGAGTTCAAAGAAAGTAGTTGATATACGTTAAGAATGAGACCGCCATTGACGCTTTTGCTGCGGTGGTTTTGAAATAGCTCCCAACGGTTCGATATCTCAATAACAGGTAATTAAACGCAAGAAAGCAAGGACTCGATGGGAAGGCCTGAGAATCTGAGCCAAGGATGGGGATTCTTATAAGGAACCGGCGGGTGAAGGAGTGGACGGAAAATCGGCTTGTTTTTGTGGGCGGATCGATGACATGGCGTGGGCCGGGGGTGATGTGGTCCCGATCATTAAATTATGGGCCTGTCGAAGGAGGTTGTATATAGTTCTCTAGAGATACTGCAGTTATTCAACTTATTCTGTTCCGTCAGCTTTTTGACGTTCGGTACAAAAGAGTGTAAATTATATCGTGGTAAAACTTGGCTATGTGGAAGCAATTTCCACCGTTCCTACTTTTCTACTTTTTTAAAAAAAATTATATATAAAATAAAATAAATAATTTAATTTTTTTCAAATTTAAAAACAATTTTTTTATATCTTAAAATAAAATTAATATTAAAAATATATATTATAACAATATTTTATTCTTTTTTTAACTTTTATCTTGTCTCATTTTTTTTAAATTATATTTATTATTTTTTATACTACATACTAATATTTAATTTGTCAGTTTTATCTTTTTATTTAAATGCAAATATATTGATGTATATATATTTATTATTTAGTGTTTAGATAAAATAATAAAAATTACAAATTATTGGTGTGTGGTATAAGATAATAATTACAATTTCCAACATTAAAAATACATTCGAATATAATTTGAAAATTATTTTTATTTTAGTGTAGATAAACGTTGTTTTATGTTTGTTTATGAATAATTAAATTGAGAGTTTTTTTTTCAGTTTTAAAGATCAATGGTTTAAAATTTAAAAAAAAAAAACTATAAAAATCATTCATAAACAAACAAGCCCCAAAGAAAGGAGAAGTTTCTCCTTTTTTAGATGATATTTTTTTATATACAGAATTTCTAGATGAAAATTGAAAATACTGTTTCTGCTTACAAATCTACTAAATGTCATATATACAACATTTTATATAATTTATTTTTAAATAAAATAATATTTTTTAAAAATATTTTATAATAATATCATCACTCTATAAAATATCTTCCTTTTAAAACACGTAGTTGAAAGAAAAATGATCTGCGGTATATTACTCTTTGACCGTTGGAGGATCCCAAGTTTTTGATCACGTGCCAAACTACCTGAGGCATGAACTCCATACCCCCATAAAGTTGTAACACATGACGAAACAATACTGTTAATATAGTTTATCAACAACTAATTCAATCAAATCACTGAGACTACAATAATGTTGAATCAATCAAATTAGGATTATAGAGTCTCTGACTCTCTTGTTTGGAATTTGTGTTAGTAATCTGGCCGGGTTATCTTTGGTATTGGCATTGTAACTCTCCCTACAAAAAATATATATATATATATTATGATATTTTAATTATAATTAAAAAAATTATTTAGGATAAAAATAGATTATTTTTATCATAAATAATCATTCTAATTATAATAAAAAAATACTAATATTTTTTTTTTCTTTTAATCTGTCAAGAAACAGTAAAAGTTGGGAAGGGATGGATGATCCCGAAGACAAATGGTGTCAATTGAAGCTAACAGTTTAAGAAACTAACACTGATCAGAAAATTGTAGGGGAGGAAGGGGCGACAGAAACGCTAAGGGATGGTGGAGAAACTGTGCATGGATCGTGGCATAGGAATAGAAGTGTTAGCTTTCGGCGGAGTTTAAAGATTGTGGTGCAAACCGGGGCAGAACCACTCGTGTCTTTTGGGGGCTTAAAACACCCCTCTCCCCCCAAACTTTTTTAAAGTCTCATAGAAAGTTAGAACAATAATTTTATTTTCTTTTTTTTTGTAATAATCTATAGTTAACAAGTTATAAAAATCTTAAAGAAATTTATTTTATAAGATAATTTATAAATATGTATTTTTTTTATATAATTTTATGCTAACATATTACTCTTTCAAATACAAAATCTTAGTTCTGTCCCTAGCTACAAAATAATATACTACAGATGCTCTCGGTTCATATAGGCAAAACTTGATTTTAAACCTTCTTATATATGGAGAACTTTGATGGCAGCAGAGTTTTAACTAGAAAAAATTAAAAGAAATATCTGTAATTATTGTAGGTATTTGGTCTAGTAGGAATAAAGCAGTATTTTAGGGGAAATTTGATAGCCCAAATAAGGTTGTGCAGCCTGCCTTATTTATCTTAAAGTATTTCAAGAATCTAATAATGATAAAGGAGAATACCAAAATAAAGTTAGTAAGAAGAGAATGAAAACGAAATGGTCTCCACCCACTGAAGATGTTATAAACTTTGACGCAGCAATGAACAAGACAGAAGAAAATGGGAATATGAGTGAAGAATGTCCATTTGAAATTATGCCTATTGTTGAAAAAGAAAAGTCATGTATTCTTTAATTTCATTTCAATGATGAATGAGAAGAAATTTTTTGCTGATTCAAAAAAAAAAAAAAATAGCATTAGGGTTGTGGTTTTATTTAGTTTTTTTTTTTTTCTTTCTTTCTTTAAAGGAAATGAATTTGTTTATTAATACATAGTCATGTATTGTTTATTTTTGTACTTAATGATCAAGGAAATGAATATTAATAAAACTATGTATTTGTTTTATTTTTTTATAATAATTAAAAATGTTTAAAAAGTTTATAAGAAAAGAAAAACAAAAAATTTATAACTAGCGGTAAACGCAGGACAGCCCACTCTTATTATTAGTCTTACAATCATAAGAGTGGGAATGAAAATGATTGGATGGGCTCTCTATTTATGACTCCCCTAGTAAGGTAAACAAGATCTAATTTCACTAGTTACATTAAATTATAGAATTTCTAAAAAAATTCTATATAACTTAAAGGGGTAGATAATAGATAAAGGAAATAAATTTCAATTAAATTTTGAAGAAAAATAAATGTTTAATAAATACTATAGGACTTATTTTATGTATTTATATCTATCACATTTCATATTCGTACCCTAAAATTTTTAGTACAAATCAAAATCGTACGGCAGGAAAGAATATATTTTATATATGATAAAGGAGAAAAAATAGATAATTACTTTCCATTTTGTAAATCATTTAACAAATGAGTTATCTCACTTCTTCTTAAAAAGATTTATCACTTATAAACTCAATTATCTCTGAAAAATCTTTCCACTATAGGAAGAGTTCCTCTTACTATTCATTTTAATCCGGTGTTGTCCACCAATTTTTTTCCTTTATTTTTCAAAAATAGCATAGAAATTGGCTAATCTACTCCTTTCTCGCCACTTACGAATGTCACACACTTCTACACAAAACTCCTCAATTGTCAATCCTTCAACTTTTGGAAGAACTCCATTCATACTCGTAGCGTGTGAGATCCACACGCGGTCTAAGCCACAATGCATATTTATAGCTGCCACACGCAACAGAATTGGAAACAACGGTCTTGGATCTTGCAAATTTAGCTAGCTTTTCTTACCAATAATGGCACGTTATCCCCATGCATCTTCACAGCCACTGACGGCTATTCGCCGATGTATCAGACCATCTACTAGATGTTATTCTTCTGGGTTTTCACATTTTCTAACTATTGATACCGAGAAACAGGAACTGAGTTTCTTTCAACCAAATTAGGCTAACAAAAATGCAGCACAACACAATATACTGTAACTTTTGGTCATAATATCGCAATCCAATTTTTGGATTGAAAAAAAAAAACCACTTCAAGCAGTTCACCTCGTGGGAAATGGGTTGGAGCCTAGTCACTAGCTCCAGGTCATTTTTTTTTCTTGTGTTATATTAATTGATTTGGGATGATTCTTCAGAACTCCCACTATTTTGACTCATATTTTTTAACAATTTAATATGAGAAATTATACTCATCATCTTCATGCTACAAGATTTTCGAGTTCTAATCAAGGAAGATTTTTGCAGCTAAAAGTACATGTTTCCCGGCTATAAATCAATTGCCACCAATTTCATCCATGGGATATTCGTAGCATAAAACTCGCAACAAATGCTACTTCTTGCCACAAGTTAAAGTTTTGGCGACAAATGACCACTTATTGCCACGAAGGCATTTTTGGTTAATGCCTTTTAATTTCGTATTAAAAACTCTATCAAATCTTTAATTTTCAGTGAATATTGTTTTTTATCCACGATATGGTCTATAATCATTAACTATTTGCCATAATATGGTATCTTGGGAAAAAGTTTGCTCCCGCTACTCTTATGGCCACAACAAAATTGATGTTACAATATTGGTTTGAGGTAATTAACCATTTGCCATGATATCTTGTCTTGAGAAAATATTTGTTCTCGCTACGCTTATGGCCATAACAAAATTTTTGTTACAATATTCTGATAAGTGGTTTGAGGTAATTAATCATTTGTCATGACATGAGTTCAGGTGGATTGTTACATTCCGGCTACAATCTTCATCTCAAATGTGGTTTTTTAGTGGGCAATATAATTTATTCCCCACAAGTACTAACCATATCAAATACACAATTGTCATGATCAAGCTCTTGGATAAAGCTCCAAAATGCAGTCATTTGGGGTTAAGCATTTTGCCACGCCGACTTCTTGTGGCTAAATTTTTTACAAACAAGCAGTATAGGGTACCAACCTACTTTTTTGAATGCATTTTCATGGCCGGTATTTGTGGTAAATTAACATTCACCATAAATTTGGCAGCGTTTAGTTCTCATTTTGGCAATTATACAAATTGGACCACTTCATCTACTACATCTAGTTCATCTAGTATCTTACAATAAAACGCTAATTAAATGTACTCCAACATTAAATGCTCTAGCAATTTCAATATACAATTTCCATATATATAATTGTATATTGCATTGAAGCCCAAAGTAGAGAGCTTATAACAAACCATTGCCTTTCTGCATGCTAATTAAATAACATATTCCATTATGCACGTGACTTACGTCATCATATATATAACACTGTCAATCCCATTTAAGAAGTATGCGATAAATGAGTTAAAAGTCTAAAATAGAGAAAGATAAAGTTCTCGCGGATGCTCATATATCTATCTAGTAGGACACGTACAGATTAGTGATACATAACATATATATATATATATAGCAATTACATCTTGTATTTTATCACTATGAACAGTCTTGCTTGTTGAGCAGGAAATTACTTTTGGGAGCAAAAAAAGTACAGCTGGCCTTCACAAAATTCATTGGCAATAAGCAGGGGCCATGCCAGATCTTGTGGTGTCAAAACCGTCTCACAATACATGTAACGTATGGAGCACATTAAGGTCTATCTGATTCTTCTAAGGATCACCTGAGTGCATGGAGATTTCATTGCATTAAAATATATAAGTGCTGCGAAATAGGTGGGCAATAAATATATAGCAACCCTTAACAATTAATAATCTCACCCTTCTCTCAACCACTTATGCAAATTAATCTAACATTAAGCTGAATTCAGATATGCAAATTCCAATATGAGAAGAAATTATTTATCCCTACCAACAACCAAAAACAAAAAACATTGACAAGACCACATTTAACAGTAACTTATTTATACACTCTAAGTCTCCAAAAACAAAAAACATTGACAAGGTCTATCCATTTAGCCAACAACCAATCAATTAGAACCCACCTATAACCAATAAATTTGTGTCTTAAAAATAATCCCAACAACCTATACATCATTATCTCATATTTATTGCATTCCATTTTTTATGAGCTGGAACAATACATATTTTACTAACTTTCCTTAAATATATATTTGTCTCTTATCTAATCTGTACAAACCTTTTAGAGGAAAAGAAAAGTCTGCAGCCAAGTGGCATGTCTCATTTAATCCTTTAGCTCGGATTAAATCTTAGGCATCAACAAATGCATTTGTTTCGCTAAACAGATGGAGAATAAATCTTAACTAGCCTAGTTATCATGTATATTCTCTTCTAAACCTGATGTTAAGTAAATTATAAAAAAAAAAATTAAAATCCATCTTTCCTCTATAATTAATTGAATAAATGCAAAATAATAGGCCTTAACAGCAGGGTAGAGAAACCTAGCCTCGAGTTTTCTACTATATACACAATACTTTGTATGTATTTCAAGAGAATATAATGAGCCCATGATAAATAATTAACATTATCATATAAAACTAGTCTATCAATATATATCAGCATCCATTTTTCAACCATTTAAAATTAATGTGGTTTCAGTTGGACAGAAAATCTAATCAAATATATACGTAATCATAAAACTCAAACTGCCAAGTTATATAAAACAGAAACTGCTATCTACGAGTTTGTATTTCACTCAAATGCATTGCAAACATGATTCCAATAGACCATTGCCAGCAATTCTATTATAGACCAAATTCCAGAAACTTACCATCAGTGTAGTAGTATACGCCCATTAACCAAAACATATTGCAATTTCTCTGTGTGGATGATCACCTTAAATGCAGCAACCTCACATTAGTGCTCCCATGTTGTCCCTAACAACAACATAGTTTAGATTAGACATGATTCCTCTCATATGAAACTACAAATAATTGAATTTACTAGTGAAGTCATAGATGTTACTACCTCACATCAGTGCTCTCATTGATGTTACTACTTACACCACATACCACACATAATTTTTATATTTATTTTTAGTTTTTTCTTACCAAATGTGTGGTGTATGGATGATAAATAGAGGAATTTAATTTGTTTAAGAAGAATAAAATTTAGATAAATTAAAAATAAATAAAAATAAGTATAGTGTGTGATATATAGGGATGAGGAGTAACAAACCTCGTTTAATATATATATACTATGCTTGCTTAGAAAAAAACTCATTCATCAAACGAGACCAACAATAGAGCAAAAAACAAAGGAATGTTCTGTCATAAAGAGTTTACGCCATCCTTAAAATTAAGTACCCTTAAAGAAAAATATGTTAAAAAGCTAACTAACATTTTATGATAAGGATTTTCATATGTATAGCCTTAATGCATGTCTTTTTCAACCTTTCAGGTCACAACCTACTTTGAACTACTTGTGTCCCCTTTGATGGCTCTCATCACAAAGTCTTAATATTGTGGCCCTTCTTGTCGCTTTAGGTTGGTCTAAAGATCATGAAAACCAATCAAAGAAAACATATAGTAAGTGGCTAGAAATTAGCAAAGGGATGGAAAAGACAAAAGGAACAGGAAAATTCTTCCATTCCCAACAACTTCTTTTGGGAGCATCCAATAATTATAGGGAATTTCAAGGAATGTTGCAATTGGATCTTTGTGTGATCCCCAAAACCTTGCAAGCGATTTCATTCAAGAAATTTGGATTGGTTTCCTAAAAAAAAAAAATGGAATGGCTTCCCTTTTGTCATGTCTTTCTGTTTTAAGTTGAAGGACAAAATTTGGGTCATTTACATTACATGGTTGGAAGGGTGATATGGAGACACAAATCATGTGCACTGTCCGAGATTTGTTCTGAAGTCTGATTTGCCACTCTCTTAGCAAGCAATTTGGAGTTTATGACCTACCATTGTGGATAACGTTATCGTGTAAAAATGGCCACTTTTGGTGCTGATATTTGTTTATATCCATGAATTATGGGACCTAGCTTTCTTTTATCTTGGGGTTTTGGAATTTACTCTATGTACACCCCAATTACCACGTGGGTATTTCAAGGAAAATGCAGTAAGAAACTCAGTTTATAAGGTTTTATAAATTTTAAATGGTACCTTATTCACACAAATTAACTTACTCCTTGGTGATTATCAACTTCGGAAGATCTACCAATTTATTCAGCAATATTACTTGGCACTGAAAGAAGTGTCCGGGGGAGGGAGAGAGAGAGAGAGAGAGAGAGAGATTTGCACTCATTCCACGATTCATATTTATTCTATATAGGTAAATCTATATATTTTCTGCTCTTAACAAAGTGGAGAGAAACATTAAAACAGATCTCCAGCTTCATTGCAGGAACATAGATTAGATTACATTTTCACTTATTCCACAGTCCATATACAGTCTACATAGGTAAATGTATACATTTTCTGCCATAAACAAAGAGGAGAGAAACATTAAAACAGGTCTCCATCTTCATTGCAGGAACATTGATTAGATTACCCAGATCACCAATCCAGGAGGACCTAAGGAGGAGATGTTCTTATTCAATTTCACATCGCAAATACAAATTATAAGGAGAATTGGTGGTTGCCACTAGCACAAACAAAAAAGCAGCCTTCTCTAGTTTGTTATTGGTATTAGTAGTATTCAATCTTGAAAATAATCTTGTGGGAATAGGGATTGGTCATTATTAAGTTGAAGGGACAACAGTGAGCTCCAACCGGCCTGTCCATTCTTCACCTGGTTTTAAGGTGATTGGTTTCTCCACTGCTGCTCCATCAACGCAAAGCATCTTTTTGTAATCCTCATCCCCAAAATCCACTATGGATTTGGACTTCCTCTCCCACGGATTCCAGACCCCTAGTACAACAATAATCCAAAGTGCATAATTTAGATGCCAATCTGCATGGCATTTCATATGATTAACCAGACTACAACACTATTACTGAACTGGATGCATGAAGTCATATGATAACTGGCTAGACAATTTTATCAATCTGATTTGTCAATGCAGGGGGAAGGATGCATTAGTCATTTCGACTTTCAGGAGTGTCATGACTCATGACTCAATGACCGAGTTTTTGATGTATGGGTGAGGCTGCTGTTTAAGTGTTTCTTCCCATGATCCTAGAAGTTACCAATCTTCAATAAGAGTACCAGTTCTATGAGAGATCTCTCACCTACATCTGGAAGTCCTTGCTTCTGTATAGTAAATGTGCGCTTTTTTTCATGATCAAAAACAGCAATCACATCCGAAGAGCTAAGATAAACTCGATCCACCTGCCAATAAATGGGTAAACAAGGCACAGGTCCTAAGAAAAGCCCTCAGTGAAAGTTATGCTCCCCACCCTGTGACCACAACTCAAACCACTTAAAAGAAATGTTAAGTGTTACCTCAGATTCAAATGTCAAGGCATCTCCTTGTTCCGTGAAGCGCTGTTTCTCACACAGATTGTCAAGGTAGTCGAGAGTCTCCAACCCCTCTATTCTCACTTCACTGTTGAGTACAGTTTATATTTATCAGGGTACAGATGATACAAATACATCATGACAGTTCTATTTTAAATATGCAATGTGAATAAATCAAAGTGTCAATTACAAATCTTATTTCAGCTTCAACCAAAATTGTTAGCATTTATTGTTCCTCCCAGTCCCTAGTTTGAACTATTGTAGATTCGTCTTCCCCTCTCCTATGTGTGTTTGTATGTATGCAAATTTCACCAGTTTGACACATCATAAATCCATGACATGATTCCCAGTTTAGGTTATATGAATCCAACACATTCTTTGCATGCTTGTGCCCCAAAAAGGACAGAAGGGAGGAAAATAAAAAACAATGAGAGTGATAAGTATTTCTAGCTCTCACTGAAGATGCAAGTAAAGACAAACTTCTGTCAAAATGAATATTCTGTACCTGATATCAGAGATGGAGAGATATGTACGATACGCAAATGAGAAACTGAAAGGCTTGCCATTGATGTTTCTGATGCGTGATATCATTGTAAGATACCCATCCTCTGACAAAGAGACTCTAAGACGGAACTCGAAACTGAAAAGACATCAAATCATTATCTTACTAGGAAAAGGGTAAGTTTTCAAGTTCATAAAGAATGTTATGGTGGAACCTTGGTCATAGCATGCACCTAATTCTGTAAAGTTGTTGGCCACTACTTCATTATGTGGATCACTAACTTTGAGTGTTCTAACTTAATCAGACTCACATGGATAATTCTCTCCTTTTGTTCTTAACTACATTTACTTCATATGAACTAATATGATGATCCCTTTTTTTTTTCTCTTCCCAAACTCAAAGAATCAAATTGTGAGGCTATGGTAACAGATTCACTCAAACTTGGGAAGGATGATAAGCTACTCAAGCTCATACCTATGGTGCCAGGCCTTTAGATCTTCTTCGGATGGTTTAAGTAGCAGGTCAGTGTAGGCTTTTCTATTTGAATCATTGGGATGCAGGGGTGGAGGATTTTCATCAAATACCCAAATCTTGTTCCTGGCAAACCCATGTTGTTCCAGCATTCCCCGGCTTCCGAACTTACATAAATATTTAAGCAAACCTTGTCAGTTAAACTTAACAAGATTGATACATGATATGATAATACTAGAGCACATAGGTACCTGTGGGAAACAAATTGGTATTCCTCCTCGCACTGCTTGTGGTGGTTTAAAGATTGCCTACAGTAGATCAACAGAAAACACAAAATGGCAGGGGCATGGGGGGAATCAGTTTCTGTAAATGGCATGACATTATAAGAATCTCAAGATTTTGCCACAAAAATATCTGAAAATTTTCTCATGAGGTTGAGAGGCGGTAGAGTAATATGAGAACATAATCTAGGTCAAAGTTTCTTCCATCTTTCTGCAGAATTTCTCAAGTCCTGGACATTATTCATGATGAAAGGGATATATACTGGAAAAACATTCCAATTAGTGCATTGTTATTCATGATATTTACTATTTAGCTGCTGAAGAGTATTTTGAGAGAACATGGATGTTTTTCATGAAAGCCAGGAACACACCTTCTGGCTATCAGTAATCCAAAAAAAATTGAGGTAATAGTTGAGACAGGAAATACAACCGGGAAAGAAGAAGCCGCGCATAGACAAGTTACCTTACTACTAGTAAATAATAATTCTTCATCATGGTCAGTCCTCCATGAAAGAATCTGCCCTCCATGCAAGCTAACCTGGATTGATGTCACACACTAACATCAATATGATGCACTAAGTTTTGCCTTCAACCAAGTATTGCACTCGTCTCTTTATGCATTGCCAACAAAGTGAAGAAAACAAAAGCCATGGGAAAGAAAAACATCAAAGCCAGCAATTAAGCAATGTAAAAATGGAGGTAAAGGGATCCATCCAACCCTCACTGAAGCTCCTCGACTGTTCTTAAGGACGACCTGGTCAATTCCATTCTTGTCCTTTGTAACTTCAACTGCTGCTCTCTGATTACTTTCTGCCCCAGAATGATTCATTTGAAAAACACAATAAGGACATCAATAGGAAGAAACAAGAAGACAGAACTCTCTCCAAAACAAAACCTGAAAGTAGAGTCCCAAACCCTAAGAAAAACTACTTATGAGGGCAGTAGAAAATGGCTCACAGAAGCAGTTGAGACCCTGAGCTTTTCCCCCTTAACAGCTTTCTTGTGACTCACCAATTTTCTCGTGAATTGAAACCAAAAACCCAACAACCAATTTAACTACCTTAATCATTCAAAACCCACCGACGAATTATAAAGACCAAGAAAATCTATGACCCTCAATACCCAATTTCAAACCAAACCAAATTCCATAAAGAAACAGACAGGAGACAAAAACCCAATTCCTGAAACAGTAAACCCAGATGACCAAAAAACTTCTGGAAATCAAAACGGGACTAGAAAATACGAACTCGCTCAATGTCTGTTTCAGACAAAACACCTTACTATGGGAACGGTTTTATTTAATAAATATAGAGAAAAACTGAAGCACGCCACAACCAATAAATGGAGCGCACTACGTCAACAAAAGTTCATCAACAGTTTGGTTTGACCTTGTTTTATTGATAACAAAAGATTAGAGGATCAGCTGCTGAAAATATCATAAAGTTCATCTCGCTTGAGACAGGACGAAGATCCCCTGAAATCTCAATACCCCAAGACAAATTAAGAGGGTGACTTAATAAAGTAATGCCAAGTTGTGCATAAAAAATTCAAAAAGAGTTTTAGGTTTAAGACATGGCAGCCGTGAGTTTTCTTTGTGGTGGGCTTCCACACCTCGTGTAGGATAAAGTCTGATATGTAACTAGGATTACCAGAATTAACGACCCTATTGAAAAATACGGGGAAAATTTATCATATATTATTATGTAATTTATATTTGCTGCCCGGGAGTTCCAAATAATCTATTCTTTTTCATTTTTATTTTTATTTCAGATAAGTTTCCAAATAATCTATTCTGCCGCAAACTGTCCTGTCAAATTCTTTGGATTTTTGCAATGGCCGCCCAGCAAATTGCAATTAAGAAATCCATCTTCTTTATTTAAAAAGAAAAATCTATCTTATTCTCAGGATAACCGCTCAATTTTCCGAAGAGAAAAACTTGGATGGGCGTAAAAATAAGTTTTGCACTCATCCAATAAAAAACGGCCACATAGGCACGTTAAAAGAATAAAAAATGAACCCTCCTGCACATGACAATTGACAAACGCTCTCCCTCTTCCCAGGTCTACGTTCAACGAATCCAGAGTCCTCTTCTCAGCATCATGCTTGAATAGGATAAAAGTTTACGTATTTCTTAATTATATATAATATTATTTAAATTATGTTTGAAATTTAGGATAGGATTGTTTTGAGAGATAAAATTAAAATTTTTAAATTTATTTTAAATTTATCATTATATTTTTTTAAATTTTTATATAAAATATAATATTTTTAAATTCTAAAACTATTTTTTCAAATCTCCACACAAAATTAATATTAAAAAATATTTTATAATAATATTTTATTTTTTATTTTATAATTTTTATTTTATCTCATTTCTAAAAATAAACAAAGCCAATTTTTATTTTTTTTTATATAGGCAGTCAAAGTTCAAATACGTGAATAAATAGGATTGTTCTTTCAAAAAATAGTGGAGTGTTGGTTGTTGAAGTGTTTATTGGGACATCACCCCAACTCATGTCATTATCTCCTTATCTGTTATTTTGTGTTAAGAATCTAATAATCCTGTAAGGAAAATAAGAGTAACAATGGAAAAAGAAGCCGGTAGAAGATAAATTACGATTTGGGAATTCGAGGTCCCAGTTCCTCCAAAAATGTTCAATTTTCTTTTTACTGTCAGAATGTGTTTTTACAGGTGCATGAGTATAACGGACTCCCATTACAATTATATAATTGCCCTTTTAAAACCAGCTATTAAAATAATAAAATTACATCGTTCTATCCACAATCTGCATTTATTAACAACGCTGTCGTTTAACTACAAGGGATGAAAACGCTGCCGTATGAGATCAAACGCATCGCCCACTTCCTGCCTTTCAAATAACGTCGTCCAACCCTACTCATTTTTCACTTAACGCTCTGCCGAACACTCCAGACGCAGACTGCTTCTTTCTTCCTCAAAATCTTCCCCACTTTCAAGCTATCTCCTCTATTCTTCAACCCTATCATGGAGGCTTCTAACATTTTGAACATAAGATGCCCTAAAAAAAAAAAATTGTTCTTTCAGATGCTTAATTTTAAAAGGAGAAAAGGGTATTCCATTTTTTGTTTTAAGATCGAAAACGAATGAGAAACACGGAGCTATGACTTTTCCTCAACTTTTAGGCAGCAACGTGAAATGCAACCTCTGACGTAAAACATTCATTCATCTCTCTATCCATTTAGAAACACAACTTCAATCACACGTAACCTTAAAGTAAGTTATAACATCATCCAACGGTTTAAAAAAAAAAAACATGGACATGGTCCAAAAATGCCGCTTGCTTTTCTTCGTCCCATTTTGACCTACTCTTATTAAATAAAGTCTGGCTTAGAAAATGGGATTGAAAGCCTCTGGAAAAAGGGTGCCTTGGAGATGGTTTTTCATGTGACGAACTAATCAATTTTTTTGAATGGAATCCAGGTAACAATGTGACGTGCAGTCACTAACAGTTAGGCGCGATGCGACTTTTCCCTTGTCTTAAACCTTGTGCCCTCAACTTCCTATAATTTGTTTAAACTTTAAACGTGGTTTTTTTTACCTGTACTTGATCTAAAAGGTGCTCTTACTACCTACTAGACGCAATGCAAACCACCCCATTTTTGTTAAAATATAAATTAAATATTAACTTTTAATTTATGACTTAATGACTTAAGTGATATCAAAACCAGATTTTTAATCTCGAATCCTCTCCAAACCTAACCTATACGCAGGAATAAAATTAAGATTTGACGTTTGGAAAGAGAATTAATAAAGTGTATAATAGGTATGAGTATAAATAATATATTTTTTATATGTGATTATATAAAAAATAATAATTATACGTCATAAAATTATATATAAAAAATATATATTTGTAAATCATCTTATTAGATAATTTTCTTTGAGATTTTTATAGTTTGTTAGAGACCATCATAATAAAAAAAAAATGAAATATCAACTTAGGATTTTTCCTTCAAATTAAGCTCAACGACAATCTTTCATAAAATAAAATTAATTTATTATCATCTCTAAAGTAAAATTTTTGATAATTTCTTTTTCAATATAAACTAGCAAATGATTTGCAAGAAACTCATTTTCTATTCAAGTACACAATGTAATTGTTATAAGTTTCAAGGCAGAAAATACTCACTCAACAATAGTAGTAGAAACAAGAAGAGTTCATACTAGACGAAATAACTTGTCGATAATATAATAAATTTTTGACTTTTATAAAATTGCTAGTCCTCTGTATAGCTCAAATAATGTAGATACATCTTAAAAATCTAGATGCGTCAACAGATCAAGCTCATAAGGTTTATTGGTCAGCAACAGATCTTTCAAAGAATTTTCGAGATTTATTAATTAGTACAATTGAAAATTTGGGTGTCAAATAAATTGAAAAGTTAAAAGTAGAACTACATAAGTATTAAGATTTGAGAAAACAATTTTAATAAAAATTTTGGAGGCATGAGAACTATGAGGCAATTTTAATTATATAAAAATTTAATTATTTATATATTATATTATTTTTCAAAAAACAAAAAATAAAAAAATTGGATGCGAAGTGCCTAGTTCTGCCCCAGCCCACACGTTAAGAGTTTTTAAGAGTTCTTTTACTTCTTTAAGCACACATGACATGAGTTAAGAACTTAAGTGTCTTAGGATATAAGGCTTAGATTTCTTCATGTACTTTATTATGATAGTAAAGGAAAATGATAAACCTACAACTATTTTATTTTTACTTTAAACGAAGGGTAAATATGTAAATTGAAATTATTTTTTAGTGAAGTGTTATAATTGCATTGGTTGATTTAAAATGATATATAAAATATTTGTAAAATAGTTGAAGGTATATCATTATCCAGTAATTAAGTATCGAGTACTAGTATAATATGAATAATTTATTTTCAATTATTTCATTGTTGCGTGCTATTGTATTTAGGCAGGTGGGTGTTATCCTCGTTATGCTAAACCTAAAGTGGGCTAAAGTGGCTTGACTTTATAGTCTATTTCACAATCTAGAACTCCTATCATCATTACTATGACCATTTTCTCATGGAAAATGCTAACTTATCCCATAGTTTTGTCCTTCACTTTGACTATTCATGCAATTTTTTTATTTTGTTTAGTTTTATTTTTTCTTATTAGTTAAAAAAATAACTATTATTGAATTTGTGAATCTTTTTAAGTGTTTAATGATATTTAAAGATTAATTGACAACCTAGTAGCAGGATGCTTTTCTTATTGCTTTAAGTTTAACCTTTTACACGAGTGTGTCCATTGTCGACGGGAGGTTTGCACCTTCTTTTTTTTGTTAGCTCCCTCAACTACTGTTAGCAATATACCACATTCGCTTCAACTAAGAACACTCTTTTTTACGCCTGTTAGAAGGTTTTTGCTTTGAGCTTTTGGTACCTAAGCTTTTTGCTATAGGCCGTATGTATCTCTAGATTCTACAAAAAAAACCATCATACTTGTTTACTATCTCCTACCAAAGCAAACATTATTGTGTGGATTCATCTAATTTTCCGTTCCCTAGTTGAAGAGTAATTTGAAGTATTACATGAAAAGGCTTTAGAGAAGAAGAATTCTTTGAGAATGATTATGGAAAATGGAGTTGATTATATATATTACATCATCCATAGAAAATTAGAAATACAAGTGATCTTTCAAAGTAATTGAGAACGAGAACTACGTTTCCAGTACCTGTAGCCCTAGCCTGTTGAAAAATACTGATTGGCAAGTTAGGCTCTGTACTCGGAGAATCTCTCAAATCAACAAATCAATGCTTTTGAGACAGATGGAGTCGGCTGTTGGCATAAAAAAAAAAATCCTTATGATGATGACTTCGTGAATTCACATTAAAAACACCTCTGATGCGAAGAATGGTCTTTCTGTTGCTATATGTACCAAATGTTCTGCTAATTCATAATTGGAAGCAACTCCAGTCACACGGCTGCACAAATTGCCCCTGAGAAAGTATAAAGACAAAGATATAACTGTAAAAAACCTGGTTCCTTTTAAGGATCGTAATTTCAGGAAGTCAGAATCACAAAATTATAGAAATTTGCAAGTACCCAATCCACGATACATTTGAGTTTTCTTCAAATGATGCCATCTATTATATTCTAGGTTGATATGTACTAATGTTTTTAACTTTTAGACAAGTTGGGAGTTTGCCTTTCCACTTTCAACACTAGGTTGTCGGTGGAGTAAGACACGATGTACTTTATTTGAAAAAGAAAATAGAAGTTCTTGTTTTTTTTTTTTTTTTTAAATAAACGTTCTTGTTATAGAAAATCATGCAAGAATATGAGGTATAATAGTTTAAATAGGAACAAACTAAATGCTGTACCTAAGAAACTACCCTTTTCAAGAAAATGGGTAGGATTAGTGTTCAATATTCCCCACTAACCCGAAGAAGACTTTTCCTTCTTGCCCAAACTTATGAAGAAATCCATATCACCGTGTAGCTGGTGTAAACTAAATAATTTCTTACGACCAGTAATGACCGAATGACAAACAAAACATTTTTTCATTGTAAAGGTGCAAGTCCTTTAGGCAAGATCCCACCAGATGAAAAAGGAACATATTATGGTATAAAATCCAAACACCATTCATCATGCCCTCTCAGCATCACATACAAATCACCTTGATTACAATGTCACACCATTCGCTGCTCAGTTTCAGTTGTTCATTTTATTCAGTAAGCATGCATTGTGTGAATCTGCATATGTGGTAGGTCTCTGTGTGTGTGCATGCATGGGTTTGTGTCCGTGTATGTGAGTTTGAGTGAATGGGAGGGAGAAAGAGACCTGATGACCAGGAGCAGCAAAACTTCGGTTCATCAATGTAATTCACATCAAGCCCAATAAACCATGATCCACTGCTAACATCATCATGAGCATATGTACGTAGAATAGATCTGGATAAAAATGAAAAGAATGCAACTCAATCCTGCCAATTGTTTTCTATATGCAACTTAACATAACCATAAAAGAGAAAGAAGCTACCTGTTTATTGATATGAATCGAGCCAGTGCTTTTGAGATTACATAGAGCTCCCCTGAAGCATGTCGAAAATATCTGCCCCATTAAAGAAACATATTTTTTGGGTCAGCTGAAAAGGCAGGTACTAAAAAATGGGATGTTTAAAACAAGAAGCTGCGCCCCTTACCAAACAGACTGTTTTAGAAGAAAGTACATTTCAATAAAGCAGAAAAAACAAATTTCAAGTAACATCGTTTTGGGTCAATTGAAATTTCTGAAGGGGATTTCTTCCAAATAAAGAGCAAAACTAGCTTAAATAATATTGAATTCTGAAGTTTACACAATTTACCTTGTCACATTCTGAAAATCATAATATCATAGGTGAAAAGAGAAAACCCAAAAGTAGCAATACTCACGATTTTTTATCGCCAAATTTCCACCAGTCTGGTTCATACCATTTGTGGGTCCTGCATCATTCAGGCAGTATGAGAGGGCGGGAAAGAGAGGGTAACTTTATTCTATAATGGTAAACATTTTCTACCATCAAATAAATTTTTTTATTAAACTCACGGCTCAGAAAAAACTTCGCCTGATTTCATACACCCCATATAAAGACGAGGCTTATCCAAATGAGTCGTTAGCATTGCTCCCAAGGCATCTGTATAACAAATGATAGCCAATAGGTCAGCATAGACTACCATAAATTATAATCTGTTTTGACTTGAAGAATTAAAGTTCTCTTATGAGAAAACCTGGAGACCAGCCGGACTGGTCTCCCCCAATAAACAGCCTTCCAATATAATTTCAACAAGTCACCAGCTTATTTTAATTATCACGTGCGCAGCTTCAGTTTATTTTCCTCCATCAGAAGTTTGAAGCAAGAAGCCTCTTTCCTCTACTTCTCTCTACATCTGAAGACACGAATGGAAATCTAACTTCAAACTCAAGTACCCGCAAAAGCTAAACAGAACCAAGTGGCTTATCTTCCTTAATGACAACTCCAAGCACTTGCCAAAGCTCCAGGGCAATAAGAGACACAAACGGAAGTCATATGAGAAGTTATGCATTTTCTCAATAGGAGACAACCCCAAACACAAAAAAATATAAATCTTTCGAGATCGGAGCATGAACTTAACAAATTATCGTGAAAAGTGCTTCACAAAATACCGAAAACAAAAACACCATGATGTTTCTCCGTGATTTATAAAGCTAGGCTCTTTCACTCATCCAACAACTCGACCAATAAGATCCAAAATGAATGAGAAGTAATATATACGTTTTTCTTTTTCTGATGAGTTAACTTCAAACTCTGAAACTTCAAAAAAACCAAGCCCAGTTTAGAGGGTTTTCCAGAAGATTAAACTTGTTCTGAAACCAAACATTCTTGCCGATTTCACCTTTTTACAGCCTCAAAACCAGCCAAAACCGGTGGGTTTTGGCAAGGTGTTATTTGCTATTAGAGGGTCTAGTCCTGCCATCCATCGTGCTACAAAGCCTATTTCTTACATGTACACTCTTGATTGGTGGGCTGGTTTTCACCAAACAACACCACGACTGTCCCAAAGCGGGTCTCTTCTCTTATAGGAAGGAACCTAACTACTGTTTCTTTTTTTCTTATTATTATTACTAGTTTTTTTCTAATTCATCTTTAGCCTTATATCATTACATATATATTTGTAGTGTTCAATTGAACAAATCCATTACGTGTAACAATGAAACTAAAATGGCAGATTTTCATCACAAATCTTTATGAGGAAAACATGTCAAGGTGGGAGGAGGAAAACTGGGGTTAAAAATAATAAGTATTCATGTGAATATTTACAAAGCATTCAAGGTTCCCTCTCTTGCATACCCAATAAATTTTTGTGCATATATAAGACGAAGTTACAGGGACATGGTACTAATGTCAATTTCAAGAAAAATTAAGGACATACCGATGTTAACATAGACATCATCATTGACCTTAGCATAAAATTCAGCATCCCAATTCTCCACTGCATGAATAAAAAATGACTTCATCTTTTTTGGATGCTCCTCAGTTGCCTCAACTTGACCATCCTGTAGGTCAGATAGACAAACAGAATGACATACTGATATTTGCTGCTGGTTTACTTCTGCTATTTCAAGTGACTTTTGAACTCTTTTTTTATAAGTAAGAATAAAGTTATAATGATAGGAAAAAGGTATAGCCAAGTACACAGGTATACACGAAATACACCTAGCATCAATTAGGAACTAGAGAAATATATGAGCGAATGGTTTGAACGTACATAGCGTGCATTCAAGTTTAGATCTGGGCTCAAGATTGAAGAATAAGACATGCGTCAAATTGAAAAACATTTTTTATTATAAGTTCAAATTGAACAACATAAAAAGATTAATGCATCAAGGTGAAATACATTGGGCTCAACCTTCTTCAAACCACAACTTAAGGCTGCACCGGCAAAGTCAAGGATTACAAATATACAATGACTTTGAAATTTGGTTGTCAATAGCCAATTACGAATTACATTGTTAGATGAAACAACCAAAGAGCATTTATATATATACTTTCTATAAACGCATCTATATATACAATAAGCAGAAAGGTACCAATAATTGGTGTTGGATGTGAGCTGCAGATAAATCTATATCCAATTCTCAGAGAAAAGAGTAAGACTTTTAAACTACATTTCAGATACATTGATAGATAATTCTATGTCTCAACTAAATACTGATAACATAAACTTTGTAAACAATTCAACATACAAGAATGATGAAATCTTTGGTCTGCCTATTTTCATTGTCAATTTCTCTGTCCAAGCTGTCTCCACGATTTGCACTGCAAGACATGAACTTCACTAAACTAAGAACTTAAGAAAATTCTTTCAAATATTGTTGAATTTTTATAGAAGTAGAAACCTTCTGCCTATTACAAATCGCACAATGATGCCCTTTTCATCAGCCAACTTTTCTAGAGCTGCCCCTGCATACATTTTATATTTTAGTAAAGCACTGTCAAATGGAAAATTTTCTGAAATTGGCAGTAGCAAGATATATAAACAATGGACTCAGAAAAAAAAAAGAGCCAGAAGAATTTTTATCTAAAAAGAACCAGAAGAATTTTGTTTTTTATGTCTTCACGATATTAGCAGCCAAGTACTATGTATCACACCACTAAAGTAATCTATAACAAGCTTCAAACATGAGAAAACATCACAGCCGAGATAGTCAGATCTGTTAACCAATCAGAGAGACTAAACATTTGGTAAAATATAATGTAACAGAGCCCCAACCACCTTGTCGGCCAAAATACAAAGTAATGGATTACTACAAGCCTGGAAAGGTGCCGTGTCATCAGCCAAGTTGGTTTTTATATTTGGTGATTAGCCGTTATATACCTAGGTGTATAACTACATATATCCCCTTTCTATGAAAGAATGGTCTTGTGCATAAGTTTGCAGAAAACTATTGTTCACATCAGTAGAGAACTCTTGTATTCTCGATCTTCCAAAAGTAGTTATAATTGATTTTACAACTGCTTCTATGCCAGTCATGGACATAATCAAACAAAAGATAATAATGTCATTTCATCTTCTACTTTTCCATCAAATTAATCCACCCCTAGCTGGTTGGCCTCGTCATGCTCAAAACCAATTTAGTTTACTAGCTATCATTCCAGCCATGATTGCCCATTGGTCTTATCTACTTCAACTATTTGAAAATAATATAGCAACTTTAGCCATGATTACCATTTTACCTAGCCACCTCTTCTTGATCGAAGACAACTAAAGTAAGATAACTGATAACCTCAGGGTACTTTAACCCTATTATATTGTCATACTGTCACATTTGAATTTAGAATGAAACACTAACATGAGCTTATCCAAACCCCATACTGTCATGTCACTTTCAATGGTCATTCCTGCCCTTATCTCTCTTTAAAGTTTTGCGTTTAGAGCATTGCTCAAAATGGCATTCCTGAAACTTATAATTAGTAAATATTTAAGACATTGACCTAGGTCATTGTTTGTATCGATGCTATTAAAGGGAGTAGATGAAACCAGCTAATGATTACCAGTTGGCATCCATGCCTTGCGAATGGCATCTCTATTTTTCTTTCGGCCAAATGTCGTAATAATTCCTATGACAGCTAAAGTCTTTTTCTTAGCATGAGTCCCATCATTTTTTGACGAGTGCTTTGGAACAAAACCTTCCTGTGTAGCAGCAGCCAGGTCCAATTCAAGGTCTGACAACTTCTTCTGTTGTTCCCTAGAAAATAAAAAGAATGGTACTATAAGGCGGAGATCAAAGTTTTTCTAATTTGATGGATGGCTAGAATCAAATTACCTGCAGGATATAAGTTTCAATGTATCATCAACCGAAATGGCAGATTGATCCTGAAAATGGTTGACGAATTTCCTTGTTAATTCTCCTAATGGTATGTCTTAAAAATAGAAGAAACAGGTTCGTAGAATTATTAGCATCAACATTTGGGCCAATACATTGACTTTGAAAACCAAACTTACCCATTATACTTCTAATATAAAGCATCAACTGAGTATATAATTATCAATATTCAATACCATATCAGGGAATGATGGCCGTGCATAAGGCAAAATGCAACCCAATCGTTTGGGACTCTGTCATTTGAGTATTTCCATTTACAATAAGGCGTCCAAATCCTATAAAACTGAATCGGTCCATTGTGCTCTAAAACTCATTTTATGTTGTGAGCAGTACACCCGTCAAATGCCAGGAAGGAAGATTGCCATATGAGAACACATGGTCTAATTTTAGTTTCATTGGGATATCAAATAAGCCCCACAAACTCACCAGTTAAGAAATTGAGAAACAGTTCCTACCAAATACAGTTTACTTTAAGTAAGCATAAATTTTAGCTAAACCGCATGACAATCAGCAGGTTCAATTTGATAACAGAAATGAAAAAAATTAAAAATAAAAGAAATTACCTGGCCAGTTCTTTTGTCAAGCTCTTGAATCAAATACACTCTATTCTCAGCATCTTGCCACAGTCTATCAAAAATACGTTCTTATTGGACCAAATTTACCGTACCAAAAAGTAAAAACCACAAAAATACCAAAACTCAGAACCGAGAGAGAGAGAGACTAACCGGCCGGCGACGTAAACAGAGGCCATGGTGGCGAACATAGCGAGCAAGAGAACCGAAACTCGAGACCCGAAAGAATTACCAGATGGCCGGTTTTGCGGTGCCCGGCTATGCATCGCCTTGCCCGGTATTTTCGTCAGCGGAGAGAGAGAGAGAGACAGACAGACAGACTCAGTAGATTCTCATCGACTCCTAAAGTGATTTTACAGCTATCGGCCGTTCGATCTGGAGGGAATGGGAGCTCTCCCAGAGAATTGGCACTTGAAGAGGAAGAAGAAGAACGAGGGTGATTGTTGTGATCGCAATGCTGGTCGACGACGAAGACTTCCTAACAGATCAGTTACTTGGGAGTTCCGATAACCCCAAAAAACTATTCACAAGTACAGAGGGAAATTAAATTCAATAATCCTGCATTTGATGGGGATGCGGATTTGGGTTTCATAATTCAAAATATTTCTTAAGAATATAATTCAAATTTATGTTTGGAAAATCTATTAACATTTGATTTTTATACAACAAAAATTTGAAATATCACAATTTCGAATTCAAATTCGAATTCTAATATCAAAATACAATATAAGCTATTTGTGAGCTAAGTTTTGACCGAAAGTACTAAACATTTAAAACAGGTTCCCTTTGATAGAGGTCACCATTCAATTAATATTAAGAGTCTACTTGAAATTACGTTTTGAGATTTAAAAAATATTTTTAAGTAGTTGAAAATATTTTAAAGAAAAAATAACGTACTTGATAATTTTATTAAAAATGTTTTAGACTATTAGAAAAACTAAAAATTAACTTTTTTAAAAAACATCAAATTAAAATTTTTATCAAAAAATTCGTACAAATAACTATATATTTTTAAAAACTACCATAACAGTAAAGAATTTTTTAATAGTATAGTTTATTACATTAAATTTTAAACTATAAACTTTAAGTTAAAAATAATATTTTCTATCGCAATTCTAAATATATATTCCTTAGAAGAAATGTCTATTGGGATTTGGATTAGCAATTAAAATTGAAAATAATTATTTATATTTATTTATTATTTTTTAATTATCTGTTAATGTGTATGACATGTTTGGTTAATAGGTAATTTAATTATTTAATATTACATCGACTAATAATGAAAATGTAGGGGTTTAAAAGATAATGAATGGTATTTGTATCATTCGATCCATTAAAACATAAAAGGAATGGTATTTGTATCACTATTTCGTGGGGTGTCTGGAAGTCTAGTAACTTGAAATTATTTTGGAATTCTACTTGTGTGCTGCAAGATAGGCCTATTCATCTAGGCTAAATTTTACCCGGCCTATTTTGAAATTGTATTTATTTTTTAATAAATTTGATATTTTTATTTAAAATATATTTTTTTTAAAAATCTAGATTTTGAATTCGGATTCCTAAACTCAAAATTTAGATGAACATCCATACTGCAAATGTTGTTGACGATTACTTAGCATATGTTGAGAGTTATATTGCTATTAAACAACACCAATTGATTGTACCTAATAAGATTGTACTCTCTTAGAAACCTCTTATTCAAGATATGGTCAACCCCAATTTTGATGGAGTTTTGTTTCAATTTTTTGACTTTGTGAGTATTGGAGCTATTTTAAAGAATGAAAAAAGTGATATTTTATTTTCTTTGAGATGGAAGGAAATTGAATTGTTTGATGTAGATGATATAGAGGCTTTGACTCTTTTTAAGGAGTCTTCAAATGATATTTACTTTAGAAAATACTTTAACTATAAAATAATTATAAAAAATAATTTTATAAATCAATATAATTTAATATGATCTGTATTATAAAATTATTTTTATTATAAAATAGATTTAGTGAATTAGATAAAATCAAGTCAGGAGATTATCTTTATATAATTCCTTTATAAATGTAATAGTCCTTATTAAATTTAGATTTCTCAAATTTGCTATTGGAAGAAGATTTATTGTCATTTATCGAAGCTATTGGTTCTAAAGAATCCAATTCCTAAAGGCAAGAAAATTTAATTTATGAAATTTAAAATTCATTTTATTAGTTTTTATTATATAATATAATTAAACAAGAAAATTCAGCAACTCATTTATTTCAAGGTATGCCCCCTTTCTGGATGATCTTATACAATAGTAACATTAATGTCCAGATTTTATTCATTCTAAGATCTTGTTTGATTCTAATTTGTAATTATATGATATTAATTTTGTAATTGGTTGTAATAATCTGAATGCCAATGATTTGAAAAATAGATTATGAAAGTATTAGTATTGGATCCATCAAATGATCTATTAAACATAAATTTGATGATTTTTGCTAAAGAATCTCTACATTAGATTCATCAAATCTTTTAATGTGTAACTTTGAGCTACAGTAAGTTTTCACAATCTTTCATATTTGAAACATACTTTAATATATTTTATTCTCCTACTTTATTTTTTTCATTTTCTCTTACTTATTTTCTTATTTGGTTGAAAATTAATTATTTACATAATTACTTGGTTGAAAGTTTTGGTTGAAAAAAATTAATTATTTAACAAAGAATTAAAAAATATTTTTTCAAATTTTGGTTGAAAAATAATTATTTAAGTATCAGATTATATTATTAATATATATATATATATGGTTAGTGTAATTATAAAATATAAAATATTATTTAAATATATTTTTATTAAAAAAATATTATTATATTATTATTTTAATGAATTTAATAATAAATTTAATATAGAATTATTGATTTAGATGTTTGATGAACTTTATGTGCGCGGCGTTAAAGGACTCATGCGGCTGAAAGGAATGAATTCATAAACCCAAGAGGGGCTGTAGGCCCGAAAGTCATGGCCCGTTGTCCACCTGAGTTTGACCAGAAGGTCCAGAACATAACCCCCACAACGAAAGCACACCTTTTAAGCCCAAGTATAGAGCACGGGCTCGAAACTAGCCGACGACTAATGTTCAATGGAGAAGAATAATGTTATGTACAGTTATAAAATGTATAGTTATTATATAATTATTTATAAAAAAGTGAAATTTATTATTAAAAAATTAATTTTTTTTATGTGAATTCTAAATTCATTCAATTTTTTTTTTTCAAAATAACTACACGACAAATGCACACTCTAAAACTATAAGTATCATTTATCGTAAAAAAATATCGCCATCTTTATGACTATGTGACGAGCCGCAGAGTTTTCGCTACAGAATGTTCGCACACGATTGAGTCATCGTCGAGGAGTGTTTATTCTTCGCATAGAACTGAGTCATTACACCTATAAGTGCTCGGGCAAGAGTGAGGCATTAATGAATCGTGCTCGCTAGAGAATAATTGCTAAAAAGTACTAATAGATAATAAATGTGTTTTTTATTCTAAAAATTTTATATGTAGTCACTTATGCATATATTTTGTTAAGGTCATAAAAATCGATCAACGGGTCGGGGTGAGAGAAAGAATTATTTCTAACCCATAGGTGCGAGTTGGGTTTCATTTGAAGTCGTTTAGGGCTCCCGGTGAGGTCCCGGCTTGACTATACATACATAATAACGGATGAAATAAAGAGAGACAGACACACAATTTTACGTGGTTCGGCGAATGCCTACGTCTACGGGTATTTGGGGATGAGAATCCACTATAATGGAGATTTTTACAGTCTTTCATAGCTCACTGTATAGAAAAATATAGATGAATATTCAGATAAATTTGCTAGTCGAAGATGTTGGAGGAGACTCCCGTCCTCGCTGTTGGGGAAGATGAACCCTTTTATAGCCAAGTTTCGGTCAGATATTTGTCTTGCGTGTCACAGTCGTCTTCCTTCTCGTCATCGTCTTGCTTTTCTTCTCATCTACTCCCAACGTCTATCAGCTCACCTTCCAGTCCCATCATCTGTCTTTTTGTTCTCTTTGTCATAAATGCTCGACAGATGCATTTGATTTCCCTCCTTTCATATTTTGTACACTATATTATTGTGATAGACTATATCATTTTTTTATATACCAATCACATCATGAGAGTACATAAATAATATGCAAAAATGATTCTACATAACATAACTCTTTTAGTAGTTAAGATCTTTTGGATTAATTGACAACACCTTGATTTTTTATTAAGATCTTATTTAGATTTGAAGTTGAGATGAGTTTTAAAAGTTGAATAAAATATTATATTATTTTAAAATTTTAAAAAATTGAGTTGAAATTTAAAAAATTTGTATTGAAATTTAAAAAAATTGTATTGAAATTTATATTTTATATAAAAATTAAAAAAAATATATATTAATGAGTTTAAGATGAATTGAAACGAATTAAACTCGTCTCTAAATCCAAACAGGACCTCAGAAAACTAAGGATTGGATTCCTCAAAATTCCCTCCTCCCTCATATATATATATATATATATATAAACTCTTTTGATCCGATCATTATTTCATTTCCTATATGAACTCGTTAACAAAACTTTTAATTTTATTGTAACTATTTGATTTTTATTTACAATTCTTGTAAAAGGTGACGACTAATGTAAATTGAAATTGAAGGCTATTATTTAAAATGAAAAAACATAATTTCGAGTCATTGTATAAATAGAAAAGTTTTAAATGAGAGATATAAGCATAAAATAATATTTCTTATTGTCTTTTTTTTTTTTTTTATAACTCATATTTATAAATAATGGATCCATATTCTTGTCACTTCATACATCTATTTCTCGCACTTCAGA
Organism: Platycarya longipes; assembly: GCA_036559045.1. NCBI lineage: Eukaryota > Viridiplantae > Streptophyta > Magnoliopsida > Fagales > Juglandaceae > Platycarya > Platycarya longipes. The sequence continues at coordinate 12,975,704 of CM071799.1, read as the reverse complement.
TCTCCAGGTTTCAATAAAAACATGATGAGACATTGGTAATCTAAGGTCTAGTTTATTTTATTTTTTAAAATATTATATTATATTATATTATAATTATATTTTATTTAAATTTTAATATAAAATAATATAAAAAATTTAATTTTTTAAAATCCTAATATAAAAATTATATTAAAAATATATATTATAATAATTTTCTATTTTAATCTCAACTCATTTCATCTCATCTCATTTTAATCTAAAAACAAGTTAGTTCTAAATTACAGACTTATTTCACCTATATTTTTCTCATTGTGCTAATGTAAATATGTAATATTGTCTGTTGAACCCAAGGTTTCAAGTCTCGTATTTACGTATAAATTTTGATGATAACAAATAATAATGAAAACTCAAGCTCAAGTTGTCTATGCATGAAGGGAGCTAAACACATCAAGAAATCAAGCATGAGCAAGAAAGATATCAAGTCTACAAATGAAGCTCATAGATTATTTTTGTACATCTCTTGATAAAATTAGAAATTGGATTAAGGCTCCAAATTACTCTTTTTTTCTCATAAAACATCAAATTACTTTTTCCACATATGCAAGACATTTTTAAATGTCTTAGTTTTGAAAATTATGTTTTTCGCATGTGCATAACACCATCAAACAAAATAATTTCGAAAATTATATTTTTTTATAAAAACTTGATTTTATAAGATGATTGATTATCATATTTGACATGTGCATATTTTGTTTGAAAGTCTTGAAGGGAGGTGGTGTGTTTTTTTGACAAATGCAAAAGGTAGATGATTTTGTTTGGAAATCTTAAAGGGTGGTTGTGTGTTTTTTTGACAAATATAAAAGATAGATAATTTGTTTGAAAATCTTAAAGGGTGGTTGTGTGTTTTTTTGACATATGCAAAAAGAAGATGATTTGGTTTGAAAAATAAATCATGCTCATTTTGTCTTGTATGAAAAGCAAAAGATTAGGTTTGATTTCTTTGAAAAATGAATGGAGTTGTCTTTGACAAATGCAAAAAGGAAATGTTTTTATTTGAATTTTTTGAAAAGTGAATAGTGCTCTTATTTGACATGGGAATCTTTTCAAATTTGAAATTGAAGACTCATTTACCTATAAATAGCTCACTTGAGTTTTGCAAAAATCACAACAAGAGCTTACACATCTATTGCTAAATTTTGCATCATTCTTTCAAAGCTCTCATTCTCTCTTTTCTAAAGTTTTGAGCCTTAATTCTTGTTCTTGTTGAGAGAGATATAGTTTGTGCTGTATTGTTCTTATTTCACTCATTGAGGAGTGTTTTCTGATAGCCTACCCACTATCAATTCTTGTATCAGTAAGAGGGTGTGTATAACCCTTGTGTGTGTAGAAGGTGTTCTACACGGGGAATAGTTAAATCACCAAGTGTGAGGTGATTGGAAGTAAGAGGGTGCGTATAACCCTTGTGTGTGTAGAAGGTGTTCTACACAGGGAATAGTTGAATCACCAAGTGTGAGGTGATTGGAAGTGTAGAGGGTGTTCTACACGGATTCTTTGGAGCGGTGCTGCTCAAAAGTGTAATAGGTTTCTATCTCCACCTAAAGGAGATTGAATAGTGGATTTGGGAATCCTCAAGGGGTAGCTTGAGGCGAGGACGTAGGCAGTGGGGTTGAACCTCGTAAAAATACTGAGTTTGCTTTCTCTTACCCTACTCTTTATATTTCCTACTGCTTTATATTTTGGTTATATTTTATATTGTATATTTAGTTTATAAGTATTAATTTTTTAATATAACCCAATTCACCCCCCCTCTTGTGTTAGTCATCTGGGCAACAATTGGTATCAGAGCTAGAGCTCTATTATAAGATTAACTATCTTTTGAGTTAAGATCTTATGGCTAACATTGCAGCTTCATTTGGTGAAGGTCAATCTAGCAGTCGGCCTCCACTCTTTTGCGGAGACAATTACTCATTCTGGAAAGTTAGAATGAGAATATTCCTTCAGTCTCAAGGCCGAGAAATCTGGAAATGCATTGTAAATGGACCTTATATTCCAACAAAAGTGGTTGATGGAGTAAATGTCAAAAAGGAAGAAGAAGAGTTTGATCGTGAAGACGATAGACTTTATACTTTGAATTTAACTGCTATGAATTTATTATATAATGCTCTTAATGGTAATGAGTTTAATAGAGTAATGACTTGCACTACAGCAAAGGAAATTTGGGATAACTTGGAAGTTACTTATGAAGGAACTTCTCAAGTCAAGGAATCAAAAATTTATATTCTTACTCATGAATATGAAATGTTTAAGATGAATGATGATGAATCTATTCCTAGTATGCACACTCGTTTTACTAACATCATAAACAGCTTGACAGCTCTTGGCAAAGTTTATTCCAAAGTGGAGATAGTAAGAAAAATTCTCAACTCTCTACCAAAACGTTGGGAGTCAAAAGTGACAGCGATTCTTGAAGCTAGAGACCTCAAGAAGCTCGAAGTGAATGAACTCATCGGGTCACTTATCACCCATGAGTACACATTGAAAAGAGGAGAAGAAGAAGGAAATTCAAAGAAGAGTTTGGCACTTAAAGCTATTCCACATGAAAGTGAAAGTGATGAAGATGAGGAAAATGACGACAAAGATGAAGAAGTTGCGATGATAATAAAAAGAATTCAGAGGTTCTTAAAGAAAAATAAAACTCCTCCAAGGAAATCCTTCAATAAGTTTTCCAAGAAAGATTCAGGTAAAAATGACACTTTAATTTGTTATAAATGCAATAAACCTGGTCATATCAAGCCAGATTGTCCTCTGCTAAAGAAAGATCGAAACAAAGGCAAAAAAGCAATGAAAGCTACGTGGAATGATGATTCAAGTAGCTCAGATAGTGAAGCAAGTAATGGAGAATCAGCAAATCTTTGTCTTATGGCTAAAGATGACATTGAGGTAACAAATTTTGATAATATTGAAGATCCTTCATATGAAGAATTGCAAAATGTTTTAGAAGAGGTATATGAGGAATTTGAAAAATTGGGTATCAAGTATACTGCTTTGAAAAAGAAAAATTCTTCTTTAACAAACGAAATTGATATTTTAAGAAAAGAAAGTATTGTTTTGAAAGATGAAAATCTTGAGTTGAAGAAAAAGAAAACTGATTTAGAAAATATTATTGAAAACTTTACGAATGGAAAAAGAAATTTTGAAAAACTTCTTGGTAGTCAAAGATGTGTTTTTGACAAGACAGGCTTGGGATATATGCCAAAACAAAAATACAAATCTTATAAAAACTTCTTTGATAACCCTTTTACATCAAAGTCCAATATTCAAAATTCTTTTCATAAAAATAATTTTGTTAAAAAAGGATACTATTATAATCACTCAAGTTATTCATATATGTCACATGCTATTTGCAATTTTTGTAATAGCAATGGTCATAATTATCATGCTTGTCCTATTAGAAGAAAACATACAATGACTATTAGGGCCATATGGGTACCTAAAAATCTTATTTATTCTAATACTAATAAATAAAGGACCCAAAGAACTTGGGTACCAAGAATTGTTTTTAATTGCTTTTGTAGGTATGCATGAAGTATTCTACATGTAAAAATAAATGGTTTTTAGATAGTGGATGTTCAAGACACATGACGGGAGACGAGACTAAGTTCTTTGATCTTAGATCTAAAGAAGAAGGACACGTGACATTTAGAGACAACTCGAAAGGGAAGATCGTGGGAATAGGTAAAATATGTTGAGCAACCTTCAGGTTTTGAAAATCATATTTCTCCAAATCATGTTTTCAAACTCACAAAAGTATTATATGGACTCAAACAAGCTCCTAGAGCATGGTACGAGAGACTCAGTGGTTTCTTGATTGAAAAAGGCTTTTCAAGAAGAAAAATTGATACAACTCTTTTCATTAAATAAGAAAATGATGATACTCTTTTGATTCAGATTTATGATATAATATTCGGTGCTACTAACGAAAATATGTGCCAAGTTTTTGCTAAGACTATGCAGGAAGAATTTGAAATGAGCATGATGGGAGAGCTTACATTCTTTCTCGGATTGCAAATTAAGCAAGCAAAAAGTGGAATATTCATCAATCAATCAAAATATATTAAGGAATTGCTGAAAAAGTTTGGGATGGAAGGTGCTAAGGAAACTGGAACACCAATGAGCTCATCCACTAAACTTGCTAAAGATGAATCCGGTAAATCAGTTGACTCAAAGGTATATCGAGGTATGATTGGTAGTTTATTATATTTGATAAACTAGTAGACTTGATATTATGTTCAATATATGTTTATGTGCACGTTTTCAATCATTTCCGAAACAATCTCATTTGATTGCAGTCAAGCGGATTTTTAGATATTTTGCCAGTACCCTTGACTTAGAGTTATGGTATCCTAAACACATTTCTTTCGATCTTACTAGTTATTTAGGTACCGATTATACTAGTTGCAAAGATGATCGAAAAATTTTTAGTAGAACATGTCATTTCTTAGGTCATGCACTAGTTTCCTGGTTTAGTAAAAAATAAAATTCTGTTGCACTATCTACTGCTGAGGCAGAATATGTTGCTGCGGGTAGTTGTTGTGCCCAAGTTCTTTACATGAAGCAACAACTTGAGGATTTTAAACGTATGTACAATCACATTCCAATCAAATGTGATAATACAAGTGCTATAAATCTTTCAAAGAATCCAATACAACAATCTCGGACCAAACATATTGATATTAGATATCATTTTCTTAGAAATCATGTGCAGAAGGGTGATATTGCATTAGAATTCACTAGTACACATGATCAATTGGCAGACATTTTTACAAAACCCCTACCAGAAGATAGACTACGCATGATTAGAAGAGAAATAGGAATTATGCATGCCATCAATATCTGCTAGATACTTTTATTCCATTAACTCAAATGACCTACAGAAACTTGAGACGTTTAGCCTCATCATTCAAATGCATTTGCTCCTCATAAATCATCATGCCATCCTTGTCTAAAGGATTAGGCAATCGAAATGCAGAGGCAAGTAAGGATTTTAAATCCTTATTCTGTTGTTTTAAGTCTACTATTTTTTTGTTAGACTCTTGAACAAGTCGTTGAAGAATATCGATCTTCTCATTAAGCTTCTCTATCTCGCGGGTTTTGGACTGCAACCGAGCGGAAAAAGCAACTATGGAAGATGAGTATCGAGTCCCGAGACCCACAAGCTCGTAAATGGCGTCATGATCTGATTTATTAGCTAAATCAGTCTCTTGTTGCTTCATGGCACCCACGACAGATGCAGAAATAGATTGAGACTGAGGTGAAGGATACCTCAAATCTTGATCAAGAGAATCACTAAAGGGAAATCTACGAGCCATTGAAAATTTGTAAAGTGAGAATGAAGATGAACTACAATAATGAGAAGAAGATTTGATGCGGATTAGATAAAACTAAGGATTGCTTTTATAAAGATGGAAATAAGTAAAAGACAAACTGACATCTCTTCAAATCTTACTTAGTCAAGCTTACAAGATATGCCGGATGCATATTGTCAAAAGTTACCGAACTAAGCTAGCGAGATTAATTATAATTGTCCCTGTTTCTCTCGTGAAACGCTGCCATTATCTGCTGATGTTGACTCTGTGCTTGAACTCTTACTCGTTCCGATTCCTCTATTTGAAGTTTCAGAATACGAGCCAATTCCGTCAAATCTTTATTTTCTTGCTTTAACCTCTTATTCTTTCTGCCTTTATTTACAAGCTTTTGATGCAGAACAGATATTTGATTGTTAAGTCGATCAACCTCATTTGCCCTCGCTAGTAATCTCCGAGACATGGTCGTAACAGAGGCAGCATATTGAGCACTGAGAGTTCTTGATGCTGCAACAACCTCAGAATCAGTTCTATTTGAAAAATGCATCTCTGCTTCTATCATGGTATTGACAACCTCATGAGATAAAATGACTGGTTGAGACGGTTCCTGATTCAAATCCGGAAGATTATTAGATGAAATTTTCTCCGCCATTCTATCGTTTTGAATAAACAGAAACCGGATCAATGAGTGGGGTGAAAATTTATTTGAGTATCCAACAGGTGAAAACGGTCTTTTAAACGACAACTTTCAAATCTCGATAATATTTAATTTTTCAATAATATCACGCGGATTTGAATCTGCTTTCGCACCGACTGCTAGAGCTAGGCCACCTTTGCAGGTTTTATCAGACACGCGTGGCTCCGCACCGAACTGTCAGAGTTAGACTTCCAACATTTGCAGGTTTTGTCGGACATGCATGGCTCTACACCGCATTGCCAGAGCTAGGCTTGCAGCTTTTGCTGTCTTTGTCGGACACGGATAATTTTAATTATTCAACTTCAAATCTCTGGAATATCTAATTCGTCAATAACATCAAGCGGATTTAAATCTTTTTCCGCACCGAGATGATAAAATTCGGCTTCAACCTTTGCAGGTTTTGTCGGGCACGGGTGGTTCCAACTTTTACTCTCTAACGCACCGTTTTATTTGGTTATTGCTTATTACGGGAAAAAATCTTATTGAAACCAATTACGGTTCCTTTTTAATGATGCCAAAAGGGGGAAAAGTCTTATACTAGTATTATACTACCCTGTTATATATGCTAGAATCATGTTTATATTTTTCTTGAAATACTAACACATATTTTCAGGGGGAGCTTAAGTATTACTGCAGGTCGCAGATTTCTACTAAGTATTTGTCATCATCAAAAAGGGGGAGATTGTTGAACCCAAGGTTTCAAGTCTCGTATTTACGTATAAATTTTGATGATAACAAATAATAATGAAAACTCAAGCTCAAGTTGTCTATGCATGAAGGGAGCTAAACACATCAAGAAATCAAGCATGAGCAAGAAAGATATCAAGTCTACAAATGAAGCTCATAGATTATTTTTGTACATCTCTTGATAAAATTAGAAATTGGATTAAGGCTCCAAATTACTCTTTTTTTCTCATAAAACATCAAATTACTTTTTCCACATATGCAAGACATTTTTAAATGTCTTAGTTTTGAAAATTATGTTTTTCGCATGTGCATAACACCATCAAACAAAATAATTTCGAAAATTATATTTTTTTATAAAAACTTGATTTTATAAGATGATTGATTATCATATTTGACATGTGCATATTTTGTTTGAAAGTCTTGAAGGGAGGTGGTGTGTTTTTTTGACAAATGCAAAAGGTAGATGATTTTGTTTGGAAATCTTAAAGGGTGGTTGTGTGTTTTTTTGACAAATATAAAAGATAGATAATTTGTTTGAAAATCTTAAAGGGTGGTTGTGTGTTTTTTTGACATATGCAAAAAGAAGATGATTTGGTTTGAAAAATAAATCATGCTCATTTTGTCTTGTATGAAAAGCAAAAGATTAGGTTTGATTTCTTTGAAAAATGAATGGAGTTGTCTTTGACAAATGCAAAAAGGAAATGTTTTTATTTGAATTTTTTGAAAAGTGAATAGTGCTCTTATTTGACATGGGAATCTTTTCAAATTTGAAATTGAAGACTCATTTACCTATAAATAGCTCACTTGAGTTTTGCAAAAATCACAACAAGAGCTTACACATCTATTGCTAAATTTTGCATCATTCTTTCAAAGCTCTCATTCTCTCTTTTCTAAAGTTTTGAGCCTTAATTCTTGTTCTTGTTGAGAGAGATATAGTTTGTGCTGTATTGTTCTTATTTCACTCATTGAGGAGTGTTTTCTGATAGCCTACCCACTATCAATTCTTGTATCAGTAAGAGGGTGTGTATAACCCTTGTGTGTGTAGAAGGTGTTCTACACGGGGAATAGTTAAATCACCAAGTGTGAGGTGATTGGAAGTAAGAGGGTGCGTATAACCCTTGTGTGTGTAGAAGGTGTTCTACACAGGGAATAGTTGAATCACCAAGTGTGAGGTGATTGGAAGTGTAGAGGGTGTTCTACACGGATTCTTTGGAGCGGTGCTGCTCAAAAGTGTAATAGGTTTCTATCTCCACCTAAAGGAGATTGAATAGTGGATTTGGGAATCCTCAAGGGGTAGCTTGAGGCGAGGACGTAGGCAGTGGGGTTGAACCTCGTAAAAATACTGAGTTTGCTTTCTCTTACCCTACTCTTTATATTTCCTACTGCTTTATATTTTGGTTATATTTTATATTGTATATTTAGTTTATAAGTATTAATTTTTTAATATAACCCAATTCACCCCCCCTCTTGTGTTAGTCATCTAGGCAACATTGTCCATAAATCTTTAGATTAACATTTTTTTTAATTTTGGAAAAGATCTTTAGATAGACTTTTGTATTCTTAATGGAAAATCTTTAGATAGAAATTGCGGTGTTTTGAATAATTAATTAATACGTGCCATTGTATAATAGGTAGTATCGTTTTTATAAATTAAAAAAAAAAATACCGACAATGTTTTATTTTACGCCAGAAAAACTGACGTGTATGCTTGTCGATATATGAGGCACGGTTCTCTCGTTCTGTAGTCCCCCAATCAAGATCGAGGAAACTCCCCAAACACCGCTCCCAAAACACTCTCCGATCTTCCTCTTCGATTCGGATTTCTGATACCAGCGAAGATGAACGACGCCGATGTATCCAAGCAGATCCAGCAGATGGTCAGGTTCATCCTCCAGGAAGCCGAGGAGAAGGCCAACGAGATCTCTGTTTCCGCCGAAGAAGTACGCCCAAATTCTCTCTATTTCCACTGCCTTCGGGTTTTGTCAATCCCAATATTTTGAATTTTTCTTGGATTTCAGTCTCACTTTGTTTCTTACATACTGTATTTTTGAACGCATTTATTTGTATGTACTGTAGAAAGGATTTTGTAATTGGTCGTTTATTCTTGGTGGCAGGAATTCAATATCGAGAAGTTGCAACTTGTTGAGGCAGAAAAGAAAAAGATCAGGCAAGAGTATGAGCGGAAAGAGAAGCAAGTTGACGTTCGAAAGAAGATGTAATTTTTTGTAATTCGTTTTTGACTTCTCATTATATTCGTGCAACTACTTTATTTCCTCACATTTTGTTGTCAGGATAGGTTTTAAGTAGGATTTCAACTGCTACAATTATAAAAATTGGATTTTGCTGGAAAATAGCTTGTGGAAATTAGTTCTTTTTTGGAAGAAAATTATCGAGATAGGACTTAGGAGTGCTGTTAGTTGTTTTGTCGGTAATGCGGTTCTGTTTGACTTTGTTATGAATGTACCGAATGGTGGGAATGCAATTTTTAAGAAGGTTTTTTTTGCCACAATTATAGGAATTGGACTTTTCTGGAAAAAAAGCTTTTGGAAATTAGTTCTTATTTGAAAGAAAATTATCGAGATAGGAGTGCTGTTAGTTGGTAATTAGTTATCATGTTGGTGTGTTTCAGCGAGTACTCAATGCAGCTTAACGCTTCCCGGATAAAGGTTCTTCAAGCTCAAGATGATGTAGTTAATTCCATGAAAGAGGCGGCATCGAAGGAGCTTTTGAATGTGAGCAATGATCACCATGTATATAAAAGGCTTCTGAAAGATCTGATTGTTCAGGTCAGCAAACCCAACATCCTGAATTTGTGTCTTGCATACCGTTTCTATCTGCTTGCATTAACATGTATAAATCCTTTAGTTTTTTTCACGGTTCATGGATAGTTTTTGTCTCTAAATAGGTTAGAGTAAATTAGATTATTTCCTGACTAGAGAAATAGATTTATCAGACATTACATTTAGTATATGCATATAAACCCTTAGGGGTTGGCTCAAGTGGTAAAGGCCTTAGTCTTGGTGGCATGCTCCCTCCAAGTCTACGGTTCGAATGCTCGTGTTCAAACAATTTGTAAGGGCCATCAAACTAGGGGAACTTCTCCTTGAATTACCCAATTTGAACTTGTGGACTCCTTGTCGAGAGCCTATGCACTGTTGGAATTAGTCGGGACTTTGTTCTTGGGCACCCGGTGCCAATAAAAAAAAAGTATATGCATATAAACTCTTCCCCCATCTTTGAGGAATAATTAGTTGTCAAAGTAGATTGAACACTTCCCTTATCAACTCCAAGAACTGTTGAAAAAGCGTAAACTGGAATTACTATCATCGCTTGAGTTTTCATAATCATATTTGGTGATGGTCTTGTATCTATTCTTAAATGGATTGTGGCTATTTATGCTACAAGAGAATTGAATCCATATTATCTTCAATGGATGCTGAAAAGAGTTCTAATCGCTACGAGTTTGAGAAGATTTTGTCGGGAGATTAGCTATAAGCAGTAGCTTGGATTACTGATCTTGCTGCTAAGAGAATTATTCTGTGTTGCAGAGTTTGCTCAGGCTAAAAGAGCCTGCTGTCTTACTGCGTTGTCGCGAAAATGATCTTCACTTGGTGCAGTCTGTCATGGATTCTGCAGCGCAGGAATACTCTGAGAAAGCAAACGTTCATCCACCTGAGATCATAGTCGACAACAAGATCTTTCTTCCACCCGCTCCTAGCCATCATGATTCCCATGTTTCTTCCTGGTAAGTTTTGAGTTTTCATTGATACGCTAAAAGTTTCATGATTCAATTTTTTATTCTTTTTCGCCAATCATTCTTCTTGAAGGATGTTTGGGGCTTTGTAAAGGGTCCAGCTGAGTTGTACCAGGTTATTGAAGTTGACTTGCTAACTTATTATGTTCTCAATATATATCAGGAAAAACATCTCATGTCTCGAATGGTCTCTTTCTCTTTATTATACAATATATGTTGATGGAAAAGCACGTATAAAAAAAAATATGTTGATGGAAAAGCCTTCTGACCATTTTTATTGTTGTTCAGCTCTGGAGGTGTAGTGTTGGCTTCTCGAGATGGGAAGATTGTCTTTGAGAACACCCTTGATGCACGGTTGGATGTTGTATTCCGTAATAAGCTTCCAGAGGTATTTCCAGTTTAAACTGTGGATATTTATACTTGCATTACATAAATACATACATAGACATACTTACATCAATGCATTTGTTTTTTATTGGTAGTCAATTATTTTTACCGTGGATCAGTACCAATGATGATTACTTTCTTCACTCTAGTTATTACACACGGTTGTTAAATGGGACCACCTCATCCGAGACTTTCTGCTGTACCTATATTCTTCTTTTTTGATCTGCAATGATCCCATCTTATAGAGTTAGAATGATAACAGTGCACGGTGAGACTGCAATTTAACGAAGTTTATATTTTTCTTGTTGCAGATCCGCAAGTGGCTATGTAGTCAGATTGTGGCCTGACGGGTTGAATTGTGTTGTTTTCTTGGCCCTAAATTTTTCAACTCCTAAGATTGGTTTTTAACGATAATATCTATTGTCCAATTGCTTTTTTTCAATATTTTCTTTCTCTTGTTTGCTGAATAACATTATGTACTAAAGTTAGTGTAGATGTTTTCAGTTTCGTGCTTATATCGTTTGGGGTCATGGAACAGTACCTTATTATTCTAAGTGATAACCCTAATAAAAGCTACCGGCTTTAGCATCTCTGTTATTTGTCCACCGCTTTGCTTTCAGCTGATGCTACTATGCAAACTTGGCACGGTTCTATGTGGCTTTATGAATTCAAATTGTCCAATGCCCTCGACCCCTTGAATGATGCTATGAGTTAATTTTCCAGAAGTGTGTTTAAGCCTGGTTCACATTTTGCATTGATGTGGCCAAATAATCAATTAATAAATCTCTTTGGGAGGAATGATGGCTTTTGTCGCTGCTAAGGTAAAGCTAGAATTCGCAATTTTGATCCTGTTATGAACCTACCCTTTGACAACTTCTGCTTCTCCTCCTCTCCCTTCAAAGAAAAAGCCTGTCTAAGAAGTAAGAAATGATCCAACAACAAAATGATCTAACTCTGAACTTGTTAGCTTGACTAATTATTTTTAGCATTTATTTAGTTATATGCACGATATTTTGTTCTGAAAAATGAAGTTTCCCACTCTAAAACTTATATTTAGGCTAAAAAATGTATTTATTTGCGACAGAAAAACCAATCAATCAATGAGAAGTTGAAAACCAAATGGCCATGCAAAACCAAACCAAACAAAAAACAACTGGGAAAACCAAAAGTAGCAATTCTTTTGGTGAAACGGTTGGTTTGATTCTCACAATTTCAAAACTAACTTGTCTCGGTTTGATTTACTAGTACGTCCAAAATTGAGTTGAACCGAATTGATTGCATCCCCAAGAGCACTCATATCCAACCTCTCATATTACTATTGTGGTTATTATTTAGGGACCAAAATAACTTATTTTGACCCTATATTCGGTCTCACATTTTAACTGCGTGGATGACCTTTGTTACAATCATCTCCCATATATGAGAGACGATTGTTCATGGTTAACCCCAACGAGAATCACTCATAATCCATCTCTCACTATCTTGAGTCCTCTCCACTGCAGTCTACCTCATTTGTCTCCATTTCTGTACTCCATCACCTGTAATTTCTTCCTCACTTTCACTATATTTCGTACTGGTAAGATCAAAACAATCCCATTTTTCATGATATGCGAGTTTCGAGCCCTCTCTTTAGGGTTACACTGAACCCTTCCATTCCTTTAATAATGGTTGATTTTGGTTTGTTCTAAGGTTTATATTGTTGTCGATTGAATTGATTTTGGGGCTATCAAGTGGGTTGCTTTCATGGGATTTTGTGGGTCTCTAATTTTGGCTTGTTCCCTTGCGGATTTGGTTGATATTGTTGTGGATTTTGGCATTTATTGTTGTGGATTTTGTGGGTCTTTGATATCGATTGGATTGATGCTCGACCCTGAAACTAGGATTTTTTTGCATCCGTTAGAGCATCCCCATTGGTCTCATCAAACCAATCATCAAATACAAATTTGATGATTTATGTTAAAAATTACTCTACATTAGTCTCATCAAATTCTATTTCTTAAACGATGAGCTACAGTAAAAGTAACCAAACCCTTCAAATTTGAAGGGTTACTATTCACCCTTCAACTTATTTGTTTAATATATTTTATTTCTCCTACATCTTTCCCTCCTTTTAAAAAAATATTATTATATTATTATTTTGATGAGTCTAATGATGAATTCAATGTGGAATTATGATGAGTATGGTATATGCATCTCATCAAATTTGTACTTCTTATCAAATTTTGATGATTTGTTTGATGAGACCAATATGAATGCTCTTAGTTTATTTAATCCCTATATATTATTTGCATTCCCGAAACTATGGATTTTGGCTTGTGTTGATGTCGATTTGGTTGTTGCTTAATTTTCCCTTGGTGTGGATGTTATAGGTTTGTTGTGAATTGTTGCTCCTGTGCTAATTGTCGTGATTTGTTGCTTAATGTCGATTGTCATCCTATTGTTTAATGCTGATTGTTGTGGAATTTTGTGAATTGTTGTAGAAGTATTTAATTTGTTGCAGGATTTTTAATTTTTTATGAGGTTTGCATCTATACAATGAGTCTAATTTATATATATAAGTTATATTTGTTTTAGTTTTAAGTATTTACATGGATCTGGTTGTCTTGAGTGTTTGTAATGTCTACTTATTCTACTAGGTAAATTGTTGTGGGGAAGACCTAGAGTGTTTGTAATGTTTTCGAACATTATTTGTTACTAACGTCTACTGCTTATTTGTTTGGGTTATAAACTGTTAGTAATATAAACTGCTTATTTAGTTTTAATTATAGATTTGCTTATTTGTTTCTAATGTCTACTGCCTATTCAATTTTGGGTGTTTAAAATAGTTGAAAAAAGTTTATTTTATAAATAACAAATATAGGGATTTCGAAAAACAACTTCTAATTAAAACATAGACCATTTTTAAAGATAAAAAGTTTGTTTTGTATTAGAGATGCACATACCTATCATTATTCAATTATATTCGGATTTTTGAGGGATATAGTGCAAGTGCATTGATCCGAGTTATATGTTTAATACTCCTATCCCTCATCTCCCTACACTATTATAGATGCATTGATTTCTAATGGAAGAAGATCAACCATTTCTGATTTCGGATTGTTGTGGATCAACCAGAATCTACACTATTATTAATACTCCTATCCCTCCTCTCACTACACTATTATCACCACACCATTTATCAATTCCTATCCCTCCTCTAAAAATAACACTATTATCCATCCTCTCACTACACTATTATCAACTCCTGGTTGCATGCTCTATTTTTTTTATTTGGGTACTTTTTTGCTGCATGTTGGTGCTAAATTGATCTGTCCTGCTGCATTTTGTATGTTTGCGAATAGTTATTTGATTTTGAGTGTTTTACTTCGTATCGAGTCTCTCTAGGGATGGATGTCTAGACTTTAGGTTGTAGGTTGTGATGAGTAGACTCAATTAACGAGTGTTCAAATATGGGGAGACATTGATATGACAGGGTAATCCATGAAACCTGAATGACCAGCAATTGGCAACCGATTTTCACGGCTTTGCAGTCATTCATGCATGTCTTATGTCGGGCAACTGATATTACGTTAACATTTTATCACTCCGAGCCTCGTTACAATTAATCTACATACCTTCGCGTGTTTCATAGATTCTTTGTGTATTTTGTTACTTTGTTTTTTACAAACTGGAAGAAGAAAAAAAAACCCAATGCCTGAGTCAAGTGGTAGCACAAAGAGTGTCATGCTCAAGAAACATGCGTCTCAACGAATACTCAGTGTGTTTTGGTGGCATTAAAGCTTCTTGACGCACACACCAATGAGAATGATGACCGTCGATTTTTCGGTTTTCAAAATTATGATGTTAGTTCTCACATCTGTTTTAGTTGTTTCCCAAAATTTCTTTTTGTAACCATTTATAATTAATTGTAAATTCAATGAAGGTTGGTCAGACGTGCAGATTCTTTTGCTGGTATGACCTTGAAATACCTCCATATGGACAAAAGACAATTAAAAAAAATAAAAAAAAAATGATCTTTTGAAGATACAAGCCTCATTGGATGTTCAAAGTAGCAGACACCATTTGGAAATTAAAGTGGAGAGGCGTAAGCAAATGGTAGAGAAGACAAGTTTTTTATTTTGTATTTTAATGAGTTGGTTAATTATAATACTTTTGTATTTTGACAAATTGTGAGATATATACCACTCATTGGATTGTAATTATACAACTTAATTACATGGATGTTTTGTAAAATTTAATTGTTTAGAAATTTTTTTTTGGTACTTATTCCTTTAATTATTAAACACTACATAGTATAGGTTAATATTTTTTTTAGGTTGATTTATTATCGTATTAAATTTAGGTACTCAAAAATCTCGTAATTCAAAAAATTTTATACTTAGAATATTTTTGTAGCCAATTAAGATTGGAAATAATTAAATGAGGAAAAAGATAAAATAGTAAGTGGTTAAGAATGAAAATAGAGGTAACAGAAAAATATAATAAAGAAATAATTTAATAATGTTATTTTAATATATAAAAAAAAGTATAGGAGATGAGATGTAGGAGGTTTTTTGAAGATGGTTAAAATTTTAAAAAAATATATATAGGGATTTAGTTTTTGGTTAAAATTTAGAAACAAATATGAAAGAGTAGATGTGAGTGTTCTAAAGCATCCCTCTAGTGCACATGGCAAAAATACTATTTTCATGAAAATGCTAATTCAGATTTAATTCAACGGGATTATTGGCTTACAATAAGCAACGTTATTATAAACCATCAAAATTCAAATGAATTTTGAAACGAATTCAAACCATGAGTTGAAAAATGGGGAATTCTTTAAAAGTGAAGTGTGATTTTTTTATACAATTCAAAACTCTCTTGGACGTTAAGATAAGACGAGATGAGATATTTGTGAATAATTTATAAATAATAGTAAAATTATTTAAATTAAGATATTTTATAAAATTTTGAAAAAATGAAAGAGAACAAATTGAATAAAATATTATAACATTAAAATATTATTAGTATCAATTTTTCGAATCCTATTTTTATTTTGAGGTTTGAAAAATAAATTTTATTTTTTAATTGAAGTTTAAAAAAGTTGTAATGATTAGGTAATTAATAGATGACAATTTTAATATTTGAAATTGAAAATTATTTGTATTTGAATAATATTTGAATATTGAGATAAGATGAGATGAAATGAGATTGAATGAGATCTCATTTCATCTAGATGAGATAAGACCATCTCATTATCCTAATAAGACATGAAAAAAATTAAGATTATGTTTGGATGTTGAGATAATCTCATACGTTGATTTGTGAATACTAATATTTTGTGGGTATATGCTTGAATATAAATAGATTAAATATGTGTCTAAATATATGAATTAGGTTGAGATGAGTTCAAGTCTGGTTTGTTTTTATAGATGAGTTAAAAGTTAAAAAAAGAATAATATATTATTATAATATATTTTTCTAATATTAATTTTGTTTTGGGGTTTGAAAAAGTTGAATTGTTTATTTTATTTTGTATGAGAATTTGAAAAAGTGTAATAATGAGTTTGATATGAGATAATTTGAAAAAACAAATTTAGGCAAATGAGATGATATGAGAATTTTGTGAATAGTAATAAAATGTAGGGTTGAACATCGATAATGTCGAAGTCCTGAGTGCCTTACCTTTGATTCTGATTTGCGTCGCCTTGACTCCGACTCCGACTCCGACTCCGACTTATTGGAGAGTCGAAGCAGAGTCAAATTTAGGGTTTTTTCTTAACCTATTGGAAATTTCAATTTGACAATATTGGACTCTCACTAATTAGGTTTGGACTTCCAAATTTCATTTTTTTTAAACAAATATTTTTTCATTCAATTTTATTAGAGCATAACCAAAACTGAAAAAAGAATCATTGTACAAATTATTTTTATATTAAAATAGTATTATATGTTATTATATATTTTTTTTGGGGGTATATTTTATTATATTTTAATGTTTATACATTAGTATTACATGTCATTATATATTGATTATTATGGATTACTAGTACACGTTAGTATACTTTAGTTATTATATGTTTGTATACATGTTATTATAAATTTATATGTTTGTGTTTGTACACAATACATTAGTATTAAATATTATTATACATTAATTATATAAGTAGTTTATTATACATTAAGATTTATACATTAGTATTTATTCATTAGTTGTTATTATACATTAGTGTTTGTTTTTGGGGAAATACATTAGTGTTATATAATAATAATAGTTAATAGTACCGTGTTAATATATACTAAACTATTATTAGTAAATTTACTCTATTTAAATTTACTCTATTTATATTACAGTATAAGCATATTATTTTATAATAATATCCTCATACATGTGTATTATTGAATCTAATTAACTATATAAGTTACAGTTATATACAGAGATATATTATTAATATATAAAAATATATTTTTTTTTATAAAATACATACAATATCATAGTCAGAATCAGAGTCGATACATCACCACCTTTAACTTCGACTTTTTTGGTTGAAAAGGTTCCAACTCCGATCGGGGTTAATGCAAATCGAAGGCAGACTCATATTTTTAGATTTTTGCTCAATTCTAATAGATGGTTTGTGAATAATAGTAAAATAATTTGAATTAAATATTTCTTAAGTTTTGAAAAAGGAGAGAAAAAAATTGATTAGAAAATTATTAAATAGTGTTAGAATATAATTTTTTTTATTATTTTATTTTAAAATTTGAAAATTTTGAAATATTTTTTATTTTTTTATTTAAAAGTCTGAAAAAGTTATGATAATTAATTTGAAAGTGTTTGTATTTAAGTGCTATTTGGAAAGTAAATGAGATTAAGTTGAAATAAAATTAAATAAAAATTATTTTCAAACATTCTCTTTTTTTATAAAAATTTGAAAAAACAGTAATTACAAGAAATAATTTTACGGTTGTCAGTAATTCACTGAAATCCTAGCCCGGTAAAGCAAAAATTTTCAAAGGTACAAGAAAAACGGCATCATTTAGTCGAGAAAAAAATCACTTTAAAAAACACTTTATTTATAGGATAATATTATATATAGTCTATTTTTATTAACTCTTTTACAATTCAAATAATAAATAAATCTTAATTTTAAAATAAAAGTAACTAAAATATCTTTATTTTATAAATAAACAAATTTTAAAATGTAAAAAACTCATTTTATTTACGAATAATTTTATAGGGAGTCAATTTTAAAAATTCGACTTTAATTTTAAATCAACGGATCTCATTAGATCCATAAAAATAAGATTGAAAGTAAAAGGATTTTTTTTTTTATCAATTAAAGTCGACTGTCTGAAAACAATTTTCTATAAAATTACTATTCATTTATTCATAAAATTAAAGAATTTCATTTAGACAATTCATAAATATATAAGGATTCTTTTCTACCGGCTCGTCAGTCATTACTCGTTATTCATAAATTTATATATTTGTGTTTGTACGCAATACATTAGTATTAAATATTATTATACATTAATTATATAATTAGTTTATTATACATTAAGATTTATACATTAGTATTTATACATTAATTGTTATTATACATTAGTGGGTTTTTTAAGGGAGGGGGGGGGGGAAATACATTAGTGTTATATAATAATAATAGTTAATAGTACCGTGTTAATATACACTAAACTATTATTAGTAAATTTACTCTATTTATATTACGGTATGAGCATATTATTTAAGGTATAATAATAAGAGAGTTGTTTGTTTGATCTGATGAAGCCAAAAGATTTGATGATTCAGACTCTTCGTGATGAAGGGAATCACTAGAGCCAAACTCACTTCGATCCATTTCTGAATGATTCAAAGAATCTTCAGAATCACTTTTATTTGAAAAATAAGAACTAGACAAATCCGTCTCTGAGTGTTCGTAAGGATCACTCGAGATGTATCTATCTATTTCCTCAGAGGAGGAATGGTCAGAAAAAGTTTCTAATAAAATATCCTTAGAGATGAGGGCAGAGATACTGGGTTTTTCAGGATTAGGGCATTTAATTCCCTTATGTCCCTTTTTACCGCAGTTGTAACATCTCTTGAGGGATGGCTTTAAAGATTTTTTAAAAATTCTTTTGTTAGAAGAATTTTTAATGATTTTATCACGGGTTTTAGAAATTCTTTTTTCTCCGTGAAATTTCTTTTTCAAATGCTTCCTTTTGGGAGGAGCACTGAAAGACATTAAAGAATCTGTAGATTCATCAGTGGGGAAGTTGAAAAGCTCAAGTCAATTTCCTATGAAGAATCGGAAATTGACTGTCTATCAACTTCCTGGAGGGAAGTTGATATCATGGTAACTTCCAGTGGGGAAGTTACCTGTCTTTCAATTTCCTGAAAGGAAATTGAATGACTATCACTGTCAATTTCCATTTCGGAAATTGACTGTTTATCATCTTCCAGTGGGGAAGATGATTCAATAGTATCTTCCTGGAGGGAAGATACATCAATAGTAACTTTCATTTCGAAAGTTACTGATCTATCAACTTCCTATCAACTTCCAGTGGGGAAGTTGATTCTCTTTCAACTTCCAGTGGGGAAGTTGAAAGGCTCAAGTCAATTTCCTGTGAAGAATCGGAAATTGACTGTCTATCAACTTCCTGGTGGGAAGTTGATATCATGGTAACTTCCAGTGGGGAAGTTACCTGTCGTTCATCTTCCTGAAAGGAAGATGAAAGACTTTCACTGTCAATTTCCTAGAAGGAAATTGACTGTTTATCATCTTCCAGTGGGGAAAATGATTTTGGATTAAATTCCGTAGTTAAAACATTAACTGTTTTAACTCTGGAATTACAACAATGACCACCACAAGAGCAGTCATGCTCAAATTCATCAGGATCTGATGATTATATTTTCTTTTATCTTGATAATTGCTAGAGATACTCTGTATCACTATTTCTTGTTCTTTTATTTTATTCTGTTTGCACCCCCCACATCCGCAAGTCGAGTGTCAGAACCAATAGGCCCCTTGTAAGCCGTGTAAGCCGGGTAGGCGTTGAGGCGTTTTATGGGCATACCGAGTTCTGGTAAGGACTATAAGACGGTAGACATTTGTTGTCTTGGGCATTTGTTGCCTGTGCAAATAGTGTAAGGTAGAAGACCGAGACTTAGGAAATACCCGAGTCTTTTTAGTCTTTGTCAAGGTGAACAGGATGTATAAATCCTATTCATCAGATAGCTTCGGATCAGGTGAACCACCTGATACGTTTGAGTATGATGAAAATGATTATGAAAATAGATATGAGAATAAATATGATGATGAGGATGATTATGATTATTCTCCGAACTTATTTTATGAGTCGGACATTTATCCTTTGTATCAGCATAGTGTTGATACAATCCTTCCTACTTTTATCAGGGATATTAGTAGAAGGTTTTTGCTTTTCTTTTTCTAGCTGTATAACAGCTAGCATCTGATCAATCTTTTCCAGGAAACTTATAGGTTTTGAAATCTGTTTGTTTTCTGGTAAAGGGTTTTCTAAAATCATTTTCTCAGCAATAGGTTTAGGAAAACTTGCTGAGGCTTTTGAAGATTTTGTTTCCAAGGGAAACATGTCTTCGGCTTTCTTTGAAAAAGTTTTTAAATGATTTAAAAACTTTTCTTTAAAATTAAGATTCTTAAAATCATAATGATTTTCAAGAAAATCAAAGAATAGAATATGCCTTTGTTGGGCATTCATCCATTCTGTCCATTTTTGTCTAACCCTCTGTCTTTGAGGTAGACTAAAATCTCGTGCATAAGCTTTACGCTTAGGCCGGTTTTTAATATTATTAAAATCTTCGTATAAAGATACGAGATTAATTTTAAAAGGGTTTTCAGAAGGTTTGGAAATCTTCTGAGGCTCAATTTTATTTAAATGATCAACACTTGGTCTTATAAAAGACTTAATATTGATCGGAATAGAGAAAACAGAAGAAGATGGAAGGATTGTATCAACACTATGCTGATACAAAGGATAAATGTCCGACTCATAAAATAAGTTCGGAGAATAATCATAATCATCCTCATCATCATATTTATTCTCATATCTATTTTCATAATCATTTTCATCATACTCAAACGTATCAGGTGGTTCACCTGATCCGAAGCTATCTGATGAATAGGATTTATACATCCTGTTCACCTTGACAAAGACTAAAAAGACTCGGGCATTTCCTAAGTCTCGGTCTTCTACCTTACACTATTTGCACAGGCAACAAATGCCCAAGACAACAAATGTCTACCGTCTTATAGTCCTTACCAGAACTCGGTATGCCCATAAAACGCCTCAATGCCTACCCGGCTTACACGGCTTACAAGGGGCCTATTGGTTCTGACACTCGACTTGCGGATGTGGGGGGTGCAAACAGAATAAAATAAAAGAACAAGAAATAGTGATACAGAGTATCTCTAGCAATTATCAAGATAAAAGAAAATATAAATTAAATTCAACAGTTAGCAACAGAACCGGAAAATGGCTCTGATACCATTTGGGGATGCGAAAGCACAAAAGGAAAATAGATACAGAGAAATATGAAAATAAGCAGAGGAATAAAAGAAAGAA
Source organism: Platycarya longipes (assembly GCA_036559045.1). Classification (NCBI taxonomy): domain Eukaryota; kingdom Viridiplantae; phylum Streptophyta; class Magnoliopsida; order Fagales; family Juglandaceae; genus Platycarya; species Platycarya longipes. The sequence goes on along the minus strand of CM071799.1, from coordinate 12,954,259 downwards.
AAGGAAGCAGCTTTCATCAAGAAACAGAAAAGAAAAATAGAAAGAAGCACAAGGCCAAAGAAAGAGAAAGGAACAGGAGCGAGAAAGAAACAGGGATGGCAAACAGAAAATAAATATGCAACAGTTAAGAGGCGGCAACGCCGACCAATGCATGCATTACATGAGAAGATAAAAGAAAATAACTTAACAGGTGGCAAGGCCGACCATATAAGGCACAGACAAGGAAGAAGCAAAATACATTCTTCATTGTATTCACAAAATTTACAAGGTTTACAATCTCACAAGGTTCACTCATAAGATTGGCTCAAGAACTTACAAGGATGTAAGTTTGATCAAGAGAGTTGTTCTCTGAGGTAACTCTTAGGAGGGGTTCTCTCTCAAACAAGCTCTGAATTCAAATGAAAACTAAACTCTCCTTATATAGACGGAGAGGCATTACAAAATACAAGTCCCGATAATCACGGGAGACAAACTAAAGCAAAAGCGGCCGAAAGTAGCCGAAAGTAAAAAGCAAACAGTAATTCACACCGCGTGAATTACTTTTACAAAAGTAAAAAGCTGTCGGCGCCGAAAGCTGGGCTGACAGGTCATCATGTTGTCTGCACCGAAAGATGTTTTGTCTTCTAGTGCTGACTGGCTCAAGGGTGTCGGCAGTGGGGACATCTTGTCTTCATCTGCTGACCGATCTTCTGTTGATCTTGGTATAATAATATGCTCATACATGTGTATTATTGCATTTAATTCAGGGAAAATTCTTGTTGCAGACAAAAATATTGCACCAATGCGCACCGACACTAACGTGTGATGGGACTTGGTTAAACGACAGTGTTTTTTCACCATTTAAGTCTTCTTCTCCATTAATCCTCCCTCCTTTTGCAGTGAATCACAAAATTGATTTCTTGCAAGAAAGAAAATGAAACTTTGTTAAAAGAAAAAATGAAAATGAAAAATTATTCCTGAGTTCCATGCCTTCTGTCCGTCGAACTTTCCCTTCTCTTCTTCACCAATCGACTGAAATCGTAGTTTTAGGAGATGATTTTTCGAAAGAGGAGGATGAGGATGGAGGTGCGTTAATGGCGGCAGAAAGAGAATTAATTGGAAGATTGTTTTGGGTATGATGGGACTGGTTTTTTGAGTTATGGAGATGGCGGAACTTGTGCCTACTTCTTGATTTCCAGTTCTGGAACCATAGAAAACGTTGGCATAACCTACTTGACCATACTCTTGCAATTGAGCTCCAATCATTGCAGTTCAGAATTTTCTTGGATAATTTCATTTGTTGGGTAGTAGAAAGCGCAATATTCACTAACCCGATTCTCAATTGCTGACTAGATCTCCAGCATTTCATTGGTTCGAACCCAAGATCTCACATTTATAAAACATGGCCAGAGAAAGATGAAGTTTAAAGATGAAACGTCGAAACCCTTCTTTTTCAACTCGCATGTTTCATTTTTTATTTTTTTAATAAATTAAAAATTTTCATGTTATCGGTGCGCAGTTTCGTGCGCCAAACTGCTTGTATTTAGCAGTGTCCTTAATTAAGTTATAGTTATATATATACAAAGATATATATTAATATATAAAAATATACATATTTTTATAAAATACATACAATATCATAGTTAGAATTGGAGTCGATACATCTCCACCATTGACTTCGACTTTTTTGGTTGAAAAGGTTTCCTCTGACTTATCAAAATCGGAATGGAGCTGGAATGGGATTAGAGCGAATCGAAAGAATACTCATATTTTTAGATTTTTGCTGAATCCTAATAGATAGTTTGTGAATAATAGTAAAAAAATTTGAATTAAATATTTCTTAAGTTTTTAAACAGGAGAGAAAAAAATTGATTAGAAAATTATTAAATAGTGTTAGAATATAATTTTTTTATTATTTTATTTTAAAATTTGAAAAAATTAAGTTATTTTATATATTTTTATTTAAAATTATGAAAAAGTTATAATAATTAATTTGAAAGTGTTTATATGTGAGTGCTGTTTGGAGCAATGTTTTGAATACCGTACCGGTGAGCGTACCCGTCAAGGCACTGGAACGAAATATTTCAGTATCGGTACCGTTTCGTGTACCGTTTCGGAATAATCTATACATAAAAAAAAATTAAATATATAAAAATATATATAAATTATATTTCAAAATAATAGTCAATATATGAATCAATTAGATATATTAATATATATGTAAATAATCTAGTCTAAATTAGGATAAAAAAATAGGAAGAAATGAAAAAAAAAAAAAAATCTCAAATCCGGTACCGGCCGGTACACATGGCCGGTACGGCCGAAATACCGGCCGGTACGGCCGAAATCTGGGCCGGTACGAAACAGACCCTATTTCTATACCGGCCACTGCTCCGGTACGGTATGTACTGGCCGTACCGGCCGGTACGGTACGAAATTAAAAACATTGGTTTGGAGGGTAAATAAGATTAAGATGAGATGAAATTAAATGAAAATTATTTTCAAACATTCCCCAATTTTTTTTTGCCTGAAAAGTTGAAAAAACACTAATTACAATAAATAATTTTACGGTTGTCAGTATATTCACTGAAATCCTAGCCGCCAGTAAAGCAAAAAATTTCTTAGGTACAAGGAAAACGACATCGTTCAGTTGAGAAAAAAATCACTTTAAAAAACACTTTATTTACAGGGAAATATTATATATTGTCTATTTTTATTAACTCTTTTACAATTCAAATAATAAACAAATAGAAAATTCTTAATTTTAAAATAAAAGTAACTAAAATATCTTTATTTTATAAATAAAAAAATTTTTAAAATGTAAAAAACTCATTTCATTTACGAATAATTTTATATGGAGTTGATTTTAGGGAGTCGACTTTAATTTTAAATCAACGGAACTCATTAGATCCATAAAAATAAGACTGAAAATGAAGGGATTTTTTTTGTTAATTAAAGTTGATTCAATTGACTTAATGAAAACAATTTTCTATAGAATTACTATTCATTTATTCATAAAATTAAAGAATTTCATTTAGGCAATTCATAAATATAGAATGATTCTTTTCTACATGGCTCGTCAGTCGTTACTCGTTACTCTCCTGTCCTCCTTCCTCGACTCAACGCTTTCATAAACACAGGGCCACAAGGCCCACACATACAATTCGGCCTTGTGTCATCGCCACCAACCCTCGCCGTTAGCAGACGCCACAACTGGTCATCCTAACTCAGGGAGAGCTAGTCCATTAGACAAGTTACGCGGTTGCCTAAGGCCCCATAATAAAAAAGGCCAAAAAAATATTAAAAATTTTATTATTAAAAAAATAACAAAAAATTTACCTAAACTAAACCGATTCATCTTGAAAATTGAAAAAAAATATTGATTATTAACTCTGTAAAAAAAAAAAAAAAGCCTTTAACAGACCATATATCCAAAATCTTACAACTTCAATGGGGAAAATCCAAAGGTCACAATAAATTAAAAGGATGTTGCAATCCATTATCCATCTGCAAAAATATTTCAGAGCATAAAACTCTCTTACATACCTGGAACTTATAAATTTTGTTTCATTTCTTTCTTATTCTACCAATCTCTAATCTCGAACTTTAGTCTCTCTTACATCTCTCTTGCTTATATTTGGCCATCCTCTTCCATTGCTCATTGCTGCATTGCCCTTGCTTTACCAGGAGCTTATGAGTTTCGCATCGACGAAGGTAAAATCATTTTTGAAACTCTTGAGTCTTGTTCTCTTGTTTTAACTTTTATATATGTACAGGAAAAGTAGAACTTTATTATAGGGCTGAGCAAAAATTTGAAAATCTAACTCCGACACCAGTTATAACCCGACTCTGCTCCGGCGCTTTGACTCCGAGGAGTCAGAGTTTTTCCCCACTCTGAAGTTAGAGTCGGAGTCGAAGGTGGAGGCGGACGGGGGACCTCCGCCGCCTCCGCTTCCAACATAACTTCCAACTCCAACTCTGATATTTTGCATATAAATATAAAAATATAGATATATCATATATATATATATATATAGATATAGATATATAATTAAATTAACTTATAAAATAATCTACTAATAATATAATAAACATCTACTAATATATAAAGACATAAACTAATGTTATAATAAGTTTTAATATGTTATAAGTTGTAATATACATCTAATATATGCTATAAGTTATAAACATCTAGATGACTAGATCTACTTATAATATAAGTTTTAATTAGTTATATTACTAATGTATAATAAGTTTAATATGTTATAAACTTATAAGTTATTAATGTATAAATGTTATAAAATTATAAGTTAGTAAATTTACTAATGTAATAATTTATAATATAGTAGATATCTATTAAACTATTGATAGTTAATTACATAAACTAATACAATTAATTAGATTACTAATGTATAGTAAGTGTCGATATGTTATAAGTTACTAATAAGTTAGTAAAGTTACTAATATAATAATTTATAATATAGGAGACATCTACTTATAGTTAATAAAATAAACTAATACAATTAGGAAGATTACTAATTTATAACAAGTGTTAATATGTTATAAGTTACCAATATATAAGTGATATAAACTTAAAAGTTAGTAAAATTACTAATATAGTAATTTATAATATAGTAGATATTTTAAGTGTAGTAGACATTTATAGTAGGCTATAATAATATAGTAGACATTTTAAGTTACTAATGTATAAGTAGACATTTATAATATAGTAAACACTTTAAATTACTAATGTATAAGTGATATAAACTAATGTAAGTGCTTACTAAAGCAAGTATAAATGTAAGTGTTATATACTAATGTGTAAGTGTAAGTGTAAGTGTTTACTAAAGAAGTATTATATACTATTACACTTGTGTTACTATAAGTAATATAATATAAGTTGCTATAAAATCATATAAATAGACATCTATTAATAATTAACCTCCTTAAAAGCTATATAATATAATTAATCTACTAATATAATAAGCATTAAGTTTAATACTAATTTGCGGAAACTATTAAATAAAGACTAAATAAATTTAATAATAATATTAGCTAATATTTACATATAAATTATAATCTACTTATAAACTCTAAATTTTAAATTTTAAATTTTAAACCTTAAACCTTAAATCTTAAATCCTAGTAAATATATTTAGATAAATAAATTAATAGACATCTATTAATTTGAAAACAAACTATTATAAAATAATGTATAGTAGACATCTTAAAATATAATACCTTTTTTTTTTTTTTATCTTATCTTAAAAAAAAAAAAGAAATATTTACGAAATTGCCTTGCAAGGCTGCAACCAAGTGGCATTTTGTCACAGTTTAGGGCAAAACAGCCCAGCCAACAATTACAACCCTCCCAATCAATATCACGATTCATTCACTTGGGTCTTTGAGAAAACCCTAGCCGCCTCGCTCAGTCGCCCCCCTGGCGGCCTTCGACGCTTCGCCGCGACGCCTCCCACCATCGCGACCCTCCCATATTCCTCTTCTCTCCATCAAATCTTTGGAGTTCTCTCCAATAGATCCAGAGAAGTTTTTGTGTTCAAAAATTCGGAGTTTTCCATTCACCATGTTTGGATTTTCTTTAAAATCTGAGATGTAGCTTTATTTGTTTGATGCTTGAGAATCTGAGATATTGGCTACCAATTTTATTCATTTACTGCAGATGCCTTTTTCATGGTGTATTTGTTTTATTCATTTGCTTAAAAATTTATAATCTTTGATCAATCAATGCTAGTAATATTTTTGCAAATTAGTTCCACAACTGAGGTGGAATGGATTTGAAAGGGCATTAGGTCAAATGGGCTTGTCTGAATTAGTGTAGGATGAGGCAGAATGGGCTTGAAAGGGCATTAGGTCAAATGATGAAAATAATGAGAATAATAAAATAAACAAGAGATATTATCTATGTTTTGACAGATCCCAAAAAATGGTGAAATGTGGTTCTTCAATTGGATGGTCTTGAGGTTGGATTAAGTGGTTGTTGCTGAGGCTTATGTTGTCATTGATACTGGCATTGAAGCTACTTTCAATTAACTAAGTATATGCAAATATGTGTGTAATACATGCTTAATTGGTGATGTAAATCTGAATAGCAATTAAGATAATTACTTGGTAGTGATACTAATCTCTAGCAATTAAGATAATTAAACTTGTATATTATATGTTGATTTTGACATCTTAGTGATACTAATCTCTTATTCTTTGACATCTTAATGTAGATTTAATCATTGGTATGGTGAATGGTGAACCTACTACGTGAGGATGATTGATATTTGAGTTCTTGTGATGTTTTTAAATCTGCAATTTTATATGTAACTTATTTAATTATTTTGTTATATTTAGCTCATGTTTTATATTGCTCATATTTATTAAGATATTTTCATATATATATTTTTTCAAGCATTGTTGAGAAGAATATTGTTGTAAGGTGGAACCTTATTGTTTTAGTAATATCTTTGTTGGGAGTTTGACACTTTTAATTTGATGTTTTATTTAGTTGGAAGTTGGTATTTAGTATGTAGTATTAATGTTTGATTTTTCTGTCAAAATTAGAACTTAAAACATTTTTATTTTAATCGTTGTAAACTTGTAAAAAAAATTTATTATTATTAGTGATGTGGATGATGGATGTGGAATGTGGGTGTGGAATGTGAATGTGGAATGTGGTGGTTGTGATTTATAAGGTGGATGTTTAGATTCGAAGTGATATTTAGTTTTTTTTTTTTAAATTAAGAATTGATATTTAAATGGATGTGGATGTTTAGTTTTTTTCTTTTATTTGATGTGGATGTGGATGTGGATGCTTTTGATTTATTTGAAGTGATATTTAGTTGGATGTAAATGATTTTGGATATGGTTTCATCATATCAATTATGTAGATTATGAGTGATGTGTACACTTTATATTTAAATGGTCAAAGCAGCTATTAAGGAGGGCCGAAGGCCTAGTAGATCATCAGTTTTTTTTATTCAGATTTTCCATATTCATGATTTATTTTAGATTAATGCAATTGCATTTTATCAGTCAAACAAAATTAATGAGAGGCATATTTCTATGCCAGACATAATATAAAGTATTTGGATACCATTGATGTGTGCTAAAGGCCTAATGTAAAAAGTATAAAATCTTTAAAAAAAAAAAATAAGGCCCACCAAAAGCCCAAAATAGAAAAGTTCTAAGAAAACCTAATCCGACTCAAACTACTAACTCCATTCCGACAAGTTGAAATCGAAGGTAGAGGCGGAGTGATGATTCGGTATTTTGAAAGCGGAGTCAGAGGTCATTTTAAACCTTTGTCTAAGTTGGAGGTGGAGTTGGTAAATACTTTATCTGATTCCGTCTAGGACGGTGCTCAATCCTACTTTATAATATGTGGTAATAAAATAGCCACATGTATGTTTACTGTATAACCTGTACTAGTTAGTCTCTCTCTTTTATTTATTTATTTTTTAACGTATTTGTAAGTCTCGTTTGTGTTCTTTTTGTTATCCGTACCCGTTAGCCTTTTATGTACGCAGCATATGTTTTCTTGTTCTCTTTCTTCAACTTCATGCACGCGGCATATGTTTATAATTGAATTCACATGGCCCATGGGCCATGTTTCCTAGATTTTATTTTTTTAAGATTCTGCTTTTTTTTTTCAACTTCTTCAATATTAATTTAGTTTTTGATTTTGATTAGTAATATTAATATATTTTATTTTATTATACAGATTAGCAATTTTATATAAAAATAGAGCTCATTTATTATATTAAAGTGAAGCTCATTTACTAAATCAAGTTCAATTATTTAATATTAATATTTATTTTAGAATATTTATAAGCATAATAGAATTTATATAATATATATATTTTTTTACTATAAAATATATCTAATAAAAAATATGCATTTTGATATAAAAAAAATTTTAAAAAAAGAGAAGAATAAAAAAAATTAATTAAATCCCAAAAAAATCTTTAAATAATTTATTATTAGCAATAAACAAAATATAACAAAAAACTTATTTTAATACAAAAAAAAAGCTTCATTTTAACTTTTACCTTCAAAATATTTTGAGCTTTATACGCCGAGGAAGAAATTTCGGAGAGCTATCTGTGGCTAGGAGCTAGGCCTCTAGGCGGTACCTATAGCAAAACTAAGGTAATTTTTATATTTGCTTCACTTAATTGCTTGATTCATGTTTATACATGATGGGTAAGGAACTATGTGAATAATGGACATTTATAATGCCCATTTCAAGGGGCTGGAAGGGCCGGACTTGCGAAGGGAAAGTCTTAAATAGGCCTGTTCATCCGGGTCGGATTTGAAATTTTATTTATTTATTAGTACTTTTAAAATTTTTTTAAAAATTGTTTAAGGAAATTTTGAATCTAGATTCTGAATTCTCAAATTCGGAACACGGATGAACACCCCTAACCTTAAACACATAACTTTGGATTATGGAGGTTGCGGGTCTAGAGTCGTGATTTTTTCAGTTGTATTGTTAAATTTAACGCTGTTGTGGATTGGGTTGGAGTTGTTTTGGTAACTAAGAGCATTCTCATTAGTTTGATAAAAAAAAATTAGGTTTGAATATTGAAAAAAGTTGTGAATGGTAATAAAAAGTAAATAAAAAATAATAATAAAATATTAAATAATAATAAAAAAAATAAAAATAGGTAAAAAATAAATAATAATAAAGTATTCTAAAAATTTGAAAATTTTTTTGCTACCCAAATATAACCTAAGAAGGATGGCCAAATTTTGGATAATTTGGCCAAATTCAATCCTCACATTCTACCAAATGTAGAATTGAATTTAAATCAAGAAGACAAATGCAAAGAAATGGCATATTAACTAAATTTTGAAGATGGATGCTCTATAAGGTGGCCGAACCCCCCGTGGTACTTGAAGGCTGAGTCATACACAAATCTTTATCTAACTAAACAGACTTACGACCACTTGTACTGGAAAGTCAGTGGGAAGGACAAACCATCCAAACATTCTCGTGGCAAGATCTGATTGTTCGATCTAAGTTTTTAAAATTTTCTTGCAAATCAAGTTTATGCCATGTCATCCTTCCAAATAGAAGTTTTATTTCGAGAGAAGTTTTTTAGTTCACTTGGGTTGATTAATTTCCAATATTTTTATTTCATATGTTGTAAAAACTTGCCCGTGGGATCATGCATCATGGAAAAATGATAGGTGGGAGATCAATGCTATTGTAGATTATGTACTTATAAAAAAAAGTTATTGTAGATTGTTGAAAATCTGGACTACCAAAATTTTTTTCATCAGAATATACTTTTGACAGAATATTAAGAAAAATAGAGAAATGAACACGACACAAAAATTTACGTGAAAAACTCTTAAAACAGGAGAAAAATCACTAGACTCAGAGAAGTAAATCCACTATATGAAAAATTATTACAATCACACAATCTTTCTCATCACCCCAAAAGACACTCACAAAGCTATCTTATTAGTAAAACTCTAACTTTCACCTATTTTCCTTTTATAAAAGGACAACGAAAATTTTTATTTAAAATCAAAAGTTACTAACTAAGCATTTGACAAGTGTATTTAAATCAAGGAGGCTAAGAGCATTAGCAATGGTCTAGCTATTGCCAAGTTTAAATTGAAGGCTAAGTTCACTCTTTTGACCATAATGCATATGGTTTTAACCAAGGGTTTCACATTGATCTAGCTAAATCAAGATCTAAATAATAATATTATATTATATATTTTAATTAAAAAAAATTAAAATTTTTTGCAAATTTAAACTTAATATATTAAATATTAATTTTAGTAAATCATAATTTTTTTTTTAATTTTGCAAATAATAGTCAATTTGAGATATTAAATATTAATTTTATACACTTAATATATTAATTAATAATAAACTTACCAAAAAATAATTTTTAGCAAGTCTTAGTGATTTTAATATTTTAAACATATTTAATTTTAATATGTTAAATATTAAAGTAGAATAAAATATTAAGATGGAGAGTGAATAGTAACTCTCTATATTTGATAAGTTTGAGTAATTTACTATTCATCAAAACCAAATAATTTTGGACTTGGCAAGTCCAATGTGAGACTTATTTGATCATTTTACCTTCATTTTGACTTTGCAATGGACTTTAGCAAAACCATTGCTAGTGCTCTAAGCCCCCTTAAATAGGCCATTTGGCCTTGCCACTCTCCCCACTCCTTTCCCATGTGGGATTCAAGGAGCATCCTAACAATCTTCACCTTGCGACTTTGACTAATCCCATAGCCATACTCCACCGCAATGAAGATCTTCATAGTCGCAAGGTGGAGATTGTTGGGTTGTTCCTTGAATCCCACATAAGAAAGGAGTGAGAGAGGGACAAGGCCAAATGGCCTATTTAAGGGGGTTTAGCCTCCTTAATTTAAGTACACCTGTCAAATACTTAGTTAATAACTTTTGACTTGAAGTAAAATTTCTTGTTGTCCTTTTATAAAAAAAAAGATGTGAAAGTTAGAATTTTACTAACTAAGCATTTGACAAGTATACTTAAACCAAGGAGGCTAAGCTTCCTTAAATAGACCTTTTGGCCTTGCCTCTCTTCAACTCCTTTTCCACGTGGGATTCAAGGAGCAACCCAACATAGATTATGTATTCAGTTTAATTTTACTGAAGAAGATGGCTATTGGCTACTGCTGATCAGTCTATTTAATTTGGATTTAAGTTCTTAAACACTTGACCCAGTGTGGGATTTATGATCAGACATTGATCTGGGATAGGTTTTTTTGCGTGTTAATATTAAATTTTGTTTATATGTGAATGTGAACATCGAATGAAATAAAGCGTTGCTTTCAGTATCCCGTTGTTGGTACAATATCTTTGTGGTTATGGTTAATTGTAAGTGATTCTGTAGCTAATATACCTCTGAGCTGATTATTAATTTTTTGTGCTTCCCTGAATCCCTAGTTCTCCAACTGTCAGAGTTTGACGTGCTTATGAATGGCTTTGAGTGCTTTGACCAAAAAGGTAAGATGCTAGGTATCGATATGCATCCAATCCCATTTCTCTTTGCAATCATCTTTTTATTTTATTTTATTTTAAATTATACTAACCAATGTAAAAATGACTATTTTATTTTAAATTTGTACTGACCAATGTAAAAATGACTAACTTATTGCACTGCACTCTCTTAGTATATTATTTGGGCCAATATCATATTTATATCTTGAAAGTATTAATCTTGAAAAAGATTAATTGTTTCTTTTCTGTAGACCACAATATTGAGTGCAGAATCTTTGGAGGAGCATGCTCACTAGTCAAAATATACATCATGTTAATTCCTTGTGAAATCTGTGTGGTAGTGCTTAAATTTGGTGCATGGTATTGCATTCAACTGTTGAAATGTTGGTAGTTTTGGTGCACGCTTACATTGGAGCTAGTCAAGTTTGGAGCACTATTGTGTATATTGTTCAGTTCTGCTGTGTTTTGGTTGTTAATAATGGTTAAATGATTAAATTTATCATTTACCATTGCTTTAAGCTTTCATGACAAATGAGAGTTTCTCATGGTACCACAGTGGTCTCAGTTTGACCTCTATCTCTATTTTGCATCTGAAGCCATAAATTCTATGCATAAGGCCCAAGTCATTAAAGTTGGGTCAATTTATGAGGTGGGGGCAGGGGTGTGGTTTATGGTAAGATATGTTGTGTAAAAAGTTATATATGCATGTGATCAATACATGGCTGGATTTAAGGGGATGATGACGGTGCTTAAATCATTTATGATGCTCAGAGAAGAGCATGTCTGGAATGAAGAACTTTGAGTCTAATTTATCGTCCTGGACTTTAAATATATTTTGTTCTTACATCTTGCATAGGTGTTTTCATGCCACTTCTGAGCTTTGGGCTAGAAGGACAAGTGATGAGCTAGTTCATGAAAATAGGTCAAATAAAAAGATTCCCAAGAAAGGGAAGTTTGTGAAAAGAACCAGGACTGAGCCACCTGTTGAAGCTCCTTATGTGCCTCCTAAACTCATAAGAACCACAAAATCCTTGGTGGATAAAAAATCGACATATTTGAAGGCATGACAATTATTGAGCTTGCCAAGCGTGCTGGTGAGTCAATATCCACTCTGCAGGATAATCTTGTAAATGTTGGGGAAAAGGTTGACTCTGAGTTTGACCCTCTCAGCATTGATATTGCCGAGCTGGTAGCAATGGTATCTCCCTTCTTAGTCATATATCATCTCTCCTGTTACATGTAACACCAAATTGGATGACATTCAGAAAAAAATAGGCTTATTTACTGACTGCAATGTATTTACTGCTATCTCCAGCAAGAATGGAATGTAGATTGTAGTTTATACTGTCATAAAAATATGGTTAGGTGTGCTTGCATATATGATTTATATTATGCACATGATCAGAATTGATTTCAGCATCTTATAATGTGTGCCTGGAGGATCTGTGATTAACTTGAATGAAGAAACCTTGCATCTGTGGTGGGGCAAAAATTGCCTATATGGAAAAAGAATAGCCTGTTGAATAAATTGGTAGGAGTTATCAGATCCATATGGGCCTCTTCTTGGATCTTAATTTCTTAATCTACCCCTTTCATTGTCACTGAAAGGGGTAGATTAAGAAATTAAGATCCAAGAACAGTTATGGGTCATGTTGATCATAGTAAAACTTCTCTTTTGGATGCTCTAAGTCAAACGTCAGTGGCAGCGAAGGAAGCTGGAGGCATAACACAGCATCTTGGTGCTTTTGTTGTGGGTATGCAATCGGGAGCATCAATCACATTTCTGGACACACCTGGTCTTGCTGCATTCAGTGCAAAGCGAGCAAGAGGCGCAGCAGTCACAGATATAGTAGTTTTAGTTGTAGCTGCTGATGATGGGGTGACGCCCCAAACTCTTGAAGCCGTGGCTCATGCAAAAGCAGCAAATGTCTCAATTGTTGTTGCTATTAATAAATGTGATAAACCAGCTGCTGAACCAGAAAGGGTAAAACTCCAGCTTGCTTCGGAGGGCTTACTACTAGAGGAGATGGGTGGGGATGTTCAGGTGGTTCAAGTTTCTGCAATAAAGAATACTGGACTGGATAGCTTGGAGGAGGCTTTGCTTCTCCAGGCTGAAATGATGGATCTGAAAGCACAAATTGATGGGCCTGCTCAAGCTTATGTGGTGGAGGCAAGACTTGACAGGGGACGCGGGACCCATTGGCTACTACAATAGTGAAGGCAGGGACATTCGTTTGTGGGCAGCATGTGGTTGTGGGCTGAGTGTGGGGTAGAATAAGGGCTATTAGGGATATGGTGGGGAAGTTGACAGAGAAGGCAACACCTCCAATGCCTGTCGAAATTGAAGGGCTGAAGGGGCTCCCAATGGCTGGCGATGATATTATAGTTGTGGAAGCGAGCTAGAAGGCTTAGCGAGGGGAGGAAAAAGAAATTTGAGAAAGATAGGCTTAGAAAGATCAGTGAGGGAGCAACAGAAACTTTGGAACCATCAGAGGAGGTGTGTAAGAGGGTTGAATTGCCAATAAGAGTAAAAGTAGATGTTCTGGACACCGTCCAAGCTGTCACAAATGCATTGAGGACTTTAAACAGTCCTCAGGTATGTCAAGATCATTATATTCGTATATCTTAAAGTGGTGCTTTCTTTGTAGTTCTCGGCAATAATTACTTGTTGCTTAACTTATGATGATTTTTGGTCTTCTTCACAATATGGTAAGCATTAATTTTATTTTTTTCTTCTCCCTTGGCAAGCAGTAGTCTATCTGTTTCTTCATATGTTAAACTGGTCCTTTCAGAAATATACTCAAGTTTGAAATGCTAATTAGCATTCTAAAATATATCATAATATAATAAAAGTTGCAGCTTATATTTTATGCCCCAAATGATTATTATTATCTATTGCTACATAAGTTTTGAACCTATACTCCACCCCAACTCCACCCACTTACCACAGTCTAGGCGCAGCTGCTACTTTCAGTAAAGGCCTTCAAATATGATTATTCTTTAGTAAAACATTCGAGTTGCTACCAGAAAGTATTATCAAGTAATTCACTGCTTCAGTCATTATAATTCATGCGTTCTTCAATTTGATTATCAGGTTTTTGTGAATGTTGTCCATGTTGGTGTTGGGCCTATTTCTCAATCTGATGTGGAACTTGCAAAAGCGTGTGGTGCATGTATAGTTGGGTTCATGGGCGGACCCACGTTGGTGGTTGGGGGGGCTTTTTAAAAAAAATTATGTAGTATATATATTTACATATATATAATATTAAATTACTCCTCAAATTATAAAAAAATTAAAAATTGCCTCCCAAGTTTTTATTAAAATTATTCTCTCTAATTTCAATATATATAAAATTTTATTTTAACTTTTAGCTTTGTTGAAATTCAAATTTCAACTCACCTAGTCTCATAATTACTTTAACAGTCTAATTCTAAAAAAAAATAATTATAAATTTATATAATTTTCAAAATTGATTGATTATATTCATTTATATAGTTTTACTTTAACTTAATTATATAATTAAGAGATATAGTTTGTTAAAAATTTAACAGTGGTATATCATTAGTCATTAAAAATTTCTTATATTTATTCTTGATCTATAATTTTTTCTAATCATAAAAAAAATATGAGCAAGTTAAGAACAAATATTTTTTTTTAAAATGTGAGTAATTCGAAGAGTAATACGTTTAGAGAGTTCGATAACAACGAAATGTGATACTTCTATCACTAATGAGCATCCTTTAAAATTTATATATAGTACACATTTTATCGATCGGTTCTCCAAACATAAAATCTTGGTTTCGCCCCTGGAACTTGGGTTCAATGTTAAGAGTCCATCCAGTTCTATTAGTCTGGCAGCATCTCAAGCAAGTATAAAGGTACCAACCTCTTGCTATCGATCTTAATCCTTTACGAGAATGTGAAATTTACTTAACGACCTGAGATAGGGTTATAATATGATGTTATTTCTAGTCACAACCAAAAACAAAAGACCTAGCATTCAAAGCTTGAAAAACCTTATTATGTTCGCCATTTCTTTTGTTAACTATAGATAGTGCTGACTGCTGCACCGTGTGATTTATCACCATTTGGAAGAAATTGGCAGTATGATCGTGGATAAGGCCCCTGGAACTTATGAGACCCAGGTTGCTGGGGAGGCTGAGGTGCTGAATATATTTGAGCTCTAAAGAAGGAGTAAGTCAAAGGGATAAGATGTGAAAATTGCTGTGTTGGAAATATTTTCAAAATAATATATTATATATTATATTTATTAATATATTTTGGGATTTTATATATGGAAGTTCTGAAATATTTTGGAAAGAGAGAAAAAAAAAATAGTAAGCTGTTGCTTATGTTTATATAAAATCGGGTTCTATAGTTAACACAAGTCTGTTAGTAGCTTAGAGTACTGGCATTGGTTTATCCAAACACCAGTACTCTTTAAATTTTGGAGAAATTTTGTTAAAACCTACCAGCACTGGATTTGCTATATGTTAATTTAATTTTATTGGCTTGGATTAGTGTTGACGTATTTGAATTCAAATAGGATAAGATTTCATCTTATCTCTAAAACTGTAATTTTGAATTGTTGAATTTGAATTCAAATATGATAAGTTTTGATTTTTGAATGAATGTAATTTAAACTATGGGATTTATCAATAGTATTTTGAATTGATTTAGGTGTCTAGGAGTCTGTTAAAGAGGCTGGAGAGTTGAATTTCGAAATCTGGAATGATAAAATCAGAAGGCAAATTCGAAATTCAAATTGCAGCAGTAAATCTGGAAGTATGTTAGCAACCTGTCAGCAGACGGATTCTGATGAAGGATGACCTGTCAGCAGACGTGTTTCAGCAGCACTTTTGGATTATTTATTTAAATCAAGTCATATGATAACCCTAGGAAGGGATTTCGGCCAGAGCTGATTTTAAATATATTTGAGAGCCATTTGAGAGGAAAATTAGTAGAGAATTTTCCTTGTGATTTTTATATACTTGCGAGTGTGATCTTGTTCAAGGTTTGAGAAGATCGTTGATTGGTGTACGTGATCAACCACTGGAGGTTCTAGTAGAAAAGATATAGATTGAAGAACGTCAGATGTTTTGGTTGCTACTGCGGTAGGGATAAACGGGTCGTTTATCTGGTCAAGTAAGGGAATCAATTGACAAAAGTTTTGTAATTGAATAGTTTACTTGTAAACTGATTTTCAATCAATAAAAATGACTTTCCTGGGTTTGGTTACCCCGTAGGATTTTACTTTTGAAGAGTTTTTCAAAAAGTTTGCCTTCGTAATCAATCGGTGTATTATGTTTGATAATTTATTTATTGCATATTTATGAATATTCACACGATTGATATCTAACAAATTTGATTGTAAAAATTGTTAAATATATTTGGCCATACAGGGGTAAAAAGGGAATTTCAATTGGCAATAGAGAGAGTTCACTCATATGAGTGTGATTCGCTCCCCTGGTAGAGATGGCATTATTGTATGTTCTACCGGAATTTGATGGTGAAAACTATGCGTATTGGAAAATACGTATGAGAGCATTCCTAAAGTCATTGGATGAACGAGTATGGCACGCCGTTGAAAGAGGGTGGAAAAAACTCGAGACCAGTATTGATACTTGGTCGAAAGATGAGTTAAATAATAGCAATTTCAATAGCAAATGGTTGAATGCCATCTTCATGGCGGTATCTTAAGAAGAGTTCAAAAGAATTTCCATATGTGAGATAGCGAATAAGGCATGTGACATATTGGAAGTCACACATGAAGGAACAATGACTGTGAAAAATTCTAAATTACAATTGCTAACATCTAGATTTGAAGAAATTAAAATGCTTCAAAATGAATACTTTAATGATTTTTATGCTAAACTAAATGATCTTGTAAATTCCAAGTTTAATCTTGGAGAGAAGGTTGAAAACTCAAGAGTTGTGAAAAAAATCTTGAGGTCTCTACCTGAGAGATTTCGACCTAAAGTCACAGTTATTGAGGAAAGCAAAGACTTGGATACAATCAAAGTTGAAGAGCTCGTCGGGTCTTTATAAACGTATGAATCATCTCTTCCCCAAACGAGAAAAGGTAAATCTATTGTTTTAAAAACTGTGAAAGAAAAGCATGATAATAATTCTGGTGAGAAGAGTTTAAATGATGAGAATATAGCTCTTATTGCTAGGAAATTCAAAAAGTTTATATTTAAGAAAAAGACTAATGAAAAACAAAAGAGAGCAAAAGAATTTCCAGCAAACAAAAATGAATTAGAAAATTGGAATAAAGAAAGAGTTGAGAAAAATAAGAAGGTAAAATGTTATGAATGCTTAGGCTATGGTCATATTAGAATTGAGTGTCCTGACTTCAAGAGAAATAAAGGAAAAACATCAAATGCGTCCTCTAGTGATACTTCGGATTCTGAAAGTGAAAACTCATCTTCCGATAATGAAAAATCTTTTATAACTTTTTCTACTATTGTAAATGATTTGGTTGAAAATTCACTAACAAAATCTGAAAGTAGTTGTGTTTCTAGTGATTTGAACATTACTCTAGTTGATGCTGACCAAGAATTTAGTGTTCAAGATGTTTATAATGAAGTATGTAAAGAGGTAGTCAAGTTGAAAAAACTCAACAAAAAGCTGTATAAAAACCTTATAGTTATAAAAAATGAGAAAAATAATTTGATTGAGGCTGTAAAAGTTTCTGAGGTTGAGGTGTTAAGACTAAAAAATCAAAAGGTTGAAATAGAACAAAAAATGAAAAATTTTCAAGAGTGTGAACAAAATTCAGTAACCTAAAATTAAATAAAATGTTGAGGTTTCAAAAACCAAACAGTGATAAAATGAAATTAGGATATGTGGTTTCTAAAGTTTCTAAAGGAAAAAGAAAACAAATACCCTTATCCACTGCGTCGAGCTCCAAAAGTATTGTGTTTGTAAAGGAAAGTCAAAAGAAAAACCACAATAATCCTCCCATGTTGAAGGCTGACGACTCAAGAAATTTGCACAAAAATTCTCCATCGACCATGATGAAGAAAGGTAGGTATGAAGGTAAGTTTACTCCTACTTGTCATAATTGTGGAATTGTTGGGCATATAAGACCATAATGTTTTAATGTGTCTCAAGGGTAGAAAATCAAAATTGGAAAAAGTTCGAAAATGAGTGGAAAAAGCCTACAAAATCAAGTTGATGAGATGGACCAACAAATTAATTTTGTAAGTCATGAGCTTGGTGAATTGGTTAGGCTATGTATTCAAAAGAATGGAAAGGACAAGCCAAATCTCAAGGCAAAATGGGTGGTCAAAAAGGATATCGTGCCACGTTAATTTATAGGACCACATGCATGTTGTTCTTGTATTTCTTGCATATCGTTAATATAGGACATGTATTTTTATTGTGTTTCGTTTTGTTTACATGTTTTTTTTTTAAATTGAATTTTTTTTTAGTTGGTTTATTTTGTTTTGGTTTCCTACTTTTTATTAAAAAAAAAATGTGTTTTTCGGCCAAATGATGTAGAGTGCATGTTTGATGGTGTGTTGAAGGCTTTGAACATGTTGATACTCACTTTATAAATCCTTGCACTCATGCACTATTCTTGTGTTGTGCATCCCACATCGTGCATCATAACCCTATGAGTTATCATAGTAAATGTTCACTCTTACTGCATTGTGAGAAACTTGTGTGAATATACTTTTGTTTGAAAAAAGAAGAAGAAGGGGAGGCTGAATAAGTGTATTGAGATGCTCATCATAGAGAAAATCTAAACTTTAAATTGCCTAATACTAGTTGAACCTAGTATAAGTATGAAAAATATCTCTCATTGCCAAACACCACTTGTTAATCCATATGGAAAAAGTCGGTATGAAATTCATTGTAGAAAAAGACACACACCCCACACAGATCTAACTTTGGAAGTTCTTATAGAAAAAATTATTGCTCCTATCATTGTGGAAAAAGATGAGTAATAAAAATGAACTAAAAATGGGCTATGCAAGTAAAGTGTTTGGAGGAGATACTTATGTATCTAGGCTCTAACATAAAATTTGCCTTAAGGTGAGTGACAATCTCTTGGGAGCATCTTTTAAAAGACGATTCCTATTAAAAATGATCAAAAAAAAAAAAAGAATTCATGAAAAAAATTAAGGAATAAAATCATCAAGAAAAAGTTGTTACCTTTCATAAGTTGCTCATTCACACACTCACATGAAGCTTGATTTTAATGATTTTATGAGAAGTGAAAATCTATTGTGGGTGTTGCAATCAAGATGATGTATGGTCTTGAATTTATTTGGTGAGTAGCACTTTGATTAAACCTAAATGCATCTCTTTATGCTACTTGCCTCATTGCCATTGTTTTTTTTTTTAAAATCTGCGTATAAACATTTTTTTTGGCAATTTATTTTCTGACCAACACGAAAAAAGAAAAAAATTTGGTCAAGTTTTTGGTTTTACAAGTGCATATGAGGCATTTTTTGAGAATCAATGCTTAGGACTTCTTGAGGTTTATGTGGGAGTGATCTAATTGTTCTATTTTGTGGCTAAGTCCTGGTGGGACACAAAAAAAGGTCTCGGCAAGGTCACAACACGTGACCAAGTGTTTGGTCACTTAAAGTGACTCACGGCAACCTTAGTTGCCCATTCTTAGTGTGTTAGACCATCTGGTACCCATATCGCATGTAAGACTAATTAATGCTCTAAGGATCCACTTCTCATTCTACCCTAAGTCTCAAATTCTATAAAATCTCACACAGTTTTTGCGTGATTTTGGACTATACTCAGGAAGTATCTTCCATCTCTCGGCATCCACGTAAGTCACTTGAACTTTAATCTTGATTTTTCCATTCTAAGGTTCGGATTCTATCTTTAAGAAATATGGGTTTTGGTTTTTGTATTGGTATTGGATGAAAAGTATGGACTTGAATGTTGGGTTGATTAAGTTAATCGATGCATATATGTTTATGACAAGTTGAGATAACCTTGCTGGATATCGAACCATATGGTTATTTTTTTGGAATTTTTTTTCATTTCAATGCAAGCTTGATACTCGGGTTCTCCTATAAAACTAACTTGCGTTTATTTTTTTCTAAGGAAAAAACAAAATCCTCCCTCATCCGATTCCTCAAATGAGGCTACACTTTCAGCTTATACATGACATTAATTTGGATAAATTGATGACAAAAAGGGGGAGAAAAGTGAGGAGTAAGGGGGAGGAGTAAGTGGGAGCAGTAGCACATACTAAGGGGGAGAAACATTGATGAAGGGAGAGAAAGCCCGAGCAGGATATGAAACATATATTCATCAAAAATGTTTTGTCACCAATCAGTCAAAGGAGGAGATTGTTAATGTAAATTTTATTGGTTTGGATTAGTGTTGGCATATTTGAATTCAATTAGGATAAGATTTCATCTTATCTCTAAAGTTGTAATTTTGAATGCTGAATTTGAATTCAAATAGGATAAATTTTGATTTTTGAATGAATGTAATTTAAACTATGGGACTTATCTATAATATTTTGAATTGATTTAGGTGTTTAGGAGTTTGTTAAAGAGGCTGGAGAGTTGAATTTCGAAATCTGGAATGATAAAATCAGAAGGCAAATTCAAAATTCAAATTGCAGCAGTAAATCCGGAAGTTTGTTAGCAACCTGTCAGCAGACGGATTCTGATGAAGGATGACCTGTTAGCAGACGCATTTCAGCAGCACTTTTGGATTGTCTATTTAAATCAAGTTATATGGTAACCTTAGGAAGGGATTTCGGCCATAGCTGATTTTAGATATATTTGAGAGCCATTTGAGAGGAAAATTAGTGGAGAATTTTTCTTGTGATTTTTATACACTTGCGAGTGTGATCTTGTTCAAGGTTTGAGAAGATCGTTGATTGGTGTACGTGATCAACCATTGGAGGTTCTAGTAGGAAAGACATAGATTGAAGATCGTCAGAAGTTCTAGTTACTATTGCGGTAGGGATAAACGGGTCATTTATCCAGTCAAGTAAGGGAGTTAATTGACAAAAATTTTGTAATTGAATAGTTTACTTGTAAACTGATTTTCAATCAATAAAAATGACTTTCTTGGGTTTAGTTGCACCGTAAGATTTTACTTTTGAAGAGTATTTCAAAAGATTTTCCTTTGTAACCAATCGGTGTATTATACTTGATAATTTATTTATTACATATTTATAAATATTCATATAATTGATATCTAATAAATTTAATTATAAAAATTATTAGATATATTTAATCATACAGAAATAAAAAGGAAATTTCACTATACACTTTTCATTTTATCTTTTATCCACGGTAAATCTATTTTCCTTTTCATATATGAAAAGTTACAATGGCAGTTCATACCTTTATTTTATTAATTTCCTTCCCGCGGCTCCCGTGATAGAGCCTTCCCGCGACCTCGTCTCTTCTCTCCCTCGAATGCTCATCCTTCCATTTCCAGTTCTTCCCGTCGTCAGGTCATCACCGTCGGCACCAACTCTTCATCGTCAGCTCGTCTTTGTCGCCGGTGAGGGTTCCGTCTTCGTCTCCCATCGTCATCTCTAGATTTTCCACTCCAAACGGTGACCTCTCTTCCAGATTCTCACTCCAAAAATGGGTTTTTCTCTCCAGGTAAACAGGTAAACAAATTGTTTTTCCATTTTTTCCACTCTAGTTGGACTGATTTTAGGCTTTGGAAAGTCGGGTTTTTGTTTAGGGTTTTCGGCCTCAGCTTCGAAGAGCTTTACAGGTTCGCTCCGTCTCTTCCTTCACCTTTTCAGCGGTTCTAGTTAAGAACGATGCCGCCTTCCCCACTCTGTTTTTCTTCTGCTTCTCTTAGTTATTTCAATTGATTTTTATGTTCACTTTGCGCCTTTATTTGTTTAGTTAGAGTCTTAGAGATGGAATTTAATTGTACTTTCGTGCTTAGGCAATTCGAGGATACTTGAGTTTATTAACACTATTCAATTTTGAAACATCTTATTCGTTCCATCGAATTCTTTTTGGACATTGTAATGATGCCTACTGGTGTTAGGTTATCTCTTCTCTGCCTCTTGAAATTGAGCAATAAAAAAATGGAGTATACAGATAGTCCTCAGTTCAAAGGTTTTCTTTGTGTTTTTTATAGCTGTAAAAGTGTTTTTGATGGTGAATACTATTTTAGGCTTTGGTAAGTATGAGATAAAGGCCTTATCTCTTTTGATTATCCGTTGGACTGTTTTCATCAGTGCAGTCATGCTTGAAATTTCTCAGCTATTCACTTTTATCTTTTTTCGCTTTGCTTATCGTTGGTTGTTGAGATTAAGGCATAATTTTGGGTGTTTGTGATTCTTTCTCAAAATTCTGGGGTACTGGACTGCTTTTTTGGCTGGCATTTGAAGTTCTCAGCTATTTACTTTTATCTTTTGCCCATTCCTCTTTTTCCCTTTAAGCATGCATTCTACTTAAAACATCTTGGCTATTACATAGTTTTGTGCTCTTATTGATTTGTTTGGCATTGTGTGTGTATTCTTTCTTAGTTCTCGTTATTTCAAGTCTACTTGTCAAATAATAAGAGATAGGTTCTTCTGTGAATCTCGAACTGTGCTCTTAATATTTTCTCCAGTTTTCTGAGCAGCAACTTTTGTCTCTAGAGTCTTCTTTCACTCTTTCACGGTTGTCTTTCTCGGTGTGCAGTTTTATTGAAAGAAATATGGAAGAGAAGTGCGAGATCAAGAAAGATGTTACTGAAGTATAATGTTTTAATTATAACTACTGCTTTTCATTTTTCATGATGCCCTTTGGTCATATTTCCATTTTGCCGATGTTTTTGTTTTTCTGGATCGTGTAGTTGATGGGCAACACTCCAATGGTATATCTCAACCGTATTGTGGATGGCTGTGTAGCACGTATTGCTGCCAAGTTTGAGATGATGGAGCCCTGCGCTAGTGTTAAAGACAGGCATTTAATCTTTTCACTTATCTTTTTCATTTTATTGGTATTGATCATATTTTGGAGCAGGTAGTTTTATGCAAACAAGTCTGAAATTATGCTACACGGCATTTTAATGAATACATGCTATTGTAAATACAATGCAGGTTTAAGTTGTAAAAACTTAAGAGATATTAATGAATACAAGTCTGAAATTATAGTTTTATGCTACAAGTCTGAAATTATGGTTGAAAATTATATTTGGAAATTAATGAAATATATGAAGGTATATTTGGAGTAGGTAGTTTTATGCTACAAGTCATTGGTTTATACTACACGGCATTTTAATCTCTCTTAGTATTTACAGAATATATATATTGTTGATGTAAAATTTAGTAGTTGGCAATTTTCTAGTGAAAAACCTAATATAATTGAGTTGTAACTAATGGTGGACAGAGTACACTTGAAGAGGATCAAATTGGCTCGAGAAATACCGAACACAGTGATCTCGCTCGACCCTCGCTCGACATGGCGCTCGAGCGAAGTCCAGGCAGAGACTTCGCTCGACCCTCGCTCGACATGGCGCTCGAGCGAAGTCTAGGCAGAGACTTCGCTCGACCCTCGCTCGACACCTCGCTCGAGCGAAGTTAAGGTTTCACGAATTCCTCTAGGGTTTGAGCGCCGTTTCAAGAGGTGGCCTATAAATAGACTCTTAAGTCTTCTGCTGCAGGTGGAGAAACACAGAGGAAAAACCAAGGAGCCACATTTCATCCCTTGAGAGAAACTTCTCCATTGTTTCAAAGATCATTCTCTCTTGGATTATATCACTCCCTCACAACACACATTCAAATCTTTAGTGAGTCCATTGGAGTGGACGTGTTCATCAAGCTGGAAGAGTTCTTCAAGGAGCTTGGATGAAGAAATCAAGTTGTTCGTGTGAGAAGCTATAGAAAGGTCGGAGTTCCGGCACTACATGCGTGTAGAGATCGAGTGGGTCGCTCGTGGTGTTGCAAGCCAAGTTTAGTTGCTACAGTGGGTTTGTGAGTGTTTCTAAATTGGTTGTAACAAACTAAAATTTCTATAGTGGATTAAAGGTGGTGTCTTACACCCGGAGTGGTTTTAGATTTTGAAGAGGTTCTTCAAATGAGTTTCCACTTCGTAACCAAAATCTGTGTGTTGATTTTTCCATTGATTGCTTGTGTATATTGATTAATTTTTTAAACTGCCTTTGTTTTTGTTAAACACCTATTCACCCCCCCCTCTAGGTGTGTAAGGTAATTAGCTACCGCTTTTTCAATTGGTATCAGAGCGGGTACACTTCGTTAGGATTAATTTCCTGAGTGTGATCCTGCTTTGGTGGTCAAAATGGATAGGTCTCAATCCCTCTCATCACCACCATATTTTGATGGTAGCAACTATGCTTATTGGAAAGTTCGAATGCGAGCGTTTCTTAAGTCTATAGATGAACGTGTGTGGGTGTCCTTGATAAGAGGATGGAAAGAGCCTGTCACCATTATTGATGGAGTAGTAGTTCCCACAGACGTGGACAACTACTCAAAGGATGAGTTGAGTGAAATTAACTGGAATAGTAAAGGCCTAAATGCAATTTTCATGGCCGTGTCCCAGGAGGAGTTCAAACGAATCTCCATGTGTAATACAAGCAAAGAGGCATGGGACATTCTTGAGATCACTCACGAGGGAACTAGGGCTGTAAAGAATTCTAAACTTCAAATGCTTACCACTAGCTTTGAGGAAATTAGAATGAAGGAGGATGAAACTTTTGATGTCTTCTATGCAAGATTGAATGACATTGTAAACTCTCGGTTCAACTTGGGAGACAAAATCCCAGAAAATAGAGTTGTAAGAAAAGTTCTCAGATCTCTTCCTGAGAGATTTCGTCCCAAGGTCACTGCAATTGAGGAAAGTAAAGACTTGGACGTCATGAAAATAGAAGAGCTGGTGGGTTCCCTGCAAACTTATGAACATACTCTACCATTGGATAGGAAGAGCAAGTCCATTGCTCTTAATACAATTCAAGAGGACTCAGATGAGTCATTCGATGAATTAGCAATGAGTGACAGAGAAATAGCATTTTATGCTAAGAAGTTCAGAAAAATGTTTGTAGCAAAAAGGCACAGGAGCCAAAGACCAGAGAAGAAGAAGTTTGGGAGATATATTGAGGGGTCAAGCTCAGAGAATAAGGAAAGAGACTCCAACAATTACATTAGGCCTAACAAGGACAAGACACGAGTACAGTGTCATGAATGTCATGGATTTGGTCACATTCGTTTGGAGTGTGCAAATTATAAGAAGAGCAAAGAAAAGGCAAAGATTGCCTCTCTAAGTGAAAGTGAGTCTGAATCGAGTGACTCATCTGGCAACTCCACTCCAAAAAGGAATCTCAACTACATGGCGTTTACATCTTCCGTTGGAGACATAGATCAGTGCAGTGAACAAGCGTCTGATGATTGTGACATACCGGAAGATGAGTCCGAGTGTGAAGATCAACTGCAAGAAATCTATGAAAGACTTTACAAGGAGTGCGTGAAATTGAGAAAAGTCAACAAAGCACAGATTGAAAAGATAAATCAGTGCAAACAAGAAAATGATGAGCTCCAAGGCAAACTGAATGAAGCTTATATCTTGACTGACCAATTGCGAAAGAAAAGTGAGGCTTTGGAAGATGCTATGGAAACTAAGGAAAATGAATTAACCCAGCTAAAGGGAAGATTGCAAGCTTTTTCCACTGGAAAACAAAATCTGGACAAAATTCTAACTCTTGGAAAGCCCTCAGGAGACAAGAGTGGACTAGGATATGTTGGAGGAAAGTTTGAAGTGGGTACGAGCTCGAAAACTCCTCAAAACAGCATGGTGAAAAATCACTCACTAGCAAAGGGAAAGAAAGTTATACATGCACAAAAGTTTGTTTCATCTCAAGAGAAACAAATAGCTCACAACACGAGACCCGTGTGTCATCATTGTGGGAAGTTGGGCCATGTGAAAACAAATTGCTTGAGACTTAAAAGACTCACCAGAAAATCTCCTAAGGATGACTTGCCTTTCAGGGGACAGCAAACCTACAGAGAAAATCGGACATGTCATAATTGTGGCAAGTATGGACACATCCGTCCAAACTGTTATGTGCTTAATAAGTTTCCTGTGAGAAATGAAAAGAGAGACTCAAGAAGAGGTCACTTCAATTTGTGGGATCAAGTCATGGTCCTCACTAGACAAAATGACTTTCTAAATGCCAAGGTAGACAATCTGACAAGTACCCAGAAGAATGTGCGAGTCAACTCTCCAAAAATCAAAAGAGTGTGGATCAAGAAGGAGAAAAGAGCCACATGTCACATAGCCCACATTGCCTTGAAGACCCAGAACAATTCATTGTGGTATCTTGACAGTGGGTGTTCTCGACACATGTCCGGTGATAAAACTCTTTTTAAGACAATTGAAGAGTACAAATGTGGGACAGTGACATTTGGAGATGGTGGTAAAGCGAACATAATTGGGAAAGGTGAAATCAACATTACTGGACTACCGGCATTGAGAGAAGTTCTGTATGTTGACGGATTAAAAGCAAATCTTCTTAGCATAAGCCAAATGTGTGATAATGGTGCTGAAGTTCGGTTTTCAAAAGATATGTGCATTGTTTCTGATAACAATGGACAATGCTTGATGCAAGGAATCAGGACCTCTGACAATTGCTATGGTATCGCTCCCACTTCACAGTACAGCTGCAATAGTACTAAAAGTGAGGCCACTACTCTCTGGCATCAAAGACTTGGGCATGTGAATCACAAAAATTTGTCAAAGATTGCTAAGAAAGAAATGGTGATTGGACTGCCCGAACTTGGGAAAGTGGAGACATCTGTTTGTGGATCATGTCAAGTGGGAAAACAAGTTCGAGCAGCCCACAAGAACACAACAGATATCCTGACCAAAAGACCCTTAGAGTTGTTACACATTGATCTTATGGGACCCTCTAGGACTGAAAGTCTGGGGGGAAAGAAATACATACTGGTGGTGGTAGATGATTTCACCAGATACTCTTGGGTAGAATTTTTGAGGGAAAAGGGTGAGGCTTCAAATGTGATAAGGAACTTATGTAAGAAGCTTCAAAATGAACAAGGGAACCCTATTGTCAGAATCAGGAGCGATCATGGACGAGAATTTGATAACTCAAGTTTAGAGAAATTCTGTGATGAAGAAGGCATTCGTCAAGAATTCTCTGCTCCCATTACTCCACAGCAAAATGGAGTTGTTGAAAGAAAAAATCGAGTTATCCAAGAAATGGCTCGAGTTATGATGCATACCAAAAATGTTTCTGCTCATTTTTGGGGTGAAGCTGTGAACACAGCATGTCACATTGTGAATAGAGTCTACCCTCGACCCAACACTTCTCAGACACCATATGAGCTGTGGAAAGGAAAGAAGCCAAATGTGAAGTACTTCAGGGTGTTCGGGAGTAAGTGTTACATTTTGAGAGATAGGGAAAATCTGGGTAAGTTTGACCCAAAGAGTGATGAGGGAATATTCCTTGGTTATTCCAGAAACAGTCGTGCTTACAGATGTTACAATCTACGCACCCAAACTGTCATGGAATCCATCAATGTGGTTATAGATGATACTCCTAAAGAGGAGTTGAATCAAAATCAAATTGATACACCAAGTGGAACTGAAGAGAACTCTATTGAACTTAATGAAGATCAAGAGACCTCATCCACTGAAAAAGTTCATACTCACAAGGAGCCATCTTCGAGAGTGAAGCTAAACCATCCTCAAGATAACATAATCGGGAATGTAAATGAAGGGATGAGGTTGAGGAAGAAAGTGATAAGTCAACTAGCTCACTCATGTTACATCTCTCAGATTGAACCAAAAAGGGTGGAAGAAGCTTTAAAGGATGAGAATTGGACAAATGCCATGCATGAAGAAATTAATCAATTTGTGAGAAATGATGTGTGGTACTTGGTCCCAAGGCCTGAAAAGCACAATGTTGTAGGTACCAAATGGATTTTCAAGAACAAATCTGATGAAAATGGAATGATTGTACGGAATAAGGCAAGATTGGTGGCACAAG
This sequence comes from Platycarya longipes, assembly GCA_036559045.1. Taxonomy (NCBI): domain Eukaryota; kingdom Viridiplantae; phylum Streptophyta; class Magnoliopsida; order Fagales; family Juglandaceae; genus Platycarya; species Platycarya longipes. The sequence goes on along the minus strand of CM071799.1, from coordinate 12,926,303 downwards.
GTTATGCCCAAATGGAAGGAATAGACTTTGATGAGACATTTGCGCCGGTGGCAAGGCTTGAGTCAATCCGAATACTATTGAGTGTTGCTTGCCATATGTGCTTCAAACTCTATCAAATGGATGTAAAGAGTGCCTTCCTAAATGGGATCCTTCAAGAAGAAGTGTATGTTGAGCAACCAAAAGGTTTTGAGGATCCAAAATATCCTAATCATGTCTACAGGTTGAAGAAAGCCCTGTATGGTTTGAAACAAGCTCCCAGAGCCTGGTATGAGAGGCTAACTTCGTATCTTTTGGAGCACAAGTTTCTGCGAGGAAGTGTTGATAGGACACTTTTTATCCGGAAAGTGGGAGAGGATATAACTGTAGCTCAAATCTATGTGGATGATATTGTGTTTGGATCATCCATTGATAACCTAGCTCTCGAGTTTGCAGAAGAAATGAAGAATGAATTTGAGATGAGTATGGTGGGTGAGCTAACTTTTTTCTTGGGACTCCAAGTAAAACAGCTCGATGAAGGGTTGTTCATATCCCAGTCAAAATATGCAAAGGACCTACTGAAAAAATTTGGATTAGATGGGAGTAGCCATGCTAGAACTCCCATGAGCACAAGTGTAAAACTTAGTGCTGATGTGTCAGGAAAGGGGGTTGAGCAATCCCTGTACAGAAGCATGATTGGGAGTCTACTGTATCTCACTGCTAGTAGACCTGACATTGCTTTCAGTGTTGGCGTTTGTGCTAGATTCCAAGCAAACCCCAAAGAATCTCATCTTGTGGCTGTCAAACGCATACTTCGTTATGTGAATGCTACAGTGAATTATGGAATTTGGTACTCCAGAGAGTCTAACACTGAGCTTGCAGGCTACTCTGATGCTGATTGGGCTGGAAATGCAGATGATAGAAAGAGCACTTCAGGTGGATGTTTTTATATGGGAACAAATCTTGTTGCTTGGATGAGTAAGAAACAAAACTCCATTTCTTTGTCTACAGCTGAGGCTGAATACATTGCTGCTGGGAGTTGTTGTACTCAATTGCTGTGGATGAAACAAATGATTCGTGACTATGGTATTACTCAAGGTGTGATGAGCATCTATTGTGATAATACCAGTGCCATCAACATCTCTAAAAATCCTGTCCAACATTCTAGGACCAAGCATATTGACATTAGGCATCATCTCATTCGGGAACTTGTGGAAACACATGTAATTACTCTTGAGTACATTCCCACCGAACATCAATTAGCCGATCTTTTTACCAAACCTTTAGATGGTCTTCGTTTTGAGTGTCTTAGAAAGGCTATTGGTATTTGTGCCTTAACACAAGAGATGTAACATGCATTTCATACATTGCATGCATATCATTTTTTTTCTTATGCATTGTTATTTTTCTTGTCTTCATTCTCTTCTTTGTCTTTCCTCTGATTCATTTGCCCTTTCATCGATGTGATGCATGACCTTACTACTAGGCAGCACACTTTCAAGCATGTGTCTTGTGAAAATTGTATCATAGGCTTATGTTGCAAAGGTGGAAGATGTGTGTCACTTTAAATATGCGTTTTGCCGCACACACTGCACGCCTAGCTCAATCTCTTGACATTTGACCTTATGTGAGACTTTGGGGAGGCAATCAAAAGTGTAAGGGGGAGCCTTACGAGTGATCAGAATTGACCTCGGGCTAGATGACCTGTGTAAGAACCTTTGTATCCAAAAAGGAAAGAAAATGAAGAGGCTCTATTATTGTATTAAATAAAAAAAAAAAAAAAAAAAAAAAAAAAAAAAAAAGGGGGTAGAAAGAAAGAAAAAGGGCCAAAATAGAAATCCTGACTCTGGTTCTATTAGACACAAGAAATTAGGTCCTAGCAGCATTGGGTTTGACTTTCTGCGCTTTGACGGGTCTCCCAAGCTCTTATGGTTTCTTGTTTAGCCCAACCCCACTCACACCTCTCGGTTAAAATTTCTTGATTGAGCAAGAGCACTGTCTAAACACGCATAGTCATATTAATTGTGACATACAGTCTTTATACTTGCGTGGCATTTAGAGTATGATATTATTTTACATTTGCTCTGCTATGATTTTTTTTAAAAATTGTTCCCAAGTTTGAAGTTACTATTAAAAAAAAAAAAAAAAAAAAAAAAAAAAAAAAAAAAAAAAAAAAAAGGGGGCTGGAATTTCGCTCGATATCTCGCTCGACCATAAAATCTCGCTCGAGCGAAAAACCCTTATATTGCGCTCTGCATCGCGCGATAAGCCCAGATTGCCGAATCCCTTCTCCCCTTTCTCAAACTTAACTCATCTTCTCTCAACCACTCAATCCAAGCCTAAGCATCTCATTTCCTCTCAAACACTCAATCACCGGTAAGCCTATCTCTATCCATTTCTTCTTCATTTTTATTTTTGTTTTTTCTTCTTTTCTCTTTTCTTTTCTTTCCCGTTGCATTACATTCATGGGTTGTGTTTGGGTTAATTTCTTTTTTCTTTTCGGATTTGTTTTTAGAAACTTGGTGGTTCATCTTTGGTATGGATGAACTTAGTAGCATAGTGTTGTATTTAGGGAGGAATGGGATAATTAATTGGGTGTTAAACCCATGATTGCACAGCATGCACACTACCTGTTCGATGAAATGCCTCAATGAAAATTTGTCTTCCATTTTGTCTCTCCTTTGGTGCATTGCTCTTTAGACAAAATGTAGGTATCATTCATAGTATGCACACCTTGTTGAGAACATTATGGGTCACATTTTAGGCATGTTAGGCATATAAGGCATTTTAGACATTTTAGGCATTTTAGGCATTTTAGGCATGATGGACATCCATCTCCACATCATATCATATGTGTCTCACTGTCTGTACTTGGTCCATCTACAGCTGCCATGGCATCTCGGCGTGTTCGTCCTCGCACTGCCCCATCCGCATCTCGGACTTATTTCCACAGTCCTCAAGCTGAGGAACTCTACACGCAGAACTTTTCCCATCGCTCCATTCTTGTGGAACGTGAAGTTCTTCTAGGTGAGTTTCGGGATACCTATCCCATTGTCCCTCAGATTTTTGAGTCGCGCCAGTGGCTTGCTTTAACCACTGGTCATCCCGCTCCCTCGGTGGAGTTGGTCAGGGAGTTTTACTCAAATATACATGACATTTCAGAGGGAACTTTTCAAGTTGATATCCGGAATATCACTTTCCGGGTGACTCCCGATCTCTTGGCAAATTTGTTGGGGGTACCTCGAGTAAACAATCCTATTTACCCCTATCTCCATACCCCAGCCCCTAGTAGACCTGATTTGGGTCGTTTTCTCACTAGGACTCCTATGACTTGGACTGGGATTCCTCCTCTAGCGACCAAGTCATTTCCCCATGCATACCAAATTGTGAGTCGGATTGTTCTGACCAACATATACCCCACTGGTCATTATAGTGACATTGGTCCGGATCGTGCCCTTCTCCTACATGCATTGCTCACTGATGTCCCTATAGATTTGGGCGGTCTTCTCTGTCGGGTCATGATTGAGGCCCATATGTCGTCCAATTTTCGAACTGGTCTTCCTCTTGCATGTCTCATTACGAGGATAGCAGTGTCTCAGTCTGTGGCCTTCCCGCCCCAGGAGCTTAGAGTGAGCCTGAAGACACCGATTGGCCGGAAGACCATGCAGCTAAGTCAGGCGCATCTTCCCAATGTTGAACCCGCACCTGCACATTCTACTCAGACCAGACCTATTCCTCACGCTCCTGAGACCAGCTCGGGTCCTTCCAGCTCGGGTTTGATGCCACCAGCTACAGAACCATCTCGGCAGACCCTATTGGACTTTCTGATTAGCATTCAGCAGTCTGTGACCAGCATGGATACTCGCATTGATAACCGACTTAACAGTCTTGAGACTCGGGTTACTCAATTGGATACTCATATCAATGCTCGGTTTGACACACTTGACACTCAAGTGATTGAGCTTGGAAATCAAGTTCAGCACCTTCTTGCTGATGAGGAAGAGACTGATGACGATTGAGACCCCTTACCATTTGTGACAAAAAGGGGGAGTGATCTTGGGGGAGCTAAGCTACTTTGTAGGGGGAGTAACTAGTAGCTTGTTGTTCTTAGTTTTACTATGTGATTATACTCTTGATGTAATCTGTGTTGGACTAATTGCTATTGAAGGTTTAGTGTTAAATTTTTATGGCAATTTTTTTTTCACTTTTGAGTTCATCTGTTAAATTCCTTGCAAGTGTTTTCTGTTGGTACGTTTACATGTTTGTTAAGTGTGCAGATACTTCACTTGCCAAGACTAAACCTACATGTGGAAGTCCTGTTGTTTGTGTGTGATAGGATTAGGTCCAATGTATAGGTTAGAGGTTTTGTCACAGAAATGCCAAAGGGGGAGATTGTTGATGTAAAATTTAGTAGTTGGCAATTTTCTAGTGAAAAACCTAATATAATTGAGTTGTAACTAATGGTGGACAGAGTACACTTGAAGAGGATCAAATTGGCTCGAGAAATACCGAACACAGTGATCTCGCTCGACCCTCGCTCGACATGGCGCTCGAGCGAAGTCCAGGCAGAGACTTCGCTCGACCCTCGCTCGACATGGCGCTCGAGCGAAGTCTAGGCAGAGACTTCGCTCGACCCTCGCTCGACACCTCGCTCGAGCGAAGTTAAGGTTTCACGAATTCCTCTAGGGTTTGAGCGCCGTTTCAAGAGGTGGCCTATAAATAGACTCTTAAGTCTTCTGCTGCAGGTGGAGAAACACAGAGGAAAAACCAAGGAGCCACATTTCATCCCTTGAGAGAAACTTCTCCATTGTTTCAAAGATCATTCTCTCTTGGATTATATCACTCCCTCACAACACACATTCAAATCTTTAGTGAGTCCATTGGAGTGGACGTGTTCATCAAGCTGGAAGAGTTCTTCAAGGAGCTTGGATGAAGAAATCAAGTTGTTCGTGTGAGAAGCTATAGAAAGGTCGGAGTTCCGGCACTACATGCGTGTAGAGATCGAGTGGGTCGCTCGTGGTGTTGCAAGCCAAGTTTAGTTGCTACAGTGGGTTTGTGAGTGTTTCTAAATTGGTTGTAACAAACTAAAATTTCTATAGTGGATTAAAGGTGGTGTCTTACACCCGGAGTGGTTTTAGATTTTGAAGAGGTTCTTCAAATGAGTTTCCACTTCGTAACCAAAATCTGTGTGTTGATTTTTCCATTGATTGCTTGTGTATATTGATTAATTTTTTAAACTGCCTTTGTTTTTGTTAAACACCTATTCACCCCCCCCTCTAGGTGTGTAAGGTAATTAGCTACCGCTTTTTCATATATATATAAATAATAAAAAATAATAATATTTTATTATTATAGAGAATGAGATAGCTAATTCAATGTAGACTCCATGCTTTAAGTGATTAGCTAAAATATAAAAAGTTGTATATTCTTCAAATTTTGAAGATGAAGATAGTCAATCCAATACTAGTGCTCTTAGTGGTATTGATCCTCTCGATTTATCCAAAGGGACAGAGTTCGAGACACCCCAATGACAAATCTGGGCGGTTTTTACTGATTTAATCCAGGAGGCATGCGTGCGGCGGTATTGATTCTCTCGGTTTACCCAGAGGGACAGGGTTCGAGACACCCCAATCAAGCAAGCCTAAGTTTAACACCCTTCCAATAGTTTTTCCCCCACAGTTGGGAATTTGGCAAAACTTTAGTATTTTCTTATGCAATCTCTAATTGCAAATAATAAAATATGCAGTAATGCACATGTAGTTCACATTTTGCACCGATGTCCAGGTATCGGTAGTTAGACAAATTCTTTGACTCTCTAATAATTTCTTTAGCTGTATCTTCTCTTCATCATATAATTTTATACAGTCCCTTTTTAGAGTGGTTCGGGATGGTAAAATAAATCGAGACTCTAGGTCAGCCACATACTCAATAAGCCCTTCGTGCTCTACTAGCCTAAAAAGTAATTCACACCTAATAAAAAACTTAGCAGTAGACACCCTAAGTTTTTCAGCATCTAGTTGACTAGACCTTGTGAGCTTGGGCTACATGTTTTTCCCTCTGCATTCCTATTACTACTAGAGGATTTATTTTTTCCAGGACGTTTACGTTAAAGAGGGAATTTTCACATGTATAATACAGGTGATTTATAGAAGAAGTGCCATTCTTGTAATGACAATTAAACAACTTATTACAATATTTGCATCGAGCTTTTGATTCATCAGGGTCAATAGGTAGCACTTTCTCAAAGTGTTCCCAAGATACCGATTGGTTACTAGGTGTTTTCCTAGCTTTTTTGGGTACAGGTGGAACAGAACGGGTATATGTGGATGAATGGGATGGAAGACTCAAATGCTCCTCCATATCTACTGGAAAAGAGGAGGAGTCACCACTAATCCTTTGAATCGTATCAAGATTCCAACTTGTAGAATCTTCTTTCATCTGTTATTGAGTAACAAAACACAATAAACCAAACCAAACCATATAATTAAGTAAAAAATCATGTACAACTTTAAGCATGGATATTTTCAGGAAACAATACAAGTCCATAATTTAAGCATGGATATTTTCATCAAACAATACAAGTCCCAAAAAAATTCGATTATTAATTTTTTTATTCTTTGGATTTCAAATCTATATAAGCATTCTTTTCTTTATAATTATTCAATATGTACCCTCCATCATATTTTCATTTTACTTAACAGAAGTATGACATGGAAAGTCAGTACTCCACATTGCAAAAAGATAATATTTAGATGATTTTAGAAAGTTAAAGAAAAAGTTATGCGAGACCAATAAATTAGGAAGAAAGCCATAGAAGTAATTGATATGATACCATGAAAGAAGATATAATAAATGTTGATGTAAAAACTTAGTTGATCAATTGAGTTATAAATATGTTGGCCAAAGTCTAACTAGATAAAAAAAAAAAATGCAAAGATTGCAAATATGCTAGATCAACCTAATGAAAATAAAATAGGCCTTTTTTGGGGTGTGATGCGAAGGAAAAAAATCTTGAGTCTAGCATACATTGACACTAGTGCGTAGGGGTGTTCATCCAGGTTCTGAATTCCCAAATCCGGAATCCGGATTTAAAATTTTCTTCAATATTTTTGAAAAAAAAAATTAAAATATTAAGAAATATATTAAAATTTCTAACCTGGCTGGGTGGTACAACCCGGCCCGGATGGACAGGCCTACTAGTGCATATAACCCACACGTCTATCAAAAGATCAAAAGGGGCTCTCAGCCACATATGGCCGGAATCCGACTAGAACCCTTGAATTGAAGTCTCTGAAATACACACACACACCAAGTGTTGTATGTTGAGGAACAAATCTCTGCGGATCTATATTGAATTCAAACCCGAATAGAACCCTAGAATCAACTTGGGTTTTTACCTTCAACAAGTCCATTCCTAATCCTCGCATGGTTATAGGGAGGGGAGAGAGAGAGAGAGAGAGAGAGAGAGAGGCGATGGAGATTCGGAGACGGAGATTCGTTTGGAGTCGGCGATGGGTCACACTGAACCTAGGGTTTCTACACAGAAAGACTGAGAGTGAGAGAGGTGAATGAGTCGTCGAGCCGGAGGGGGGGGGTGTTTGGTAAGAGGCAAAAGTTGTTTAAAGAGTGTCGTTTTTGGAAAAGCCATATATGGGTTTTAAAATCGGGTTCCGGATTAATCCGGCTACCCGGCCTGTATTATAGGATCCGAAAATCGGATTTAGAATCCGGGTATCCGGATATTAATCCGGGTCGGGTTTTACCCGACCCACATGAACACCCCTGTTTTTACTGATTTAATCCAAGAGGCATGCATGCGGCAAGCCATGCGATGCCATATGCTTGGCTCAACGAATGCGACCCATCCAAGGGGCGCGCATTAGCGCCTAGTAAGCCCTCATGGTAAGCGGCACACACAATGCTTGAAAAATAAAATGCAAAAGTGGCACTAGTAAGGATTGAACCAGCATGCTCTCCCTGGGAAGGAAGCAATGTGATCGCTGGACCAAGTCCAACTTATATGTTGGTTGGCAACTGGTTTAATATATATATCGGTTCGGATCAGATTACATAAAAATGAAAAGTGATAACTTTTCATTCACATCATTTGGTTCTCTATAAATAGACCCGTTGGCATACGAATTTGAAGATTTCAGAAGTGAATTTCAAAATTCTCTCTCCTAAAAAGTTTTCATTTATTTAAAACTTAACATTGAGATCTATTCGTTCTAGAAGAATAGATTTCTAATCTTTTGGTTGAATAGAAAAATTTAAGAGTATTCAGGGTCTAATTTCATTTGTGCATAACGTAGTTAGACAAACGGACTTGTTCCGGACTTCATTGTATCTTGGAGGCAAATTTGCTTGTAACCTATATGCATACCGTTATTGGTGGGGGCGAATATTGTCTTAAGGAAAGCGACAATCGTAATGTGCCTTGAAGCAAATTTTTCTCTAACTATTTTTTGTTTTGCAGCCCCTTTGTTCCAATAGGTTGCCGGGTTATTGATGGTTGTCTCAAAATCATCAACATTGAGGCTCTTAAGGAGTGGGGAAGTAGTATTTGAAGGATCCTGTGCATCTCTTAAGCGGGAGAAGCAGGAGGTGGAGTCGGTGAGAAAAGGAAACGAGTGTGGACTTGTGATTGGTGATTGGGATGATCTTCAAATTGGAGACATCATCTAGTGCTTGGAGCAAGTTGTGAGGAAGCCCAAGTTCATTTCCTCTGAGAGTGGAGCAGTTCGAATCGAGTGTTGATAGTGCTTTTTGCTAGTAACATGTTCATTGAGTTGGGTTTTGACTCCATTTATCTTCCTCCCATCTCTGCTTAGGCTCAGGCAATTCCCTGTAACATCAGGGTCAGCACCTGGACTTGCTACTGCAAGAGATCATGATTTTGCCCAAATATTGTATCTTTTGTTGCGGCGACCAATTACTATTAGTTAGGACAATTTTGAAGGCATAGTAGAATAAAATATTCGTAATTATACGCAACTTTTGTTGCACAATAGGGAAGTTGGTGATTATTGGATCATAGCATGAAGAGAGGAATTTATTGATTGCTTCTTTACAATTTTAATTGCCTATGAAGGTGGTTTTCTCTTATAATATTTGATAAAAAAATCCAGTGGACTTGGCCTTTGTCTAGTCTTGTATTAATAAAAATATTATCGTAAAGATAATTGATCAAAGTGTTGGGATTGTCTCACATCAAAGTGTTGTGAAAAGGCCCAGTGGTAGTTTATAAGTGTGAGAGAAAACTTCATCTATTAAAATAGTTTTTGAAATTGAAAGAGGTTCAAAACTACTGAACACTCATATCAGAGCCAAGTTATCTAACAGGTAAGTGATATTATCAAAGCATATGCATTTGAGATATTATCTAAGCATATGCATTTGAGACGCATGCACTTACATGTACAGCTTATACTCGACGCAAGGTGTACGTGATAGACAAGAATAGACGAGAGGCCACCATAATTGACAACCAAACCACTGGTGGTTAAGAGATTTTTGTGCACCTTGGACTGGTTCGAGCGTGTCATATATGAAAATAAGAAATGAAAGTTTCAAATAGACAACTCTTATACAGATTCTTATCAAACAAAGAAACTCCACATTTAATAAAATGTAAAAAATACTATTTTTTTTAGTGGAATCTACTTTTTTATAAAGGTTTTACGCGAGAGGAAAAATGTTATTTTGATATCTTATTTTAATATATCATATATTTTTATTTAATAAATAAAGAAGAAATGATTAGTGTATGGATATATTTTTTTATTTTTTAAAAATAATCAAAAATGATAAAAAAAAATAAGAATAAAGAATTGAAAAAATAAGAAGATAAATTTGTGCTGAATACTGAAAAAAATTGAGAAGATAAACTTGTGCTATACAGCATGCCAAGCGGTCAAGCTGGGTGGCAGCTTAGCACTATTCTATACGGGAGTTGTTTGTTTGAGACTTGCATCTAATATTACTAATTATTCAATCAAAAGGATCAATGCTACACTTAAGAAATGGATTCACCTGCGAGGACTTGAAAATCGCTATCATATTGAATGGATTCATCTCTAGATGCAAATTAAGAAATAAAGCTAACTTTATCCCATTTGTTTATTATGTAATTATGTGGGCGTCTGAAATTCTCTTCAATTACATGCATCCTAGCTAGAGAATTTTAATGCTGGTTTGTTTTGTGAGATAAAATGAGATAAAAGTTATTATAAAATATTATTATAATATATTAATTTTGTTTTGAGATTTGAAAAAGTTGAATTGTTTATTTTATTTTATATAAAAATTTTAAAAAATATAATAATAAATTTAAAATTTTTTAGAAAATCCAAAATCATCGCTAGCATCCAAAACGTCCCAATTGCTGATATATAATGCAGTACTACTACCCAAGAAAAGTCGGATACGGGAGCCTGATGAAACCAATTCCTCAACTGATAATCTGCAGCAGATTCTACCATTCAACCGTGATCGATACTTCCCAAACTTTGTTTCAAAAAAGAATTAAGCTGTATGTTATAGTTTTATATTTTTAAAATGACAGGGACAGGACAAAAAAGCAGAGTGCTCTGTCTGTCCGTCTCTATTCGGGCAGCTTCGTCGAGTCAAGGAATACTTTGTACTGCTCTCTCTATTCATGCAAAGAAGAACCTGAAACAATAAATAATAGGAAGATTCGTAGCTGTGAAGCTCACTCGATGAACAAGGGTGCAGTTCTCAATTTCCTTTCCTGAAAAAGACTGAGATATCAGGCTCCTACCAGATTCACCATCTGCAACAATGTTTGTCTTTTCACTCTCTTTTTCCCATGGCATCTTGCTGCTCTTTCCACTCGTACACTTCACCTTTCTTTACCCACTACTTTATGCCACCACCCATGCATTCATTTCAAAACTTAGCCAAACCCAGGATTTGCCTATTACACTAATATGGTTATTTTAGTATTATTTTTTATTTAATGATTAAGGAATATTTTATAATAATATTGCGATTTTTATAAAATATTAAAAAGTATTAAAAATACATTTAAAAATAATAATAATAATAAAAAATCAACTATTACTAATGATAGCTCCCAGCAAGAACTAGGAGCGGTGGGCGTAGGACCGTCCCACTATGAAGTATTATAGAAGGGCCACCATCCCACTATTAGAAAAGAGCCAACACATTAGTTCTATATTAGTGAATTAATAAAAAACCTCAATATATCTACTTTCTAAAAAATAAAAATAAAAATAAAAACAAAAACAATACTAGTATACTTTTGTTTCGGAAAAATGCTATTATGCCTGATGAATCTATCTTCTCATTTTGATTGTATATATATTTTGATTTTTTTCTTTAATAATTAAAAAATTCTTTTTAATGTATTAATTTATTTTTATTTTTAAAAAATATTCAAATATATTAAAAATTAAAAAAAGAAAAATTGTACTAATGAACATGACTAGCTATCCTATCTTGCATAAAAAAACAAAAAAGGAACATGACTAGCTATCAAAACTGTACGGCATACTAGCATTGCCCTATGCTCTGTGGTACTTGAAGTTGGAAGCAAATTCACGTGATGCCTTATATTTTGTTGTAATAAGACTGATTTTGTAATTTAACATATTAGTTTTATAGAATATTCGTGAGTTAACTGTTTACAATAAAAATGATAGAAAATACTATTATGCTCATTTTACTCTTTTATTTTTTGCTCATGTATTTAAATTTTTTTAAAAGATTTTTTTTGCTTAATAGTTAAGGAAGTGACGGTTAATATAGGATTTTTTTTAATCTTTTTTTAAAAATATTTAAACATATTTAAAAAATATTTAACTTCAAAAAAATACAAATGTATTACATGAGTATCGTTTATGATATCAGATCTGTAAGTACGGCTCGCGTCTCCTTGCAATTTAATTACGACAGGTTTGGATGAGAGTACGTTGTAAGACTAGAACAGTGACTTTCTTAATTACGGGTTGTTGGAAATGAAAATATTGCCTGCAGACTGCAATCACATGGTTTGGTTGGCAATTCTGGAGCAGATCACATTCATATCAGAAAATTAGCTACTCCGAAGGAGACAGGTGAAATTATATATTGACAATCATCCGCAGAGGATGTGTCAAATTTGTGCTTCTATGGTCGACCACACATGAAATTTCCACAGTAATTTAAAAAAAAAAAAATGTATAAATTATTTTAAATATTAATGTTTTTTTTTTAAATATTGTTAAATAGGAACTCATGAATCAAGATGATCTATATATATATATAAATGATTTTAACAACAGCAAGCGGAAGGACCATATTTATAAAAATAAATAATAAAATATTAATAAAATATTAAAAAATGTTAAAAAAATTGGGTCGCCAAACCTACCCTTAAAGTCCCTGCCACATGCACCACCTACTCAGCTAGATAGTAACAAAATTGAGAGACCTTCGCTGTTTCAGGGTGGTGTTTTGTTATTACATTGCCAAAAGAACTCAGAAAAGGGAGAGAAAGGATAATGTTGTCGTTCGCAAATGCCTTCCTACTATATTCATATGCATATTTTCAGTCCGTAGAATTTATTGTGCATGCCCACTTGCTCCTGTAGTCAGCTCATCATCGTTGGCGTTTTTTGGGATAAACTTGTCGTTTATGACTGTTTGTTGCATTTCTTTTTCATTTAAACTTTAAGAAATATCTGAAAATCGGTCTGTCTGATTTCTTTAAAAAATGGACTTTAATGGTCATGATAGGGTGGGCGGTGTTGTCCACCACAAGTAACGCCAACGTCGACGCCGTCTAGGTTGAGGCCGAATCTCACTTAAATTTATCTTCATTTTATTTTTTTATTGTATTTTTTATTATATTTTTATTATATATTTTTATTATTATATTTTTTAATTATATTTATTATTATATTTTTTATTTTATTATATTTTAAAATTTTTTTTATTATATTTTAATAAAGAGCTGATTTTGGCTGAGGACAACCTGACCAAACCCCAACGTCTATCTAAATTTTAATGGCTTGATACTAAATATTAAGGTACTGTTTAATTTCCAAAATTTATGTCCACGTTTGTGGCACTCGACTGTGACGTATACTCAACTTTCATTTTATTTTATTTGTTAGATCGCCTACGCTATAGTATATTCGTACCGTCTGGCTGAAACAATCCAAGATTTCAATTTCAGATTTTTTTATTTTTTTTAAATCAATTTCAGAAGTTAATTCGCTTGTTCCCTTGGTCGCTAGGATTTAGAAAGCATTAATTGAATAAGACAAAAGAAGAAAGAGAAAAGGAAAATCTCTGTTAAAAACTTAAAAGGAAAAAATATCTATTTTTATTTCCCTTAAAACTTAAGATTACTGGTGCATTATAAAATAAAAAGAATTCATAAACCTTCTTCATTTGTTAAAACTAATTTAATAAAAAAAACTTGTTCATTTTTTATAAATATATCTAAGATTTTATTTATAGATAATATGAGATCATGACTTAATTCATTTTATAAAATTAATTCAATAAAAAAAATTATTTATTCTTTATAAATATATTCAAGACCTTAACCATAAAAAAATATAAAATTATTCCTCAAACATATATAGAATTGCCACACTCTCTTCTACCGAGCCAAAGTTCCTGAGATTTCTAGTAAAAACATAAGAAGATGGTAGGTTTCGAACTTTTAAAAAAAAAAAAAATAGTATAATTTATTATTAAAAAATAAATTTTCTCATGTATGTCTTACCGTTTTTTTTTTTTTTTTTTTTTAAAGAGAATACGAGACTTGCACAGTTACCTAATACTAATCCTCTCGAAAGTTCTATCATACTATAATTACTCAACATTATGTTCACCTAATCATACATATTGTTTTCATAATTTCAAGAAACCATGCTTGTGCATCAATGAACCGCAACTACATATATAAAAGTATATCTCAACAAAATTATTGTAAGAGTTGGCACGATAATGACCAATTTAAAAGTAGCTTATAAGGCAGTAGAAGCTTAATGGGTGTGTAAATATATGATTTGTCAATGCCTCGGTTTGATTAAAAAAAGAATAATAAATAGTCTATTTTCTTGAGGGTTTCACAAGTTACAATATCTCACTTGATTGACAGTTTGGCAATATTAAATTTTGTTTTGGGATGCTATGCATTGGAGGTCAGCTTTTATGAGCATGTCTGGACAAAATTATATGAACACCACGACAATGATCGACTGGAGACTTCAGTAAATGTGGATGTAAGTTGTAATAACAAAACTAAAATAAATAACAAGTTGTAGTAAGTAATTAAAAAGATGGGCTTTTTCAGAGTGAATGAGGAAGAGACTGTTAACTCAGAAGTAGAATTAAGGATCGCGGACAATGATTTGATTAAGGAAAGTAATTAGCTTAATATTCTTTGAACTATGGTCCATTTCAATTCCATAAAAAGACGTACACGTTAAGCCAACCTATTCGGTTTTGGCTTCTCTATATCTCTGTTCCGGATTGTACTGAAGATTAATGGGTGAAAATGGAGTTGCCTTTCTGGTATTTGTAAAGCCTTCAACTTATCTTGAACATGGCTGTTCAGTCTGGAGCTTGAACATGGAAGATCTTCCTTAAAGTGTGTGAAGTTCTTGTCTTGGCTGGTTAGTGTATCTATACTAGACTATCGTAGGTTCTTGTTTTGAGTATATGTAGTTGCTCCAACATTTTCTGACAGAGCTTTTCTAACTTCTCAGCTTATGTTTGCTGATAAAAACCTTCAATCTGCCTGCATCTGAAGATAAGGAGAGGTGATGGATCTCTGGTTTGCATTCTGCGGGAATTGTTCGGATGAAGACAAGAATACATGCAATTACGCTATTCTTTCCATTTTCCAGCCCTATACATGCATCAACCAGTTTTTGGTCGTTTCTGTTGATCTTCTTCTCCTGCTCAGCTTCTTTTATGTCATCATCTCTAGATCATTCTCAAGGAACAAAACCGCACCCTCAAATTCTCAAAACTTCTCTCCAATACTGATATGCTCAGCCATTTATAATGGTGGTCTGGGTTTGGCTTATCTGGGGTTGGGGATCTGGACAATTGTTGAGAAGCTGAATGCAAAGAAACCCATTTTACCTTTGCATGGATGGCTAGAACTACTATTCCAAGGATTCACATGGATGCTGTTTGATTGTATTGTGATTACTGAGAAGCCACGCCTTCCACATATCACAAGAGTGAAGCTTTGTTCTATTGCCACCTTCTTATTTGCAGGATTCCTCTTCTTTTCATCTCTTTGGATCTCTATTGTGGACAAAACGGCATCTATTAAGATGGTTTTGGATATTTTATCATTTCCTGGAGCAACCCTTTTGCTCTTGTGCTCATTTCAGGAACCCAAGTATGTGGAAACTGATCCAGACATCTGTCACGATATGTTGTACAAACCTTTGCAAGGTGAAGAAGAGGCCATTGCCATGACTGAAAACTCTTCAAATGATAATGTCACCCCTTTTGCCAAAGCTAGATTTCTTAGTAAAATGTCATTTTGGTGGTTGAATCGGTTAATGAAGCAGGGCAAAGATAAAATCCTTAAGGAGATTGACATTCCAAAGTTAAGGCAGGAAGATCGAGCACAAACATTATACTTAATGTTGGAAGAACAACTGAACAATCAAAAACATGAGGGAAAAGATCATTCTCGTTCCATGATATCAGAAATCTTTTTCTGCCAAAGAAAAGCTATTTTAATCTCTGGGTTATATGCATTGATCAAGGTGCTTACAGTTTCCAGTGGTCCTCTGTTCCTCAAAGCCTTCATTGACGTTGCTGATGGAAAATCAGACTTTAAATATGAGGGTTATGTTCTGGCCGGAGTGCTCTTTGTTGCCAAGTGTTTGGAGTCATTATCAGAAAGGCAGTGGTTCTTTCAAACTAGGGTGATTGGGCTTCAATTAAGATCTTTCCTATCTGCAGCTATATATCAGAAGCAACTAAAACTCTCAAATGCTGCTAAAATGGATCATTCTCCTGGTGAGATAATGAACTATGTCACAGTTGATGCCTATAGAATAGGGGAATTCCCTTATTGGTTTCATCAAATATGGTCAACAAGCCTCCAACTTTGTCTTGCATTAGTTATTGTATATTATTCTGTTGGGTTGGCAACTGTTGCAGCTCTAGTTGTAGTCATTTTGACTGTGCTTGCAACTTCCCCAGTAGCCAAATTGCAGCATAAATATCAGACAAAGCTCATGGTGGCACAAGATAAGAGATTGAAGTCCATTACAGAGGCTCTTGCAAATATGAAGGTCTTGAAGTTGTATGCTTGGGAGAAACATTTTAACAATGTCATACAGCGGTTAAGGAAAGAAGAATTAGAGTGGATATTTGCAGTTCTATTACAGAAAGGGTATTATCTGATTTTGTTTTGGTCATCCCCCATTTTAGTGTCGGTTGCCACATTCTGGGCATGCTACTTCTTTGAAGTTCCATTATCTGCTAGCAATGTGTTCACATTCCTAGCAAGTCTGCGCATTGTTCAGGAGCCTGTCAGGATGATCCCTGATGTTGCTGGAGTGTTCATTGAAGCAAAGGTTTCTTGGACACGGATTGTGAAATTCCTTGAGGCACCAGAGTTGCAGAACAGAAATGAATGGCAGAAGTGTAAAGATAAATATGTTGAGCAGTCCATTTTAATCAAGGCGAGTGAAATATCATGGGAGACTAATTCAGCAAAGGCCACTCTGAGAAACATAGATTTGGTGGCTAAACCAGGAGAAAAGGTAGCTATTTGTGGAGAGGTTGGCTCTGGTAAATCAACTCTTTTGGCTGCAATTCTGGGAGAAGTTCCACACATCAGGGGCACAGTAAGTAATGATTTCAATCTACCGGCTTATTTGTATGCATCAACTACATAGTAGATATCTTAGAAAACAGAAACCATGTTAAAAATCTTTTGTTCTAAATTTCCAGGTTTCTGTTTATGGAAAGATAGCATATGTTTCTCAAACAGCCTGGATCCAAACAGGATCTATTAGAGAAAATATTCTTTTTGGGTCCCCCATGGATCCACAAAGATATCAAGAAGTTCTTAGACAGTGCTCCCTTATAAAGGACCTTGAGATGCTTCCAGTTGGGGATCTCACAGAAATAGGAGAAAGAGGAGTTACACTAAGTGGTGGTCAAAAGCAGCGGGTTCAACTTGCCCGTGCGCTCTATCAGGATGCAGATGTTTATCTTTTAGACGATCCGTTCAGTGCTGTTGATGCAAATACAGCAACCAGTCTGTTTAAGGTAATGACATTTAATTTCCTTGCAATTTATGCAACTCCTAGTAATTTTTCTAAGAGAAGGCTAACATGGCTTTGTCATTAGGAATATGTCATGGAAGCTCTATCAGGGAAGACAGTCCTGCTGGTGACCCACCAAATCGACTTCCTTCCTGCATTTAATTCAATTCTGGTTTGTAGATCATTGAACTACTGCTGTTTTCTTCTTTTTCCTTTTCTGCATTGGCTTCTTCTGTTATTTTTGTTCTTGACTATGATCCTGATCCTCAATACAAATCTGTGTGCAAGCAGTTTACATTTACTTCTGTTGGCAGTTTATATCTGGAGGAGTTGTTCCAAGAGTTTCCACATATGATCAGTTGCTAGCTTCAAGTCAAGATTTTCAGAACTTTGTCAATGCACACAATGAGGCTATAGGTTCCCAGAAGCAGGCCAAATCTGCTACTTCACAACAGTCTATAACCTCTAAAGGTGGTGAAATTCAGAACAAGTATGAAGAAGATTTAGCATCAGCTCTAGGAGATCAATTGATTAAGCAAGAAGAAAGAGAATCCGGAAACACGGGTCTAAAGCCTTACCTGCAATATCTGAGTCAGAGCAAGGGCTTTCTCTACTTCTTATTGGCAACTATATGCCATTTCATATTCATTGTTGGGCAGTTGATACAAAACTATTGGTTGGCCTCTGACATCCAAGATTCTAATGTAAGCACAGTGAAATTGATTGCAGTTTACTCAGGGATTGGAGCTATCCTGGTTTTGTTTTTACTTCTCAGAGCCCTTTCCATCGTGGGTTTAGGTTTTGGGGCATCAAAATCTATTTTTTCTACACTTCTGAGCTCTCTTTTCAGGGCACCAATGACTTTCTATGACTCCACTCCTCTGGGAAGGATACTAAGCCGGGTAAGAGTTTCAAAAGTAATACATCCATGTTGTGCTTTAGAGAAACTTGCAAAGAACTTACATCAGTATTCAATTTTGTAGGTATCTTCTGATATGAGTGTGGTGGACATTGATGTGGCTTACAAATTAAGCATTGCCCTTGTTGCAACTATGACTGCATACTCCACCTATGTAATACTGGCCATTGTAACCTGGCCAGTCTTGTTTGTCATAATTCCCATGGTTTATCTGACTATTCTATTACAGGTACTGCATTCCATCACCAATCATATAGTTTGATTCCTTAATGAAATTTGTTTTTATTTTCTGCCTCTGATAAATATCCTGTTGAACTAACTGAAACTCACAAACGCACAAAGTTGATAGTCACCATTTGTCGATGTTTGGTAAAATCACCACTTATCTCAAAAGTTTAAACATGGTATCAAAGTATAGGTTTCGAGTTTGAATTCTAATTCTATACTCTACCTTATTCAACTAAATATTCCACGTGTTAAGTCATCTATAAAGGGAGAGTCTATCCACACATGAGGTGAGTGTTAAAATATAAAATAAATAATAAATTTATCTATTATTATTAATTTAATTTTTTGAAACAAGTGGTGATTTTACAGTCCTGATGTTATGCCCTGCAATAGTTGGAGGTGTATTTTTCTTTTATTTATCCAGCCTTCTCAACAAAGTTTTGCCCTTGTTTTTGTCTAAACAAACAGAGATACTACCTTGTTTCTGCAAAAGAGTTGATGCGAACTGATGGCACAACCAAGTCTTTGCTTGCAAGTCACCTTGCCGAATCAATTGCCGGAGCCATGACAATCAGAGCTTTTGGAGAACAAGAACGATTCTTTTCAAAGAATCTGGATCTTATAGACACAAATGCAAGTGCTAACTTTCATGGTTTCTCAGCCAACGAGTGGTTGATCCAACGGCTAGAAATCATATGCGCAATTGTTCTCTCATCCTTAGCACTTGCCATAAGTGTGCTTCATTTTGGAGCTTCTGCATCTGGTTAGTAGTATTTATCTTCAACCATCCTTACTTTCATTCATCGTACTGCGTGTTCAAATCATTTCTTGGTTGAACTGCCTCCCTCATTTCCAAGATCTCAAACTTGCAGTGATTGAATCTTACCTGCTTACTGGTCTTTCTTGAACATGCACCATCTCATCTAAAACTCCTTGATTTGTATTTCCATGTGTGGCAACTCATTAGTACTGTCAAATCTGTTTGTCACATTTTTTATGTCAGGATTCATTGGAATGGCACTGTCATATGGTCTCTCTCTAAATATACACGTTATTGCTTCTGTCCAAAGCTGGTGTTTGCTCGAAAACTTAATTGTTTCTGTAGAAAGGTTAGAACAGTACATGCATATTCCTAGTGAAGCTGCAGAAGTGGTGGAAGATCGCCGACCTATGCATAATTGGCCTGTCATTGGCAAACTGGAGATACGTGATTTGAAGGTAAACCTGACAAAAACATTTATGGGATTACAAAAAAGTAACCATATTGAAGTAATTTTAATTGATTTGTTAGATTTATTTTACAATAAAAATAATTTAGATGGCAAAGAATGTTTCTATTCGTATATTATCTTTTTTATTTTCTTATCATTCACAAATTTTAAAAGAATTATGGAAAATGTATTTACAATAATCAGATTAGATATCGGCCCAATGCTCCGCTAGTTCTTCGGGGGATAAGTTGTATATTTGAAGGAGGGCACAAAATCGGAATTGTTGGCCGGACCGGCAGCGGAAAGACAACTCTGATCAGTGCATTGTTTCGTCTGGTGGAGCCTACAGAGGGAAGGATCATCATTGATGAGATTGACATATCTACAATTGGGCTTCATGATCTAAGATCTCGTTTAGGAATTATACCCCAAGATCCAACACTCTTTGCTGGGTCCATCAGAAACAATCTAGACCCCTTGTCAGCCCACACTGATAAGGAAATATGGGAGGTAAAAAATTTCTTTCAGTTTGTTTCGTTGTTTCCAGTTGCATAAATGAGATTATATTATCCATGATTAGCTTTTGGATTAACTATTGTTTCATAAGAGATGAACATGAAGATCATATCAACCTAATGAAATAGAATGAAATCAGCGGGGAATAATTTTTAGCAATTCTTCCAAAGAAAAATGCCGTACGTGCAAATATCATTCATTCCTGACACAGGTTTTCTCTTCTGAATGTACAAAAGGTTCTAGAAAAATGTCAACTTCGAGATGCCATTCAAGGAAAAGAAGAGGGCTTGGATTCTTTTGGTAAGATCGAAGATGATATTGATTGTGCGCCAGTGTCTCTAGGGAAATGTTTTTTTTGAAAAGAAAATTACTTCGACCGTAAATGAATTATATAAAAATAATTTCAGACATGGTTTGATATGATTCGTTAGATTATAAAATAAATTTAACAAACCACATGAATCACATTAGTCTATAAAATTATTTTTATATAATCTCTTTATACTTATAATAGTTCTTGAAAATACTAACGATGGAGCTGGATCATCTGCATGGATGCAGTAGTACAAGATGGATCAAACTGGAGCATGGGACAGAGACAACTGTTTTGCTTGGGACGCGCATTGCTGAAGAAAAGCAGGATCCTAGTACTCGACGAAGCCACTGCATCAATCGACACTGCAACAGATTCCATCCTCCAGAAAACCATTCGAAAAGAATTCGGTGAATGCACTGTAATAACCGTTGCTCATCGAATCCCAACTGTGATGGACTGCAATATGGTGCTGGCTATCAGAGATGGTGAGTCTTGTATTCATGTTTACACCTATGTTCGGCTTAAAACTGTGATCGATGAGATATATAATGATAAAAGGACGACGAATTAATAACATTTTGCTTTGACATTGAGCAGGTAAAATAGTAGAATATGATGATCCGGTGAAGCTGATGAACAAGGAGGAGTCTCTGTTTGGGCAGCTTGTGAAGGAATACTGGTCTCATTCTGCAAATGCCACCATGTTCTCAGAAGATCTGTAGCGGAAGCGTCTATTGGTAATCATCGTATAATTATTTAAAAAAAAAAGTGAATAAAACAAGAGATTTATATAAAAGAAAAATTAAAATTTTTTAATAATAAATCTCACTCCCTTTTAAAATAATTATACCTTAGAAGTATTCTATGTGTTATAGCCAGTTGGGGAACTGGTACGTTGGGGTATTGTTATGTGTTGAGTTCGCATCCTCTCTATGCGTGATAATAATTGCAGAAATGTTTTTTTTGTAGAAAAGTGGATTATATTAATAAAAATAGATTTTTCTTTCTTTTCAGTGTGAGGGTATTTTTCTATTGAATTTATGCAAAGATCTTTAGTAGCTGGGCCAAATGAGAATCATGACCAAACTTTAGATTATTTGTGTAAAAAAGAGTTCACGTTAGATTGGGCATCTTTAAAATAATTTAGATTTATTCTATAGTAGTTGGCTAAAGATAGAAGATTACAATTGCTTAATCAAACATTAAAAAATTATTTCTCACTCTAACTAAAATGTGATAAAAATAAATTAAATAAAAAATTACAAAATGTGATAAAAATAAAATTATTTAAATAATAAAAATTATTTAAATAAAAATAAATTACTAATCCAATGTGATTAAAATAAATAAAATGTGATAAAAATAAATTAAATAATATTTTATTATTATATAGAAAATGAATGACTAATTCAATGTAGGCCTTGAGGCTTGAATTTAAATTACAAAGGCAAATGCAAAGAAGTATGATATTAGATAAATTTTAAAGATGTATTTGACCAAGCTAATGGAAATGCTCTAAGATTCGTATAAATCGCTACTCTTAAATCCAATGGTACGAAAATAATCGTGCATAATGTTACTCATTTTTATTATAAAATATCATTTTATTAAACTTAATTATAGAAATTCTAGTTTTTATGAAAAGTGATATTATGATAAAGTGATGAGATGAGAATATTGAGTTACCCTTCATACTGATGTCTTGTTTGAATATTAATTATGTAGATAAAATGAAAAGAAAATATATTTATCATCTTATTTTTTTTATTATCATTTTATCATCTTATGATATGGTATGAGATGATATATTTATAAGTAAAATATGATAAATTATTTCAATCATCTAATATCGTCACATTATGATAGTGAGAATTATGATGATGACTAGTATTATTCAAATGAAAAATTTGTAAATAGTACTAAAAACTACATGATAGTTATACACTATATAATTACAAATATAACTTCTGAGACAACAGATTTGCACAGAATAATATTGTATCTGACATTATTAGTTAGAATAATTCTATTTATTATTTTCATAAACTACACATCACATTTATTTTATTTTATTTTATTAGGTTTTCTATAATAATATATAATGTATAGATGATAAGTAGAACAACTTATGTTTAACAAAAATAAAATTAAAATTAATAAAAAAAGTCATGATGAGTAATTTTAAAAATATGTAAAGTATGTGCTGTGAGATAATTTAGTTTTTCATATATATATATATATATATATAAGACTTCAGCTCATTCCAATAAACGAGATTATAGCTGTGATCTAATAAATACAGGGATAAATCCAGATTACAAGCTAAAACTATTCAACTATCAGGGTCATTCCCTCACACAAATTTCTTTGTGACGGATATTATCTAAACCTTTACACTCTCAAGTGAAAAAACCTTTAAAGATTGCTATCTCAGTTTGTCTGAGGGTATGAAACTCTGTAAACAGAGAATAAACAACCCTCACCCTCTAGAGAATGAGAGGGAATTGACGTCACCATCTTCCGAAAGGAAAAGAGAGAATCAACACTATCATCCTTCAAGAGGAGTGGGACAACTAAAGAAAATAGTCATTTCCTTTTAATTAATACATAAAAAACTTAAACACAAAACAACATGAAACGAAAAACAACACAAACCAAACACAACATAACTGTAATGGCACGTGTAGAACACGTACCACGTTGGGGAAATCCAGACGAGCCACCATGAAACCCTCAAAATCGTAAAGTTCAAAAAGGCCATGCGTGGAAGCAACATAAGCCTCTATTAAGAGACACGTGGACTCCACAAGTGGAAGACAATCTATGTGTGCACTACATGGATAACCCTGTGCAGCAAAACTGTTGGCCGATTGACAAATTAGCGGTGGACAAAACTCGGAGGGGCGCGTTGGTGTCACTGGTTGGCGGAGAATCCTGAATGTCACTATCCTATATGTGGAATGAAAAACCAAACAAACTGAAGAAAAAACACCAACGACTGATGGGAAGGGGGGAGGGGGGAAGGAGGGGCAGTTGAGGGGCGCAAGGGAGAAAGTTGTTTCAAGAGAATGGAGAATCGCTGGAGCACAAGGGGGAAACACTTTTCTCTTTCACCAGCTTTCCTCATTTAATTTTTTTTTATAAGAACGACTTCGTTCCATTCTAAAAAAATCGAAGTTACAGCTGTAACCTGATAAATATAGGAAAAATTCAGATTACAAGTCAAACTAATCAACTGTTTAGAGCATCCCCACACATAAATTTATTTGTGGTGGGTATTGTCTAAACTTCTATACCCTTTCAAATGACAAACCTAAACAGAATTAAATCTCGATTTGTTTGAAAGTATGACTCTTTGTAAAACGGAGATAAAATAAATCTCACCCTCTAGAGAAAGAAAGAGAATCAACATCATCATCCTCCAAAGGAAGAGTGAGAATCAATACCATCGTCCTCCACAAGAGGAGTGAGACAAACAAATGAAAGTCTTTTTCATTTTATTATTACATAAATACTACATAAACTAAATACTACATAAACTAAACAACAACACAACCAAATACAAAGAAAAAAATATACTAAGACAGAAAACACAAAAAGCACTTAAACAATATAAGAGACACAATTGTAGTGGTGCGTGTTTCCACACACGTCACGATAGGAGAGGCTGAACAAAAGATCTTGACACCATTGTAGTCGTGGAGTCCAAAAACACCGCGTGTGGCGGCAACAAGAGTGTCTAGAGGGTGAACATGGAATACACATGCTTTTAAACGACTCACGCTTATAAAGCACGCTCTGCTCCTTATGGCATATCCTTCTGCCAGCTGGTAGATTGGTGTTAGATGAAACTCCCGGTAGGGTGCATGGTTGTCGTGGGCCACTGGAAAACATCAAACTCACCACCCCCGTGCTTGGGATGAAAAAAACAACAGAAAAACAAACGATTGGGAAGGAAATGGAGGGAGGGAGGGAGGGGGAGCTGAGGCTCCCACCCCCGACAACGAGATTATGTTTATTGGGCACGAGAGAGAGCGATTTAGGATATCCTAAATCGCTAGAGTGAAAAAAGTAGAAAACTATTTGTGTACATAACGTTTTTTGTTTCATTCCTCATTTAGTTATCATAAACAGTTCTGCTTCTATACGGATAGGCTAAAGATGGGGTATTTATAACCTACCAATGGAATAAGGATACGTCATTAATTTCACCAAATGCTCAATAGACTCGGCTGCATGTGATACAACAATAACATGCATTCAAGAGAAGAAATCTGAGGAGAAATTGAGTGTCGTTCGAGTCCCAGAAAGCCTCCAACATCGATGCTGCACAACATTTCGGCGTTGTTCACCTCCCACATCCATCTCCACTAGTCGACCACCATTTTGACGCCGTTCACTCTCCTAAGAGTTCATCGTGCGGCAAGTTTCGCCTATGTTTGTCGCCCACCATCCAAGCCACGTACGAGTTTCAAATCACAAATGTAGCCCGCCAATCATTTATCGAAATGGTATTTCTTCTGTGATTTCTACATTTCGTAATTTCCATTTGTGTTGTTCTCATGCAAATATTTCTATATTATTAGGGCTTTTGTGGGAAAAAATATGGGTTAATAGGGGACAAATGAATTTACTCGAGATAACCTTATTGCATAACCTTTATTTGTATGTTTAGTTCTCAATTTTATAATTTTATTCTGACGACATGTGACATTAATGGGTGATGAAGGACTGCAACATGTACATGTCATATGTAGGAGTTTGTGAGGATTTTTTAAACACATATTGTGTGTTCTTGACCAGAAAAGGAAGTTAGATAGATTGCCACAAATTATGTTTTAGAAAGATGGACTATTAATGCTAAGAGCCAACTCATTCTTGACATATTGTGTTCTAAAAGGCAAGTTCTGGAAAGACAAGATGAGCCTACAATAAGAAAGAACAAAACGATGATACAACTTTATGACATTGTCGAACTTGGGTTGCAGTCATCAGAAAATCACAATCACTTCAGTCTTGCATTGGAGAAGGTTCACAAAAAGTTACTTGCAATGACATTCAATGTAGAATGTCTACAAGCATGAGAATCAGCCAATGTTGTTCACAACAAAGAAAATTAAGTTATATCAAATTTTTCACAAATGGTCCAGGATCCTCCACGACTGCCAAAAAAAGGACGGCTAAAAGTCTTGAGAGCGAATAATCCAAAAGAAACACAAAGAACAAAAAAATAGACATTATAACATTTGTAAGAATGAGGGACATGCTAAAATAATTGTCCTTTAGTGAGGTATCTTAGCCTTGGAATTATTGTAATTTTTTGTTTTTAATTGAAGAAGGTAATAAAGTTTGTGTTTTGTTATTGTTTATGTAGGAATCTTGGGCCAACAACTGATAATATATCACAACATTTGAATTCATAGTACAAATTTTCTTATTCTATATATTGATTTATTTGTCTTTTGTTATGTTTAGTTTAGCTTATATTATCGTATAGTTAATTTAACCCGACCTTATTTTAATGTGACATGGAGTAATGTGGAAGATTGCGAACATTGAAAGAGTGGATTGAAGCTTTAGCTGCTTTTATGTCGTAATTTTTTTTTGTATATGCGTCTTTCGCAAAGAACCGAAATAATTTGTTTGTATCTTCCTTATTTTGTGATTTTGAAGAATTACAAACAAGTGTTGATGTTGGTCGTTTTATTACAAAAGAAATAATTTTTTCACCATATGAGAATTTTTTTGCTTAAAGTGTTGGCTATCACACCATTGCTTGTAAAATGTTTCAACTCGGCCTTTCTTTCATGTTTATGATCTTATGTGTTCAAGTTATTGCTTGTAATATATTCCCCACCTGATGATGCAAGTTCTCATTTCTTATTTCTGGAAGAAAATGACAATTATAATGGCAACTAGTGTTGATATTAATTTCTCATGATATTAATTTCATGAAAGCTTCAGAGTCCAACTTTCCCCACCACAAGACCTAATTAGTTATATGTTATACATGAACATCAACACCGCTTAGCGTATTGCACTTTTTACACCCAACTTAGACAAGTTTCTCATCTGTCATGAAGCACTTTGTAGACATGACTCGAGTCCACTCGCACTGAAATGGTGGTCATTCAACAACATTTTTATAGCGGCGGAGTCAAAAGAAAATGACAATTACAATGTCAACTAGTGTTAAAGATAGAACTCTTAAGTGGAAAAAGAATCTGATAATTTCAGAATTTTTTAATTTCAGAATTTTTTGCTTTCATCATTGTAACCAAAGCAATAGGCTCATCATAACCTTAGTCCTATTGAAAGATTCACAAAATATGTCTAAATTAGTTCTCATTACACTAATCAAAACATGACCAAAATTATAGCACAAATAAAAAAAAAATTATTCAATTTTCTTGAAATCCGTAGCTTCGCACGACTTTAATAGTACTGTAGTCTCTCCAAAATAGCTTTTCTTCCCCTTCTACAGTTGACAAACTTGAACTGGAATAAGAATCCAGACTCCTCATTCGCTGTCAAAAAGAAAAACGTACATCAAATTATAGGGTCCAAATAATAGCATGTCTCCTGCAATAATGAAACTGTTTTATCCTATATTCTTCACTTTTTGGTTAAGGTAAGACATCTATATCATCCAATCCTAATTATGTGTTAATGTGACATGCTAAACATATTAGCTCGCCTTTTCGATTCTGGAAGTACACAAAAAAGGTTCACAAATATGCATGTTGTACCATACTTGTTGGGAAAACCAATATGCATGAACTTGGGTAAGAACACGAGCTTTGGAGCTGTTTTTTTAACAACTCCAAAATACAACAATCAGCCATTTCTATATGTTTGGGTCTTAGAGTGCATTTCAAAATTTAAAAAGTATTTTTAATTGCTTAAAAACTTTTAAAAAAATGATATGTTTGATAAATTTATAAAATGTGTTTTAATCATCTAAAAAAACTGAAAATTTGTTTTTTTTTAAACACCAAATTGAGATTTTTATAAAAAAGTTCTTGCAAATAATTGTAAGTTTCTTAAAAATTATTATAACTAACTTTAAAAACAATTTAGATACATATTTATCAAATAATAAATAACTTTTGAAGTATAGAATTTATTATTTAAGTTATAAGTTATAAGCTATATTTTTTACCGCAATCTCGAACGTATACTTAGTCTTCATTTACTATTCAATCTAAACAAGGATACCAATGAGACATCTAAATTTGAAGATATTGGATTGAGCTTACAAATGGGACATCTGAACTTAAGTTTTTTGCCAACAAAAAACGAGGAAGGATTTACCAATATTTGGTCCCCAAACAATTGGACTTTGAAGGTTAACTCTCGGATTTTGTAGGGTAACTCCTAATTGATACACAACATTGAAATACCTAAAACCAAAATACATGTTGAGATTTTTGGTCTATTTTGCTAATAATTTTTTTTTTCTTAGAACATTTACCGAACACTTTCTAACTATTTTATAAACAACTGAATATGAATATGTTGAATTTATTTCTTCACCAATTTACATTCCAAATTTTGCCCAACTATGATGACAAGAAAAATCTATTTTATTTCAATTTAAGTGTTAAGAGGGCTTACCAGACGATGTCGAGGGTTACGTCTTCTTCATTGCATCAACAATGTTAGTTGCTTCACTAACAATGGCGTGCTGTTTTGTTTCATCTGTAGGGGAAGGAGCGGGAGGTATTGCGAGATGCTGCAAAGTTAAGAGACAAAGCTGATGCGGGCTGATCCGAAAGGGAGGGAAGGGAGAGGTGGGAGGCGCTGCGGGCTGCGAAGGGGAGGGGAAGGGGGAAGGGGCACTGCGAAGGGATGGGTGGGAACGTTTCGCTGCTTGTAAGAGTACTCACATCTGGTTCCCTACAATTTTTCCCAAATTTTAACCAAAAATCTCACTCTCTATAAATTTTTTCTAAATTTTAATCATCTTCAAAAAATCTCCTATATCTCATTTCTTATATTTTTTCTCGTCTATTAAAATAACATTATTCTATTATTTTTTTATTACTTCATTTCACATCATAATACTATTCTCAATAAAATATATTAATATATGAGAGAGTACTATTCATGATATCAAATCCGGTCCTATTATATGGGATCGGATGTAGGGACCAAAATGAGTTAAATCCGATCCTACTAAGACGACTCTTATTGGTTGGCTAAAAGTCAAATCCAATGAGATTTTAATAATAAGTCTTATTTATCTCCACATTGAATTGATTATAAGTCAAATATTTTAATTCAGGTGAACAATAAAGTTAAATAAAAAGCCAAATTTGGCCAGTCTGAAGATTGGCTAAATGTGTATTTTAGTATTTTTTTTTATTTTTTTATTTTTTACTTTCCTCTCTTCTCAATTCTAGATTTACTTTCCGTGACTTTCTTCTTTCGAAATTTTTCTCGTTCGCCAACCGCTCGTTCAACGTTGAAGAAGAAGAGAACTGTGAAGCAGGTCCACGACGAGGGTATTCCCATTGTCTCCTCCCATTCGACCCACTTTATCTTCGTTGAAGCTAAAGAAGAACTCGTGCAGCAATAGCGACGCCGTGGAGCAAATCTCATCGTCTCCTACCACTTTGAAAAGCAACCGTTTCCCTCTCTCTCACCGATCATATCCTCCCACCTCGCAGGTATTTTCTGTCTCTAAATCTTAATCATACTCCATTTCTCTATGTAGGAAGAGATTTTTCGTCTCAATCAAACCTTAGAACTTCGGAGAAATTTATTGTTGGATGAAATTTTTGATGCAAATTGAGCCCTTTAAATAGTTCGAAAGTTTTAATTTTTTCATATTTTCGCCCCTTATTTCCATTGTGCAATTACCATTTAAGTTCCTTATTTTATCTAATTGTGTGTATTGGGAAAAAATTGTGTTTGTTCTATTTTTAGGCATTTCGAAATAGGTACCCATAGCAGACAAACTCTAAGATAACAATCCATAGTTTTTTTGTTCTGTTTTTAGTTTTATTTGTTTGTTCATAGTTTTGGAAAAAGAAAAATGATGATGAATGGTGGTTGAGCACTTAATGATAAACTGATATTGGTTAAAATTTCTTTCCATGTCTTTATAAATTTTTTGAATTGAACTACAGAAATCCATAATGTAAAATGTTAATTAAAGAAAAATAGAGATGTTGCATAAAATTTAAGAAATGAGACAATACAAAATTAAATGTCTTTGACTTTAGACAGACCATTGAGAACATGATCCTAAGACAATCTTGAAATGATTAATGCATTAATTTTCATTGGGGTTCCTTCACCCTCTCACAAATTCAAAAAGATTCTAAAAAATGTATGAATGCACCCATTACCTGACTGGGAGAACCTGAAAATACCAAAAATCATAACAATGAGAAAATTAATTCACAGTAAACTCTCATTCAGTCATATGTGGATGCTTGTAATGCTACCATTCCCATGAATGCCCCTTATTTATACCACTTTAAATATGCAAACTGTTTCCCTCATTTCTCTATTTTTATTTCTTTGTTTTATTTTGTGGGTCCTATTATAAGTGCATTTTCTATATCAAGATTATAGGACATTATCCATCGTTATATATCTCCCCAAGATTATTTATTTGTCCAATTTATCAGAGATATAGAACATAAAAGGCAATATTTTTTTACATTTGATATGAGTTGGTAGAGTCAAGTGAGCTATATCTTTATTTGTTCTCAATTGGTAATGTATTAATGAACATAGCAAAAAAAAAAAACTTTTATTTCTTAGAAGAAAGCACTAAGTTTTGATGATATGAACCCTTATCCCTAACTTAGGATCATCTTTATTTATTAAGTAGTTTGAATTTGAAAAGAATCAATTATTTCATGATGGAAGATGGATGAACCCCTATTGATCTGCACCAGGGTCCTGTCCGACAATAGTTTCATCAAATATTATTATACCTCTATTTGTTTCTTAAGAATCAAACCTAGAATCTACCCCACAATCCAACCTTTGGCATCTTTGGTTATGGCTCATGATTCATCAAGGCATGCTAGAAACCAATCATACCAGCTCTTTCAGATTCCAGCTCTCCAGCAGACAAAATGACAGGTTTAATTCTCATGGCTTGGAATATAAGTTCAATGTGAAAATTAAGTCTTACTTGATAAAAAAAACAAAAAAAATAGTTGGATGAGGAATACGCAGATTTTTTTTAAAATATTGATTATTAATTTAATTTAAATATAATATGATTACTAATTATTTTTGTAAACTCATAATTTAAAGAAAAAATGATTATTAATTAAGATATAATATATAGAATAGTCACATATGAAAAAATTATTAATTTAATAATTGTAAATAATTATAAAAGATTTAATTATTAATTACTCATTATTATGTATCTTTATAAATGAACAATCTAATGTGAAGATTTAGTGTGAATAGCTAAAATTAAAAGTTAGTTATATTATTTTATTATTTATATTTTGATAAAATAGCTATTTTAATATGAAAATTATATAAATAGAATGACCAAAAATAAAAATTAAAATTAAATTGATTAAAATATATTTTAACTTTAAACAATATAATGAAAATACTCTAAAACCCATTTTGATTATCATATTTGAAACAAAACAATGTTTTGTGAGCCGACTGCAGCGACACATTGAAAAAAGAAAAAATATAGAGTGCATCCAACACTCATCACGCTCACTCACATGAACAATACAATATGTACTGTTTATGTGAATAAGTGTACTGTTTATGTGAGTGAGTGTGATGAGTGTTGGATGCACTCTAATATGATAAGCGATGTGCTGCTGCACACCGGTGTGCACACCGGCTGCAGTCAAACATGCCCCATTTGTGAATAAGTGACTGGCGGGCTGCCCTATTGGATTTTATAGCTGGATCGGATGGAAGGTTTGGACAACAAAGAGAGAGGAAATGACCAAAAACAACAACATTAAAATAAGAGAAATGTTAGTGTGAAACACACTCACACACTCATATTAATAGTATTATAAACAGTAATATAATACTGTTTATATAAGTAGGTATTTTGAATATAAATTATTTTTATTATTTCACTTAAAATAAATAAAAAATATTGAAAATATCTAATATTTATTATATACATTCATATAAACAGCACATATATACTATTTATTTATATGAGCGTGTACAATGTAAAATTCTCCGTAGCATTGCTCTAAAATAAAAGTAAAATAAAATAACCGTCGGAGAGATCGAGATGCTCCACAGATCCGTCTCTCCTGGTTGGTGACTGTCGCCGTCCCTTCGCCCACTAGAAGAGTCCGTCACTCCCATTTCCTCAAAGGCTCAAACAACACAAGCTCACACTCAACGCACTGCCCAACCCTTCGAATCGCTTCTTGGCGGAATCTCCACTTCCCACAACAACCATGGAAGCATCAGCTCTCTCCCGCATAGGTCTCGCCGGCCTCGCCGTCATGGGCCAAAACTTGGCTTTGAACATAGCCGATAAGGGCTTCCCCATCTCCGTCTACAACCGCACCGCCTCCAAGGTCGACGAAACAGTCGATCGGGCTCGCCAAGAGGGTCAACTCCCCTTAACTGGCCAGTATAACCCCAAAGATTTCGTGCTCTCAATCCAACGACCCAGATCGGTCATCATCCTTGTCAAAGCTGGTTCGCCGGTAGACCAGACCATCGCCGCCCTTTCTTCGCACATGGAGCCCGGTGACACCATCATTGATGGCGGCAACGAGTGGTACGAGAACACCGAGCGCAGAATCCAAGAGGTCTCCGGAAAGGGTCTCCTGTATCTCGGGATGGGCGTATCGGGGGGCGAAGAAGGTGCCCGTAATGGGCCCTCTCTCATGCCCGGGGGGTCGTATCAGGCTTACTCCAACGTCCAAGAGATCCTCGAAAAGGTCGCCGCTCAGGTCAAAGACGACGGGCCGTGCGTCACCTACATCGGCGAAGGCGGGTCTGGGAACTTCGTGAAAATGGTCCACAACGGAATTGAGTACGGCGACATGCAACTCATTTCGGAGGCGTACGACGTGTTGAAAAACGTTGGGGGGTTATCGAACCAGGAACTCTCGGAGATCTTCGCGGAGTGGAATAGAGGGGAATTAGAGAGTTTCTTGATTGAGATTACCGCCGATATATTCAGGGTTAAGGACGAGTATGGGGATGGGGGTTTGGTGGATAAGATTTTGGACAAGACGGGAATGAAAGGGACCGGAAAATGGACTGTCCAACAAGCAGCGGAGCTGTCCGTCGCTGCTCCGACGATTGCTGCATCTTTGGATTGCCGGTATCTGAGTGGGTTGAAGGAGGAGAGAGAGAACGCTGCGGAGATTCTCAGAGAGGCTGGATTGAACGAGGAGAAGGGGGTGAAGCTTGGTGGGATCGATAAGAAAAGGTTGATAGACGATGTGAGACAGGCATTGTACGCGTCGAAGATCTGTAGCTACGCGCAGGGGATGAACCTTTTGAGGGCGAAGAGTGTAGAGAGAGGGTGGGATTTGAATTTGGGGGAATTGGCTAGGATTTGGAAAGGTGGGTGTATTATACGGGCTGTGTTCTTGGATAGGATCAAGAAGGCCTATCAGAGGAACCCCAATTTGGCGAATTTGATTGTGGATCCCGACTTTGCGAGGGAGATGGTGCAGAGACAGGCTGCATGGAGGAGGGTGGTGGGGCTGGCGATATCAGCAGGCATTAGCACGCCAGGGATGTGTGCCAGTCTTTCCTATTTCGATACATATAGACGGGCGCGACTGCCGGCGAACCTGGTGCAGGCACAGAGGGACTTGTTCGGGGCTCATACCTATGAGCGGATTGATCGGCCAGGGTCGTTTCATACCGAGTGGACAAAACTTGCTCGGAATAGTAATACCGGTGTTGGTGCTTTCAGCTGAGCTTTTTTCACTCTTTGGTTGGTTACTTTCTTTGTTTGGATCTTGGTGATCCTGAAATTGATGGGGATGCCATTTGAATTGGGATTGTATGCCTTGTTTTGGAATCTCTGCTTGCTGGGAGCAATCATTTTGTTTAAACTTTGCATTTTTGGCGGCTGTTAATAAGAAAATGCATTCCTCCTTAGTTTTTGAGCTAAACACTTTCTCTTATGATTCACTTTTCTTGCGGTAGACTGTAGACATGTTCTAGTTTTTTCTAATTTTGCCTCTCTGTAGATTCAGTTCTTATCAGATTAGATGTGTCCTAAGGTCGTGTATCTAGAATTAAGATTAGATGAGGATGGTACTGGCTATATCTGTGTAAAGTTGCTGTCCTATCATCTTTGGTGTGATATCATGATGAACTAATCCCCACGAAGTTTGGTAAATATTTTCTCTTAGTCCCGTTTTGATTCAATTGAGTTGAGATGAATTTTAAAAATTGAATAAAATATTATTATTATTATTTTAAGATTTTAAAAAGTTGAATTGGAATTTAAAAAATCTGTATTAGGATTTGAAAAAAGAGTATTGTGATTTATATTTTATATAAAAATTTAAAAAAATGTAATGATGAATTTGATATAAGATCAACCTGTCTCCGAATTCAAACTGGGCCTTAGACTTATGAGTTGATATTCTTCACCCTTTTGCAAGGAGCGGATCGGGAAGGGGTTTTTTCGTTTAGTGCTTCAGGATTTGGTATCATATGTATTCCATGCGTCTGTTTGAAACGTCAATTTGGTGTTTTTCCAAGAGTAATAGCCGCTGATTAATTGATGGGTGACGTTGAAGATACCGTAATAAGAGTGGAAGCCAATGGGAGCTTTGTTATACTGTTTTGCAACCTACGTAGTTCATATCTGTTGGGTGTTTCTTTTAGGTGGTAAGTGTTTTTAGAAAGAATAGAATCCAAGTTGGTTTACTCAAAAGAGACTACCGGTCTTAATATCCATCATGTTCATGGAATAAGAGGATGCTTTTCGAAAGTTGGTTGGATTTAAAACAAAAGGATTTTGGCGCCTTGCCATAGCTCACTTTTAGATTAGCTTGTCTGCAAGTCCTTCTCTTCATAATTGAATATATATGATTTTGTTGGTGGGCTGATTATTTCCTGCGCTAAATGTTTGGCCATTTGCCAGGTATTGGGGCCTGATTTGCAATATATGAGAGTCAATACTATCGGATTATGATGATGCTTGCTTTGGAATTTTCTGGCCTACTTTTGATTGTCTTCATGTCTAGAGCCATTCGATTGTCCTACACCTGGCCTGTTCATCTGAGTCGGTTTCTTTTTTTTTTTTTTTTATATTTAACCTGGCCCGGTTCTGATTTGTTGTCCTAATAATTTTAATATTTTCACTTGAAAGAATCAAGAAAATTCTGGACCTGAAATCCAGATTTCCTGATTTGGAACCCAATTGAACAAGCCTACCTACACTCCCCTGCCCCTGATATACATGTTGCATGCACAAACTATACAACAAAACTTCTGAGGTTGGAAAATGTAATCTGATAGAAAAACATATTCCTTACTTCTAGTGTAGGTCTGTTATTCAAAATCTTGTTTCCATTTTGTAAATGTTGAAGATCTACTTTGTTGCAGTCCCCCATTTTAAACTTTGAAGGTTCCTATAGTTTGGATTTCCCTCCATCACATGAATTTTCCATGCGTATTTGTCTCTGCACCCACCATCCACACACTGATGCTTCTCAGAGTACAAATCGTGTAGCTTATACTGATGTTTATAGGATTCCTTGGTCACAATATTAGCAAACATAGCAATCGTTGTTTTCTGTTAAAGTAAATAGTACGAGTGCGGTGGCCAAATATGATGTTATAATTGAAGCTAGCAGGTGTGTATTATGAATGTTATGAAGGTCCTGATCCAGCTTACAATGAGTTTCACAATGGATTCCAAGAGGGCAGCTCTGCCAACAGTTAAAATTTGACTACTTCTCAAATTGCGCATCGAAATTCACATTAAATCCAAACTGAGATGGGATATGATCCTAAAAAGTGTAGACTTTAAAGGGGGGGAAAATAAGTACAGATCACGGAAAAAAAAAAATTCTTATCAAAGAAGGGAAAAAAAAAATTATCTGAAAGGAATATCAAACACCTCCATTCTCAAGGACAGGCTGAGTTCTCGTCACAGCAGCAGAAGGCAGCTTACTACCACTCACCCATCTACTTTCAAGAATCGAATCTTCATCAGCTTGTGCTTGTCTCTCCACTTGAATCTTCTTCATCTTCAAACTCCTCGCAGACGCCATCCCAACATAAACCATCACTACCATTCCAGAAATTCCAAGCACAGACCCAACAATCCAAAGATACCAAAACCTCTGCTTTCTCTTCTTGGGAACAACAATGGCAAAATGACCTTGATCTCCTGAGTAACATACACCAGGAAATCTCATTTCACTTAGGTAAAAACTCCCATTTCCACTAAATGCGACGCACCTCGTCTTAGAGATCATGCCGTCAGGAAGGGCCAAAGTGGGGAAATGAATCGATATGGGCTTCCCCATTGTACTGAGACTCAGCTTTCTGATGCTTTTAGAACTAACATTTGATGCATCGAAAACCGTGAATCCAACGGCCGGAGTGATGAGTGAGTAACCCTTCAGTCCATAGAAGTGAGAAGACAAGTTGCCCAAGTTCTGATACACTATGGCAAGCCTCTTTACGTGTGGCAAAGGCATAGTTCTTGATGGAATGTGGAAGAAGCTGAAGTTGGCACCCATGTTCCATAACCTCCGGCTTCTGAGCCGAACTATTGAAACGTCAATGCTTGAGAGATTAGCAGGAAGGAGGGCTTGGTATAGAGCTCCGGTGCGAGGTCGGTGCCCGTGCCGGAGCGGCGTTTTGAAGGCAAAGTTTTCAAGAGAAGCATCCAAAGAATCAGTAGTAAAGTGGTCTGAACAACTGACAGATGAGCAAGAAATCAAGGTGAGTACTAACCAGATGTAAATCCAATTCCAGATGATCATGTTGGATGACAATCAAGACTTGCTCAGATGAATAAAACAACGTTGGATTGTGTCAACTTTCTCATTGTCAAGTGCTATGATCTTTCACCAACATGTTTTGGTTATGTACGTAAAGTTGTTCCACGCCATTAGAGCCTTAAAAGAAAAGCTTTTCAGGGTTCTTTAATCTTCTCTGATGATACCTTTCGAGGAAGAGACCACTAAGCATGCTTTAGAATTGGGACCCCCAAGCGAGGAGGAGTAAGAAGTCAGATGTTGTAAACATCTGTCAAAGGTGGGGTGGGAGGGACTTGACTTTTCCCAGACTGAATCACTACTCCAGGTGATTTAGCTTTAGCTTTGTTCGTTTCTGGACCAACCTTGCTTTTCGAAAAACGTTTCTTTACATAATGCTATTTTGCAAAGACCATCTAATTTATCTTTTTATTTTTTTCCCAATTATTTTTTTTAATTTTTTTTAACTTTATCAACTTAAGTACAAATATCTTTCTAATCTAAAAAATTATCCTTAGTCTTAATTTTTTTTAGAGTAGTATTAGAGTGAAGCTATACTCATAGCACTCACTTTCACATGTTACTGTTCACATAAACAGTAACATATGAGAGTGAGTACTATAAGTGTGACTTCCCTCTATAATTTTTTTTTTCTTTTATAAAAAATAAACTTACAAACGTACATAACTTAATATGATTTGTTAAATTATAAAACTATTTTTATTATGATCTAAGTTCAACATATTATATAAATTCATGTCAATTTATAAATTTATTTTTGATAAATTTTTTGAAAAATACTAAGGATCTCTATTTTGGAATTCCTATTTTAGAATCCTTACTTGGAGATTTTTACTTAAGATATTTTCTTATTTTTTATTTTCCATGATTTTTATATAAGTGTTTTAAAATAGTATTATGATTTTTTTTATATATTTTTAAAAAATATTTTAAAATGTTAAAAAAATCATGTAAATAAAAAAGTGTTTTAAAATGTTAAAAGATGTATATTTATTTATATTATTTTTTTAACACCTTAAAATATTTTTTAAAAATATAAAAAAAAATCACAACATTATTTTAAAATACTTATATAAAATTCATATAAAAAAAATTCAAAAAAAAATAATGTTCCAAATAGAGATTTCAAGTAGAAATCCTAAAATAAAGATTCTAAAGTACGTATTCTTAACATTGTTCAAACTTTTTTTATAAGTGCATAATTTTTCAAAGA
Organism: Platycarya longipes; assembly: GCA_036559045.1. NCBI lineage: Eukaryota > Viridiplantae > Streptophyta > Magnoliopsida > Fagales > Juglandaceae > Platycarya > Platycarya longipes. Next base: position 12,888,674 of record CM071799.1, on the reverse strand, counting down.
AAAGTTAAGGTTTGATTGGAGCGAATTTCTCAAAAATAAAATGCAGAAAATAGAACTTTTCTTAAGATAAAATATAAATAGCATTAAATTATGAACTACAACATAAAACACCGTCAACACGAGAAAGGTGGGGTGGGGGTGTTGATGATGAAAACTGAAAAGAAAGAAAGAATCTTTACACAAATTGCGGGCAGCGACAGCGTGGAGCAGTAGTAAGTAGTGAATAAAACATGCGTTGATTGATCATAATTGGTGGGAGTCCCTGCTGCCCCGTGTAAATGGAATAAATTAAGACTTAATTTAAAATCTATCTCAACTCATTTTAATTTTTTTTTTATTTTTTATTTTTAATGTTTTATATAAAATATAAATTCTTATACACATTTTTCAAATCTTAATTCAATTTTTTCAATTTTAAAATAATAATAATATTAAAAAATAAATTAAACTAATCTCAACTCATCTCATCTCTGAATTTAAACAGGACTAACAATATATAATATAAGAGAAATTCAATTTACAAATTGAAATAATTTAATGCAGTACTTTAAATTTATTTTATTATAAAAATAATTTTACAATTTAATACTATGTCAAATTAATTAATTTATGAATTTATTTTTATAAAATCTTTTTATAACTAAATTATTTCTCATTATTTAATATAATATCACCACAAAGGGATTATTTCCACCTCTCTCCCAAATCAAAAGAAAACTGCTTGTCCCAACCAGTGAATTCAAGTCTTCGAATAGTAAGAAGTGCTGAAAAATGTTGAGAAGTATTGAGAAAAATTAGAAATAATAGTAAAAAAATAATAATAAAATATTGATTATTGAATAACAATAATAATAAATATGTGAAAAATAAAAATATAATAATAAAATATTCTAAGAATACCTAAAAACATTTTGTTACCCAAACATAAATGTCTCTTTTTTCACCAAGTCATAGAGTGCAAGCAAGAACAATAGAGTTTTAAATCCCTCCACAATAGAATATTACAGCTAAATATTGCCCATTCCCCATTGGGCTATTCTGTTAAAAAAATGCTGAATATTGCAGCTGCTGAAGTGCCTCATCATGGATTTAACTTCCTCCACGACATTGCCTAGCACTGATGTAGAGTCCCTTTAAACGTCTAAGAATAGCTAATAATTCAATCTCCTCTAATACTTTAACAGCATATTCATTTTTGCTTGCCGCGGCCATAACCACACTACCATTTTCATCCCTCAATACTGCACTAATTCCTGCTCTTTCTTGATCATAAAATATTGCACCCTCTATATTTTCAGCACATTTGATGGAGGTGGTTCCCATGATTTGCAGGCCGTAGCCCATAAGTTTCTGTTGCTTGCCTCCACGATATTTGTCTACTGCTGTCCATGGATCCACATTTATCTGCTCATTTATTTTCTTGTTTCCTCTTAACCAGATGCCCCATATATGAGGATGAACTTCTCTACTCATCCTCATGCTGCTTCTGTTTTTTACCATTCTTGCTATTACATACGGTCCCTCCTAATTTTTTCTAGTCTTATTTTGATTGTTCGATACTACTGCTTAAAGACTAGTGGCATTTTCAAGCTTTTTACACCATATGTTAAGAGAGAATTGGGAAAAATGCTTTCTTACTATTTTCATTGATTTGAGTCTAATTATATAGTTGTACACGCCTAAGCTTTACAAGGAAATAAATCAATACATGCCTATATTTTACAAGCAAATAAATCAAATTGATTTGTACAGAATATAAACATTCATATGATAACTGATTGCTAGAATCATGAAGACTAAAATCTTGGGATTGTAATGTATGCTGTAATACTCTCCCGCAAGTTGGCGCATGAAGATTCAAAATGCCCAACTTGTGAGATAAGTGATGAAAGAGATCATAACCCAAGACTTTGGTAAAGATATTGGCCATCTGTTCTGAAGATGAAAGATGGGCAGTGGTGAAAAGACTAGAGTGGAGTTTGTCACGAGCAATGGGTTTTTTTTTTTCCGAGAGGTAGAGACTCAAGAGTTCATGTGGAATTTTCCTCAAGGGCACGAATTTTAGAGTCTATAGCTTCACGCTAGTGAGAGTGACATTTAGCTTCAAAGTAACAATTATGCTCAACAAATGCAGTGAGAGTAGTTAAGAAAGAGAGATGAGTATGTGAAAAACGAGAATATGAAAGAAAATTGGATAAATGGTGAGAAGTACTTGAGGATTGTGCAGCAAATGTAGATGCAGTGGACTCTGTGGGGATAGTAGGGCAGACATAATCTAAGAGATAGGCAAGACGAGTAGTAATACAACGTGGACGAGATGGAATAGGAGGAGTGGGAGTCGGGTCAGTGTGAGTGATGGTCGGTGCGGAAGGAGGGCACAAATTTTCTGGTATAGGTAGCGATGAAATGGTGGAATGATTGGGAAGAAAAGTGGTGGCTGTCTCGAAAGGAAACTGGTTTTCGTAGAAGGTGACGTCACGTGAGTAAAAGATTGTATTAGTTTTAAGATTGTATAATTTGTAGGTTTTGCGGTTACTAGGATAACCAACAAAAATGCAACACAAGGTATGAGGAGAAGATTTGTCATGATGAGCAGTGAGAGTTTGGGCATAACAAAGATAACCAAATACACGAAAATGAGTGCATGTGGGTGTAGTATTGAGAAGAAGTTGAAAATGAGTTATGTTTTGAAGAGACCTACTAGGCGTCCTATTGATGAGATAAGTGGCAGTGAGAACGCATTCGCCCTAAAATTTAAGAGGTAAATGTGCTTGAAAACGAAGACTGCAAGCAACGTTCAGGAGATGCCAATGTTTATGCTCCGCAACACCATTTGTTGAGAAGTTTCAACAGAAGTATGCTCATGAATGATGCCGAGAGTATGAAAATAGTTTTGAAGATTTTGGGAAAGGAATTCTTGACCATTATCAGTACGAACAATTTTAATGGTAGAGTTATATTGATTTTGAACAAGGGCGAAAAAATTCATTAAATGACTAAAAGTTTTTTATTTAAAATGCATTAAATATATCCATGTAGTGCGTGAAAAATCATCGACAATAATAAAAAAATAATGAGCTCCAGAAATAAAGGCAGTTTGATAACCTCCCCAAATATCACAATGTAAACGATGAAAAGGTACATAACTTTTATTCGAATTAATAGGAAAAGGTAAACGAGTGTGCTTAGAACGGACACAAATATCACAATGAAAAAGCTTACAAGAACTATAAAAAATAGTAGGAATAGTAAAAGTAGAAAGGTGACCTAAACGGTAATGCCATAAGGTCTTATTGTCATTACTCTGAACGGAAATAGCAGTGTGATTTTGAGGCCGAAAAATGTAGAGTCCATTGCAAGCTTCACTTGCTCTAATCAGCCTCTTCAAAGCTTCACTTGCTCCAATCAGCCTCTTCAAAGCTTCACTTGCTCCAATCAGCCTCTTCAACTGAAGGTCCTGAAAAAAACAGTGAGAATATGAGAATATAGCAACACAAGGTAGGTTTTTGGTGAGATAAGGGTTAGAAAGGAGATTAAAGTGAAATTTGAGGACATAAAGTACATTTTGTAATATGAGAAACTCGGATAAAATAATGGTACCAATCCCTTCCATTGGTATGGTTTCACCTGTGGGTAACTGAATGTATCTCGCCAAGGGTGGCAATCGAAGGTCTGAGAAATCTTCTCGATGGTGACTCATGTGGTCGGTGGTGCCACTGTTGAGGATCTAGTGGTGTTGTGGGTCGAAGAAGAGTGACGATTGAGAAATTTTACCAACAAGTGATTTGGCTGAAGAGGAAGATGAGGGTTGAAGTAGATTCATCAATAGTTGATAGGTCTCCAGCGAGAGACCTGGAATGAGGCTCACAACACCTGCAAAGTGCGTCGCTGTCGGGAAGCTTGGGGAATTAGATAGGTGGAGGAAGGATGGGGAAGAAGGGTTAGAAGGATCTGTGGAAGATGTCATTGGCAAGAAGAGAAAAAAACAGAGGTATGTTTTTAGGATCTTATTTGGGCTAATATCATGTTAAGAGAGAATTAGGAAAAATGTTTCCTTACCATTTTCATTGATTTGAGTCTATTTATATAGTTGTATACGTCTAAGTTTTACAAGAAAATAAATCAATACATGCCTATGATTTACAAAGAAATAAATCAAATTGATTTATACAGAATATAAACATTTATATGGTAATTGATTGTTAAGGGTGTAAGAAAAAATCAGTGAACCGGTTAACCGGACCGAACCGGTCAAATCGGTTCGATTTTGGGTAGGTACTGGTTCGAAATCAGTTTTTAAAATCGTTAGGTACCAGTTCAGTTCCGATTCTAAACTTTCTAGAAACAAACCGGACCGGTTCAATATAATGTATATATTTTAATTTAATTTTTTTGATATAATACATAATATAAAATATTTTTTTAATTATATATAATATGTTATACACTAGTGTATAATATAAATTAATTACAATTTATATTTTATGGCCTAATACTAATAGTATAATACTATATTACTATTAGTATTTAAGTATATATATAAATTATTATATTAAGTAATTACATATGAAATAATGATATAGTAAAATTAATATATATTTTTTTTGAGCTAATACTAATAATATTAGTTATAATTATCAATGATATATTATAAAAAATTAAACTTATTATATCAAATACTAATATATAATTATTTTAATCATTACAAATAATACTAATATATATATTAATAGTCTAATAAACTATTATAAACTAATTTAAAACCGGAAAATCAAACCGAACCGGATCGGAACCGGTTAGACTGGTGCTATTAGTTTTGGAGGATAACTAGTGCGTAATCGGTTTTAAAAAATAGAAAATTGTTGGAACCGATTCGATCTAAATTTTATCTAAAATCAGATCGAACTGGACATGTTACACCCCTACTGATTGCTAGAATCATGGAGACTAAAATCTTGGGATTGTAATGTATGTTGTAATACCATACACCATCCGATCCTCATGGTATAATTTAATGTGTAATATTCAAATTTTAGAATTTATCTTGTAATGTCACGTTGATGCTGTAGAATGTAAAGGCATTCAAATAAAATTATTCTTAGAGAAGCTTAAGGAATAAGATGAAATAAGAAATCTATAAATAATAATGAAATAGTTTGTAAATATTAGTAAAAAGTTAAATAAAAATATTATAGGATTAAAATATTATTAAAATAATTTTTTAATATTATATTAATTTATTTTATGATGTGAAAAGTTGAATTATTTTTTATATCTTGTTTGGAAGTTTGAAAAAATTGTAATGATTATTTTGAAAAAATTATAATAATTAGTTTGAAAGTGTTTGTATTTAAGTGATATTTGAGAAGAAAATGAGACCGGATAAATTGAGAAACATTACCAAAAATTCCCTTATATATATTAGTATTTTGGATCCTACCTGTGAAGGGATTTTTTTCCCCTACTTATGGAATTTCTAAGGCCCAACCCATTGGGGGAACCATTAAGAGAAAGGGAAAAAGGAGGAAAAGAGGGGACAATGAAATGAGAAGTGCAATATTTCAAACATGAAAAAGATAATAAGCGAGGGTAGGAAAATTGATAATTTGACATAAAACAAATAAGGACATAGAGCAAAAGGGCAGGAGATAAAAGGGACAAGCATACACGACTTTAAGGAAATTTTTGGCCAGATTTTATCTTCTTTAACCTTTCCACATAAAAACTTCGGCAAAAAGAGAAAACCAGAGAAAGAACTTAGAACTTAGGTCTCTATTATACAATGGATGAGACCAGAAAAGACTGCAAACAAGCTTATTACAGTGGAAACTCTCCTCCCCAAATTCCTATAAATAGAAATGTAAAAATAAATCAAAAAAGGGGCTCGGACCAAACCGGAACAAGTTGGTTTGGTCCAGTTTTTGACCAGTTCAATCTGAAACTTGTCTTCCATTTTAAAAATTGGTCATTATCGGTCCGGAATTGATTTTATACTTTTTAGGACCAAATTCCCAGTTCGCATTTTTATACATATTATATATAATTTTGTATATAATATATCAATTATAATTATATATAAAATAATATTATTGTAATTTATGACATAAGATTTTAACCTTAAACATGAAGATTTATTTGATCAAATGTTTTAAATATAAAATGTATTGATTATATTTTATGGCTTAATAAATTCTTAATATATTTCATTTGATAAATATATTAGTAGTATTACTATATATTAGTATATTAATTACTATATTATCACTAACATATAATAATAGTGATATACTAATAAGATTATTGTATTACCAATATATATATATATATATATATATATATATTAATATATATCAAGTGAGGTTAGATATTTAATATATATTAAAAATTGAAAAATCGAACCAAACTGATAAAATCAAAAATACCGGTTTAGGAGGGTAATTAGTGCGGTATCGATTTTTGAAAACCGGACCGATTATACCTTACTTATGAACGTAAGTCTAGTGTCAAATCACGTAAATCTGTGTATTTCTTTTATTATTTCTTATATATTTAAATATTGTATATTTCTATAGACGTACACACGGATACTATACAACCGTATCAGATCACTACCAGGGACTCCCCACCACACCAATTAAAGCCCATACGCAATCTCAGCACGTCTCAAAATATATCTTTCTTCCCTTTTGCGCCATGCCATTTTTGGGTATTTATAGTTTATGTCGTCTATGGGGTCGAGGTTTTTTTTTTCTTCGAAAGATGAAGAAGGATGATTTTTCAGCGCGCTAAATGATCTCTAAAGGAGCAAATAGGACTTTTTCAGATAAGTACCTCTAACTCTTCAACTTTTTATTCTATGAGTATTTAGCAGGAAATGGCACTTGGCTTTTGCCCGGATACAAGGCCAAATATCCCAGTTGCTTGATTCATAAAATATTTCAGTCATGACCACGTGGTTTAGAAGAAGAAGAAAAAGGTCGAGATATACTTAATACACCTGCAGACAAAGATCAAATGTGCACTGTGGAGGTGGTCGTGCATGGCATGAAGAGTGCAATGCACACACCACGTAGGGTGCATGACAACTTGCACCTTGGAGTTCAAAGCCCCTAGCTGCGAGCCCAAACCACCTTTTGGTGGCCTCCACTAGGACCACCTACATTTTCTGACGGCAGACTCATCAGCCCCTGCCTATAAGAAGGCGTGTACAATGCTCCTATTGTGCACCTCTTCGTGTACACGGGACTGCAACTCTGCCCAACAACGGCACGACCAGGGGGGACATCGGTGGCCACCACCTAGCTTGTTGGCGTTCTCTATCTCCATTGGAGCAAACCACGACTGTTAGAGTGGACAAGTGGCTGAAAGCAGCCACACCAACAGCTCAAGGCAATATAAAGTAGAGGTGCCACAGCCATGTCGTGGCACAGTAGGGAAGCGATGCCTGCATCCACCACTTGATCCGCCCGCCTCATTTGACTACGCCAGTATGGTCATTGACCACTCTCAATTAGCGACAGCCTCTTTCACCTGGTACACAGCCACATGGTTAAACGATCAAGCATCATGACAGGTTCTTCACTTCGCCCTTGACCACTCCTTCACGATCAAATCTACCTCGGCCTAGCATCACAGCTAGCTGATCCTCTCGGCCACACCGCCTTCTCGTTCAAGCTGCTTAACCAACATCTCAAGCCTCCACACATCAGCCACACCTCCACGACCAAACCAGCATCATCAAGGTCCTAGTCTATAGGACAAGTGATGTAGGACAATGGAAACCAAGAGATAATCAAGGCACACGATGAGGCACTAGCCAAGTTACCAATTCTAGCATGAATACTTATTCCTTTTTCACGTTATCTGACAGCAATTTTGAGTGATATTTGCTTTATTTTAATTCCTATGTTATTATTCGAATAAGTTAGCTTTCCTTAGAATGAGACTTTCCTTATTTCAATAAGCCTCCTCCTACAAGTGTTTGTAAGTGGAAATGTTAGGCAACTATTATTCTGATTTTGTAATTGTTCCAAAAGTTTTCAATACACGTGTGACTCTGTTCACGACAAGAAAACACATTTTTTCTTGGTTTTCTCATTTTACTTGCTATCCTCTACGTCAATTTGGTAATCAGAATAAGGTTTTGCCTGGCTCGATGGCTCGACATGAAGGCAATCCCCATGATAATGAACGTGGAATAACTGTCCAAACACAAAACCAAATGTTTGAAGGGATCGAAAAAGATGTTGCAAGAGATCCAAAGAACCATTGCCAACGTCAATGTTCGTGGCAATGGAGGCAATGGACATAATGAAAATAGAAGAGGCTGAGATTATGCATGTGGAGACCATGGCTTTGTGTCGGGGGGACGAAACCAAGTACACGAGATTCATCTAGTAATGAGAGGTCACTAGCGCTGACGGAGGAGGCCCAGATAAACGGAGGGGTGCATAATAAAATAACAACTTTCGGATTAAGATTGATTTTCCATGCTTCGATGGACATCTCCATGTGGAAAGCTTCCTCGACTGGCTAGTGGAGGCAGTAAATTTTTTTGATTATATGCAAATCCTAGAAGTGCAGCAAATTCATTTGGTGGCATATAAATTGTGAGGTGGTGCGTCGACATAGTGGGAGCAAATGCAAAGCAATCAGCGACGACAAGGGAAGCAACTAGTATGTGTCTAGCCGAAGATGAAGAGGCTCATGAGAGCAAGGTTCCTTCCTCCAGATTATGAGCAAGTCTTATACCAACAATACTAAAATTGTAAGCAAGGAAGAACAGTAAGCGAATACACATAGGAGTTTTACAGGCTAAGCTCGCGCAACAATCTATCCGAGTCCGAGAGGCAACAAGTTGCGAGGTTTGTAGGGGGATTGCGCCTAGCCATCCAAGACAAAGTCATGTTACATACAATCCGGACACTAGCAGAAGCTGTCAATTTGGCTCTAAAAATTGAAATACAACTGTCTCGGCCTCAATCTAGAGCACTAGCATTGGCACTGCCTAGCCGAAACATTGAACAACAATCACGAACAAGTCAGTCACAGGCAAGTCCATCTACTCGATCTCAAAGGCGAAGCACTAACAATCAAACTATGAAGAACCCAGCCACCCTGATAGAACAGAGGAGCAGCACCAACAACAATCCATACGCCAAGCCCATGACCAGAAAGTGCTTTTGATGCAACCAACCGGGACACCATTCCAATGCGTGTCCCACGCATCGATCGGTGCATATTATTGAGAAAGGAGATGAGGTCCAGGAAGAAGTAGACGACAGTGAAAGGGAAGACTTGGGCGAGTTTGTCGAAGGCGATGAGGGCGAACCTGTAAAATGCATTATACAACGGCAAATGCTAACATCGAAAGTGGAAGATGAGTCTCAAAGGTACTCAATATTTAAGACATGTTGCACTATCAACAACAAGGTATGTAATGTGATCATAGATAGTGGAAGTTGTGAAAATATAGTGTCTAAAGCCCTTGTTAATGCACTTGAATTAAAAATTGAGAAGCACTTGAAGCCTTACAAAATTAGCCGGATTCAAAAGGGATATGAGATTCGTGTAAATAATGTTTGCCGAGTCCCTTTTTCAACTGGAAAGTTTTATAAAGATGAGACGATGTGTAATGTTGTAGAAATGGACGCGTGTCATGTGCTATTTGGCCATCCATGGCAATTTGATGTAGATGCTCTTTACAATGGGCAAGAAAATGTATACTCATTTGTATGGCAGGGTAGAAAAATTGCACTATTTCCCACAAGAGACAAGGCTCATGATCCGGCACTTACTAATAAAAAGAATTTATTTATCACTGTTAATGAGGCGCAATTCATGGCAGAGGCTAAAGAAATGGGAGAGTTATGGACTCTAGTAGTAAAAAGAAATGAGGTACTTGACACCACTGATGTTCCTCCACAAGTGCAGGACCTTCTTGTTGAATACCAGGACATCTTGCCACAAGAATTACCTAAGGGGCTCCCACCCATGAGAGATATTCAGCACCACATATACTTAGTTCCGAGAGCAAGCTTGCCGAACCTCCCTCATTATCGTATAAGCCCCAATGAGCATCAAATTTTGCAGGACCATTTGGAAGAGCTCATCCGGAAAAGGGCTAGTCCGAGAAAGCATGAGGCCTTGCATCATTCCTGTGCTACTCACACTAAAAAGGATAGAAGTTGGAGGATGTGTGTGGACAGTCGTGTTATCAACAAGATCACGATAAAATACCATTTTTCCATTCCTCGTCTGATTGATATGCTTGACATGCTTGCCGGGTCAAAAGTATTCTAAAAAATTAACTTACGTAGTAGCTACCATCAAATTCGAATTTGACTCAGGGATGAATGGAAGACCGCCTTCAAGACTAAAGAAGGATTATACGAGTGGTTAGTAATGTCTTTTGGTTTATCAAGTGCACCAAGCACCTTCATGCGAGTCATGCATCAAGTACTCAAGACGTTCGGGAGATTTGTCGTAGTTTATTTCAACAATATTCTTCTCTATGGCCAGGAGGAAGGCAAGCACATTAAACAGTTGCATGAGGTATTATCAGTATTGCGAGAAAATAAATTACTTGTTAATCTAAAAAAGTGCACTTTTATGAGCAGCCAACTACTATTTTTGGGATTTGTTGTGGGCGTAGAGGGTGTCCATGTCGATGAAGATAAAGTGAGGGCCATCCGTGAGTGGCCAACAACCAGTATGATGAATCAAGTGCACAGTTTCCATGGGCTAGCAACCTTTTATAAAAGGTTTATTAGAAACTTTAGCACCGTTGTGGCACCCATCACCAAGTGCATGAAGAAAGGCCAGTTCCATTGAAGTGATGAACAAGAGACCAATTTTGCATTAATAAACGAGAAACTTTCCATAGCGCCTGTATTGGCATTACCCAGCTTTGAAAAGCTTTTTGAAGTAGAGTGTGATGCATCCATCATAGGCATTGGAGCAGTTTTATCCCAGGGAGGTCGACCTGTAGAGTATTTCAGCGAGAAATTAAATGAAACTCGACGTAAGTGGACCACTTAAGAGTTGGAGTTTTATGCCGTCATCCAATTCCTCAAACACTAGGAGCATTACCTAATTTAGAGGGAGTTTGTCATGTATAGTGATCATCACGCTTTGAAATTTGTCAATACTAAAAGCAACCTTAGCCGGATGCATGCAAGATGGGTTGGGTTCATACAGAAATTTACCATAGTTTTGAAGCATAAATCCAGACAACAAAACAAGGTTGCCGATGCACTTAGTTGCCGAGCAACACTACTAGTAACCTTAAAGATGGAGCTCAATGGTTTCAAACAGCTGCAAGATTTATACGCCTATGACTTGGACTTCATCGACACCTGGGGTAAATGTCTGAAAGGTCAAGAAATTGAGGATTTCCACATCCAAGATGGTTATCTTTTCTGCGAAAATCAGTTATGTATTCCTAGTACCACATTGCGAGAACACTTAATCTGAGAATTTCATGGAGGGGGCCTTGAAAGGCATGGAGGCAGAGACAAAACCATCTCCTTAGTAACTGAGTGTTACTTTTGGCCCCAGATAAAAAAGGACATTGGCAAGTTTGTGCAGAGGTGCCCTGCATGCCAAATTGGGAAAGGACAGTCACAGAATACGGGCCTTTACACCCCACTTCCCGTGCCGAAAAATATTTGGGAAGACTTGAACATGGACTTTGTACTCGGCTTGCCCCGAACTCAGTGTGGAGCTGACTCTATATTCGTGGTTGTTGACCGGTTCTCGAAGATGGCACACTTCATTCCTTGCCGCAAAACATCTGACGCCTCCAACATTGCTCATCTCTTTTTTCGAGAAGTAGTCCGTCTACACAAAATTCCCAAGACAATTAACTTGGACCGTGACACCAAATTCCTCAAACATTTCTGGATAACACTATGGAAGAAATTTGGGACTACACTCAAGTACAACAGCACCTATCACCCTCAAACGGATGACCAAATGAAAGTTACTAACAGGATCTTGGGAAACATGCTTCGTTGAATCACAGAAGACAAGCTGAAGCTAAGGGACGTGAGCCTCCCTCAGGTTGAGTTCACATTTAACAGCATGAGTAACCATTCCACGAGCAAGTCACCTTTTGAAGTTGTTTACACTCAACACCTTAAGCATGCTTTAGATTAGGTTCCATTCCCAAAATTTCCTGGTTTTAGCACTGCTGCTGAGAACATGGCTGAGCGGATCACACAAATGCAATCAGAGGTCCGAAAGAATCTAGAACAATCTAACGAGAAGTATAAGACAAGCGTTGACAACAAAGGCGAGCTAAAATATTTAAAGATGGTGATTTAGTAATAATGCATCTACACAAAGGGCATTTGCCATTAGGTGCTTATAGCAAGCTGCAAAACAAGAAGCATGGTCCTTTTCAAATAAATAAAAAATCAGTGACAACGCCTATGTGCTCAAACTTCTTGAGAGGTTGGGAATTTCACCAACTTCTAATGTTGTTGATCTCTATGAGTATCACCCGCCAGATGAACCTCTTTACACTAACCTTAACTCGTGGATGAGTTCTTCTTCAAGGGGGGGTGAATTGATGTATGAGAATGGCAACCAAGAGATGATTAAGGCGCACGATGGGGCACCAACCAAGTTACCAATTCTAACATGAATATTTATTTCCTTTTCCACGTTATCTTATAGCAGTTTTGAGTGATATTTGCTCTGTTTTAATTTTTATGTTATTATTCAAAGAAGTCAATTTTCTTTAGAATGAGACTTTTCTTATTTGGAATAAGTCAGTTTTGGGTCTCTCAGCCGCAGACTCCTCGCCCAAGCCTCATCGGTCGTTATCCTCTCGAACTGACTGGTCGGACTAACCCATTATTTGTGGTGTCTCCTCGCCCAAACTATAAATCAGCTTCTCGATCAATACCAACACACTTCATAGCATCCTTCTCCTCGGTCTCATCCAATTGCTCACCCGAATTGCAAAGCCCACTCCTCGGCCATGCACAGACAACGTTGTACAATCGCACCGATCAAGCTATTAAAAGAAGAAAAAAAAAAGATAAAAAGATAAAGATAAAATAAAATAAAATAAAAAAGAGAGAGGAAAATGATGAAAAAGAAGAGCAAGAAATAGAAGGAATGACAACAGTAGCAAGCAAATAACAGCAGGCAAAATTCAATCATAGTGTCCAAATATCCTGGTTTTTCTATATTAAATATGCCTTTTATTTTTACTAACATGCAATCAGTTAGCCTAAAATACTAGTCCCACCCTGATATCATTCGAATGGCTCAATATATCTCCATCAGCAGAATCTCCATCAATAGAATCTCTATCAATAGAATCTTCATCAGCGAAATCTCCAACAACGAAATCTCCATCAATAGAATCTCCATCAACAGAATCTCTACCAACAGAATCTCCAACAAAGGGATTTCCATCAATAGAATCTTTAACAACAGGATCTCCATTAGCAGAATCTCCATCAGCGAAATCTCCATCAACAAAATCTCTAACAACGGAATCTCCATCAAGAGAATCTCCATCAATAAAATTTTCATCAACAGAATATTTAACAATAGAGTGTCCATCAGCAGAATCTCCACAAATAAAAACTAATACTCTGAGAATATAGGAAAAAACAAGAAGGAAAGGAAATAGAAGTTAAATGAAATAGGAAATTAAGGGGAAGCTAAAAGATATAGAAAAGGGAATGGAAGTTAAAAGTAAATGGGAAAGGAAATGGAAGCTAAAGAAAATAGGAAAGGAAAGGGAAGTTAAAGGAAAAATAGGAAGAGAAGTGCAAATTAAAGGAAATAGGAAAGGAAATGAAAGCTAAAAGAAATATGAAAGGAAAGGGAAGGGAAGTTAAAGGAAATATGAAAAGAAAACATAGTAAAAGGAAATCGGCCGGACAAAGTGAACGAAAGGAAGAAAAAAGGCTTGGTGAGGGTAGAACCCCACCTAAAAATTGACAAGCAGAAAAACTAATAGCTCGACAGAATGAGGCAAAACGAATGAAAAACAAGCTGAAAACAAATTCTCATCGAACAAGTCTGATAAGAATTGACATGGTAACAGTGGGATGATTTTTCTCCTAACCCATGGAATTTTCTAGGCCAGCCTATTAGGGGGACCCACCAAGAGAAAGGGAAGAATGAGGAAAAGACGTGACAATGACATGAGAAATGCAATATTTCAGACATGAAAAAGATAATATGTTAAGAGAAGAAAAAGATAATATTTCAGACATAAAGTAAGAGAAGGGACATAAAACAAAAAGGTCAGGAGATAAAAGGGATAGGATGTCAGGCACACACGATTTTGGGAGGACTTTTGGCCAGACTTCATCTTCTTTAACCTCTCCGCAGAAAGACTCCAGCTAGTAGAGAAAATCAAAAAAAGAACTCAAATTTCCATTGTATAGTGAATGAGACCAGGAAAGTTTGCAGACAAACTTATTATAGTGAGAACTCCCATTTCTAAACTCTCGTGGATGTAGGTGTAATTGTTGTTGATAACAAGAACACAATATAATGCTCCCACAAACACAAAACACCAAGATTTAGAAGAATAACGAAAGATTGCACACAAAACACAATACAAAGATGAACAAATGCGAGAACACACGGAATTGATCTAATGTAATATTTCGTTAATGAATCTTGACAGAGAACTTTCAAGTTCTCAACCTCTCAAAACTCAAGCTTCAAAATAATCAAAGTTGGCTTTCACAAGCATGACTTTTGCTTTTATACTTACATAACCATGAAGACTTAAAATGCAGCAAGTAAAGTCTTAAACGCACAACACTTAAGCGTCCCATTTAACTAAAGCCCCAAATGTAGGAGGTAAAACATCAAACGACCCTCTTATTATTCTGTAGTTCGACTAAAACGACTTACAACACTTCAAATAAAACATCATTTCATTAAAATAGTCCTCATCAAGCTACATGTCGTTGTGCCTCGATCTCCCTCCTCATCATAAGCCGTTAAAGATTGTTACTTCTCTTTTAGAATTGCTACTGCACAGCACCCATGACAATAGGTCTAGTGCCAAACTACGTAAATTCATATATTTTTCGTTTTATTTTTTCTACATTTAAATATTGTACACTTTTATGGAAGTATGCATAAATACTATACAATAGCACTAGGTAACTGTCGGAAGTTCCACACCACAACGATCGAAGTTCAATTGTAACCTCGACGTACCCCAAAAATGAATATTTCTTCTCTTCCAAACAACACCATTTTTTAACGTTAACACTACCCTCTTTTAGTTATACATTTTCTTGATTGGCTTCTTTGTGTATGAGAGACTCGCAATATGTAATTTAACAATCAAGTTAATACAACTGCGAGTTCTTCTTTCCTTCATTCAAGATTCTCTATAGTAGGAGTGAAAGGAAAAATCGGTGGATCGGTAAACTAGCCGGATCGGACCGAACCGGTCGATTTGGTCCGGTACGAGTTTAGTTTGGTTTGGTTCGGTGCCGGTTTCAATTTTCCTTTTTTTAAAACCAAATCGGACTGGTTCAGTTTATATATATACATTTTAATTTCTTATATTGTATATAATTTTTATATATATTATATAATTATACATACAATAATTTTGTATTATATAATAAATTACTAATTAATATAATTTTAAATTTTAAAATCTTATATCACTATAATTCATTATATTAATAATTATACTAATACTATATCACTATAATATATTACTATAGTATAATAAAATTATAATACATATTATAATATATTACAATATATTATCTATATATTATTATATATTATGTTATATATATTATATACTATATAATATGAAATATTAAAATCAAAAAATTAGACTAAACCAAATCAAAATTGATAAAATCAAAAATAATAATTTATAAAAATAATTAATTTATGATCAATTCTAAAAAATACAAAATCGATACATCCAATTAAATTTTAAGTTTGATCTAAAATCAGATAGAATGAAATCGGTTGCACTCCTATTCTGCAATTATCTACTGTTCTGTCAGTCTTGAACTCAAATTCAAGACGCAAGTCTGCTTCTAGCTTTTGATCTCTGATATCGCTTTCTCCCATAAAATCCCGTCAATAACTCCACGAATCCAAATGATCCACAAGACTCGTAACTTTTTTCCCCCAGACAAGGTAATCAGTTTTCGTGATCTTCTGAGAAAACGGCCAAAATGAAAACACCTCTTTTCAATTCTTTTATAGGGAACTAATAATGTCTCATTTACTATAGTGATACTATAAAATCCGGAATTTTCTAAGACCATGTTCAAGAAAGGAACTCCAACATCCCACATTTAATATATATTTAAAATTATCCGTATTTATTTTATATTCTAAAACTGTATAAATTATCTACCCATCTCAATACACAGAACCATCTTACTTCACCCGTCACCGTCTCATTTTGTTTTGCTATTTAATACAATTTCACTATTAAAGTTCTGGATAGAATGATAAATTCTTCTTCTTTTTTTTTTTATAGGTAATTGGATAGAATGAGAACTGGGAAAGTAACTACTTAATTGTTCTTAAATTTCTTCTCTTTATCCTCTGGACGCGTGAACTTAATGGATGTTTCAACCAATGAAGAAAAATATTATCAATATGTTTAGCATTGGTTTATTTCAGTACTTTTCAATCGAGGGTTTTCTAGGGTCTGGTCGTGAGGGAATCGAGCAAAGACCTGCTTGATCCCCAGATAATCATGGACTCAGACTCGACTGGTGGGCTGGTCCCCGGCTCCGGCTGGAACTTCGCGTTCGCCTTTAACGACAGCAAATTCTCTGATCGGGTCCTGAGGATTGAGATAATTCGCGATTTTTCTGTGTCTACATGGGAGGATATTAAGAAAGAGACTGGTAAGAGAGTTTTTTTTTATCTTTCTGCGATGTGCTGTGTGTGCATGTGGGTTAGTGGTTGTAAATTTATTGTTAATGCAAGTGGGTTCTGTTTGGTTGCCGATTAAATGAAGGATTTTGATAGAAGATTGGGGTTTTTCTGTTTCCTGTAGTGAGGCTATTAGATGAGTTTTGAGTTCTAGTTGGTAGTTTGATTGTGATAGTTCCACGAGAAATTTCTATTTCACTGTGTTTGGATATGACACTAACCACTTAGATATCATTTTAGAGGATTATATGGTTCATGATTGCAGTTATATTTGATGCACATGATAAAACAATTGTATCGATGTCATGATGATGTTGCTATTGAGAGAAGACAGACTGCTGTTGTAAATGTGCAACATTAGCACGTGTATCCACTGTCATACAACGTTGTAGGACCTTTGAGCCAGTGGTATGCATGTTCAATATAGAAATGCGGCGGCTGGTGATAAAAAGTTTTGAGCCGGCAGTATCGCTGAACTGGGATGCATTTCCCGTTATAATTTAATGCTTTGGCACACATGATTTTAACTGTGGAATTTATCTGAAGTTGTGAGTGTGATTTACTACACAACAGACTAGTATTGTAAAATGGGCAGCATTTCCATTGGTGCCCAGGTAAATATCGAAGAACCTTCTAGCCCATAGTATCATTTTGAATTTAAAAATGCTGGACTGGGGATTAAGTGAATGCACCAGGAGCCAAGCCTGATTTGGAATGAATCCCATCATTATCATCATCATTATTTTAATCTTGGAAGGATCAGATTGCCTTTGGGTCTGAATGTAAAAGCATTGTGTTTTGGGTAAAAAGACTGCCCATGATCCTTCCTTCACCCCCCCCCCCCCCCAATGTTGTAGTAACTGCATAATTTACCATGTTAGGAAGTTACACGCATCATACCACTGTATTGTGTTTGCTGACCTTATGAAGCTGGTTTGGAGAAGTGGTAGAAGAATATTGTTGTCCCAACCCAAGCCACATCTTGGCTTATACTTCAAAAGGACTAGTCAATATTGTTATTGGAGTTCCTTAGAATCATGATACAACCATTTTCCATGTGAGGAACCTATGTAACAATTGGCAGTAAATGCACTTTTACATACTCAATTACCTCTATCAGACTTTACCCTCCCAATGTGGGACTTCTTCTTCTTTTTTGGCCAAAAGGAGGGCGGCACCTCGAGCACTTTATTAATAACCTCACTTGTGGCAGAGGGAAACCATGGTTTACAAACAAACCCAACTTATTGAAACCAGCCAAACAATACCCAACCATACTACATTCCTACCCAGCAAGCCAAAACATCAACATAACTATCTGTTTTTTTTATAAGTAAAAATAACATCAACATAACTATCTATGTCTAACATAAGAGGTTCCCATTCTATCTAACCTATACAATCCCCTGACAGAACATGGTAACTGAGCAACCTCAGAAATGAAATACTCCTCACCCATTGCACCACCTCTAACTAACTCATCCGCTACTTTATTTCCTTCTCTATACAAATGAGATGCAGAAAAATTAAAGCCCTCCAAAAGTGATAACAAAAGATCCCAAAATCCCAAAGATACCCAACTGTACAATATTTACCCACCAACCAAGAAACCACAACTAAAGAATCACATTCTATATCAATGCAAAAAAATCCCAGCTGACGACAGTATATCAATTTGGGACTTAGTGCTCATGCAATGTGAAGAGCCGGTTTTAAACTGTAGCATGCCAAATTTAGAGGATAGTTTGGGCTATGGAATCCAAGATGAGGAAGCAATGATTGAGGAATTATCTTCAGGTGCTGGGAATAATTGGAATCACCATAGTACATCTTGTATCTTCAATTATCAGTTCCTACAAGAACTTATAAAAAAAAAAAATTATCAGTTTCTTTATTTCTATTTAAGCTTGGAGACGTTCTATTGGTGTAATATGGAGAACTGACTAGGATTATTGTGCATCTCTCATTATTCCTCATACCAATTTTCTGCCTGTGTTATTACTCATTAGAAAGAAAAAAATCATATCTTTGTTATTCTCCTTATCTAGAAATTATCTTTCCAATCTTATATACGGAGAATATGAAGTGATGTTATCTCCTACTTTATAGCTGATGTAAATTTACATTTTTTTCACCACTTTGCATGCATATATGGTGGTACATATGCAGTAATTGCAGCAGCATGTAATATATAATATAAATAGATAGTCTTTTGGCTTTCACTCTGTTAGATCCTTTGTAGATGATGAAGCTGCACCTGGTAATGATTCATTGTGGAGCAAGGACCTCACAACAGTTCTTAGAGTCAAAACCTTACACATAAGTTCTCCAATTTTAGCAGCAAAGAGTCCATTTTTTTATAAGGTGGAGGGAGTTTTTATCTGGTTTTGATGCTTTTGTTCCTTGGATAATTTTGCTCACTTGTTGATTCATGCCTCTTGTAGTTGTTTTCAAACGACGTTAGAGAGTCAGAGCAGCCACATGTAACTCTACAGATTCATGCATCTGGTGATCGCACAACTTCCATTACATTTTATTGTCTACTTGTGTGTATCAGCTTCTCCATATTACAAGTCAATACTAATTAGTTACTGTTTCTTTCTTATTATGTCACTGGAGCAGAGGAAGCAGCCCTCATGGACCTTCTTAATTTCATGTACAGCAATACTTTGTCAACGACAACACCTCCTGCTCTGTTGGATGTGCTGATGGCTGCTGACAAATTTGAGGTTGTGTCGTGCTTGAGATATTGTAGCCAGTTATTGCTGAACTTGCCAATGACTTGTGAGTCTGCTTTGCTTTATTTAGATCTACCTTGTAGGGTTTCAATGGCTGATGGAGTTCAGCCATTGGCTAATGCAGCAAAACAGTTTCTTGTCGCACGCTACAAAGACTTATACACGTGAGTTTTTCCTGACATACTTTCTCTATGATTGCTTAATTTATGAAGCTCCTCTCTGGTTTATATTAGGTTTATATGCTAAATTTTGTTTGGGCCCATTATTACTTAGACTGTTAACATAGGATGTCTCTTTTCCTCTTTTCTTATTTTGTCAATGATTAGGATTTTTGATGTCTTGTAAAACAGTGCCTGCATTTTATATACGAGTAATGCTACTGACAATTCCTTTTACCATTATCCTTCCACCATTTTATGATCTAGTAATAAATGATTAAAAACTTTTTGTTATGTTCCACTTATGGGATAATCAATTAATGCTACCCACATAAAGGGATGCTAAGAGGATGATGATAAAATGATGAATAATATATTTTTTCTTTAGATACTATTCAAATTTCAGTTGTAGCTTCTTAAATTCAAATCAATATGAGAAAAATGTGATTGTCTTGCTGCATGTTCCAGTTTACGTGACGAGGTGCTAAACTTGTCCCTAGCTGGCATTGAGGCAATATTGTCCAGTGATGATCTCAGGCCGCCTTCAGAGGATGCTGTTTATGAATTGGTGCTGCAATGGGCTCAAACTCATTACCCAAAACTCAAGGACCGAAGAGAGATCCTTGGCTCGCGGCTTGTTCACCTCATTCGTTTTCCATACATGACCTCCCGAAAGCTAAGGAAGGTTATTGCTTGCAATGACTTTGATCCTCCTGACATGTTGACAAAGCTTGTGCTTGAGGCTCTCTTTTTCAAGGCTGAGGCACCACAGCAGCAGCGCTCCCTTGCTGCAGCAGCGGTCAGTGCCACATGTCGGCGATTTGTTGAGCGGGCATACAGATATCGCCCAATGAAGGTGGTCGAATTTCAACTGCCTCGTCAGCAATGTATTGTTTACCTGGACCTGAAGCGGGAGGAGTGTGAACGTCTGTTTCCAGCTGGTGCTGTTCACTCACTACCTTTTCAATTGGGTGGGGAGTGGTTTTTCTTGTCAGCCCACTGCAACTTGGACCAACGAGGCTCACAGAGCTTTGGACTATTTTTGGTGATTTTCGAGAAGAGATCAGTAAATTTTACAGTTAACTATGAGTTTGCAGTGAGGTCCAAGCCAAGTGAGGAGTTTGTAAGCAAGCACAGGGGAAATTGTAATTTCACAGGAGGGAAGGCCATCGGGTATCAAAATGTGTTTGGAGTACCTTGGACGGCATTCATGGCTGATCACAGCCTCTATTTTATCAATGATGTTCTCCATCTAAGAGCTGACCTTACCATTATTAGGTAAAGAGCACCTCTGCCCTTTAAATTTTCAGGTCTCATTTTGGCTGATAATAGTTTGCATTCTCAGAATAATAAATGTTCTTTGGTTCGTTCTCAAATGTAATGTTTTCCTTTGGAAGTCTGAAACGGAAATATACTCGCTGTAAAGAGACGTTGATGGGCTACTTAAAGTAAATACTAATAGGGTTGAAAGTTCACCTTAGAAAAAGCAACTCTTTATTTTGTATCTGATCCCCAAACATCCCTTGATATTATATTTTTTATTTTTATTTATTTTTAATCTTTATATATAAATATATATAAATATATATTTAAAAGGACAGATTTGAAGATCTCGTCAAGCAAGGGGCATCGGCAAGGACATCTAATAAGTCGACATGTTCCGT
The DNA here is from genome assembly GCA_036559045.1 of Platycarya longipes. Taxonomy (NCBI): domain Eukaryota; kingdom Viridiplantae; phylum Streptophyta; class Magnoliopsida; order Fagales; family Juglandaceae; genus Platycarya; species Platycarya longipes. Next base: position 12,867,200 of record CM071799.1, on the reverse strand, counting down.
TTTTAAATAAGTGACATGTTTTGTGTAAAGTCAATAAATATGATTAGAAATAGAATATTTTTGTATTTTATTTTGTGTTCATGCTAACTATGCAGATAACCAAAACCTCATATTTTATATGGCACTTTGCTAATAATCTCAACTTAATAAATTAGAGGAATTTTGGTTATCAAAGATTTGGCACGTGAAAATAATTCAATTGACTCAATCAATCGAGAGGAGATATTGAATGTTATATATACTCTCTCCTCTATTGGGCCTGTTAGGCCTGCCAAATTACTTCATCTTATTTATTTCGACTGACAATAGTCTCACACTATTATTTATAAACTATTTAAACTCGCCTCACTATTTAAACGGGCCTCCATCAACATCTCAGCACGCACATATATAGCCTTAATAATTTGGAGAACTTAACTCATAAGGCCTAAAGGCTATGCCCATTTTATAAAATAGTTTTCGTAACTTTTTAATATTTCTCATTACGAAAATGAAAATGTATTTTACTAACGGGATGCCTAGCACACTACGAAAAACAGTCCAAATCAATGTTTTGAATACCGTACGGGTACCGGTACCGGTCAAGTCACTGAAACGAAATATTTCAGTACCGGTACCATTTCGTGTACCGTTTCGGAATAATTTATACATAAATAAATTATATATATAAATACAATTATAAATTATATTTCAAAATAATAATTGATATATAAATAAATTATATAGATAAATATATATATGTAATTAATTTAGTCTAAATTAAGGTTAAAACATAGTAAAAAATTTAAAAAAAATTTAAAAAAATTTTTAAAAAAAATTGGGAAGGCCGAAATCCGGTACGCAATCATTTTTCGGCCGATTTCGGCCGTACCGGCCGGTACGGCCGAAAAATCGGCTGAAACGAAATAGGGTATTTTTTGTACCGGCCGGTACGGCACGGTATTTAAAACACTGGTCCAAATAGATCAGAAGACCGGCTTGATGTATTAGATTGAAAAACAGTTTTTTTTGTTTTTTATCGTAATTATAAACAATGTCTACTATAGAGTTATTCTATTTTTAAATTGGTGGATAGATTTTGTCATCCACATTACTTAAATAATAGGATTTAATTTCTAAGATTCTGTCATACAGCACTTTATTAAATGTGCTCCATAGTCCATACACCGGTTTGATAATATAGAGTTATTCTAATTATTAGGTGATTATTTGTTATTTTTCTTTCCATACTCCTCTTGGACTATGCGACATTATAGTAATAATGCATCCTGTAACTTGGTGTTCCCCTTTCTTGGAACATGATTCATGCGCATTGAATAAACATTTTCAAGATTATCTTCTCATTCTATTCCCATCCCATGTTAAGATCCTCAAAAATGAGAAACAATAGGCATACATCATGTAAAATTATTGTTGGCTAGGATTAGATGACTAATTCAAATATTGGATGAATGTAATTTAATTATCACTTTAGGATTTATTCAAAAAAGATGTTGAGTGTAATCTATATAGTGATCATATTCTTATCTTTATTTGGAACATTTAAATTCAAGATAGGTAATTCATGATTCAAATATTCCAAGATAAAGATTAAAATTTTGAAATAGTTGAAAATATCAAGTGATCTGATTAGAAGACTAAATTGAAAATATCAAAACAGACTTGAATTTGAAATAACAAAAAGATATTCAGTTTAAGTGTTTTAGCCTGAAACATTCGCAGTCGATTACTGAATATCTGCATGAAACCGTCAGCGAAATCCTGAAATAAATTAACCATTGGACAGTATATTTAAATAGATCCAGTTGAATGTTTGAATCAACACTTTGAGAAGTATTGTTGAAAACTTAAAGATTTAAGAGAACTTCAAGTATCCATGTGAGAGAGAATTCTTGAGAAGAATTTTCTAATTACTCATTCCTTCGGTTTTGAGTGTGTGCTAACTCCAAGGGGAGTTCAAGTGTTCATGTTCAGCCATTGGAGATTCCAGGAGGAAATTCAATAGTTTCAAGATCGTCAAGGATTCTGACAGCTACTGCGGTAGAGGACAAATGGGTCGTTTGTCTTTTCAAATGAAATATCTAGTTGCAAAGGTTTTATAATTTATAAACTTTACTCTTAATTAATATTAATTTAATAAAATTGATTTTTTTAGGTTTAGCTGCCCTGTAGAATTTTATCATTGAAGAGCTATTTATTGGGTTTTCCTTCGTAACCAATACTATGTTTATTTAAGTTATTATTTTATACACATTATTGTTGCTTACTAATCAATATTATTCTCATGGAGTATAACAATATTGATATTTAGGAGTAACTTGAGAATTTCAATTGTCATTAGAGCGTGGTTCACTCAATTTTGAGTGTGGTTCGTTTCCCTGTTGACAATATCAACACTATTATCACCACTACAATTCAATTGGGAGAATTATGCTTACTGGAAAGTGAGGATAAAAGCATTTTTCAAGTCATTAGATGAATGAGTTTGGTGCTCATTTGAACAAGGATGAACTAAGTCTGAGGCACCTATTGATTCCTAGACTCGAAATTAATCTAATAGTTGTAGCTGGAATAGCAAGAGCCTCAATGCTTTTTTATGGCAGTTTCTCCTAAAAAATTGAAGAGAATTTACATGTATGAGATAGTCAAGAAAGTTTGAGATATTTTGAAAATCATACATGAAGGAACTAAAACGGTAAAAAATTTCAAATTATAAATATTAACCTCAAAATTTTAGGAAATTAGAATGTTGGAAGATGAGAATCTTAATGAGTTTTATGCAAAACTAAATAATATTGTGAATTGCAGATTCAATTTAAAATAAAAATTGGGTCGTTGTAAGGAAGATTCTAAGATCTTTGTTTGAAAAGTTTCGACCGTGATAGTCATAGAAAAAAGTAAAGACTTTGATTCAATTTGAGTTTAAGAATTGGTAGGCTCTTTACAAACATATAAATTCTTACTTCCTCAATGAAATTTCAACAGAAAAAAATGTAAGTTCATTGTACTCAAATCTATAAAGGAAGAACATAAAAATTTGTGTAATGATGAAAATCTCAACAATAATGATTTAACACTTGTAGTTAGGAATTTAGAAAATTCATGTTCAATAAAAATACTAATGGAGAGTAAAATAAAGGTAAAGATTTTTTTAGCTAAAATGGAGTATGAAAAATGGAATAAAGACAAATATGAGCCAAAAAAAAAAAAGAGTTAAATATCATGAACGTTCAAGATTTGACTACATAAGGATTGAATGTCAAAACAACTAAAAATACCAAGTGATCTAATTAGATAACTCAATTAAATTTATCGAAGCAGACTTGAATTTGAAATAATGAGAAAATATTCAGTTAAAGTGTTTCAGCTAGAAACATTCATGGTCTGTTAGTAGCATAACAAATTGAATAACTAAATGAAACCGTCAGCAGAATTCTGAAACAAATTAATCATTGCACAGTCTATTTAAAGAGGAATTTGATTGAAGATTTGAATCAACATTTTAGGAAGCATTGTTGAGAGCATAAAGATTTGAGAGAACTTAAAGTATCTGTGTGAGAAAATATTCTTAAAAAGAATTTTCTAGTTGCTCATTCCTTTAGGTTTGAGTATGTGCTAACTTTGATGGGGAGTTCAAGTGTTTGTGTTCAACTACTGGAGATTTCAAGAGTAAAATTAATAAATTGAAGATCGTCAGAAGTTCTGGCAGTTACTGTAATAAAAGACAAACGAATCATTTGTTTTGTTAAGTAACAATATCTGATTACAAAAATTTTATAATCTGATAACTTTATTTATAACTAATTTTAATTTAATATAATTGAATTTCTTAAGTTGAATTATCCCGTAAGATTTTATTATTTAAAAGTTTTTTATTAAATTTTCTTTCGTAATCAACGAAGTATTTATTTAAGTTGTTAATTTATGCATTTTATTTTTTTGTTACTAATTAATATTTTGATTATTCTGGTGGTGATGTATAATATTTCATGAAATAACTTGGAAATTAATTTCACATCACCATTAATATATAATATCATATAATTCCTTAGTGGGAATAATTCATCCAATAATTAAAATATTGATTCTGATTTGACATCTAAGATGGAAAAGAAAAAAGAAAAAAGGAACAAAGAGAAAAAGAGAGAAAAAGTAGACCAAGTTCGAGATATTTCTTACGACCGAAGTACAAGTTCGTTATACAATATACCGATCTTAAATATTGATTGGTAAGTAACACTTTTTTTTTTTTTTTTTTAATGTATTCTCTCCTTTATTTATTACTTATTTTATTCATAATTTATAATAATTAATTATCATAAATTAATCAGTGGTTGAACAGCACAAAGCTAAATTCTGTTTGCTTTAATTCATAAACAATATTGAGAAAGTACGTACCAACTGTAATGAACCATTAATTTTTGTTTATATTCTGACATTCTTTTATACTATGCTACTTGTCTCCGGCATGAAGAATTCAAATGTCGCTCCATACCAAATTTAATCGAGCTTTTTGTAGCATAATTACGCAGCTAGCTAGCTAGCTAGCTAGGGCATCTTGACAATTGCATGGTATGTATAACTGATTTCGGGGATAATATTTCTGTTCTGTCAAAATAGATCAGCTCTTATGAACCTGTACATGCAGCTTGTTCAAGTCAAACGTATATAGACATATTGTTCCTTGGAATTGCATTTTAAAAATATTCACCTAGCTTTTTCTCCACTTTTTTTCTTTTATAATTTATATTTAGGAGTTACTCTATTAATGGATTGGTACAGAAGACATATCTTTCGCATCGCACCACTTACATGATAAGATTCCATTTGCAACAAATTTGATTTTAAAACTTCAATTACAAATCGAGTCATTTCAAGTACTCAAATTTTCTATTTGGAGGTCTGTTATGAAGATTAAAGATAAAGAGATGCTGTCGAGACATGATGAAGAAATTATGAGATTGCTTGAAATGACATTCCAATATAGAAGTTGGAAGATGTCGATCAATATAATATTGTCCGTTGGAGGTCGCCTGTTGCGGAAAGAGTAAAATTAAATATTGATGGCAATTGTAATTGCCACTCAGGTGTTTCGAGACCATCAAGGTAATTTTTTGGCTGCTTTCTCAAATCACTTGGACAAAGGTACGAATAATAAAGATGAATTATTAGAATAGTTACATGTTTTGAGATTTAGGCTTTGTTTAGATTCGAAGATGAGATGAATTGAGATGAGTTTAATTTATTTTTTAATATTATTATTATTTTAAGATTTGAAAAATGTGTATTGAAATTTAAAAAATGTGTATTAAAATTTGAAAAATGTGTATTAGAATTTGTATTTTATATAAAAATATGAAAAAAATGTAATGATGAATTTGAGATGAATTGAACTCACTCACGAATACAAACGAGCCTTACAAGACTTTTTGAATATTAATGTACTGTAATTTGAGTTAAAAAAAAAATTGTCATTGGACAACAATACTTATATAATTTTAAGATAATTATATAATTTAAATTTTTAAAGATATAATCATAATCTTTAAAAAATAAAATGATTGTCTTTGACTCTTTTGTAAATCAAAAAGCAATCTTTTAGTTTGTTTATAAATAAATGTATCATATTTGAAAGTACTTTAAAAACATATTTATCAAATACTAAGATCCTGTTTGTATTTAAAACTCATTTTAATTTATCTTCATTTCATTATTATAATTTTATAATTTTTTTATACAAAACACAAATTACTATACACTTTTTTCAAATCTCAATACACATTTTTCAAATCTCAAAATAATAATAATATTAAAAAATAAACTAAACTTATCTCAACTCATCTCATCCCTTAATCCAAACGAGACTTAAATAATTTTTTAATAGTATAATTTATTATTTAAGTTATAAATTATATCTTAAATTTATAAATGGTATAGTCTCCTGCAATTCTAAATATCCACTGACGCTAACTTAGATATAATTATCTAATCGCCCCAAGTTAAAAGAGTTTTTTAACTTCAAGCTGCAAGAGGCTCAAAGCAAGTCACGATTCTCCCTTAAGCAAAAAATATGTCCGTATTGAAGATAAAATTATTGGAGAGAATGAAAATGGCGTAGCCAATTCTATTGGGTCGAATGACAGCACCCTAATATCGTCGAATGACAGCACCCTAATATCGACCATGGAGTCCTGGCTAAGGGTTCAAACTTCAAATTTCCCTACTAATAATTAATAAAGTAATAAGGAGTATTCCTTAAAAGAAAATTGCCTAATTGAAAAAAAAAATATATATTTATATATATCGTGAAGATCGCATAAACCGTAAATAAAGATGGAGTTCTCAAGGCAATAGGCCCCTCTCAATTATTCACTATGATGACCTTTATTTTTCTCTTGTTCTGTAGGCCCTCATTTCCCCGGTTTTGAGCCAAAGTTCGTGAGCATGATCAGACAATAAGATCGACAAATAAATAAGATCTTGATCCTGCTCAAAGATACAGGCATTATTGACCATCATATATATATATATATATATATTTAAAATAGTATTATTGACTAATGTTATTCATATATTGATTGATGTAAAGAAATGCTTATTTTTATTATAAATACTTATAAAAATATTACTCTTTATATACCAACTCAAATAATTATTTAAAATAACTTTAACATTTAAACGCAGGTTTAATTCTCATTTGAATTTAAAGATAAGATGAATTTAAATAAAAGATGAAATTTTAATAAAATTTTATTTTTTATATTATTATTTTAAAATTTAATTTGAGAAAATTGTATTATTTATGATATTTTATATAAGAATTTAAAAATAAAATAAAAATAATAAAATAAAAATAAAATGGGATGAAACTGATAATTTGAAACATCCAAACGACGGTGGGTTAATCGAAAAGATCGCCAATGACACATAAAATTTACATACATATTAATAAGTTGTAGAAACCAAATGCAACAAGCAGATGAAAGCATAAATTGGACATCGAAGTAACCAGATGAATGCACTAAGAATGATAAATAAGTGATAAATCAATAAAAAATGTATTATTATTCATTTATAAAATAGTCGTGCTATATCTCTCGTAGATATAGTTCAAATATTTCTCTTGAACGGCAAACTTTGTTTTTTATTTTTTTTCTGATTGTTTTTCTTAATTTTTTGATATTTTAAAATAATTTTTAAAATAAAAACACTATAATATTATTAAAAAAACATTTTCTTAATTATTAAGTAAAAATAGAATTTTTTTTTTTTATTATTCGACAGAAATTCTTGAGACAAAAATTCAAAAGAAATAACATTTCTTTTTATGAAAATATATATTTTTTAATTTTATTATGTAAAATATTATGAAATATACGGTGTTGTTTAATTTATGCATGCAAGGTAAAAGTATTAGTATTCAATTCAATCAAAGTTTTTTTTTATAAATTTAATAAAAAGTATAAATTTGATAGATAAAAAATATTTAAAATTTTTTTATCCTAGTTGATAAAATGAGAAAAAAAAATAAAAAAAAATATAAGTATTTTTAATTTGGTTTTTAAATAATAATTTTTTATTTTTTTTTTTCAAATATAACAAATTTTTTTATAAGTTCAATATAAAATGTTTTTAGATATTATCTTTTTATTAAATTTATATTTTTTTATTAATTTTTTTAAAAAAATATTGTAAATCCAATATTAACACGAGACTTTGTTTTGAAAAATAAAATCAAAATTTTAAAATATATTTAAAATATATTATTATATTTTTTTAAATTTTTATATAAAATATAATAAATAATTTAATTTTTTTTAAATTTTCATATTATTTTTTAAAATTTTTATATAAAATTAATATTAAAAAAATATTTATAATAATATTTTATTTTATTTATCTTATCTTATTTGATCTCATTTTTTAAAACAAACCGCGCTAAGAAACTCTGGCTGGCATGTAGACGGGCGCAGCTGAAAGAGAAAAACAAAGACAGAGAGGCCGAGATCAGGAGAGGGCGGCCGCGGCAGCGGACAAGCTAGGATGCGTGAGCATTAGCAAGAGATACAATTACCGATGCAAGCAATTAAAAGTATTACTGAGGCACAGATAATACAGGGAGGCCAGAGGGACTAGGGAGAGCAGAAAACCCAAAGCAAGTCAAATCCAAACTGATGAGATGATATTTAAGACAAAAATGGGTTGTCCCATGAAATGGCCTTGTGCTTCTACACAGCTGCACGTTTCTTTTTTTTTTTCAATTATTTATCATTTTATTTTCGTAAAATCCATCCATATCTGTCATAATCAGTGAATCACTGAATTTTGCTTTTTCCCCACATGTACGTATGGTCCTAGCTAGCTAGCTAGCTATCCATCGCTTTCTTTCTAATTTGCTTGGATATTATAGGCTCTCAAGGCCACGTTTGAATTTAAAGTTAAGATGAAATAATTGATATAAATTTTAAAATTTAAATAAATTATTATTATTATTTTAAAATTTAAAAAATTTATTTTTTATATAAAATTTTAAAAAATATAATAATAAATTTAAAATAAGATAAATTAATATAAGATAAATTAAAATAAGATAAATTTACAATCTAAAACGAATCTATATCTTCATTTACCTTTCAATTTCCTGAAATGAAACTAATTCTCTCCTTTTCTCTCTATCATTTTCTCTCTCGAACCCAACTCTAACCCTAGTTGTTTATCAAGGGCGGAGGCTTTCTTCCTCTCCTCCTTTCCCTCGTTTCATTTTTCTCCTTTTTTTATTGTGTTTTTATTGTGTTTTGTTGCAATTATAGGTAGAGAAGGTGATATAACGTCAGGATACTCTCTAGTAGTCTCCAACTAGCACACGGGCCACCACGAAATTCGCTAGTCACCGATGTTCAATATTGTCGAAGGCCTCGCCAAGATTAGTGATGTGTCGTATACACACAGGTCGAAGTTGGGGCATGGCTTCCATGAGCCTTAAATTCTTGAGCTCCATGCGCAATGATTCTGGACCCAACGCCGTTGGTAAATGTTGGGACGACGGTTCAGCACACCTCTAGGGTGGCGCATGTCCCTCATGCTACTCCGTCTGTTTTGTCTTGAACCTAGTTTCATTGATCTGAGTTTCGACTTGTTGTGATGTTGTTTATTTTTATTTTCTACTTTATTTGTAGTGTTTGTAATAATAAAAATGAATATATTTATTCTTTATTTGGCCCCCATTTCTTCTTTAGAAGATGTGGTTGACTCTCTTTTTTCTCTTTTTGAGAATAAAGATGGTGATCTCCTCTCTCTCTTTAGGAGGTGGGAATTTAGTTATCTCGAAACTCTTTTAGACAAATCATATTTATGTGGTCTTGTCTTTTAAAAGATTATAAATTAAGACAAAATTTGTCATTTTGTGTATGAGAATACTACAATTCAATGTTTAGTTAAGTTTAAATATAAGTCTTCTCAAACTTATTGGTTTTAACAGTAAACTTTATTTAATAAAGTGAACCATGCTCTTTTCCTTTAAAATAAAAAGTGTCTCCATCTGCCGTTTCTTCTTTCTATTCATCATATAGTTCCATCAGCCGTGTTTAATTTGGAGCAACCCAATTTCATACCTATTTATCATTTTTTTATTAATTTTTTATTTTTTAAAATCTTCTTTTTATTTAATAGTTAAAAAAAATGATTATTAGTGATATTATAATTATAATTTTTTTTAATGATAAAAAATGTTAAAAAATATTTAAAAAATAATAATAAAAAAATGAATATACTAAAAATGGTAAATAAGTAGTAAATCAATAATAAATGTATTATTACTCTTATAAAATATATTATATAAATCATTTCTTTATATATATATATTTTGATGAGTTATGCTATATAATCTTTTTAATCTCCACACATTATTTTTAAATTTTTTTTTATGTTTATATTTCTTAAACTAATTAAATTTTATTATTATTATTGATATATTAAATATCTGATAAGATAAAAAATAATAATAATAAAAATTAAAAAAAAAAGTGTGGTGTGAAAGATGTATAAATAGGAGAAAGTTATGTAACTTTGTTTTCTTTTTAATTAGTTTTAAAAAAATAGAAAATTAAAAATCAATCGAAAATTTTATTTTTTTTTATCATTAAATAAAAAAATAAAAACAGATGGAATTTGTAAGATGTGACTTTAATATCCTTTTGTAATAATGTTTTAACAGATTAAAAGCAAATATTAATAGGCCAAGAAAAATTATAACTGCGATGAATAAGAGACGATTTTTTATGCGCTAATATAAAAAAAATTAAAAATTAAAAATTAAAAAAAAAAATATCGTTTAGCTGAGCGCGCCACATACCTACATTTTCTGAGGGAAAGGGGATATCGTAGAATAGTAGTGAATGAGGTATTATTATTTTACATTTAAATGTTTTTATTTTTTTCTTATTTTTTAAAAATATTTTTTTAATATTTTTAATCTTTAAGAAAAAATAAAAATATATATATAACTTTACTAATATTTATTTTCTTAATTATTAAATAAAATTAAAAATTAAATACAAAAAAATTTATAAATAAATAATAAAGGTATCATTATTGATCGTGGAATCTGCTGCTGCCCATTATGTCTTTTCAACAACACTATTGAAACTTATTCCAGCTACGTACGTACTGAGAAAGTAAAACAACAAATTAATGATGAACCATTGAACATCACAGAAATTGGAATCTATGACAGGATAACATGATAGATATTTTTGTTTTTGCATATAAAATACTAATCCAAACACAAAGCAAAACATTTCTCAGATTTGGAGCATTATATATTCGTTAATGGAACAAAAAACAAACATTTTTTATTATTTCAAACACAATATTGCTAATTTACTATATGGACTAAAAATAAAATTAAAAAAAAATATTAAATCCAAGTCTCAAAAATATAACAAACATTATGTATGTAAGAGTATTTTTATCAAATTGTTTAAAATTATTATTTTTTAAATATAAATTTATATATTTATCAAAAATTTTTGATTATATTTAATCAAAAATAAGAAAAAAAAATGAAAAAAAAATAAAAATATTTTTTATAAATAATAAAATTAAAACTTTGTCTAACATTAATTAAATTTAACAAAATTTTTAATTTTAATATTTATTTTTAAAAATAGAAAATATTTTTATTTTTATTTTTTTATAATTAAATATGATTAATTTTTTTTAATAGAAGGCTAGAGACTAGACTAGAGAAAAGATGTGATTGGACAAAAGGAAAAGAAAGGGTAATAAGGTGTTTCCACTTCTCTGCATAGAGTTCATTAGGCAACGGCCTTTTGGCTTGATAGGACTTCGACTTGATCGGAAGTGATTGAGAATCTGATGAGATAATATATACAAAACTTTCCCATTGCCATCATACTTCTATGGGCTCTTTCCTGGCTCTTACCCTGTCTACTGTCTCCCACCGCCACCCTCCTTAATTATTATTATTATTATTATTATTTTTTGAGCAATTCATAATCGTTTTAAAAAGAATGAAATTTAATATTATTATTTTTATGTACATTTTATATTTTATTATTATTTTTAAAATAATTATACAAAAATTATCCAATATAAATATTTTCTCTCCTTTATTTTTCGGCACCTGGCTTCCTTAATTATTTTGCTTGTTTAGTGAGTGTCTGCAGCATATATTATTGGCTGAGAAATGATAAATTTACAATATTTTTTACAATATTTTATTTAATATATATTATAAAATAGATATATTTTAATAAAATGATATTAATTTATAAAACAGTTTACAAAAATATCTTCATTTTATAACATACATTATAAAAATATTATAAAATATATTATGTATGTATCACTTAGAAAAGTTCGTTTCAGCAACTGCAATGCTACTCTCCGCTGTTACATGAAGAATGGTTACCACATTACTTATTTTGTGATAAGAATCATAAAAAAGAAAATATTGATTTGCATTTGAGGAAGATATTGAGAAATAATTTTATATTATTTACAAACAAGATCTTGGACTATTTATAAGGATTAGATAATGCTTTATGTTTGAATCGATTTTATAAAATGAATTAAATTTATGAATTTTTTCATTACAAATTGTAGGCTAAATTTTATCTTTTTGATTTTTTTGATTTTTTATAAATAGTTTTTTATTATTTTAAAATATTTTTTTAAAATAACAAATATTAATATATTAATAGTCACTTCTTTAATCAGTTAGTAAAATAAAAATATTTAAAAAATAAATAAATGTCTAAAGGATCAAAATAAGTAAACAAAATAACATTATTATATTAGCTTATACATTTTCATATGCGTCTTTATATTTGCATGATAATTTTTTAACTGGGTCCATATTGAATTATGCATTTATAAAATTTTACATAACTATAAAATTTGAAAAAATATTATTTACTCTTCAAATATTATTCTTTTTTTTTCTCTCTTCTATATATTAAAATCAATTTTTTGAAATTTATATTAAGATGATTTTGATAAAGAAAATTTATATTAAATTGATGATAGAAAGTGGATACTAATTATAAAATATATAAAAAATAATAATCTAAAGAAAGAATAAAAAATTCTAATATTTATTATTATTTGGTTCAAAAATGCATAATTCAATATAATAATTTTTCATAATATGCAAAATCAATCTCTAAAAATATGATTTTAAAGATGTATATATATATATATATATATATATATATAGAAAAACCATTACTAGTGCTTGGTCTATCATTACTAGTGTATGTCTATCATTACTCATTTCTGCTAATGCTAGTGTAGCCTTTAAACTTACGGCTCCAACTTATGGTTTGATAATTAAAAATGTTAAAAAATGTTGAAAAATAATTAAAAAAATTAAATGCACTAGCCAAGCGTTATCCACGTCCTCAAGAAGTCTTAACAGTTTCATTCAAAATGCAAATGCAAATGCCAAAAAAAAAAAAAAAAAGATATTTATAAAAATGATTTTTTTTTCACAAATGAGCTGTTATTATAATTTGTCCTTAAGATTTCTTAAAACAAAATCACAACTTAACGAAACGTTGTTTCTCCGATTCAGTGATATTGGTATGTTTTTACCCGAAAAATAACGCAATTTTACGAGGCTTAAATGCCTTTGTATCCTATAAAATAAATTTACAAATGAAAATAAATGTGTGCAGATGTACTCTGTGGGAAGGTTACCATGATTTATATATATACCACTTCAAACAACTTCAAAATTTAAGAGTTGTTTGATTGAGAAAGCCTCTCAAATTTATTTTATTATCATAAATTTTTTAAATTTTTTATATAAAATATAATAAATAATTTAATCTTTAAATTTAAAATAATAATAATATTTTATTCATCTTTTTAACTCCATCTTAATTGATAATTCCTCTCTCTTAACTTTGGCTGCTTTCCATTTTTCAAACCTCCCTTGCTTTCGTGTAATCGTTGAGAGCACTTTCTTTATATTGTTCATTATTAAAGGATAATTTTAGTTAATATAATTTAGATTTAGATTTAGATTTTAACCATTTCATTCAAATAAGTCCTTATTTTAGAATAATTTTATTTATTTATTTATTATATAACAATAATTTGATTTTGACTATTTATATTAAATTTCTATATTTAAATTATCAATTTATGAATATATATAATATTAATGAGTAATTAATAATTAAAAAAAATTATTATTTGTAATTATTATTTTTTTATCATTCTATCTATTATATATTCATTAATAATCATATTTTAATTAAAATATGAGTTTAAAAAATTAATTAAAAATTATATTTTATTTAAATTAAATTATTAATAAAAACTTGGCAAGAGAGAGAAATTAGTAAAAAACTAATTAATATTATGTGATGAGAAAGAAAAGAGAAAAAAATTAATAAAATAAGAATTTGACTATTGATTTGAAGTCTCCAAATTTAAAATTTTGTTTGACTTTACTATAGTAATAAGTTTAAATTTCTGACATTAGAAATTTTAATATAGATTTATTTAAGTTTTTAATAATCAAAAATATATTAAATTTGACATATAACCCATCTAATAAGAATTCTTTTCCTCTTGTCATGCACGGATACGCCTATTTGTCTCGTGCGTTTTCTAGTATTTTGCCATGCTGGTAACAAAATAAACTTACCATCGTTATAATTTAAAGCTTAGGCCTAGTTGTCTTTTCAAATGCTCTTATTTTATTTTATTTAATAATTTAATTTTTTTTATATAAAATAAAATTAAAAAATATATTTTAATAATATTTTACTCAATTTTTAAATTTTATTTCAATTTATCTCACCTTATATATACATATAAAAACAATATCTTAAAATTGTCAGATACATAATTTATACGGACATAGACTTTCTTTACTTTTTCTTAAAAAACACAAAAAAGATAATAAAAACTGAGCACAAAAACTTGATTAATTAATCTATTGAGAAAAGTGAAACAGCGAAATTTCTCATTTATTTGTATAGATAAGATGATATATTATACAAATAAATGAGATCATTAATTGGTTTGAGTAAAACTGATTTCATTAATTTATATGATCATTATAATTTTTTAATTTATTTTTTAAAATATAATAAATAATTTAACTTTTCTAATTTCTAAACTAAAAATTATATTAAAATCTTATATTAATAATAGCTATTTAACTTTTATCTTATATTAAATAAAATCAAAATTTTTTACAAGTATAATTTTTCTTCTAATTTAAATAAGTAAAGAAGTGGTTTAGAAAAGGCATGATAATTCGATTTTATTTCTTAAATAATATATTAGCGAGCATATTCCAACTGTCTAAAATTGTGGCAAAGCTTTACATATTTTATGGACAGTTGCATTGTGCTGGTATTCATCATTTGATTCTCATTTGACTTGTCATTAATTATGCCTGCATATATAATTATAATTAATAATTATATATATATGCATATATAATATAATTAATTAATCAGTCTTTGACTTGATACGAAAATTATCATGAACTGGGGGCGGGATCATATGTTCCAGCACATTATATATGCATTTCTGGAGTACTGTATTTGACAGGTTTCAGAGCATAGAATGCTAGTTATATCGTAAAACAAGCTATGTGCTCATAGGTTGCCTTCTTATGGAGACACAAATTGTTCCGCTGGACAATCGTGCAAGGTTTTATATCGTAAAACACAAAATTTTGGGAAGTAGAAATCTGATCTATCTGTCCAATATGTTATAATGGCGCGCGCTTTTGTTTTTTTGATCTTTTTTAATTTTTGCCTTCCGTACGTTCCTTAGCGCACCAGAAACCTGCTCAGGAATAGGTAAGGCTGTTCATCCGGGCCGGATATTTTTTCGGCCCGGTCTAGAAATCGGATATCCGGAAATCCGGTTCCGGACTCCTACCCGGATTAAATCAAATCCGGAATCCGGATTTTAAAAATCCGGATCAATAGATCCGGATCCGGATATATAAATCCAGATACCGGATTTTACATCCGAAACCGGGTATATATATTAGAAAGTTCGAACCCTAGCCGCTTCCTACAAGCTACCCCTCTCTCTTTGCATCCATGTCCACTGCCTCTCATGCTCTCTCTCACACGGGCGAAACGAAACCCTAACCAGCCATCGAGTTGATCATGCTCAACAACCGCGGTGTATATGATCTATCGCCGTCGCCAAGTCGTCGTTTTCTTTGCTTCTACGGTACTCTCTCTCTCTCTCTCTGCGCGATGCCCTAGCCTCTCATCTCCTCGGTTTTCTCTCATCTGCTCTCTCTCTCTCTCTCTCTCTCTCTCTCTCTGTGCTCTGCGATGCTCTATGGGTTAGGTTTGGGTAAAAGTTACATATTATGTTCAACGGTTGGATTCTGTTTTGTTCTTTGTTGCCTCAAGGATGTTGCTGCTGGTTTGACCATTTGAGGTTTTGGCACGGTTTTGTGTATCTGCATAAGGGTTTTGATATCTGCATTTAGCATCTATACTACTCATTACAAGGGCTTATATAAATATAAATATATATATATATATAAATAGATATTGACATCGAAATAGGGGCTTATGTATAGTGTATTTTGACTACTTATATTAAACACTATATCTTTTAAGTTTGGTTTATATTCAAAAGATTTGATCATTTTATTCTTTTTGCCATTTTTGGAAGTGAACAATGCAAATTTTCTGTTCTTTGCGCATGCATTGATATAAATTAATAAGGTTTGTTTCTGTCGTGCTGATATTCATGAATTACATGCTAAGTTCTTAACTTCTTCTATTTTTGCTACTTTAAACATAATTTATAGGCTAAATTGAGTGAAGCACTTCTATGCTTGTATCTTATTGGTCTAACACTCTTGAACATGGCCCTTGTTTGTTTAAATTAGTTTCTTGTTTAAGTGGTTCATGGGGATATGGATATTTCATTGTTTATAATAATCTTACAAACTGACCTGAATTATCCTTGATCTAATTCGTTAGATTATAAAATTTTTTTTATTATAAAATAAATCTAATGAATCAGAGTTATATTAGTTAGGACTCTATCTTGAAACAATTTTCTGTCCGTCCATAGGTGTGCCCCATTTTCTCATTTTTATGACACTCATTTGCTTCCATTATCAACAGACGATTCCTGCTTGCTCAGCCGAATTTCCAACAATTGGAATGTCATCCGACATAACTAATCCTGCCTATCTTCAGCT
Source organism: Platycarya longipes (assembly GCA_036559045.1). Lineage (NCBI taxonomy): Eukaryota > Viridiplantae > Streptophyta > Magnoliopsida > Fagales > Juglandaceae > Platycarya > Platycarya longipes. The sequence goes on along the minus strand of CM071799.1, from coordinate 12,850,471 downwards.
TAATCCAGTACAACAAGTGGTGGCATGTTGTGGGTTCGAGATGGGGTTGAATTCACCTGACATGGCAATTCGAAGAACACTCGGCGCCCCCGAATCGCTCCCGGAACCATATCTTGATGCATCGTGCTTCACAGTAATTGCTTCTGCACTATGCATTTTGATGATCTATTCTGTCTTTAAACTTGTTAGTTTTTCTAAAATATATCGGCCTTGTTCTTCAGCAACTCCAGCCTCCTCCAACTTGGGATGCTGATTTACAAAACCTTTTGAATATGGAATTCCATCAAGACAGATCCATTTCATTTCCATACCAACCATTTACAGGTAAGTTATAGAACTAGCTAAAAAAAAAAAAAACATTCTTATTTGCTTTCATGTTTGGTTATATCTTTCAAGTATTTACCCTAACAGCAGTAAATTGTTTTTTGCAGGTTCCATGGAAGCTAGCAATTTGAAGATGGAGATCTGAATCGAAAATTTCCACCATACAATTTCTTGAAAGAGTTTACTCCACATGCTCCGATTCATATTCTTTTTGTTTTTGTTTTTGTTTTGATGTTAAAGTACATATCGTATATATATGTATGTATACTTGCCTCATAGTATGAACAAGATCAGTGCCTGTTAGGTCAACAATCTTGGGTTTATTTCTTTTTTGTTTGCTTTCTGTTGTAATTACAACAAATGAGATTAATAATGCTAAAGCCAGAGGTTCCTAATAAAAGCCAGAGGTTTCTATGCTTTCATGCATAACTCACGATGATGTGGCTTCTTCTGCATATATATATATTTTTACAACAAATTTCTACAAAAAAGTATTTTTGATAAATATTTTTACAACAAATTTTTCTACAAAAAAGTTGAAAAAAAAAAAAAACCGGTTTAAATCCGGAAACCGGATTTCCGGTTTTTAAAAAACCGGATTGATCCGGATTCAAACCGGATTTCAACCCGGATAAAACCGGGTTGGACTCCAACCCGGTTTTGGACACCCGGTTCCGGTCTGGGTTGACCCGAAATTCCGGTTTGGGCACCGGATATACAGCTCTAGGAATAGGTTATAACTTATAACCCATGGCCGGATGACCTCTAGGGTTCGTAAATATTTATTATAGCAATTCCATTCCAAACATCAACTTTCTTTAATTTAGTCAGCAATAAACAGCTTATAATATCCCTAATTGTTGCCACCAAACACGGAGGAAAGTGAACGGGGGATCATTATTCCCTACGTACTTTGATAGATTATATATATATATATATATATATGGATAATGTCCACCCTATTGAGCACATCTTTTTGATATATCTTACATTTTAATTTTTTATTTTCCTTAATGATTAATAATTAAAAAAACATTTATTAATGTATTGATATTTTTTTTATCATTTAGAGATATTTAAAAAAAATATAAAAAATCAATACACCAATAATTACTTCCTTAATTATTAAATAAAAACAATTAAAAAAAATTAAAAAACATAAAATATCAAAAAAAAATATCAAATAAAATGGACATAATAACAACCTCTATATATATATAATACAGAAATGCCCAATGACGCAGAAAATATATTTTTCCTTTTCACAGTCTCAGGAGAGAACAGTGCTACAGGTTTGAAAGGATTTGCTTATATAATGTCTCACTGTGCATCATGTGCTCTATAACTGAGTAAATCGCTTCCTGGCCTTGTACTGCTGACAGCTGAATGCCTTTAGTTACGATTATAAATTAATGGTAGCTTTACATACAAAAAGACCTAGCTTATTTTATATAACTTCGCATTCTTATCGTAAATTAGATAAAAATTAGGGCATATGCAAAGGAATTGATTGTTTATACGTAGGAGAACTTTTGTACATGACAACGGGAAAGTAAAGAAGAATATGAATAATTCCTTTTTTTTTCTCACACCAATATTTTATACTATATATATATATATATATTTTATGAATATTTTATACCATTAGTTCCATTAGTTGTCTGATCCAAGCTGCCTCTATGTTCAGATATAGCTTATATATACATGGATCCATTCCTTCGCCCATTTATCCATAAAAGCTGATCGCTTTGTGCGGTGGATGATATATATATTAGAAGCTCTCGCGACCCTAAAATCCTCAATCAACCCTTTGAGATCCTGTTCTTCTCTCGAACAGTCGCTGTCTAAATACTCTTCTATCAGCGTGTTGGCTAGGGTTAGGGTACTGTCATGGACATGGCCAATCTTCACTTACCTGTAACCAGATGGATCGATCTCATGTGTATCCTGCAACTTGCATTCGATCGAGGGAAGATTTTCTTACTTTTTCGTTAAATTGCTACATGTTTTTTTGTCAATGATTAAGGGTTAAGAGAGCTTTCTTCAGTCCACTCATGGGCGGCTGTAGGGTTTAGTTAGCTGCCGACTCATTCATCCAAATACTGTGTTAAAGGCGATTATACCCAGTAAATGAGTGAATGATGCGGGAGACAACATAATCTTAAGCTTCCTGTACTTGGACTGAAGGGAGCTCCCTTTGTTCTCCTTTTCTTTGCTTAAACTGGATCTGTCGGTTCAATTTCATATATTTTATCAAACTAATATTTAATTACGAGTGGTTTGCTTGGTTACTGCTAAAGTTCAAGATCAACAATTATTTTTCCTCTTTAGGAACACAAAGTACGCTTCTGGCTGCCGTGATCTGAGGTATTGTCACATTACTAAATATACAACTTTTTGTCACATTAACCAAATCTTTTTGATAAGTTTCACATTAAGACTATCACCAATTAAGGCGTTAGTAGTTAATTATCTTTTTTTGGTAATCTTGCAACAGAGAGATCATGTGATCTAGCTAAGTTAGGATGTGCTTCTCCAGCCTGCAGAGAGCTTTCTAAGCCACTGTGCGTAATGACTGGTTTTCCTTGTTCTCTCTCTTTTCATTCCATTAATTAAGACTGTTTTTGGTAGGGTTAATTAGTAAGGTTTTCTCTTTCTAGCCCATCTTTCTCCCAAAAATTAAGATACCTCGGAACTATTCCCTGAATAACTATTTTGCTTTCAAGTCTCGTTTACTGTTTGTGAATATAGGCTTGGGGTTCTGCCAAGGAGCTAGCAGTTAACGCTAGTGGATCAAATCGACGAGGCAGATAAGCTCGAGAAGCTCGATATCTGATGCTTTACGGCAACAGCATGCGTCTTGGGTCTTGCTCTCTCACTGCCAACAAGTTCCTAGACTTATCCCCTACAGGTTACAATTACCCAAATATCCACTCATTCGGTTCCTACATCCAGCAACGGTGGTGCAGGAACAAGTTCCAAGGGTTTCATGATCAGCTTCTTTAATTTTCTTAATGTGCGGTTGGATTGTTGATCAACAAAAGTTGATGGAATAGATCAAGAATCTTAAACCTCCTTACGCTAGCTCCCATGAATGACGAGTTTAAAGTTGGTTTTGTCTTGACTATAGTTTTTCGTTTGAATGAATCATAGTAAAGATCATCTTCCGTAAAAATTTCTAGTGTAGTACTGTGGTAAGATGGATTTGGTCTTTCTCACGTGTTTTAATTTTTGGTGTATCGGAACTCCTCCCTTTTGCTTGGTGTGAGCCACGAAAGTGACAAAACAAGTAAAGCAAATCTGCCCTTTTACTTTTTGGTTATATTTTGTACGTGAACGTACACATCTTACAGACTTTCGGTTCAAGGAATTATTTGAGTTTGCTGTATATATAAAAACCGATTGCTCGTCAGGGATGAAACCCTACTTGCTTATTTATAGTTCTATAGCGCGTTCAGGAGTTGAAAAAATTTGGGAGTAGGTGCACGACGTTCGTTTTATTTTTATTTGGAAAGGACGGCGTTCTTTTTATGGAATGCACAAAATATACATTAAGTTAGAATGTAAACTATAGTTTCTCTCATTTTCGTTTAATATTTGTAATTCATACTTCATTCAATGTTTGGAAGTATTGAATTTTGTTTCCCAATTGGCAACTTTGAATATTGTTGGAGACAACAAACCACAATCTTACTACAAAGCCAAATCTTAGTTCTGTCTATAACACCGACTAATGAGCTCCTGCTGCTCAAGGATCAACCACAAGCTGCGTTAAATGAAATAAGATTCTTGAGCAAAATATCTGAAAGTAAAAGTAAACACAGATTTTGCCATTGCAGGGTGGCAGACCTAGCTAGCTGCAGTTCTCGACTTCTCCTCCGTATTCCTTTTTCCAAACCTACCCGACTTGAATTCAATTTCCCTAAACCCGCCCAGATGTTAGCAGGAGTAGACCCTTTTTTAATTATACCTTTGATCAACGCTTAAAAAACTGCAAACTTTGGATACAATCTTTTCCCGTCAGTCTCTTTTCCACCTTTTTCGAAGTCCAATGGCTCTTTTTATCCTGGCGTACGATTACTCACTGCAATATCTTTAGCCAGAACAAGTGCTGTTGATGTTTTTCTTATTGTATTTTGATGAAATGGGGTATTTTCAACGTTTCAGTGGTCCTGAGAGTGATTCAATAAATTTTGATTCACGAAGTTAGGATTTGACAATCGAATTTTGCAGTATGATATTAAAATCACCGTGTTGCAGAGTTTCATATCCATTATTCTCTAGGACTAGGATGTTCCGACCCATTTGGAGAAGTTTAAGTAGGCTGGAGTATCTTCGTCTTCATGTCTTGTCTAGCTAGCATAAACTTTACATATCAAACAAAGATTTTCTCGTGGTTGTAATTTGGCTGTCTTTTTAAAAGCAATTTGAAGAAGCATCAAATTGAGTTAACGATAGATATAGGTCATGATCATCGTATTAGAGATTCAGCTTAAGAAATAATATTAAGAAGCATCAAAGAGTAATTTCACATATCAGTCATAATAGACACTTTACACTTTGTAGTAGAGGTGTAAACGATCCGATCCGAAAAAACAATTAATCAATCTTATTCGGTCTGCCAGTTTCATCACTCTAGATCGGACCAAACTCAACATTGGTTCAATTGAGTCCTGTCATGAGTCCATACATATATATTATAATTTATTTTATACTATAACTCTTATAATATAAATTTATAAAACTAATATATTAATACTTAAATATTAGTATTATAAATTTTTATATATTATAGTTATACATTAGTACTAATAATTTATATGTTAGTACTTATATACTATATAATATAGTTATATATTAAAGAATATATATGTGTATATATATATTTTTATTATAATTAAAGAGTCATTTGGTCTGGTCTAGGGGAGAAATTCTATGGACTTGGACTGAACCGAGTAGTGTTCGATTCTACATTTTTTAGATCGGACAGGACTATATCAAAATTCGGTCCGATTCGAGATAGTTTATCCAATCCATCAATCTGGACCGAATTTTTTACACTCCTAGTCCACACCTCACAAAACAACTCATTATTTCATTTTCTCTTTAGCTATCCTCATTCCCATTGGACCCTCTCTTATCAAGCTCTTTCTCCTTAAACTCTTTCTCTCATGCGTTCTCTCTCGTCTTTCTCATCTTATCAAGTCTTTCACTCTCTCTTTAAATTTTTTATTTTATTTTTATTTTTCTCTTCATCAACCCTCTCTCAATATCATTTCACTCTCTCTCATTCATTTTTACCATTGACGAACAATAATAACAAGCGGTATTTACTCTATCTATTATAAAGCACATTTATTTATATTTTTCAAATTTTAAAATATTACAGAAATTCGGTGTTGCTAAATAGAACATTGGTCTCTATCACTTGTAACCATATTATACCATTAATTCCTTAGTATGAACCCTTTCCAACCCAGCAAATTATAGAATCATAACTGATAGTAGGACTAAACAAGTTTTTATGTTGTTAAGTAATTTGTAGTTGAGTCCAAAAAAATATATTCTAGCATTTTTTACTGCATCTCCACAAAAAAGTATGTTCTTAATGTAATACTTTTTACTTGGAAATTGACATCTCTTTGTTTCGTTTTGTTTTGTTCGGATGTGGATGGGGCTGCTAATAATTTATGACAAAGTGTGTTTCTTTCCTGTAAAAAACAAGAAAAGAAAAGTAAAGTAATTTATAGTTGAGTTGCAATGGAATTAGATTTTGTGATAAGGTTGACACTTTAGATTAAAATTATAAGATTCTAAATTTTACCATATATGTCATATTATTAAATTCCTGATACAGACTTGTTAATATATATTTTTTTCCTGTGACTTTTAAGGCAAAGGTTCAATATTTTTCGTAAAGTGAATCTATATCAAACTATTTTCCGATTCAGTGTGCTACTTGGTACTATATTCATTCACATAGAAGAAATCAAGATGGGAGATCGATTTTGGAAGGGAAATTGTTAGACGTTTGAAGTTGGGTCTTGTGGATATGCTTATCAGATGGGAATGTTGATAGGCTAGAGGTATTCTAATCAAATACAGAATAGATTGGCCAAAGATCTCATTCTACGTGACCAACTTCTACCTTTTGCCTAAACCCAACAACCAAAACCACTTTGCAAAACACTCACAGACAATAATTGAAAGCAGTTTCTAAATATTAGGATGGGCTCCTTGGCACAACTGAGGGAAACGGAGTACATAACTTTCAAACTAATAAAACAGTTTTAGTTTGGTTATCCAACTATAATTATATATTAATGCATTGCAGTATTCATGTCCATTTGCAGCTAATACTAATCAACTTCAAGAAAGAGATTGTGCCCTTTCTCCCAAAGACTTCGATAATATCCAATATTATTGATGTTGTAGATGAGTGCTTTGATGTTCTTATTGTTAGTGATTCATTGGCCATGGCAGCACAGAACGAGAACACAAATGTTACTCTAGTTGGCCATATGTATTATGTCAGCAAAAGAGTTCTAGTTGCCTCAAAAGCTCTTTGCTGAATTTTTTTCTTCAGCGGCTTAAGCTGTTCACTGAGGCCTTATGTGGTAATACAGATTACCTTAAGATACTGAATAATGATTGCAAAATAGTAAGATGAATGTACCTATAGAATGAGTCCAAGGTCATTACCTTTCCATGGATCTTATAGTTGAAGGGATCGTCCAAGTTAGCTTCTATTACCATCAATTTTCGCATTATTTTTATGTATGTCCTTGTGAATTATGGAAGTGAAAGGAATATCCGTTCTATGGACAAGGTTATTTGGAAAATTAAATACCAACTAATGTTCAACCTTGGCGGAGGCTAAGTAGTTCTATGAAAGTTATAAGCTTATGAAGTAGTTATCTCAACTAGAACTTACATTTGTGAGACTAGAAAAGAAGTCAAAGCAATTTTGTAGAACTTACATTTGTGAGACTAGAAAAGAAGTCAAAGCAATTTTGTACCACATCTGTGAATGATTAACAGTTAAAAATAAAAAACATGACGAAACTTGAACGTGACATATTGATTATAGGGTATAGGCATTTAGATTACTTTTGAAAGTTTTATACGCTAGTTTTACCAATCAGATTCTATTCCCGTCAACTCTGTCTCTACGAAAAGACCTAATATTCATGATTCATCATTGTCACAAGCCCAATAGAGGCACCTTCCTTTCCTCTATCTTCATGCATACTGCCAAAGTTTCCATCGCAACAATGCACAATTTCATGCACCACACATTTACATACTAGCTTTAATTGCTTGAATTTAAAGGTAAATGTACTTCATTTAAGTTGTCAACCACTCCTAAATCTAAATCCAACTTCATTTTTCTACAAATTCCAGCCAACTTGAGCTTCTGGCTATTTTCGAGCTTGTTTCGACACATAATTATCAAAACTCTCATTTTCAAACATTAAAACACAAAACATATTTCGATTTCAAAATCTCAACTTTTTTATCTAATCATTATTTAATCATTAATTAATCATTACTCAACACAAAAACTAACACAACTTTTACAAAATTCAAAACAAAAATAATATTTAAAAAACTATAGTCAAACAGTTTTCTAATTGTATAATATTTTTACTTAGTCTTCTCTCATTTTCTAAAATCCAATAAACAAATTTTGCTCAAACCATTTTACTAGTATTAACAAAATTTTAAAATACTTTAAGTGTCCAAACATGCCCTTGGAGTTATCCAGGCATTTAGCTTGAAGAAATGTTGCTATTTTATTACTTAAGTTGTTCAATATTGATTTCTTTTGTGTAAAATTGTGGTGACCTTATTGCATATGCATTCTTTTAAGTTTTAAATTTTTTATCTAATCAATATTCAAACACAAAAAAATTAATATAACTTTTACATATTTCAATACAACTTTTATAAACTCTAAAACAAAAATAAAATTAAAAATTATATTCAAACAATGTTTTAAGTTTTTATCTATTCACTTGTACAAAATCCAATACAATACTTATTTTTAAAAAATTCTTATTCATCTTTTTCCCTCTTATTTCTTAAAATTAAATAAATATTTTCACTTCAATTATTTCACTACTATTCACAAAATGTTACAATACTTTAAGCATCAAAACATGCCCTAAATGAATATCAACCAAATCATCAACAACTAATAATGACAAGTTTTTAAAGCATATTTAAAAAGCATATTTAAATATTCATTGTATCCATTGCAAAGCATATTTAACTTTCTTTTCAAGTTTTTAAAATATTACGGAAATTCGAAGTTGCTAAAAAGAACCTTGATCTCATGCCACTTATAGACCATATTATATCATTCCCAAGTATGACTTTTTCCAACCCATCAAATTATAGAATCATACCCGATAGTAAGACTAAACAAGTTTTAATGTTGTTAAGTAATTTGTAGTTGAGTTGTAATGGAATTAGATTTTGTGATAAGGTTAATACTTTAGAGTTAAAATATAAGATTATAATTTTTTCTATGTATGCTGCATTATTAAACTCTTATACAATCTTGCTAATATAATTGTTGTTTTTTTTTTTCTTGACTTTTTAAGGCCAAGGTTCATTTTTTGGTAAACAGTGGTGCTATTTCATTAGAGACTTATCATCCGAGATGTCACGTACAGTGTATTTTTTTCTTTTTTCTTTTTCTTTTTCTTTTTTATATTCTTAATTATTTTTTATAAAAAAAAAAGATATTAAAAATCACAATATCATTACAAAAATATTTTCTTAATCACTAAGTGAAAAAACTTAATATATATATATATATATATAGTATCAAGAGAATTACTTAGAAGGTATAATCAGGTAATCTAGCATTTTTTTTGGTAAAGTGGCTCCTTAAGCAACTATTTTACGATGAGCAGTGCCACATCCTCCGAGAAATGTAGTTTGAATTTGTCTCGAGAAATGATTTTTTTTACAAAATTTTTATTAATTTTTTTTAAAATTTTTAGATATATTTTAAAAACAATCATAATATTATTAAAAAAATACTTTTTAATTGTTAAGTAAAAAAATTAAAAATAAGTTTTTTTAATCAGAAGAAATCGAGAACTCCCAACGAGATTTAGCATTTCTCTTTTCTAACTCAATGTGCTATTCAGTGCTGTATTCATTCACATAGATGCACTTGAGATGGGGAGCTCAGTTTTGGAAGGAAAATTGTTGGAGATGTTTGAAATTGGGCCCTATGGAGATGCTTACCAGATGGGAATGTGATAGGCCAGAGGTTTTTCACTCAAATCCGGAGTAGATTTTCAAAAGACCTCGTTCTATGGGACCAACTTCTACCTTTTGCCCAAACTCAATAAGCACAACCACTTCTCAAAGCTGCACTCACATACAACAATCAAAAAAAGTTTTCAAAATATTGAGACGAGGGTAACAGAATGCCCATTTTGGATGTAATTACGCGACTTTCAAACTAAGAAAACAGTTTTAGTTTGATTATCCAACTGTAAATACATATTAATGCATTGCGGTATTCATGTCCATGTGCAGCTAATTCTAATCAATTTCAGGAAAGAGATTGTTTCTTTATTCCATTGACTTCGATAATGTCCAATATTGTTGATATTGTAGATGATTGCTCTGATATTCTCATTGTTAGTGACTCATTGGCCATGACTGCACATAATGAGGACGCAAATATTGTTTTAGTTGGCCACAAAGATTGTTTACTATGTTTCATCATATATTTTAGGCTTCAAAAAGGCTTAGTTGAGTTTATAAAATGAGTGATTTTCACAATTTGTAACATTTAGTTCTTGGGTATCCAACTTGAAAGGGTGTCCAGCTCGACCGGACCTGAGCCCAAAAGGGTTGTCAGGCCCAAGGCCCGTAATCTACACCCATCACCACACGGTGTCCGAATTCAACTAGGGGTACGGAAACCAGGGACGATCCAAGTCCCTGGTTATCCCGAATCGAAAGAATAAGATTAAATCGGCTTCAAGGACACGCTAAGGCCAGAACGACGGTTCATGTATTGACATATCTCCTGGATCCACCTCGCATCAAGATCACTCCCGCATTTATGAACGACCAAACAACCGCCGGTCTACAGATCTCCCCTCTTAAATGCGGAGACACTATAAACGCACATCATTGATTGCTAGATTGACGAAAGATAGAGCAGCATTTAATGCCCCTTTCCAAAAGGGTTTAATTGAGCATTAAATGAAGGGATACCCAATTAATGCGACGAGACCGACCAAATCAGATCAGGTTTTTTCCCTATCGAGGATGAGGATCGAGTGATGTCCCGACTAATAGATCTTTTATCATAAAAACCCTCCTTCAAAGGGAACACCTATAAATAAAGCTAAGAAAAAGCCAAAGAGGGGTACATTCTGACAATTCTCTCAAACAAACTTCCACATATTTTCTCTCTGAAACTAACTTGATCGTCGGAGCGGTCTCGAACCCCGATCTTCCTTATTCTTGTTTTGCAGGTTCCGGTCGGTCGGGATTTGATAAACCAGACTGCAGAATACGTCCTTAACAGTGGCGCCGTCTGTGGCAAAACTAATCAGCCAGGCCGCAGGGCACCTCTCCTCGCAAGGAAGCATAGGGACACCCTACAGTGCAGACGTCCTAGCCGTCTCTCTCCCGTCCAAATTCAAGGTCCCACAGGTAGAACCGTATGATGGGTCTCAGGATCCCGTGGAACAGCTGGAAGCCTTCAAAGCACATATCAGCCTGCATGGCTACCCTGGCGAGGTAGCATGTCGAGCGTTCCCTCTCACGCTGAAGGGGATGGCTAGGACATGGTTCGGAACCATTCCTCCAGGATCAGTCAGTAGCTTCGAGACGTTAGCCCGACTCTTCACCACCCAATTCATGGCTAGTAGGAAAAGAAGGCGCCCTGCGGCGTACTTATTGACCGTCAAACAAGGAGAGAAAGAAAGCCTTAAAGGATACCTGACCAGATTTAACAAAGAAAAAATGACAACAGACAACCAAGACGAAAAAATCACCCTAGCGGCCCTCCTGGGCGGCATATGGCCCAGGAGCCCCTTCATGGCCGAGATAGCTCGCAAAACTCCCACTACTCTGAACGGGTTTATGGATCAAGCTGACGGGTTCATCAACGCCGAAGATACGCTCGAAGCCCTTGTAGCCCCACGACGAGGAGAACTCCGACAGCATGATCGGAAAATAACTAATGCCGGGGAAAGTTGCAGCCGGCATCGGGGGGGGAGGAAGTTCCCAGATGAAACGAGGAGAAGAAACTCCCCACGGGAACACAGACCATCATCATGGCCTCAATCCAACTTGGCGGTGGAAGATCAGAACTGATCTGAATCGAGACGAGAATCCATTAGAAGAAAGATGGGGAATATGTATTGCGAATATCACAAGACTACGGGCCACAACACTGAAGACTGCCAGGCTTTGAAGAATAGACAAAGAGATGAACGGATGAGCGATCGAAGAGATAGAACCCGGTCGAGGACCCCCCCTTCGAGAACGAGAGTCAAGCCGACACCGAGGCGAGCCCGTACCTAACCACCCGCTAGGCGAGATCAGAACCATCGTTGGAGGACCGTCCCGAGGAGGGACTACATCCTCCTCTCAAAGGGCGCATGCACGAAGAGCCAGATATGAAGAAGTTTACACACTGGGACGAACACCGAGACAGGGCAACCCGGGTCCTAAAGGAGAATCAATCGTTTTCAACGAACAGGATGAAAAGGGCATCGCCTTTCCGCACAACGACGCATTGGTGATATCAGTATTGGTAGCCAATTTTACAGTCAAGAGGATACTGGTTGACAACGGGAGTTCGGCCGATATCTTGTTCTGGGAGGCCTTCATGCAGATGGGGATCGATCCCCACCAACTTCAGCCCATCCAAGCCCCCCTTAAAGGATTTACGGGTGAAGCAATACACCCCGAAGGCGTGATAACACTCTCGGTTTTGATGGGTTCCGCACCCAGAACCATGTCAGTCATGACCGAATTCCTGATAGTAAAAGCCCCATCCTCATACAATGCTATCTTAGGGAGGCCGACCCTAAATAACCTGAGAGCAGTCACTTCTACCTACTACCTCAAAATGAAGTTTTCGACCGACAAAGGAATAGGTGAAGTCAGAGGAGAACAAGTCACCTCCAGGGAATGCTACGCCCGGGAATTGAAACACAAGGTCAATTCCGTGGCTACGATCTCTCTGGATGGCGAGCGTACCGAATTCCAACTTGCTCCTCCCCGAGCGGTGTGGGACGATGAAATCAGGGACGAAGGGACACTACTTCAAGCGGAAGCCAACGAACCTTTGGAACTAATTCCGATCGATCACGACAACCCGGATCGGACGGTGCGAGTCAGAACTAGAATAGATCCGAGAATACACGCCGAGCTCAAGAATCTCCTCATTGAGCATAAAGACATATTCGCTTGGACGCATGCTGACATGCCCGGAATCGACAGGTCAATAATAGAACATTGGCTATGTGTCAACCCGACAGCCCGGACAGTTAAACAAAAAAGAAGAAGCTTCTGTGCTGAAAAATATGCCGCCATTGCAGAAGAAGTGGACAGACTCCTGAACGTTGGGTTCATTCGAGAAGTTCACTACCCGGAATGGCTGTCTAACGTAGTATTGGTAAGGAAGACAAGCGGGAAATGGCGTATGTGCGTTGACTTCACCGATTTGAACAAGGCTTGCCCTAAAGATAGCTTCCCTCTGCCGCGCATCGACCTCATTGTAGATTCAACTGCCGGACACTCTCTCCTCAGCTTCATGGACGCCTATTCGGGTTATAATCAGATCAAAATGAGCACAGACGATGAGGAAAAAACGGCGTTCATTACAGATCGCGGACTCTATTGCTACACCGCCATGCCTTTTGGACTCAAGAACGCAGGGGCTACTTATCAACGGTTGGTCAGTCGTATGTTTAAAAACCAAATCGGGAGAAACATGGAATTTACGTCGATGACCTCCTAGTCAAGAGCCGCTCCCCTAACGACCATTTGGCAGACCTAAGAGAGGCCTTCTCTATTCTGTGGCATTATCAGATGAAGCTCAACCCCGCCAAGTGCACCTTTGGGGTCGAATCCAGGAAGTTCTTAGGGTACATAGTCTCTGAACGAGGAATTGAAACCAACCCCGAGAAAATACAGGCCATCCTCAGAATGGCATCCCCAAGGAACCTGCAGGAAGTCCAATGATTAGCTGGTCGAGTCGCCGCTCTCAGCCGATTCATAGCAAGGTCAACCGACCAATGCCTTCCCTTTTTCCAAGTCCTCCGGAAAGCACATGAGTGGGACATGTCGTGCGAGCAGGCATTCGAACAACTCAAAGGCTATTTGACATGTCCTCCGTTACCTAGCCAGACGGCTCCCGGAGAAATCCTTGTGGCCTATTTGGCAGTCTCGCCTCAGGCAACGTCCGCAGTTCTAGTAAAAAAAACCGATCAGGGTCAGAAACCTGTGTACTACATTAGCAGGGCACTTCAGGGAGCAGAAGCCAGATACCCCCATACGGAGATGATGGTATTCGCCTTACTGACGGCAGCGCGTTGGCTGCGTCCTTACTTCCAAGCTCACACCATAAGAGTAATGACCGATCAGCCCCTCGGAACCATTCTCCAGAAGCCTGATACCTCCGGTCGATTAGCTAAGTGGGCAATCGAGCTGAGCGAGTTTGATCTAACGTTCCAGCCCAGGACAGCGATGAAGGCACAAACACTGGCGGATTTTGTAGTAGAGTACACCGGGTTTCCAGAAGAGATCCCCGGTAAACTTCAGGGACAGGCATGGCAGCTGTATGTTGACGGGTCCTCATGTCGAGCTAGGGGTGGAGCAGGCGTACACATCGTCACCGACCAGGGTGCCCAGCACAACTACGGTATAGGCCTAACTTTCAAAGTAACCAACAATGAAGCAGAGTACGAGGCCCTCATAGCTGGGATGATAATTGCTAGGGTCCTTGGGGCAACAGAGCTGGAGGCCCGAACTGATTCTCAAATAGTATTTCATCAAGTACTCGGCCAATACATCACCAAGAGTAAAAAATTGAAAAAATATCTGGAGCTAGTATGCATCGAGAGAGATCGATTCAGATACTTCCGTCTGCTGCGGATCCCAAGGGAAGAAAATCATATAGCAAACCGATTGGCAAAAATAGCATTGGGAAAAGATGAACACCCGCCTCCAGAAAACACAGAGATCAGAATAGTAGACACTCCCTCCACCGGCAGCGAAGTCAGGATAGTGGCTGTTGTAGATCCCGACTGGGCAACCGATATTACAGAATACCTCCGGACAGGCACATTACCTCCTGACCCGGGTCAGGCCCGCAAGATAAAGAATAGATCAGCCAGATTCACACTGATTAACGGATCATTATACAGGAAGGGTTTCTCCAAACCATTACTTCAGTGTGTGACGAAAGAAGAAGGCCAGTATATATTAGCTGAAAACCATGAAGGAATCTGCGGGGCTCACACGGGGTCTAAAACATTAGCCGCCCGCGCAACACGTTCAGGGAATTACTAGCCGTGTTTGTTCTAGGAAGCAAAAGAGTTCGTTAAGAAATGTCCGAAATGTCAGGAGTATAGCCCAACATTACATTCCTCGTCGGAGGAACTCACTTCAATAACATCCCCCTGGCCCTTTGATCAATGGAGACTAGATCTTATAGGACCATTCCCAGTCGGGAGGGGTGGAACTAAATTCATTATAGTAGCAGTGGATTATTTCACGAAATGGGTAGAAGTCGAAGCCCTCGCCAGCATCACTTTTCAAGCCATCACAAAATTCTTATGGAAATCGATTGTTTGTCGGTTTGGGATACCTCAGAGCTTTATATCAGACAACGGAAAATAGTTCGATTGCAATCATTACAGAGGGTGGTGCTCCGAGTTGAAAATCAAAGTGAAATACTCTTCTCCCGGCCACCCGCAGGCTAACGGGCAAGCCGAGGCGACCAACAAGATGATCCTCAATGCGCTGAAGAAAAGACTCGGAATGCACAAAGGGGCTTGGGCCGATGAACTTCCGGGAGTCCTTTGGGCATATCGCACAACAGTCCGAACCCCCACGGGCGAAACGCCGTTTGCCCTTACATATGGCTGCGAAGCAGTAATTCCAGTCGAGATCGGGATACCTACGCTTCGAATCTAGCACTATGACGCTGCTACCAATGATGCCAAAATGATGGAACGCTTAGACTCCTTAGAAGAACACAGAGAAGAGGCCGGCATCCGAATTGCCAACAACAAACGCAAGACAGAACAATACTTCAACAAAAGAGTAAAGCCGCGCAACTTCAAAGTCGGGGACTTAGTACTAAGACAAACAGGCATTACGACTCCAGCACAAGGAAAATTAGGACCAAAATGGGAAGGACCCTACATAGTGACAGCAACAAACTGGCCCGGATCCTACCGACTCAAGGACAGCTCCGGAACCGACCTATAGCACCCCTGGAATAATGAGAGTCTTAAGAGGTACTATGTATAACATTTACCGATGTATTTTACTTGAAATTATAAAAAGCCCGTTGTTATTGTTATCCAATGCATTGTAAATTATAAAGTTCTCAACACGGAATCCCGCGAGGTCGGTCCACCCACCCACGCGAAGTAACATTCACAAGTCCCGCGGGGTCGGTCTACCCACCCACGCGAAGTAAACGATCGGAATCCCTCGGGGTCGATCCACCCACCCACGCGAAGTAACAGCCACAAGTCCCGTGGGGTCGGTCTACCCACCCATGCGAAGTAAACGATCGGAATCCCGCGGGGTCGGTCCACCCACCCACGCGAAGTAACAGCCACAAGTCCCGCGGGGTCGGTCTACCCACCTACGCGAAGCAAGCGCTCGGAATCCCGCGGGGTCGGTCTACCCACCTATGCAAAGAAACATTCACAATCCCGTGGGGTCGGTCTACCCACCCACGCGAAGTAAACGATCGAAATCCCGCGGGGTCGGTCTACCCACCCACGCGAAGCAAGCGCTCGGAATCCCGCGGGGTCGGACCACTCACCCACGCGAAGTAACATTCATTCAGAATCCCCGATCGGAATCCCGCGGGGTCGGTCAACTCACCCACGCGAAGTAATTCACAACTCCTAAACCTCGATCTCAAGAACACATAACCAAAATTTTTTTCTTAAGTTTACACCAAAAATTTCGCGGGGAATAGACAGCGAATAAAGCATCTAAAGAAAGACCAAACTCGAATGTCATATATTCAGTTATACAAACTCGCTCGAATCAAACTCGAATGTTATGTTCACTTACAATATCTCGAATGGCAAAAAAAAAAAAAAAAAACTTATACATCAATCAGGTCAAGCTTCAGGAGGGGGAGGAGGAGGATTCAAGTCGTTAAACGGAGGGTAGCCGCGCTTCCCGATCTTCTTGACATATCTCTTCGCAGCCCGGTCTGGACGAAGAGACTTCGGACTTATCTTCCGGGGGTCGAGCTGAGGGTCCACCAGAAGCTGGGCTCCTATCCGGCGGAGGCCCTCGGCATAGCCGTACCCCCAGGCCGAGTTGCGAATGGCCACCACTCGAGATATCTGCTGCTCGAAATCAGCAATTCTCGAATGGGCCTCTTCTAAAGCATGGCGAGCCCCCTCCAGCTCGGACTCTCGAGCAGCCCGGATTTCCTCAGACCGTGCCAACTCCGCCCCCAAAGCCTCTCGGGCGCGCCTCGAACCGGCCAATTGCTCCTCCCGAGCAATCCGAGCCTGCTCGGAAATTGCCAGCTCTTCTTCCCTCAATGAAAGAATCTGGGAAGAAGCGGCTAATTCTGCCGTCCGAGCAGTTAGCTCGGACTGAAGGAGGATCTTGTCCTGCTCGGTGGCCGATCTGGCATAAACGAGGCGGGCGTTCCTCTGATGGGCTGTCGCTAGTGATTCCCGGGTCGCCTCTAATTCGACCCGGAGAGAAGCGTTGGCCTTTTCTAGCCTGCTCTTATCCGCCCCTAACTCTTCGACCGTCTTGATCAGTCCCCCGCAAGTTTCCTGCGACAGCTCGAGCTGATCCCTCGCTTGCTGCAACTTGTAAAGCCCGAATTTGCAGACAGTTCCGAGCTCATTGTTGAATTCGGCGAGCTCTGCCAACTTGGAACCCACAGCCTGGGATATCTCCTTGGCGACCTAAACACAAGGAAAAGAACTTAGCAACTCGAAAAGAAAAGACCATGCAAAATTCGACAAAATCTACAAGTCAAACTTGTGTTAGTAGAGGCTCCAGCATCAAGGCCACTCTTTCGGAAGCGTCCGCCTTGGCTTGTTCAAAACGAGAGGGCTGCTCGGAACCAGCTTCACTGGCTTGATGCCCTCCTTCCGAATCCGGCTCGAAGAACCGACCGAGCACCGCGACCCCACTTCGAGATCGAAAAGGGGACGGGGGTCGAGGAGGAACTTCCGAGTCCGGGGATGGGCACCCATCCTCGAAATGGACCCCCGAAGTCGACCCCCTCTCAAAGGTTGGGGGTGGACGCTCAGGAGATTCATTGGGCTCGATGACGGGTCGCCCGCCCTCATCCAAGGCCTCCATATGGATCCCTTCCACCGGAGTGCCAGACTCGCTCGACCTTTCGGGGACGGCCTCTCCCCGGTGTCCCTCGTCTGAAACTCCTTGCTAACCGACTCCCCCACGAATGCCCTCGGAGTCGGCTCCACCAAAAACTTCATCTTCCCCCTCGGAAGCATCCGAGTGGCGCTCGAAAGATGAAGGAGGGGGAGTGGGCAATTGATTCGCCCTGGCGACTTGCTCCTCCGACTCCTGTCGGAAGACTTGCGCGAAGGGCATGGCCTCCGGAGTCAAGTCGGTGGCGCGATCCAAAGCCTTTTGAAAGGCACGATCGATCTCTTCCCCATCTGATGACTCGACCCCGGCCAGATCGGTCGCTTCAATCTGGGCTTCGATGACCAGCCTCCTGGCCTCAGCCCTTATCCCCTCAGTCTGCAGGAATCGAAGCCAGTCCGAGGACGACGATGAAGAGGCCTGTTCGGGACTGTGAACGGGAGAGTCTGTGGGGGCAACTCGCTCGTCCGGATCCTCGGTACGTGGACCCTTCCCCTTCTTCTGTTTCTTGGGACAGGCACCACGGCTAGGAGTGGCTTCGCCGACTCGGCTCTTGGTGCGTCTCTCTCTCCCTACCTCCCGATCGGAGGCCCGCTTGAGAGAGAAGGTAGGAGGCTCTTCCGAAACATTGAAAAAGTTTTGACCCTCGGCATAGGACCGGTCCGGTTGGGTCAGAAACTCCTCAATATTCTCCTCAGTCAAAAGAGCATCTGACCACAGCTGGTCAGGGTCTTCTGCCCCCCAGGAGAGGACAGCCTTCACCCTCTCAGTTTCCTGGATGGTAAGGGTAACTTCCATATGTGTCGGGGAAGGAAGAAAACCCCAATATTTCTGAACTGGAAATCATTCCCCTCTCCCTCCGAGAATTCCCAGTCCCTGCCCGAGACAAAGAAGAATCTTTTGTGGTAGTCTCAGGCGCTCGAGTGCCTCTCTTCCATCCGAATCAGCTTGCACTTGGGCTTTATCTAGAAGCCTGCAACATTCCTGTCCCGACGGAGGAGTCGGTATATCGAGAAAAACTCCCGAGTAGTCAAGTCGGGATAGGGATCGTTCTTCCCGGAAAGAACGATCCGGAACGCCACGCACGTAGCCAGAAGAATACGTCACCCGTTCGGCATGAGTTGCGCAGGGGCCAAGCCTAAGAAGTGAAGGACCTCGCGAACAGGATGGATGAAGGGGAGGCGGAAACCCTTCGAGAACATGAGGTAGAAAAGCACAACTTTTTGTGCCCTCCCATCGCGCTCACAAGCCCTAGCGCCATCCCCTGGGGCCTCCAAGGAATGCCTCCAGGAAATGCGATGTTTCTTCCTGAGCGCATCCATGTCAAAAGGCTGCATGGAAGAAGTCCAACCATTACCCGCGAAGAAAGGGCACGGATCAGAGGAAGTCATGGAAATAAAAGTTGAGAAAAAGCAGAAAGAGAATGGGGAAGCAGTGAAAGGCAAAGGTGAGGAGGAAGGACAGCAAAAGAGCAGGAAGGCAACGAAGAGTAAGTCTGAGAAAGCGAACAGAGAGGAAGGACGGTGAGGAGACTTCTGGGCAATTTATACCCAGAGATTGAATTCAAAGCAAACGGGAAACGAAGCGACCCCGAAAATCATGGCCTCGGACGTGACCTTTGGGAACAGGAAGCACGCTCAAGGCTGACCAATCAGAGGTAAGAAGCGTGCGCCGAAATGACAGATCAGTTAATGATGATCAGAGGCGTGCATATCACGGGCGAATCACGAATCGACAGCACAACCATAAACGTCATTGACGGTTTGGAAATCGGAACAACGGCACAAATAAATTTTGAAAAGCATTAAATGCCTGACACGGAATTTGACAAGTTATGACCTAGCATTAAGTTGCCAAGAATTCAAATTGTCTCTCGGGAATCCAACTGGTAAACGAAACGACATACCAACGGGAACCACCTGAGTACATCCGACCCCGTATTTCCGCTCGGAAGGAGAGTTAAAAGAATATTGCCCGGTATTGAAAGAAAGCGCAAACAAAGAAAAGGAAGACTCTAGCCCTAAAACATTTAGAATTTCCATCGAAGTACCTTCGATAAAAACTCGCGGGGTACTGAAAGGGTGTTCAGCTCGACCGGACCTGAGCCCAAAAGGGTTGTCAGGCCCAAGGCCCGTAATCTGCACCCATCACCACACGGTGTCCGAATTCAACTAGGGGTACGAAAACTGGGGACGATCCAAGTCCCTAATTATCCCGAATCGAAAGAATAAGATTAAATCGGCTTCAAGGATACGCTAAGGCCAGAACGACGGTTCATGTATTGACATATCTCCTGGATCCACCTTGCATCAAGATCACTCCCGCATTTATGAACGACCAGAAAACCGCCGGTTTACAGATCTCCCCTCTTAAATGCAGAGACACTATAAACGCACATCATTGATTGCTAGATTGACGAAAGATAGAGCAGCATTTAATGCCCCTTTCCAAAAGGGTTTAATTGAGCATTAAATGAAGGGATACCCAATTAATGCGACGAGACCGACCGAATCAGATCAGGTTTTTTCCCTATCGAGGATGACGATCGAGTGATGCCCCGACTAATAGATCTTTTATCATAAAAACCCTCATTCAAAGGGAACACCTATAAATAAAACTAAGAAAAAGCCAAAGAGGGGTACATTCTGACAATTCTCTCAAACAAACTTCCATATATTTTCTCTCTGAAACTAACTTAATTGTCGAAGCGGTTTCGGACCCCGATTTTCCTTGTTCTTGTTTTGCAGGTTCCGGTCGGTCGGGATTTGATAAACCAGACTGCAGAATACGTCCTTAACACAACTATTTGATAAAATGTACGTTGGCAAATGGAATGCCTTTCATTCTTATAAACATCCAGGAGAGCTCCAAAGTTGTGCCTTTGGATTCAACAATCATGGATTGATAAATATTCAATCATTTATCGAGAACTTGTTTGAGATTGTTTTCTTATAATGTGGACTACTACAACTTGTGGATTGTTTTAACATTAGCTAAATCAGGTTTAACCATTTTCATCATACCCTGATCATACAATACTTATTTTTAAAATATTTTTATTCATCTTTTTTTCTCTTATTTATTAAAACTAAGTAAAGCATTTTCTTAAAAAATAAGAGACAACGGACAAAAGATTGTATGTCACTCAAATTAGATATGTCTAAAACTTATGATAGAGTTGAGTGAGATTTCTTGGAGGGTGTTTTAATGAGGATGGGAATGACTGCCAACTCTGTGTCCCTTGTCATGGGGTGTGTGAAATCAGCCACTTTTTCTGTTGTTATTAATGGTTCTATCACGGAGTCTTTTCAGCCTTTTCGAGGATTGAGGCAAGAGATCCCATCTCTCCTTATCTTTTCCTCTTATGTATGGAGGGTTTGATAGCTCTCCTAAAGGAGGCAGCCTTGACGAAATCAGTGGAGGGTGTTAGAGTTTGCAAGAGTGTCCCTAGGCTTAATCATATGTTATTTGCAGATGATTCTCTAATTTTTTGTAAAGCTTATATCGAGTCTTTTAAGGCCTAACTTGCACTTCTCTCTTGGTATGAGCTTGCTTCAGGTCAAAAAGTTAACATTAGTAAGACCTCTATGATTTTTAGCCCAAATACTTCTCAGTACCTGCAGCAACAAATCTTAGTTTTATGGGGTGTGCAACCAACACAACAATATGAGAAGTATTTAAGGCTCCCTCCTTTGATTGGGAAAGCAAAAAATGCAGTTTTTGCTAATATAAAGGCTTGGATGTGGAAGACTTTGCAATGCTGAAAGGAGAAACTCCTTTCTCAGGGAGGAAAGGAAATTTTGATCAAAGCAGTGGCTCCATCCATTCCTGCTTACACCATGAGTTGCTTCATGCTTCCCACAGGCTTTTGTCGAGATTTGGAGAAGATGATTGCAAAATTTGGTGGGGTCAAAGAGGCATTGAACAAAAGATTCATTGGGTTAAGTGTGAAATTTTATGTGAGTCTAAATTTAAAGGGGTATGGGTTTTAAAGATTCAAAGCTTTTTAACATAGCCCTCCTTGCAAAGCAATCTTAGAGAATCCTTACTCAAACCAATTCTTTACTTTTTCATATTTACAAACTTAAATATTTTTCCAATTGTTCTTTCTTTGACTCTCATTTGGGTCATAACCCCTCATTTGCATGAAGGGATATTTGGGAAGGTCGAAAGCTTTTAAATAAGGGATGCCAATGGCATATTCAGGATGGTAATTCTGTGGATATTTGGATCCCTAGCCACTCAACTTTACAGGATGAAGTACTTGGGATGGATCTGTCACATCAGCCTAGAACAATCTCAACTCTAATTGATTTTCATTTGGGTTTGTGGTGTGTTAATTCTGTTAGAACTTTCTTCAATCCAAGGCTAGCTTCTAATGTTTTCAAAGTCCCTTTATGCTTGGGCAATCACTAAGATTTTTTGTTTTGGAGGCTTGAAAGAAATGGCATTTATTCCATTAGGAATGGCTATAGACTTTAGAAGCTGTTGTTAAAGCAAAGTTCAGCAAGTTGTTCAACTTCTCAACATAATAAGGTTATCTGGAAGGCTATATGGAAGATGTGCGTTCCTAATAAAATTAAAGTGTTTACATGTAGGATCTTTTATGATAGTCTTCCTTCCAAACAAAACTTGGCTAGAAAGAAGATAGCTTTGAATTTGTCTTGTGATTTCTATCATGCAACCGATGAGGACTTGCAGCATGCTCTTTTCCTTTGTCCTGATATTCGGGATTTGTGGCCAGTATATCTCCCTATATTTAACCAAGTCTCTCTTGATATGGGAATCTCTGATATTCTTAACTTGGTAATCTTCAGAAGTGATCAAGCTTTAACTGACAAATTCTTTGCAATTGCTTGGGCTTTCTGGTACAAGAGGTGTAAGTTGATGTTTGAGAAGATTAAATTAAAGCATGCTCATGTGATTCATTATGCTCTTTACTTGCTCAGTCTCAAACAAACTGCCATCTCAAATACCTCCACCCAGATGCTTAAACTTTGTTCCTGGCAAGCTCCTCCACCAGAATTTTGTAAGCTAAATGTTGATGGGGCAATATTTTATAATTTAAAGAAAGCTAGTATTGGAGCAGTGGTTTGGGATACACATGGAAGGGTTTTTCTTGCAGTGAGTAAGGCTAAAGCAAATGTCTTTGACACTGAAACGATCAAAGTGCTTGCAATGTTACGTGGCTTGTAGTTCAGTTTACATCTTAGGTGCCCTTGGTTGATCTTTGAAAGTGACAATTTAGGTATGGTGGAAGCAATTCAAGCGGCTACACCTTCAATGTCTGCCCTGGGAAATCTCATTGTTGAAGTTAAGAAGCTGCTCTCTTACTTTGTGAAATTCAAGATCGAGCATGTACCAAGGCCAGGGAATAAAATTGCTCACTGTCTTGCCCGTAATGCTTGGCATATTCCTGATGTGGAAATGTGACAAGGATCTATCCCTGATTGTATTTCTAATGTTGTTTGGATGGACTCTCATCATTTGTAATTTGGTTATGATGAATGCAATGTTATGCTTCTTATAAAAAAAAAAAAAAAAAGGAAAGCATTTTCACTCAAACCATTTGACTATGATTTACAAAATTTTAAAATATTTTAAGCATCGAAATATGCTCTGAATGAATATCAACCAAATCATCGACAAACAATAATAAGGGGGATTCACTCTATCCATTACAAAGCACATTTAGTTTTTTCTTTCAAAATTTCAAAATATTAAACAAAGTCGGAGTTGCTAAACAGAATCTTGGTCACCTATCACTTATAGCCATATTATACCATTAATTCCTTAGCATGAAGCATTTCCAACCCATCAAATTATAGAATCATAACCAATAGTAAGACTAAACAATTTTTTATGCTGTTAAATAATTTATAGTTGAGTCCAAAATTATATATTCTTGCATTTTTTGCTACATCTCCATAAAAAAGTATGCTCTTTATTTAATACTTTCTACTTGGAATTTGAAAACTCTTTGTTTCATTTTGTTTTGTTGAGATGGGGATGGAGCTGTTTACAATATATGATCAAGTGTGTTTCTTTCATCTAAAAAAAGAAAAAAGAAAAAAAAAAAGGTAATTTGTTGTTGAGTTGCAATGGAATTAGATTTTGTGATAAAGTTGATACTTTAGATTAGAATTATAAGATTCCAAATTTTTCGATCCATGTTGCATTATTAAATTCCTAATGTAGACTTGTCAATATTTTTGTTGTTTTTTTCTTTTCCTAGACTTTTAAGGTAAAAGTTTATTATTTTGGATAAAGTGGGTCCTTACCAAACTATTTTACTGATCAATGTGCTACTTGGTACTGTAGTCATCCATATAGAAGAAATTAAGATGGGCAGTTCAATTTTGGAAGGAAAATTGTTGGAGATATTTGAAATTAGAACCTGTGGAGATGCTTACCAGATAGGAATATTGATTAGCCAAAAGTTTTCTAGTCAAATACATAATAGATTGGCAAGATACCTCATTCTATGGGACCAACTTCTACCTTTTGCCCAAACCCAATAAACACAACCACTTCTCAAAGCACTCACAAAAAATAATCGAAAGAATTTTCCAAAATATAGGATGAGCTCCTTGGGATAGTTGGGGGAAGCAGAGCTCCTGTTTTGGATGTAATTACACGACTTTCAAACTAATATAATAGTTTTTATTTAGTTATCCAACTATAATTATATATTAATTCATTGTGGTATTCATGTTCTTGTACAGCTAATTCTAATCAACTTCAAGAAAGAGATTGTTTCTTTCTCCTAAAGACTTCGATAATGTCCAATATTGCTGATGATGTAGATGACTACTATGATGTTCTAATTGCTATCGATTCATTGGCCATGGCAGCACACAACGAGGACGCAAATGTTGCTCTAGTTTGCAATATGTATTGCTTACTATGTTCCGTCATATATTTTAGGCTTAAAAAAGAATTAGTTGAGTCTGTAAAAAGAGTATTTTTACAATCTGTAATATTTGTTTTCTGGGTCTTTAGCAATTTGATAAAAGGTACGCTTGCAAATGGATTGTATTTCGTTGCTTACACATATGCAAGAGAGCTCCTAAGTTGTGCCTTTGTTTGAGATTATTTGAGTTTGTTTATGAATCATAGATTTGTAAGCAAATGGATTGTATTTCTTTTCTTACACACATGCAAAAGAGCTCCTAAGTTGTGCCTTTGTTTGAGATTGTTTGAGTTTGTTAACGAATCATGAATTCATAAGCAAATGGGTTGTATTTCGTTGCTTACGAGTCATAGATTGTAAATATTCTTTCATTCATTGAAAACTTTTTTGAGATTGTTTTCTTATAATGTGGACTACTACAATCTATAAATTATTTTAACATTAGCCAAATCAGATTTGACTACTTTCATCATACCTTGATCATACAATACTTACTTAAAAAATATTTTTATTCATTTTTTTCTATCTTATTTCTTAAAACTAAGTAATGCACTTTAATACAAACCGTTTCACTATTATTCACAAAATTGTGAATTACTTTAAGCATCAAAACATGCCCTAAATGAATATCAACCAAATCATCGATAAGTAATAATAATAAGGGGCATTCACTCTATCCATTACAAAGCATATTTACATTTTTTTTTTAAAGTTTTTAAGATATTACAGAAATTCAGAGTTGCTAAACAGAACCTTGGTCTCCTGTCACTTGTAGCCATATTATACCATTAATTCCTTACTATGAACCCTTTCTAACTCATCAAATTATAGAATCATAACTGATAGTAGGACTAAACAAGTTTTTATCCCGTTAAGTTATTTGTAGTTGAGTTCAAAAAAATATATTCCAGCATTTTTTGCTTTATCCTACAAAAAAAAGTATGCTCTTCATATAATACTTTCTACTTAGAATTTGATATCTCTTTGTTTCATTTTGTTTTGTTGGGATGGGGATGAGGTTGTTTATGATATATGATCAAGTGTGTTTCTTTCATGCAAAAAAAAAAAAAGTAATTTGTTCTTAAGTTTCAATGGAATTAGATTTTGTGATACTGTTGATACTTCAAATTAAAATTATAAAATCCCAAAATTTTTCATCTATGTTGCATTATTAAATTTTTGATACAGACTTGTTAATATATTTGCTATCTTTTTTCTTTTCCTTAACTTTTAAGGCAAAGGTTCATTATTTTCGGTAAAGTGGGTGTTTACCAAACTATTTTCTTGCTCAGTGTGCGACTTGGTACTATATTCTTCCACATAAAAGAAATTGAGATGGAGAGTTCAATTTTGAAAGGGAAATTGTTAGAGATGTTTGAAGTTGGGCCTTTTGGAGATGCTTACCAGATGGAAATGTTGATAGGCTAGAGGTTTTCTAATCGGATATGGAGTACTTTTACAAGAGACCTCATTCTACGGGATCAACTTCTACCTTTTGCCCAAATCCAACAAGCACAATCACTTCTAAAAACACTCATAGACAATAATTGAAAGAAGTTTCCAAAATATTGGGATGAGCTCCTTGGGACAGTTGAGGGAAGTGGAGTTCTTATTCTGGATGTAATTACATAGGTTTCAAATTAAAAAAAAAACAGTTTTAACTTGGTTATCCAATTGTAATCATATATTAATGCATTGCAGAATTCATGTCTATGCGCAGCTAATACTAATAAATTTTAGGAAAGAGATTGTTCCCTTTCTCCCAAAGACTTCAATAATGTCCAATATTGCTAATGTTGTAGATGATTGCTCTGACGTTCTTATTTGATTATGCTATATTTATCTGCTTTGTATTCTGTTATGATAAATATTGTATATAAAAATCCTGAGGCATAAGGTTCTGTTTTGCGTGATTTATGACCTTGACATGAGATATAATAGTGGCCTCGAGTCCAGCCATGAGACCTAATAGTTGTCTTTGTTCCAAGTGCAATTGCTTTGGTATCAAGGTGTTTTATGTTTTATTTTACTATCTACAAAATGCACAACCTTGTCACGGGGTAAACATGACATCATTTTTTAATGCATCACCTTTGTTATGAAGCAATGATTTTCTACTTGATTCACCTCAAGCATGCACAACCTTACCATAAGCAAATAGATTGTCTTTCATTGCTTACACACATGCAAGAGAGCTCCCAATTTGTGCCTTTAAATTCAACAGCTATGGATTGATAAAAATTTCTTCATTCATCGAGAACTTATTTAAGATCGATTCCTTATAAGATGGACTACTGTAGTGTGCAAAATGTTTTAACATTAGCCGAATCAAATTTGACTATTGTCATCACATCTTGATCATATATATGTAAATTACTTTTAATAAATTTCAGGTATCTACATTGAATTCAGTACCCCCAACTGAAAGGGAGATTATAGTCGGTGTCATTGGACAGAACTTCGTTTCTTGCGATCTTCTTGAAGCATTAGACATTGATGACGCATTAAAGGTATGCTGTTATCGCCTTTATCTTCTCATTGATTTTATGGATCATGTTCGATTATAGAAAATTTATATCATGGCTTGTCTCTTACAGAAAATTCGTTCGTTAGAAGTTTCTATAGGATATTGTTATAATCTGATTGACTTAAAAACTCGTTAGATTATAAATATTGAGAGTACATCAAGGAATCAGATTTCCAACAAAGAGAATGGTGAAATACCTTTTTCCATGCTAATATGTATCTCCATCTTCCTATTCGGCAGGTATATATATATATATATATATAAAGTGTCTTGCGTCTATAAAGTGCCTATACACTCACTAACCTAACTAGATTCTCATCACAAGAACTAAACAATGAGTTTTAGTGGATCAAATTACACAACTTTTATTGAAAATTTGATTTATAGCTTGTGTATAAAGGTACAAGATAAGAATTTTATAAGTAGGCAAAACAGAGTGACTTTGTTACCAAAAGGATCAAGAAAAGAATTGTTGTCAATTATTGGAGATATGGACGATGTAAAGTACCCCATCTACTTGACATGTAAGTGTGAAGAATATTTGAATACCTTTGTTGGATTTTTTCTTAACTTCTCTTTATAACATATTCTTAGATCCAACACTTTATATACCATGTATGGCTGTAACCGATCTGGATGAACAAACACTTTCAATTATTGAGGGGAATCTAAAGGAAGAGGAAACCTCTCAAGTATTCATTATGTCAATAAAAGAGTTTAAGATGCCTCATTAAAGTTCTTAGTTGAACTAATTTGTTATGTCCCTTCAACTGGTTTGCTGAGGTCTAACATGTGACCTTTAGATAAAGAAGTTTCTCAGTATTCGTTGTCAGCAATAGATTTCAAGAAGCCTCGATAAAGCTTTTTGTTGAACTTATTTATTCAGTCACTTAAGTTGGTTTATTGAGGCCTAACATGTGGCCTTTAGATGTACTAATACAAATCACCATAAGTACTGAATAATAAGTTTCAAAAATTAAGATGAATGTAATTGTAGAGTGAGACAAGGGGCATTACCTTTTCAAGGATCTCGGATTTGAAGGGACCATATAGTTCAGCTCCTATTACCATCAATTTTTTCATGTTATTTTTTTGTCGGTCACAGTGAATTATGGAAGCGGAAGAGTATATGTTCTGTGCACGTGGTTGCTGTGAAAATGAAATACCAACTAACATGTTCAACCTTGGTGGAGGCAAAGTATTTCTAACAAAGTTCAGTTTTGATAGTACTATGCAAAAGTCAAGTTTGCAGTATTCTTATATAAAACTGTCTACAAACAGTTAGAGGCTGGTTTTATGAAGAACTTGCATATTTTGGATTCGAAACATTGGCAACAACCTTAGTAATTTTTTTGTATTACTCATTATATCCTAATAACAAAGGAAAAATATTCTTTGTCATGATTTGTGTAGACATGATCATTTTTTACACTTTTATTGTTTATTGTATAAAATGTGAGTATAAAGTCCAAAATGTTTATTTGACTATGTTATATTTATTTGCTCTGTATAAAATGTGATAATAAGTATTGTATATAAAAATATCGAGGCATAAGGTTCTATTTTGCTTGATTTATAACCCTGTCATTAGATATAATAATGACTTCGATTTCCGCCATCGGACATAATAGTTGTCTTTGTTCTGAATGCAATTGTTTTGATTTTCTTGTGATTATGTTTTACTTTGCTATTCACAAAATGCACAAGCTTGCCACAAGGTATACATGACATCTGTTTTGACTGCTTCATCTTGGTGATGAAGCAATGATATGTTCTGCTTGGTTAACCATAGACATCCACAACCCTACCATAAGTAAATACATTATCATTTGTTTCTTAAACATATGCAGGAGAGCTCCAAAGTTGTGCCTTTGGATTCAATATCCATGGATTGGTAAACATTCATTCATTCATTGAGAACTTGTATGAGATTGATATCTTATAATGTGGACAATTACAGTTTGCAGAATGTTTTAACATTAACCGAATTAGATTGATCACTTTCATCTTATTTTAATCATTTATATGTAAATACTTTTGATAAATTTTAGGAATTTATGTTGAATTCAATACCCCCAACTGAAGAGGAGATTATAGCCAGCGGCATTGGTCGAAACTTCATTTCCCACAATATTGTCAAAACATTGACATTGACGATACGTTAATTGCAAGATGTTATCACCTTTATCTTCACATAGATTTTATGGATCATGTTTGATTATAAAATGTTTATATCAGGGCTTGTCTCCTCCAAGGAAATTGTTCTTCAGAAGTGTCCACAGGACATTGTTATAATTTGATTGACTTAAAAACTCGTTAGATTCTAAATGTTGAAAGCACATCAAGGAATCGAATTTTCATTACACCATTTTCCATGCTAATATGTATCTTTATCTTCCTGTTCGGCAGGTGTATATATATATAAAGTGCCTATACACTCACCAACCTAGCTAGATTCTCACAACTAGAATTAAACAATGAGTTTAGTGGATCAAATTACATAACTTTTATTGAAATTTGATTTATAGCTTGTGCATAAAGGTACAAGATAAGAATATTATAAATAGGCAAAGCAGAGTGATTTTATTACCAAAAAGATCAAGAAAAGAGTTGTTATCAATTGTTGGAAATATAGACGATGTGAATCTACGTGACATGTAAGTGTGAAGAATATCTAAATATTTTTGTTGAATTTTGTCTTAACTTCTCTTTATAACATATTCTCAAGTCCAACACTTTATACACTATGTATGACTGTAATTGATTTGGATGAACAAACACTTTTAGTTATTGAGGGGAATCTAAAGGAAGAGGAAGCCTCTCAAGTATTCATTATGTTAATAAAAGAGTTCAAGATGCCTCATTAAAGCTCTTAGTTGAACTTATTTGTTAAGCCCCTTCAACTAGTTCACTGAGGTCTAACATGTGGCCTTTAGATAAAGAAGTTTCTCAGTATTCGTTGTCAGCAATAGATTTCAAGAAGTCTCAATAAAGCTCTTTGCTGAACTTATTTATTCACCCGCTTAAGTTGGTTTACTGAGGCCTAACATGTGGCCTCTAGATGTTCTAACACAGATCACCTTAAGTACTAAATAATAATTATCAGAAATTAGGATAAATGTAATTGTGGAGTGAGACAAGGGGCATTACCTTCAGCACCTATTACCATCAATTTTTTTATGTTATTTTTTTGTCGATCACTGAATTATCGAAGCGGAAGAGTATTTGTTCTGTGAACGTGGTTGTTGTGAAAATAAAATACCAACTAATATGTTCAACCTTGGTGGTGACATTGAATTTCTAACAAAGTTCAAGTTAGATAGTACTATGCAAAAGTTAAGTTTGCAAAACTTCTATACTAGACTGTCTACAAACAGTTGGAGGTTGGTTTTATGAAAAACTTGCATATTTTGGATTTGAAACATTAGCAACAACCTTAGTAATTTTCTTGTATTACTCATTATATCCCAATAACAAAGGAAAAATATTTTTTGTCATGATTCGTATAGACATGATCATTTTTTGTACTCTTTTTTGTTTACTGTATAAAATGTGAATTTGAAGTCTGAAATGTTTATTTGACTATGTTATATTTATCTGCTATATTTTGTTATAATAAATATTGTAAATGAAAATCTCGAGACATAAGGTTCTGTTTTGCTTGATTTACGACCCTGGCATTAGATATAATAATGGCTTTGATTTACGCAATCGAATATAATACTTGTCTTTGTTTTGAATGCAATTGCTTGGGTTTTCTGATGATTTAGTTTTATTTCGTTATCCACAAAATGTACAAGCTTGTCACAGGGTAAATATGACATCTGTTTTGAACGCATTACCTTGGTGATGAAGTAATAATATGTTCTGCTTGGTTAACCATAGGCATGCACAACCCTACTATAAGCAAATACATTGTCTTTTATTTCTTAAACATATGATGGAAAGCTCCCAATTTTTGCCTTTGGATTCAATATCCATGGATTGTAAACATTCCTTTATTCATTGAGACCTTATATGAGACTGATGTCTTATAATGTGGACTACTACAATTTGCAAAATGTTTTTAACATTAGCTGAATCAGATTCGACCACTTTCATGTTACCTCGATTATTTATATGTAAATATTTTTGATAAAGTTTAAAACTTTACGTTGAATTCAGTACCCCCAACTGAATAGGAGATTATAGCCGGCGACATTGGTTGGAATTTCATTTCCCGTAATATTGTCTAAGCGTAAGACATTGATGATGCATTAATTGTAAGATGTTATCGCCTTTATCTTTTTATAGATTTTATGGATCATGCTCGATTATGGAAGATTTATATCATGGCTTGTCTCTTACAGAGAATTCGTTCTTTAGAAGTTTTTATGGGACATTGTTATAATCTGATTAACTTAAAAACTCGTTAGATTCTAAATTCGAGAGCACATCAAAGAATCGGATTTCCATCAGAGAGATTGGTGCAACACCATTTTTCGATGCTAATATATATCTCCATCTTTCTGCTCAGTGGGTATATATATATAAAGTGTCTTGCATCTATAAAGTGTCTCTACACTCACCAACCTAGCCAGATTCTCACCACTATAACAAAACAATGAGTTTTAATGGATCAAATTATACAATTTTGGTTGGAAATTTGATTTATGGCATGTGTATAAAGGTACAAGATGAAAATTTTATAAGCAGGCAAAACAGAGCGGCTCTGCTACCAAAAAGATCAAGAAAAGAGTTGCTGTCAAGTCTTGGAGATACAAACGATGAAAAATACACCATCTACGTGACAGGTAAGTGTGAAGATTATTTGAATACCTTTATTGGATTTTTTCTTGACTTCTCTTTATTCCATATTCTCAGGTCCAACACTTTATACAGCATGTATGACTGTAATCGATCTGGATGAACAAACACTTTCAATTATTGAGCGGAATCCAAAGGAAGAGGAAACCTCTCAAGTATTCATTATGTCAATAAAAGAGTTCAAGATGCCTCATTAAAGCTCTTAACTGAACTTATTTATTAAGCCCCTTCAACTGGTTCACTGCGGTCTAACATGTGGCCTTTAGATAAAGAAGTTTTTCAATATTTGTTGTCAGCAATAGATTTCAAGAAGCCTTAATAAAGCTCTTTATTGAACTTATTTCTTCTGTCGCTTAAGTTAGTTTATTGAGGCCTAACATGTGGTCTTTAGATATGCTAATACAGATCACCTTAAGTACTGAATAATAATTATCAAGAATTAAGATAAATGTAGTTGTAGAGTGCGACAAAGTGCACTACCTTTCCAGTGATCTCAAATTTGAAGGGACCATATAGTTCAGCTCTTATTACAATCAATTTTTTATGTTATTTTTTTGTCGATCACAGTGAATTATAGAAGCGGAAGAGTATTCGTTCTGTGAACGTGGTTGTTGTGAAAATAAAATATCAACTAACATGTTCGACCTTGGTGGAGGCAAAGTATTTTTATCAAAGTTCAGGTTAGATTGTACTATACAAAAGTCAAGTTTGCAGTACTTCTATACTAGACTGTCTACAAATAGTTGGAGGTTGGTTTTATGAAAAATTTGTATATTTTGGATTTGAAACATTGGCAACAACCTTAGTAATTTTTTTGTATTACTCATTATATCCTAATAACAAATGAAAAATATTTTTTGTCATGATTCGTATAAACATGATCATTTTTTGTATTTTTTTTTGTTTACTGTATAAAATGTGAATATGAATTCTAAAATGTTTATTTGACTATGTTATATTTATCTGCTCTGTATTCTGTTATGATAAATATTATAAATGAAAATCTCGAGACATAAGGTTATATTTTTCTTGATTTATGACCCTGGTATTAAATATAATAATGGTTTCGATTCTCGCTATCGGATATAAGAGTTGTCTTTGTTCTGAATGTAATTGTTTGGATTTTCTGGTGATTTACATTTTACTTCGCTATCCAAGAAATGTACAAGCTTGTCACAGGGTAAATATGACATTTATTTTGAATGCATCACCTTGGTGATGAAGTAATGATATGTTCTGCTTGGTTAACCATAGGCATGCACAACCCTACTATAAGCAAATACATTATCTTTTATTTCTTAAACATATGTAGGAGAGCTCCCAAGTTGTGTCTTTGGATTCAATATCCATGGATTGTAAACATTCATTTATTCATTGAGAACCTGAGAACCTGTATGAGACTGATGTCTTATGATGTGGACTGCTACAATTTGCAAAATGTTTTAATATTAGCTTAATCATATTCGACCACTTTCATCTTACCTTGATTATATATATGTAAATATTTTTGATAAAATTTAGGATTTTATGTTGAATTCAGTACCCCCAACTGAAGAGAAGATTATAGTCGACGGCATTGGTTGAAATTTCATTTCCCGTAATATCGTCTAAGCATAAGACATTGATGATGCATTAACTGTAAGATATTATTGCCTTTATCTTTTCATAGATTTTATGGATCATGTTCGATTATGAAATGTTTATATAATGACTTTTCTCCTACAGAAAATCCCTTCTTTAGAAGTTTTTGTTGGACATTGTTATAGTTTGATTGCCTTAAAAACTCGTTAGATTCTAAATGTTGAGAGCACATCAAGGAATCAGATTTTCGTAAGAAAGATTGGTGCAACATCATTTTTTCATGCTAATATGTATCTTTATCTTCCTATTCAGCGAATATATATATATATATTAAGTGGTTTATTTGGATACAGAATTCTCAACTCTCCTTCCCAAACATCACTTAAATACAAAATATTTTTTCAATTTCAAGATTTTAATTTTTTATCTAATCATTATTCAGACACAAAAATTAACACAACTTTTACAAACTTCAAAACAAAAATAACATTTAAAAATACTATAGTCAAATAATTTTCTAAATGTATAAAAAAAATTTATTCAAGTCATTTCAGTAGTATTAAAAACAATGTCAAGATAGTGGCCAAACTTGCCCTTGGAGTTATCCAAGAATCTAGCTTAAGAAAATATTTCTATTTTATTGCTTAAGTTGTTCAATATTGATATCTTTTGTGTAAAATCGTGTTGAGCTTGTTGCATCTGCATTCGTTTAAATTTTAAAATTTTTATCTGATCAATATTCGAACACAAAAAATTAATAAAGCTTTTAAAAGTTTCAATACAACTTTTATAAACTTTAAAACAGAAACAAAATTAAAAAATTATATTCAAACAAGAGTTAATCTTAAAGTCGGTCCGACTGATCTATACTAAAAATCAGCACTTTAATAATTTAATGCCACGTACACCTTCTATTTACATTACAATAGGACCGCATCGTAGGCAACCAACGCTCTTACGCTTAGATCTCCCCTCAGATATCTTCTTCATCAATTGCTTGGCCTTCGACGGCGAGTGAGGGGTTTGTCTCACCAACGAACAATTAATAAAATTGTTCCCCTCTTATGAATGCGTGAAAGTGCACTTTAAATATCCTAATATTTGATTAAATTGCAAATAATGAAAATAGAAATAATTAAATTTCACTTATTTTATTGAATTAGATTTTTATTTATATTGAGATGTTTTTAAATACTATTTGTCTTCTTTTATTTTTATTTTTTATTTTATTTTATAATTTTATTTTATTCGATTTTTATTTTGTTTGAAGGAGTGAAAAAGAATTAAGGCCTGAAACGAGATGCAAGGCAATACACTTCATTAGTTTCCACCCTCACAAGTTAACACACGAAGGCATGGTTTCAACTCTTACTTCAGGCCCGCACACTCAATTCACACAAATCGGCAACTTCACTTCAATCAGGCATTCACTTAACTGAAGGCCGCATGAAATCAATTGGACCCTATCATTCAGTAGGTTTCACTAAACCTCACATGGGCCCACAGTAATGCATGGACAATAACAAGCACAACAATCGGGCTTCAAGTTTAAATTCACTGGGGACTTAATACACAGATGACTTCAAAGCTCATGATCTGTACGATTTTTTCTCAAATCAGAATAAAGGCCCGCCACTTCAACAAGTGTTGTTGGGAGTTGATTTCGAAGAGGACACGGCAACTCAATTGATAGCATATGTATATATGTACTTAAAGTATGAGAGAGCGCCGTTTTTTGGGAGGAGATACACGGACGTGAACGAAAAAGTGAGGGATGGCTGCCGTTTTCTATAGTTTTCTTCTGCAACTTTTGTTCTCTCTATCATATATATGGATAATTACATTTTTAAATAAAATTAAAGATAAATTTATACATTAGATAATATTTTAAATTTATTTTAAATTTATGTGTTTGATTTTAATTTATTAAAATTTTTATTTTATCATTCTTAATATATTATTGATATTTTCTTTTCCAAACAATCATAAAATTTACTCTATTTATAAATTCAGTCATATTTTTTTTATTGAATAGTTAGATCTGTGATTGTATTTGAATCTATTGATTATTTATATTGATTTGATTATCTACTGTAATATCACTCACTGAGTATATTGTCGTCGTTGGATTTTCTTAATATGCATATCAATTTGCGTAATTTAAAAGTGATGAGTGATTTTTCAAAGAGTTATATTTGATTTAATTTTTGGTTTATAATTCTATATTTTCCGATTGAGATTACGGGATTGAATTCTTAATTGAGTTATCAATGAATTAAAAATAATTAAAATACTGAATATGTACAAGGGATTCCCGACACTCTACTGTTCGTCAACTTTGATTACTTTTTTCGTTAATTATTTTGTTTAATTTTAATTTATATTAATATTTCTTTTCTTATTAATCATTTAATATTTTTTTTAGTTTCCTTGTTATTTTACTATTTTTTTTAATTTGTATCCTTGTAGAATCGACACCCTAAAGCTGAATTACAATTACCACGTTATTCTTTGAGCGTAATCACCCTCCGAAGGAAGCATGACAGCTGTTCTTGTATATGCTTTTCTCTCTCTCTCTCTCTCTCTTCGTTTCTATCCTTCGCACAAACACACTTGGTTTGATTTGGTAATTTGGGCTGTAGATTTGCACCCCCTCTGCCCCGTCTAACGACATCAGTTCACACCCCTCTCTCGCACGGCACCCATCTATGACACGGTTGGAGTTCGCACAATTGAAATCCACATGCCTTCATCTCCTCTTGGGAAACAGAGATAACTTAGAGAATTTTTATAATCTAGAATTAGAATTGTTAAAATGGTGAATCATGTGCAAGGACTCAGAATCAACCAAGCCAACGACTCGCTCAAACTCGGCTCTTAGGTACAACAGGTCTCGATCTCAACAGCCCCACCGCTGCAACAAAAATTAAAACAAAGGTCGATGATGTCAACAACAAAGGTAAAACGATAATTCAAATGCTCTATTTGAAGGAAATTGTTTAATTGAGAGAGAGAGAGAGAGAGAGAGAGAGAGAGAGAGAGAGAGAGAGAGAGAGAGAGAGAGAGAGAGAGAGAGAGAGAGAGAGAGAGGGGGGGGTGAGTGCGAGGAGATGATGGAAGGGGTAGATAAAAAGCGCTAATCCAGTATGATAGGATTCATTGTACTTTATATAAAATTATTAACGTGACAAATTTTCACTGTGGGCTATTAAAACTCAAAGACCAGCCCGATCGATTTCTATAGTTACCCTTCAAACAATGTTTTAATCTTATTTATTCACTTTCACAAAATCCAATGCAATATTTATTTTTAAAATATTTTTATTCATTTTTTATTCTCTTATTCCTTAAAACTAAGTAAAATATTTTCACTCAAATCATTTCACTACTATTTATAAAATTTTAAAATACTTTAAGCATCAAAACAGGCCCTAAATGAATATCAACCTTATCATCGACAAGCAATAAGAAGGAAGATTCACTCTATCCACTTCGAAGCACATTTTTTTATAAGTTTTTAAAATATTACAAAAATTCAGAGTTGCTAAATAGAACCTTGGTCTCAACTCTCATGTGAAACATCCCAACTCAAAATTAGGATTAGTTTATTGTTATTATTGTTATTACTATTATTTATCAAATAATTTTTGAAATAGTATTTATTTTGAATATGATTCATTTTCTAGTAACTATATGCCTCTTTTATTTATTTGTTTGATTTCCTAAAGAAAATCATTCAATTCAAATCCTACGTCTTTATCTTCCCTATTAGACCTCTAAATCAAAGCTTAGTCTTCAAATTAAAGTTTAGTTTAATTTTATAAATCATCTCATTTCATCTTAAATTCATGATTATATTTTTTAAAAATTTCATATAAAATAAAACAAATAATTTAACTTTTTCAAATTTCAAAATAATATTTTCAAATTTTAAAACAAAATTGATATTAAAAAAATATTTTATAATAATATTTTATTCTTTTTTAACTTTCATTTTATCTCTGAAAATAAATGAGTCTAATAAATTCTTATTCTCTCAAAAATTTTTTTGTCCAAAACTTTTCAATTCCGACATTTAGCCTAATTACTTTTTAAAGAAGAGATGAGATACAAGTTATAAAAAAATAAAATATTATTGTACTATATTTTTTTAATATTAATTTTATTTTGATATTTAAAAAAATAGTTTTGAAATTTGATAAAATTAAAATTTTTATTCTATTTTACATAAAAATTTAAAAAATATAATAATAAATTTAAAAAAAATTAAAACTTTTAATTTTATCTCCTAAAACAAATTTAATTTAAAATTTTTAATTTTATCTACTAAAACAAATTTTAATCTTTTAACTTAAGCCTTGTTTGCTTTAGGAGATGAGACCAAAAACTTAAAACACATCTCAAACTTATCATTACATTTTTTTAAATTCTCATATAAAATATAATAAAAAATTGTAATAAAATGAATGTAAGTGGATGGACGGCAGCCGCCCCCTGTCCCACCACCAAAATTATGTGAATGACCCCACCACTATTATTTTAAATCTTCCATAGTGACTTACATAGTGACTTGCATAGTAACTTGTATAGTAATTTCAATGCCTATAAATAGAAGCCTCAGTTATTATGAAATTCATAAGAAAATATAGAGAGAGAAGAAAATTTCAGTTTTTAAGAATTCCAAAGAGTTTCTTATATATTTCTCTATTGCAATAGTAGTTTCATTTTTTAGTTTTATAACACGTTATCAGCACGACGGTTCTACCAATTCTAAAATTAGTGGTCTTACTCATCTGTAAGTTTTTCAATATATTATTTGCAGTCTTTGATATATTTTATTGATGATTATTATTTAAAATCTATGTGAATTTATAAATATATTTTCTGAGATACACATATTTATTTTATTATTTATATGTGTAGAAAATGAAAAATCTTACAAAATTAGAATTTGTTGCTCTTAACATATCTGGGAAAAATTATTTATCCTGGATACTTGATGCTGAAATCCATCTTGATGCGATGAACCTGGGTGAAACAATTAAAGAAGTAAATCAGACGTTCCTGCAGGATCGTGCTAAAGCAATGATTTTTTTTCGCCACCATCTTCACGAAGAATTAAAAACTGAATATCTTATAATAAAATATCCCTATATTTTGTGAAACAGTTTAAGGGTGAGATATGAATACCAGAAGACTGTCATCCTCCCAAGAGCTCGTTTTGAATGGTTGCACCTGAGGTTGTAAGATTATAAAATTGTTAGTGAGTATAATTTCGCACTTTTTAAAATAAGCTTAGTACTAAAATTATGCAGTGATAAAATCACCGATGATGATATGCTAGAGAAGACTTATACTACATTTTATGCCTCGAATGTGCTCCTGCAGCAGTAGTATCGAGAGAGAAAGTTCAAGAAATATTCTGAATTTATATCATGTCTTCTAGTAGCTGAGCAGAACAATGAGCTCTTATTAACAAATCACAAGTTACGCCCTACTGACTCAATATCATTTCTTGAAGTGAATAGTAATAGGTTTACATCATTCCCATAAGTGAATGGTGCATCCTTTAGAAGAAATTAGTGGCATGGACGTGGTAAGAGAAATTATAGAAATGTTAGTTCCAGAAGTGACAACATTAAAATGGATAATAATATACCATATCACCAGAAGTGGTACAATTCAGAAATGGGTAAAAATCTCCAAAAAAATTCTTCGAAGAAAAGTGAAAAGGTGTGCCATAAATGTGGAATGACTGGACATTGGTCACGTACCTGTCGTACAGCCAGGCACTCAGCTGATTTATATCAAGCATCTATTAAAGGAAAGAATAAAATGTATGAAACAAATTTAGTAGAACCATAAAATAATTTATCAGATTCAGTAGATGTAGATGTTACTCATCTTGATGTCTCTGATTTCTTTAATCATTTTGAAAGTAGAATTGACCACTTAATTGGAGATGGAAATGTTCCACTTAATTAATGCATTTTCTTTCTATTATCTATAATAAAAGTTTTGTATATTTTGTAGAATCATGGATAACATTGATGAGCTTTTTATCTCAGAGTTGAATCATAAAGATATATGTCTGGCTGAGAGTACTACAACTCACACAATTCTCAAAGAAAAGAAATATTTTCAAAATCTAACACTAAGCAAAGCCTATGTCCATACCATATCAAGTTCATCAGATTTAATTGAAAGCTCCAGAAGAACTTATATTGTGTTGCCTAATGGCATCAAATTTTGTATTGATGATACTCTATTCTCTTCACAATCCAGAAGGAATTTATTGAGTTTCAAAGATATACATCGTAATGATTACCATATTGAAACGAACAATGAAGGCAGTAAAGAGCATCTTCTTATTACTAAAATAATATCGGGTCAGAAGCTCGTATTAGAAAAACTGCCTACTCTATATTCTGAATTGTATTATACAAATATGAGAACAATTGAATCATGTGTGGTAATGCACCAGAAGTGCATTGATCCCAAATTATTTACGACTTGGCATGATCGCCTTGGACATCCGGGATCTATAATGATGAGACGAATTATTGAAAATTCGCATGGGCATCCCTTAAAGAATCAAAAGATATTTCTACCCAATGAATCTCCGTACTCTGCATGTTCTCAAGGTAAGTTGATTATCAGATCATCTTCCTCAAAAATCATTGTTGAATCTGCATCATTTTTACAAAGGATTCAAGGAGATATATGTGGGCCTATTCATCCATCAAGTGGACCATTTAGATACTTTATGGTTTTGATTGATGCATCT
The DNA here is from genome assembly GCA_036559045.1 of Platycarya longipes. Classification (NCBI taxonomy): domain Eukaryota; kingdom Viridiplantae; phylum Streptophyta; class Magnoliopsida; order Fagales; family Juglandaceae; genus Platycarya; species Platycarya longipes. The sequence goes on along the minus strand of CM071799.1, from coordinate 12,809,920 downwards.
AGTCGATGGTCAGATGTTTGTCTGCTTTCCACTAGAAATGTTACATTTGCTAGACTTCTTACTCAGATAATCAAACTACGAGCACAATTTCCTGAGTATCCAATTAAGACCATTCGATTGGATAATGCAGGTGAATTTTCATCTCAAGCTTTTGATGATTATTGCATATCAATAAGAATAGATATTGAACATCCTGTTGCCCATACACACACACAAAACGGTTTATCTGAATTTTTGATCAAAAAGCTTTAACTAATCGCTAGACTTTTACTTATGAAATCAAAACTAATTGTTTCTGCTTGGAGACATGCTATACTTCATGCAGCATCTTTAATTTGCATTAGATCATTTCCATGTCACAAATATTCTCCATTACAGCTTGCACTTGGTCAACAACCAAATATTTCTCATCTTCGTACTTTTGGATGTGCTGTATTTGTTCCAATTGCACCTTTACAACGTACTAAAATGGGCCCTCAACGTAGACTTGTGATATATGTTGGTTTTGATTCTCCATCTATTATTAGATACCTTGAACCCCTTACAGGGGATATGTTTAAAGCATATTTTGAGGATTGTCACTTTGACGAATTCACTTTTCCATTAATGGGTAAAGAAAAGTCATTGCCTGAAGCACGACAAGATATTACTTGGGATAATAAGACCCTGTCTCAATTTGATCATTCTACAAATGAATGTAAACTGGAAATTTAGAGGATTATTCATTTACAAAATATTGCAAATCAATTACCAGATGTATTTACTGACACTAAAAGTGTAGTAAAATCTTATATTCCTGCTGTTAATATTCCAGCAAGGATTGAAGTCCCTGAAGGACAAATTGTCAAAACAGCAATAGGTGAGTCTAAGGCACGCCAGAAGCGTGGAAGACTTATTGGTGCAAAAGATAAAATTTCCAAAAGGAAAAGAATACAAAATGAATTTGGTATTCCTAAAGAACACGTACCCACAATACAGACTACAAATATAATTGATACTCGTAAACAGCTCAAATCTTCTATTCCAGAGTCTCCTGAAGAGGAAACTCCTGAAAAGTATAAATCTCCTGAAAAATTGACCTTCTGAAAAGGTGTTTCATGAAATATTTTCCCCTAAAGAGGAATAGGTACCTGAAAATAATGAAATTTCAATACATTTCATGAATACTGGAGAAATTCTGGATAGAAATAAAACTGTTGTCGACAACATATTTTCATATGAAATGGCCCTTGAAATTACCAGAAGTAATGAAGAAAGTGAGTCAAGAACCGTCGAAAAATGTCGACGTAGAAATGATTGGCCGAAATGGAAAGCAGCTATTGAAGCTGAATTAAATTCACTAGCAAAGCGATAAGTATTTGGACCTGTTGTCCAAACACCAAATAGTATAATGCTTGTTGGATATAAGTGAGTATTTATACGAAAACGTAATGAGAAAAATGAAATTGTGCGGTACAAAGTACAGCTTGTCGCACAAGGTTTCCTGCAGAAACCCGGGATTGATTATGAAGAAACATAATCTTCCGTTATGGATGCAATCACATTTATATTTTTGATTAGTCTGGTTGTTACAAAAGAATTAGAAATGCGGTTGATGGATGTGGTCACTGCATATTTATATGGATCTTTAGACCATGACATATATATGAAAATCCCTGAAGGATATAAAATGCATGAAGCATCTACAAGTACATCTAGAAATTTGTACTCTATCAGATTACAAAGATCTTTATATGAGTTGAAGCAATCCGGACGCATGTGGTATAATCGCTTAAGCAAATATCTATTGAAAGAAGGATTTGAGAATAATTCTATATGTCTATGTGTTTTTATTAAGAAATCAGAATCCGGATTTATCATTATTGTGTTTATGTTAATGATTTAAATTTTGTGGGAACTCCTAAAGAGATCTTAAGAACCGCTACATATTTAAAGAATGAGTTTGAAATGAAAAATCTTAACAAAACAAAACTTTATCTCGGCCTGCAGCTCGAACACTAGTCAAATGAAATTTTTATTCATTAGTCCATGTATACTGAGAAAGTCCTGAAACATTTTTATATGGACAAATCTCATCCCCTGAGTACTCCAATGATTGTTCGAACACTTGATGGAAAAATGACCAATTCCGTCCTTGTGATGACGATGAAGAGATTATTGGTCCTGAAGTACTATATCTTAGTGCAATTGGAGTTTTGATGTATCTTGTAAATTGCACTCGACCAGATATTACATTCTCAGTTAATCTGCTTACAAGATATAGTTATGCACCAACTCGAAGGCATTGAAATGACATTAAACATGTCCTTCGTTACCTTCATAGTATGATTGATTTGGGATTATTTTATCAACTTGGATCAAGTCCACAATTGATTGGGTATGCAGATGCAGGTTATCTTTCAAACCCACACAGAAGTAGATCTCAAATTGGATATTTATTTACTTATGGAGATACTTTCATATCATGGAGATCTGTTAAATAGACACCATCTGCTATTTCTTCAAATCATTCAGAGATCATTGCTATTCATGAAGCAAGTCGAAAGTGTATTTGGCTAAGATCAGTAATTCAACATATTTAGGAAAAATATAGACTTCCCTTGATCAATAATAGCCCAATAATTTTATATGAAGATAATACTGCTTGTATCACTCAAATCAGAGGAGGATATATCAAAAGTGACAGAATCAAACATATTTCACCTAAATTCTTTTATACTCATGAATTTCAAGAGAAATGTGAAATTGATGTCAAGCAGATACGATCTAGTGATAATCTTGCAGATTTATTCACAAAGGCATTACCAACTGCGACATTCAAAAAGATTGTCCATAACATTGGAATGCGAAAATTTAAAGATCTATCGTCGTGCACTTTTCAGGGGAGTAAATGTCATGAAAACTTGTGCTGATTGTACTCTTTTTCCTTCGCTGAGGTTTTGTTCCACTGGGTTTTCCTCTGCAATATTTTAATGAGACAATCATAAAGCATTCGTGGATACATAAGAAGACTGTACTCTTTTTCCTTCGCCATTGGTTTTTCTTCCCATTGGATTTTTTCTTGGCAAGGTTTTAACGAGACAGATTCTTTATGGGTGGTCATTCAAGGGGGAGTATAATGAAACGAATGTAAGTGAATGGACGGCTGCCGCCCCTTGTCTCACCACTAAAATTACGTAAATGACCACACCACTATTATTTTAAATCTTGCATTGTGACTTGCATAATGATTTGCATAGTAACTTGTATAGTAATTTCAAAACCTATAAATAAGGGTCTCAATTGTTATGAAATTCATAAGAAAATATAGAGAGAAGAAAATTTCAGTTTTTAAAAATTTTAAAGAGCTTTTTATATATTTCTTTCTTGTAATAGTAGTTTCTTTCTTTAATTTTATAATAAAAATTTAATTTTTTCAAATTCTTAGTCCATTTTTTTTAAATCTCTGTATAAAATTAATAATAAAAAAAATCTTACAATAATATTTTATTTTATTTTATTTTTTATTCTCATCATCAAAAATAACACGCCTTAATTTCCTTATCTATAAAACAGCCCCGAGATTCCTTCGTAGCAGAAACCCAGACGATCGAAATATCACTCGGCAGCCATAACCCACCGTTGCAAACCCGTTACCCAGCAAACCGAGAACTCACGTCTTTCAACTAAGCAGCCATCAACTCGTCGGAGCACCACCCGCAGTGGCATAAATCTCCGACCAGCCTATCTCCGTTGAGCACCTAGGTTTCCGATAAGCCCACGCCGGAATTTTTCCTCTCCCACTCTGTTTTTTTTTGGTTTCAACTTCTTTCTCTAACTCTTTCTTGGTCGCACCTCTGCTAGAGACATCACTTGCGCCGCCGGCCACCCTCAACCAACCAGATCCGCCGTCGAACCTAACCCAGACCCCCCATCGCAGTGTGTTTCTCTCGGTAAGTCAATCGCACGTGCTCTCTCCGTTTTGTATTTTTGTGAGCTTCTGTTTACATTTTATTCATTATGTTCCATTCTTCCCAGTTTACCTATGCCCATCAGAATCTTTCCATTAATGCCCTTTAACCTTTTGCCGAGCCCTCTGTTCCTTCTCAAGCCCTTTAAAATTTTAATGGATTGGTGAGCCCTAAGCCATACGGGCAGTCTTATTAATCTGTAAGTTTGTGTAGGCTGATTTCCTTTTGTGGGCTGGACTTAGTTTATTTTAACTGGATTTGTATTTTAAGATTAAGTACGGGCCAGATTGCAACCTTTTCAGAAACTATATTTTACTTCAAGTGGGTTGCAAGGTTTTAAGCATTGGGCTATTTTCTTCAATTAGCCATTGGCCTTTCTTTTTTTTTTGCCAAGATTTTAATGTATATCTTTTTAGTCTTTTATTTATTTAAATTGTCTATTTAACTATATTTTTATAAAATTATTACGTTATATTTTAAACAGAATTGAAGTACTATGTTATGAGTTTTGAAAATTTATCTTAATTCATAATTTGAAGTAATTAGAAATGTCATAACATGTTTTTTAAAAAAGTTAATAACAATTAATATCATGTATAGATCACGAACTACCACGTGAGATCCAATAAGTGGCTCTAAAAAGTAAGTAGTATGATCATATTCTTACATAGATGTATGGTAAACAACATATTTTTTTATAAAAAAAAATTATGTACATATGTCCTTCATTAAAAGTCCTTTTTTATGTCCCCAATTCATGATAAAATTATGCAAGGTCATGCATGATTTATGAAAATTTATGTATTAAGATATTTATGAAATGTCATAATTTTATGCATTAAAATATTTATGAAATGTTATAATTTTATGTGGGAGTTATACAAAAAATTATTTATATAAAGTTATGAATTTATGTGAGAAGTTATGCATCATGACATGTAATGAAAAAATGTGATTTATTTTGAAATATATGATGTAACAGTATGCAAGTATGATATGAATGATATTATATGTAATGGCTCATGTATGATATGAAGACGATACCTATGATATGAGCACATTGTATTATTAGGTCGTACATGTTGGTAGTGTACACAGTATATTTTTTTTATATATGGATTCTACAATCCGTGGCCACGGCAGAATCGTAATCTATTTAGATTTGCTAACGCTAATTCATGAGTCAACAATAATGGCCTATGATAAGAGAAAGATAAGCTCGTGTTTATGATCATGTTATATACGTATGTACTTATGAGAAGCTTATGTTCGTGTTATTTATGTATGTATCTATGAATATGCATGTTTTTAAGAAAATCAATGATTACTATATTTACTATATGATGTGTTGCTTATTGAGTATTCAAGTCTTTTTTTTAATGTTTTTAAACCATCCAAAATGATGAAAATTATGAGGATCAGATTGCAGGACAGGACTTGACTTATGAGGCAATGCAAAGGCCTAGACAGTTTATGTATGCATAGTTTATGATAAATAAAATATTTTGATAAACACATGTGATTTTAATATTTTAAATAAATGTTTCCACTGATTCTCTTTAGACTTTAAGCCTTTATTAAGATTTGTTTTATTTATGAGAATTTTTGTACTTGGCACGTTATTAATAAGAAATGTTTTTAATAGCACATTGACTCCCCAAAATATTTTTAAAATGGTTACATTGGGGAGCGGAGTGTTACATCGTCACTTGTAGGCCATATTATACCATTCCATAGAGCATTGGTATTGAATTGGTCATCCCAATCTTTAAGATTTGAAGAATATGTAATTTTTTAATTTTTAGTTAATCAATCAACACTTAAAATCTATATTGGATTAGCAATTACATTCTCTACAATAATAAAATATTATTATTTTGTATTATTGATATTTATTTAATTAATTTGTATTATTTTAATTACTTTTGTATTTTATTGTCATAATCTTCAATAATCTCCAACAATTATATTCATTTTCATTTTTACAATCTAACAATCTATAATATAATAATCTTATATGTACATAGATGGAAAAATCTCATATGGAAATAAAAATAAAAAATATGTACAAATTTGGGATGAAATACGATTAATAAATACAATTAGACTTGCTACAGTATTTTTCATATTTTGAAAGAATAATAAATTTATTGTAGCTCATATTTGGGAGGAAAAAAGTTTGGTTAATTCAATGTGGAGCAAATGTGGATGATATTTGCTAAATTTAAAGATGAAAATGCATTTGGCTAATCCAATGTCAATGCTCTTAGAATGAACCATTTTCATCCCATCAAATTATAGAATCATAACCGATGGTAAGACTAAACAAGTTTTTGTGCCATTAAAAAATTTGTAGTTGAGTTGCAACGGAATTATATTTTGTGATAAGGCTGATACTTTAGGATACAATTATAAGATTCCAAATTTTACTATGTATGTTGCATTATTAAAACTCCCGATACAGACTTATTAGTATATATGTTTTTATTGTTTTCCTTGACATTTTAAGGCGAAGGTTCATTATTTTTGGTAAACAACAGTGTTATTTCCATTGAGATTAATCTCTCGAGATATCTCAAAACAATATAATTTTTTTTCATTCTTTTTTTTTTTATATTCTTAAATATTTTTTAAAAAAGAAAAGAAATCCACAACATGAAAATTAGAAAACACTTTCATTATAACTAAATAAAAAAATTTAAAATATATATTTTTTATATTGAGAGATTTACTCGAGATATAATCTGGTGATTTAGCATTTTTCTTTTAGTAAAGTGGGTCCTTACCAACTATTTTCCGACGAGCCGTGCTCCATCCCTTGAGGGATGTAGCTCGAATTTGTCCCAAGAAGGCAGTTTTTTTTTTCTTTAAATTTTTCTCATTCATTTTTTTTATATTCTTTAATATTTTTTCAAAAGAAAAAAGTGCACAATATCATTAAAAAATACTTCTTTGATTATTAAATAAAAAAAATTAAAATTGTTCTAGGAAGAAATCACAGGGAGATTTCATTTCTCTTTTTTGACTTAGTGTGCTACTTGGTATTGTATTCACATAGAAGAACTTGAGATGGGGAGCTCGGTTTTGAAAGGAAAATTGTTGGAGATGTTTGAAGTTGGGCCTTGTGGAGATGCTTACCAGATGGGAATGTTGATAGGCCAAAGATTTTCTAGTCAAATACGGAGTAGATTGGCTAGAGACCTCATGCTACAGGACCAACTTTTACCTTTTGCCCAAACCCAACAAGCACAACCACTTCTTAAAGCACTTACTGACAATAATCGAAAGAAGTTTCCAAAATATTGGGATGAGCTTCTTGGGACAGCTGAGGGAAGTGGAGTACCTATTCTGAATGTAATCACACAACTTTCAAACTAATAAAACAATTTTAGTATGGTTTTGCAACTGTAAATATATATTAATGCATTGCGGTATTCATGTCCATGTGCAGCTAATTCTAATCAACTTCAGGAAAGAAATCATTCCCTTTCTTCCAAAGACCTCGATAATGTCCAATAATGATGATACTGTGGATGACTGTTCTGATGTTCTTATTGTTAATGATTTATTGGCCATGGCTGCACACAATGAGGATGCAGATGTTGCTCTAGTTGGCCACACGTATTGTTTACTATGTTCCATTATATATTTTAGGTTTCAAAAAAGATTAGTTGAGTATGTAAAATGAGTGATTTTGACAATTTGTAACATTTATTTTTTGGTTCTCTAGCTATTTGATAAAAGGTACGCTTGCAAACGGATTATCTTTCGTTGCTTATACATATGCAGGAGAGCTCCCGAGTTGTGCATTTGGATTCAACAATCATGGATTGGTAAACATTCCTTCATTCATTGAAAACTTGTTTGAGACTGTTTTTTTATAATGTGGACTACTACAGTCTACAGAATATTTTCGAATCAGATTTGACTGCTTTCATCACCTTGATCATATATATGTAAATATTTTGATACCTTTCAGGCATTTACATTGAATTCAGTACCCCCAACTGAAGAGGAGATTATAGCCGGTGGCATTGGACGAAACTTCGTTTCCCGCGATATCCTTGAAGCATCAGACATTGATGATGCATTAACTGTAAGATGTATCGCCTTTATCTTATAGTTTTTGTGTATCATATTTGATTAAGGAAAATTTATATCATGGCTTGTCTCTTACAGAGAATTCGTTCTTCAGAAGTTTCTGTGGGACATAGTTATAATCTGATTGACTTAAAAACTCGTAAGATTCTAAATGTTGAGACAACATCAAGGAATCGGATTTCCATAAGAGAGATTGGAGCAACGCCATTTTTTCATGCTAATATGTATATTCATCTTCCCGTTCAGCAGGTATGTATATAAAGTGGTTTGCATCATTCTATGCAAATGCACCATGCACTCACCAACCTAACCATATGCTCACCACCATAACTATGAGTTTTAGTGGATCAAATTACACAACTTTGATTGAAAATTTGATTTATGGCTTGTGTATAAAGGTACAAGATGAGAATTCCATAAGCAGGCAAAAAAGAGCAGCTCTACTACCAAAAAGATCAAAAAAAGAGTTGCTGTCAGTTCTTGGAGATACGGACGATTCAAAGTACCCCATCTACATGACAGGTAAGTGTAAAGAATATTTGTATACCTTTGTTGGATACTCTCTTGACTAGTATTTATGTCATATTCTCAGGTCCAATACTTTATACACTATGTACGGCTGTAATCGATCTGGATGAACAAACACTATCAATTATTGAGGGGAATCCAAAGGAAGAGGAAGCTTCTCTTGTATTCATTATGTCACCAAAAGAGTTCAAGATGCCTCAATAAAGCTGTTAGTTGAACTTATTTCTTGAGAACCTTCAACTGATTCATTGAGGTCTAACATGTGGCCTTTAAATAAAGAAGTTTTCAGTGTTCGTTATGTCAGCAAAGGAGTTCAAGAAGCCTCAATAAAGCTTTTTGCTAAACTTATTTCTTCAGTTGTTTAGATGTGCTAATACAAATCACCTGAAGATACTGATTAATTATTACCAAAAATTAAGATGGATGTACTTATAGAGTGATACCAAGGGCATTGCCTTTTCATGGATCTTATATTTCAAGGGACCGTCTAGTTTTCTGCTCCTATTATCATCAATTTTGTCATGTTATTTTTATGTTTGTCATCCTAAATTATGGAAGTGGAAGAGTATTTGTTCTATGGACGTGGTTGCTATGAAAATGAAATTCCAGCTGAAGTATTTCTAATGAAATTCCAACCTTTGCGGAGGTGGAAGTATTTCTATCAAAATTATAAGCTTATGAAGTGGTTATCCCAACTAGAACTTATATTTGCGAGACTAGAAAAGAAGCCAAAACAATTTTGTAATACATTTGTGAATGATTTACAATGATAAATCAAAAGCATGACTAAACTTGAATGTGACATATTGATTATAGGGTATAGAGATTCAGATTACTTTCGAATATTGAGATATTAATTTTTAAAATTTTACACGCTAATTTTACCAACCAGATTCTAAATTTCTATATGCCTCAATTCTATCTCTTTGTACAAAAAGACCTCACTGATTTCTCACTACCATGAGCCTTCTGGAGGCACCTTGCCTTCCTTTTATCTTCCTGCTTGCTGCCAAAGTTTTTATAAGTGCACAATTTCACGCACTTTACATGTCAGATCTATACACTAGGTTCAATCGCGAGATAAATGTACTTCATTCAAGTAGCCAACTACTCCTATATCCAAAACCCATATTCATTTTTCTATAAATGCCAACCAACTTGAGCTGCCGAGCCTTTTCTGTAGAATCTGATCATAAAAATAGCATTAAAATGCTTGTCAATATGTTCAAGATGTAGCCTTGCTGAACAATGTTTAATATAAAACAACAATTAAAGTCTTTTTGGTTCATGATCCCGGATATCCAAACACGTGGGAAGTATTTGGAAAGCATTTGCAGTCTCAAGAGCACTTCGACCAAATGTACCAATGAAACACAGTTTCCATATAAAGTTATGATGTGTAAACGTGGGACATAGCTAGAAGTGATGACTACCGGGGATGAGTAAGTAAAGGCTGAAAATAATTACTCAAATTTGTAATGGGTCTGGAAATTCTGACATGTAGCTCTATAATAACATTCCACTCATATACAGACTTGAATTACAAAACTACACCAAAAAAGACGAACTATGATCAATAACAAGGTGAGACTTAAAATCAGAAGAAGTATAGTAGCCAATATTCACAAATTCCCAACCATCGAGGCAGACCCATCCAATCCCATACTCCCAAAATAGGAAGCTTTAGAACCTTTCAAACCGTTAGGCCAGTGAGTGAATCTTGGAAACCTACGAGAAGAGTTTGAAAGTTTTTAAACGTGCGCGTGTACCCTTTGACCTTGCTTCAAGAAGCTTTGCTTTTAAAGTGTTCTCCTTTAAGCCCGGAGGCAATTTTGAAGAAGGCTCGGGGGCATCAAGATCAGGAGACGCAAGTTTGTCCATCCATTGTCGTACTGGACTTGCCTGAGTCCTCCATCCAGAGTTACTGCAAGAAGCCTCGCCATAAGTACTGTCAATATTTAAGTTCCCACCATCCAACAATGAGAGTTGACTTCTTATTAAGTTATCAACCATGAAATTTGGATTTGTCTCGCGACTTTCATCGGGTTTATTTCTATTTTGGTGACTGTTGTCTTCAACGGCTTCGCAAAGTTCAGACTTTTGCAATGTGCTTACATCAATTGGCTTCCCTTCTGTAGTTCTACCTTGTTCTGAATCCACTTCCTGGGACTTCTTATTTCCATTACATGACATAGCCCAAGCCATCTGTTCTTCAAACTTAACTTGCAAGCTGGATGGAGTACAACTTTGTAATCGTTCATGAGAGAGGTGTTTTTTCTTCATTTCATTTGATTTCACCGCTTCATCAATATGACCACCTAAAGCTTCATCCTCATGTGTTTTTAAGTCATTTTTGCTTGGCTTGTTCAGCTCAAAACAATGTGAATCACTGCCTAAAGAATCTTCTTCATCACCGAGGTCCTGAGGTGCGCTCAGAGCCTCATTCAAAGGGACGGATTCAAGTGACTTGCGACGATCCCTTGGAAGTGGATTTTCCATACTCTTAGAGTTATCCAGGCGTTTAGCTTGAAGAAAGGTTTCTATTTCAACATTTAACTTGTCCGCTATAGATTTATTGTCTGTAAAGCCATGTTGAGCTTCTAGTTGCATCTGCATTCGTTCATCAAGCCATGATTCAGATAGATGGAGAATCAGACGATCACGGTCAGCCCTTCCAGCCCAATCCTTGTCTGATTTCTGTTTTAAAGCATGCACCTCTTGTTCATAGCCTTTAATTTCCCAAGCAAACTCATCGCAGAGGTGTTCCAATAATATCCTAGAATTTTTCTCTCTTTCCAGCTCTTTGAGAGCAGTAGAAAAAGAAGATTTCATCTCAGAAAGCTCCCGTGCCAACTTTCTATGAAGACTCTCTGATCTTTTCCTTAACTTCCTCTCATCTTCTAGCTCATCTCTTACGGACTGAACTGCAGCATGGATCCTTTCCTGTTCCTTACTCTTCCTAACTAGTTTATCTTCTGCAATTTGCTTCATCAAACCATCCATCTCATGTCGACCAGCTTGCCTATCTCGCATCAACTCTTTGATTTTGAGACGGGATTGGTCCAGCTCCATTTTCAATGCTTTTATAAATGACATATTGGACACATGCTGTTCTTCCAAGCTCCAGATCCGATTTAACACTTTGAGCAGTTCAGTAGATGTTTTAAGATTATACTGTGATTCACCTTCCCTTCCCTTAAAATCCAATGAACTGCTAGGAGTGACTGCAGGGTTGTAAGGTGCCACCTGCAAGAGAAAGAAGTGTGAACCAACAAAAAAGATAAGGTGGAGAAAACTGATTGTGGAAGCTTAAGAAATTATGGAGCATTGAACGACAAAAGGCAATGATACTAGGACTGACGGTCGAGAAGAGAGCATATCCTGTACACCTTGTGAATACCGTAATGTCTTGGAAAAAGCCAACTATGTGTAGACCTGCTTGACTGATATTCATAATACAATTTAGAAAAACTTAAAAGTTCTATATGGTAACACAAGCATTTGACTTATCAAAACGTGTAATACAAGTCACTGGACTTAAACTCACAGCCCAAGGGGTATGTTTGGCGTCACTTGATTCCCCAGATACACTTTTCCTCCCTTCACTGACGCAAACATGTGGGTTCTCGATATTTCAAGGAAAATGCATGACTTCAATTTTTTTCACATAGCATTCAAGGAACAAATATGTGAATCTGGTATGTGCCTGATCAATTGTGTAGGACATATCGTAATCACTCTGCCTTGTTCTGGATGCTTAGTAGTATTGCCTCCAGGAAAACCAATATTCAAATAACGGAAAATCCTTCTATGACTCCCTTGAAATTAAAGGGAAAAAGCATTAAGTTGAATATGTCGAAAAGATCCCGATGCTTACCTCCATGGAACTACCATAACTCGCGGGGGATAAAGGCTGCAAGGTATGATTGTTCCTTCCAATGGCTCGATGATGTTGCATCAATGATGCAGCAATATGCCGCCTCAAACTGCTAGCACTCCCTGGCTGGCATGGGTAATCAGATATCAATCAGTTGTGAAGAGAAAACTTGGGCATGCGAGGTCCATCCTCTATAGGGATGTCTGAAACGAGGAAGTATCATAACATGCACAGAGTTCAAGGGGTATATTTGAGAACTGGTAGGTGTGCAACATGAAAAAGAATAAACGCCCCAACCGTAGCTCAGTTTTAAAAAGTTTGAATTGTTGATATACTAAACAACAAAGATATTATTATTTGATTATCCATGGAGTTGAGCAAAGACATGGTGGCACGGTGAGGGTTGAAGAATTATGTATAGCTTTCAAACATTCATATTTCATTACCAAAGTCCAACTTATGGAGAGCTGGTCGAATTGGGAGAAGCTGTACGTATTATTAAGGATCAATCCAGATACATAATTTAATTAGAAACAGTATTTTTTTAAGAGTAAAACTTTTAGTTAAATTAGAAATCATCTCTAGACACAAAATTAAAACTTCAAATTTCTTAGCTTCAGTCTTCAGATGTGAACCGATTTCAAGATGTAAAATATATTCTACAGTTGAATCAATATGAAGAACATAGCTGCTCTCACTTGGTTTTTTTTATCAAGGCTGGAAGGTACTGATCTACTATTGGTGGGTTTTCTTTACTGGCTGTGATCAAGTTATCTTGCTTGCAGAGCTTATCCCACCCCTCATTTTATGGGAATGCTAGTTTGCCAGAAATGCAGCCAAGTTTGATGACCACTAGATACGTGGATTACATTGTAGAAAGGTGGTTCACTAGCTGCAGGAATTCAATTTCTTATTGAAGCCTGTTAAACTTGTTTCTAGCTTGAAGTCTATTGCTTTAAATTTATTTTATAATCTAAAAATAGCAGTAAGATAAAGGAAGCCTGTTTTTGTTAAATGGTGTCCTCTGCCCATTAGCAAGCTTAAGAAGAACTTGGATGGGGAATCTAGGCTTTGCTGGTTGTGGAGAGGTGATTCAGTCCCATTCTAGTTCTTTCTCTTTTTTTTTTTTTTTTTTCTTTCGATTTTGCTGTTTCTTGGGTGAGGAAGCAAATATATATGATGAGTTGTCTGCTATAAATTATGATCTACTACTCTATTATCAGCAGAATGAGCAGGATTTAATTTGTGGAGTCAGACTCAGATTCATTAGCAACTGTAAATTGGCTAAAAAATGGTACTCAGCACCGTTGCAGATAGTAAGAGTTGTGGGAAGATATTTTGCAGCTTTGTTCTCAGCTGTCATGGACGAGCTAAGCTTGTTGCTGCTGGTACCACTGCTTCTTTCTCTTCAACTTCTCATTTTCCTCAGCATTTGATGGGAATCTGTGTGCTTGATAGATTTGAAGTTCCTTTTCGACTCTACAACAGTTTTATTCATTGTCATGCTTTTGGATAATTGTTTTTTTTAGTTGATCTTCTGTATGGACATTTTAATGATATTGGCTTCCTCCACCTTAAATTGACATTATCAATGCACTTTGCATTCTCAAATTATCCACATTGACCTACTGCATCCTCTTAGCATCTGACCAGCAAAATTATGTCACGTCACCTATTTTAACGGTCAGAATTAAACTTGACAATTGACTATAGTCAATATTTTGTAGTTCAGGGGCGTTAAGTGTAAGTTCTGGTAGTCTGGGGTTTTAAGTACAACATCTGATAGCTTGAGAGAGCTAGTTTTACTTCTAAAAAATCAATCAGACAATCTTACCAGTGGACTAAAATATAAGGTACTCAAATCCCATAAACCCATGATGACAATTTTATCACCCTTTAACCGAAGAAACCAAGAAAGAAAATAAGACTTTCCTCATCAAAACCCTAACACTTACTGTCCACCAAGATGAACAAACTAATCTGCGAATAAAAGAGTGGAGCTAAGCTTTGAACAAGTAAAATATACGTGATGTAACACAAATGTTCAAAGAAGAATGAAAATGACAGATTTAATAATTAAGAGACATTCTAACAAGCAATTATGACTGGCAAAAAACTCCAATAATCATTAATGAACCAAAGACGTGAAGCACAAAGACAGGGGAGAAAGGTAATCTTTAAGCAACCTCAAAAATATGGAATTAACAAAACCCATAACATAAACCTCAAACCTAGGGAAGAAAAAGAACGTACCTGGTCAGGAGAACTAGGAGAATTGTCAGCCAAAAAGTGGGAAAGGTCAAGACCCTTGTCTTTGCTCGGCTTATTATAGTGGCGATGTTGGTGGCGGCGCAGTCTGGAGTCAGGAAGAGGACCGCCATTAGTGACGCCGCGGTGCATTTTAGATGTTGGAAAATAAAGGTACTGAAACTCCCAGAGAGCCGCGGCAAGCTTTCTAGCAGAAGGGGGGTAGGTCTTAATGATGGTGTCATGCGCAGGAGGAGCCCAAAGTCTCCAAGAGCGCACTGGAGTACATGGGCCCCCTCTTTTCCCTGTCAATACTACCCCTCTTCTCAACTTTTCTCGCAAATTTTCTTCTTTTTCCGCTCCCCCTTCCCCACTTTTCTCACCCCTTTCCATTATTATTATTTTCTCTCTCTCTCTCTCTCTCTCTCTCTCTAAGCGCGAGATGGTTCTTTCTCTCTCATTCTTTATTTACTTTGTTTATTTTTCTGTGAAGGGGTTTTTGGCCTTTTGTTCTTCTCGTACTCTGGTTATGGCGTGTATTGTTTTTTCTTCTGCTGCTTCTCCAGCTCCGTTGTTGACCTCCATGGCCAAAGAAGATCGCGAGAATTTGTTGGATTACCTGTCGGGCATTTACTCAGGTCACCCGCCAAATAAGTGGCACCAGTGCCAAAAGATAAATGATTGATTTGAAAATAAGTTTACATATGTACATAACTGTAAATTGCTTCTATTATCTAATAATTTAATTTATGTAGTTATTTTTATAAAATACGGCCACATTCGTTACAAAAATATCTTAATATTCTTTTGAACAATTGTTTTTTCCGTTTTCATTTCACCCATAAACACTATAAAGTCATAAATTGAACAATTAAATGGGATCGTTTAAGAATAATTACTAATATTTATTAACCAAAATTGTGTTACTATATTAGCAATAGTCACCGACGCACCGTATGGTCCGTATCTATATATTCATAATAATAAATAATAATATAAGGTGGATTCTGACATCTACGCGACAAGACACGAACGTCTGATATTTGATTAATTGACATCCTCAGGCCACAGACCACCTTTTTTTTTAATGATAAATTAGGTTTCATTAAAATAAAGGTTTCGTTTAAATTTGGAAGCGGATTAAAATGATCTAAAATGAATTAATTTTATTTTTTAATATTATTATTATTTAAAAATTAAAAAAAATTAATTTAAGAATTAAAAAATGATATAAAATTTATATTTTATATGAAAATATAAAAAAAAAGTATAATGATGAGTTTAAGATAAATTGAGATGAATTCATTTTATTTTCAAATATGAGCGAGGCCAAAATGTGTTACAACAAAAGAGACAAAATTTTCTAACAATTATCTCAAGACAAAAATAAAAATAAAAATTAAATTAAAAAAATAATAAAATAAATTTATTTGAGATCAATAATTGATCTCTATTCATATTCTACAGAAGGACATTACTTTATTTAAAGATAAAAATACGAGGGTCGCATAAAAACAAACCCAAGAACCACCACACAAGATGGCGGTTCCTTTGCAAGAAGCGAAAGTGCGGCAACAAATGTACTGCTGATTAATATCTTGAAGTCTTTACTGGAGAAACCCACGAATACCATCCTCAAGAATACTGGTTAGGGAAAGCAGGAAAGAGGAAAAAAAATGCTAGAAACTAGGTCAGGTTGTCGACGGGCGTCCAACTTCAGTGGTGGCGCGTCTTGCATGCGCTACTAGAAATGGATAATCAGAGGTCGAATCCGAAGGATCAAGAGCTATAGAAAACTCCGGAACCACATGTGGCTGTCGAAACTGCACCAAATCATCAGAAAATGTGTGCGACACGCACGACCAGACCGTGCGTGCAACACACGCACATCACAGAAAAGCAAAGCCTTCCCCTAGCTTTGAAGATTGGCAATTGGAGGAGTTTAGGGTTTGGAGGAGTCCTGGAGGTGGTGCTTAATGAACAAAGACCACTAGTTAATAGAAGATTGATGAGTAATAATGTGGCTACGTTATTGGATGGAAAATAGTCTAAAAATAAATGAAAAATACTAATTACAATAATGGAAATGAAAAAAGAAAAAAAAAAAAAAGAGAAGGTGGTCGAAACTTAAATTCTAATGATTCCCCTCTCAAGAAAGGAATGTCAGAAATGTGGAGGTTAAACATTGATAATGTCCGGCGAGAGAAGTAAGAGAGAGAGGTACGGTTCATTAGCTATAGACCACCATTTACTGTAGCCTACTCACAAAACAACTTGACATTAATAAGGAAAAAATTAAGCGTATGACAAATTTGGGTTTTCATTTCAATGTGACATTTTGTGGTCATAATTCATCACTTTATTTAGAAAATAACTAAAATCATAAATATTTTAAGGTAACTATTTATATCATCTATTAATTGGAAAAACCAACAAATATTGGTCTGTCTGCCATAACTTTCCGTGCCGTGTTAGAGTTTCAATACGTGTACCGTTGGATCCAGGTGTGTAGTTGAGTAGTACGACGACTCGCCGTTTACAGTACTTGTCAGGAACATTCACTCAAGTTAGCTACCTGTCTTGGTATGTTGACTGTTGAGAGGTATCTTTACGTGGAAGTGTCATGTGATGATGTATAAAGAAAATATGACAAGATAAGGTGAAGCTTAATTTTGATGAAGTTTTGTTTTATTTATATGCAATATCATTGGTGTTATTGATGAAGTTTTGTTTCAATTATATGTAATATCATTGATGGTATTCCATGTGACAACCATAGAACTGTTTTGATGATTACAAGTTGTAAGGAGTACGTATGGAGTGTTTGAAGTTGATGATATAGAGCTTTAGCAATTTTACGGGGTTTACAGTTAATATTGCAAATGGATTTGTCTTGACTAATTTTGAAGAAGACTCCTTTTTTTCCTTATCTTGAAGGAGACTCGCTTACTATTGTTCAAGTTATTTGTTCAACAGACATTAATCCATCTCATCAAGGGTATGTGTTAGCTGAATTTATAAATCTTTTTCGTTATCTTAACTCATATGAAGTATTTCACATTGGTTGTCAAGAGAATGAGACTGCTCATCTTCTTATTGGACATATTTATTTTATTAATGATATGTTACAATGGTGATATTTATGACACCTTCGACTCTTATCCGTCTCTCTTGGCTCTATACAGATTGTCGTATTTCATTTCATGAAAGCTTTCTCGCATTTAGTAAATTAGTAATGGGCTTTCATTATTATTTAAAATATATTGTCTTTTAAATAATTTAAGTTTGTGTGTTTAAAGAAAAAAGCATTTGTAGTTTATCTCTAAGCCAATGATTATGTGAATTTTGGAAATAAGAACGAAAATGTTATTTAGACTTCTAATTTTTGCATATAATCATAGTTACAGCGTGTTAGAGCATCTTTATTGAAGTCATTAATTATTTTTTTTAAATTTATACTTTTTACACCCATATAAAAAAATCTAATCATATTCGATCAAAAGTAAAGAAAAAAAATCGTGAAAAAATGTCAAAAAGTACTTTTTATCTTAAAGAGTGAATAGTAAATTCAAAATTTCCTTTAAATTTATGTGTAAAAAGTACAAATTTAACAGAAAATTTTGATGACTCTAATAGAATACTCTTAATGGTTAAAATAATAAAAATCTTTAGATTTAAAATTCATAATTCGAGTTTAAAAAATTAATAAAATAAGACAAATATTTAATTAATACATATAATATTGTGTATAAAATTATATATATATATATATGTAACACTGTGGAATAATATGGTAATAGTAGGCTCAAATGATGAGGATCTCAATGCAATTAACATGGTCAAAAAGCTTGAGTTGCTCTTTTTATATCTCTATAGATGATGATTAATCACCATCTCGTGTTTTGGAAGAAGAAGAATATATATTGAGGACCGAGGTTGCCGCTGCTGGGCTCCATTAATATTCAAAACTCAAAGTTTTACTGTTTTATGCCATATTTAGGTCGATTGCTTCCAGCTGGAAAATTCCTTTTTTACTACAAATCATGCAGTTATCACGGCATTGACAACTCGCTAGTTTTTTCTTTCATTTTCAAATTTTAAGATTCGTAAGCATGAAGAAGCTGATCAATCAATGTCGCGTAGCCTTGTAAGACGGATCTTTTTATTGTCAAAAATATACGAATCAAACTATATTGAGTTCGACAAACTCCCAGTAAACTGAAAATATGTTACTGGAATGGTATCAAATGATTGACAAATAGATAAAATATAGTACATAATTTTATAATAAATTTGTTGATGTTGTATTTTGCGGCCTAGGCTAGTCAGCAAAGTCTCAATGATCCGGTCAGCTTTGGGGTTGAATGAGGAAAGGTGGTGGAACCCTGTGGACACTCCGATGCTAAAATTAGTAAAAGAGAAAAGAATATCACACTGAGTATGATAAATTTGGAAGTTATTTCTTACATACCCGCGACATATGGCGTTTTTGACTATATTATAGATCTTGATGAACCTCGGGAGTTCCTAGGCCGTCATTTTAGACTATCATTCCCTTTGCTGTGTCTTGGGGGGAGGGGGCGGAGGGAAGGCCTTCCTTGTCACGTCTCAATTGAGTGGGTGGGTTATCCTTTCTGTACTGCGATACTAGTCTTTACTTTCCTCCTGACTCGTGCCAGGACTCCTAATCCTGCATTTGATGCGGTAAGACGTTCTTATGACGTATTTAATGTGGCGTGCTTTTTCCGTAGTCGTATTTAATGTGGCATGCTCCTACTGGGATTACGCTCAGTGTAGAGTGCTTTGGGCATACTTCTGTATTTAATGTGCTATGCCAAAGACGGACCAGGTTATTTAATGCGTCGTTGGTATGTCAGATGCCTGCATACCATGTGGTGAGGTGCTCCTGAGAGTACTCCCTCTGACTTGGCCTCACCTTTTGCCTGGAACTGGAAGGATTAGCCCCTCGCCCTTCCTTGTGGACACGAAGGCCTTTCTTGGGTTTGGGCTTTCCCCAAGTCCCTTGCTGGGTCTAAGGCCCAAAGCCAGAATCCCTTTCGTGAAATTCTCCTCTCACAAATTTAATATTGTATCATGAAATGATAAAATATCAATAAATGAAAATATTTTTAAGTATTAGTCAAGATAATACTAGTTACAGTTTAAATGTACAAGTCTTTTATAAAAATGTGCGGTGAGTTTTTTTTTTAATATATTCTTTCATAATAGAGTTTACTTTTTATAAAAGATTTATACGGGGTTTGTGCATCTAGAAATTGAATTGTATATTTTGATAGGAAACTCACGAGAAGACGAAAAACAAAGAAGAAAAAAACACAGAATGGATGGAGCCCCTTTGCTCTGCAGTCTGCACCACTCTGTAGCCGTAGGTCTGCAAAATAATAAAAACAGGCTGCTTGCAAAGACTCCAAAAATAGAGTGAGTGAAACTGGGCCGGGAAATGGATGGGCTAATGCGCGCAGTATCCACTGGGCCCATTTTTGTGGCTTTGAAGGCAGTGTAAATAAAGGCACTTCAGCCGTTCACGTCCTTGACGTGGGATCTGCAAATTCGGCTAATCATGCCATGCCTAGTTTGCCCATAAATTCAATCTTCTTTTTAGTTTTTATAAGCCTAAAAATGAACCGTTACTACGCAATACTGCAATTCGATATGACATGTTTATAAATTTATTTTATAATAAAAATATTTATTATATAATATAACGCATCAAGTCAAGTCAAAGTTTATTTTTATAAAATCTCAAGGAAAGACCAAACATTTCTCTTTGTACATAGTAGCATGAAGTTCAAATAAGCATCCTTTCTTTTTAAGGCAACATTCCTCCATTTCGTCAGAATTATCCTCAAGGGTTAGAAACCAAACAAAACCTCAAAATTGTACTCTGTATCCTCCCAAAAAGGGCATTTAAAATTGTACTGGTGTCACTGCTACATCATCATGCAACAATTCCTCATCTTTTGGAGCAAGGGATCAAGGTCTAACACTTGCCGTGTATATTCCACTATTCCAGCTCCTTGTAGTGTAGTGATGTTTTAATCAGAGAAGATTTAAAAAAAAATAAAAAAATTATAGCACTAATGATCCCTATTGAGAGTTGAAATAGCTTAAGAAAAGTCATTGGGTGTGAAATTGGGTCGCGCATGGGAGAGAAAGAGACAGATTATAGCGATGGGTCAGTTCCATTATTATTTTTATTATTTTATTTAGAGTGGACTCACGAGTAGAGGGGGAAAGAGCCAGACGAGAAGGGGAGATGAAGCAAGAGCCGATGGTTCTTCTCTTCTCCCTTCTACCTGCAGGTTTTTTTAATAAAAAAAATTATCTGATGAAATAGTCTAAAAGAAATTACACATTATTTTGGAAGGCGATTGTCTTGAATTTTATATGAGACGTTCTCTCTCTTTTCTAACAAGGCCTTTTAGAGAAGGGCGTAAAGACTTCTTTATAGTATCAAAGTTAAACCTTTTAGCAATGTGCTCCACCTATTGATCTAATGAGATTTATTTATAGGAGCACGATAAAAGATCGGCCCATAGGTGAGAGAGAATAAAGGAAATTCTACATTGTTTAAGAAAGAGATTGTCCTAAACTTTTTACGAAACATTCTCTTCCTTTTCTAATAATGTCCTTTAAAATTTTTTATGCAGTCCACATCATCTTTGATACGAAGATCTGACTATCTTCATATTTTTTTTTATTTAAGATTTGACTTTTTGATTAATTACATTAGATGTGTGCGTAAATTGATATACAAAACCGTTTACAATTAAAATATTTTTCATATAACAAAACCCAAATATGCATATAGAAAGGGGAAAATTAATTTGGTTGTAAGCAATCCTGCACACTAATACGTGCATTTATTTAATATGATTGGTCGAAAATCAAATTTCAATAAAAATGATGAATATTTGAATTTTGGATATAAAAATAGCGATATTATTATGCAAATCTGTCCACGAATCCGTTTTTACGTAACAAATCTCATATGAAGGATTTGATGGAGATCCCAATAAAATATAAATCTCATAAGTGAATGTAGAACTACCATATACATATACATATATATAAGAGCTCATATTTAAATATTCATGAGCTCTTATTATTTCAAGTGGAAACTGATCTAATTCGATACATAGCTAAAACCCAATGAGAATTTACGCGACGACTTTTTGGAGTCGGAAATGAAAGTATAGCTATTTTTGTCAGAAACTCAATACATGAGTAATATTCTATAGACAGCAATATCTACAGTGACAATGAATTATGAGATACTGATATATCGATCATGACATGCGGCATTAATATCGCAAGTATCGATGATCATCCGCACATGCTTGCTTAATTACTTTCCAAATAATTCATAATTTGTATATGAAAATACAAATAGTTGTGATATGTGTGTAAGTCCATTTTAATAATAATTAAATTGAATGAGATGAGTTGACAGAAATTAGCTATAAAGACAAATGAGCCATCCTCTCGAATTAATTTGTAGCAATAATCGATTCACTATTGCATTTCCCTCCCGGTCACACCTCCCCCAATTCCGCAACTTTCTTAATGTTTTTTTTTTTTGTTTAAACAACTTCCATATTATTATAAAATTAAAGAAAGAAACTACTATTATAAGAAATAAATATATAAGAAACTCTTTTGAAACTCTCTGAAATTTTCTTCTCTCTATATTTTCTTATGAATTTCATAACAATTGAATCTCATATTTATAGACCTTAAAATTACTATGCAAGTCATTATGTAAGATTTAAAATAATAGTGGTGAGATCATTCACATAATTTTGGTAGTGGGACAGGGGGCGGCAGCCGTCTCTCCAATCTCGTTGATTATACTCCCCCTTGAATGATCACCCATAAAGAATCTGACTCGTTAAAATCTTGCCAAGGAAAAATTCAGTGGGAAGAAAAACTAATGGCAATGGAAAAAGAGTACAGCCTTCTTATGTATCCACAAGTGCTTTAAGATTACCTCATTAAAACCTTACAGAGGAAAACCCAGTAGTACAAAATCTCAGTGATGGAAAAAAAGTACAATCAGCACAAGTTTTCATGATATTTACTCCCTCTGAAAAGTGTATGACGATAGATCTTTGAGTTTTCGCATTCAAATGTTATGCACAATCTTCTTGAATGTCGCAGTTGGTAATGCCTTTGTGAATAAATCTGCCAAATTATCACTAGATCGTATCTGCTTGACATCAATTTCACATTTCTCTTGAAGTTCATGAGTATAAAAGAATTTAGGTGAAATATGTTTGGTTTTGTCACCTTTGATATATCCTCCTCTGATTTGAGTGATACAAGTAGTATTATCTTCATATAAAATTGTTGGGCTATTATTGATCATGGGAAGTCCATACTTTTTTTGGATATGTTGAATTACTGATCTCAGCAAAATACACTCTCGACTTGCTTCATGAATAGTAATGATCTCTGAGTGATTTGAAAAAGTAGCAGATAGTGTCTGCTTAACAGATCTCCATGATATGACAGTATCTCCATAAGTAATTAAATATCCAGTTTGAGATCTACCTCTGTGTGGGTTTGAAAGATAACCTGCATCTGTATACCCAATCAATTGTGGACTTGATCCACGTTGATAAAATAATCTTATATCAACTGTACCATGAAGGTAACGAAGGACATGTTTTAATGTCATTTCAATGCCTTCAAGTTGGTGCAGAACTATATCCTGCAAGCAGATTAACTGAGAATGTAATATCTGGTCGAGTGCAATTTGTAAAATACATCAAAACCTCAATTGCACTGAGATATGGTATTTCAGGACCAAGAATTTCATCATCGTCATCACAAAGACAGAATTAATCATTCTTCACATCAAGTGTTCGAACAATCATTGGAGTACTTAGGGGATGAGATTTGTCCATATAAAAATGTTTTAGGACTTTCTCAGTATACATGGACTGATGAATAAAAATTCCATTTGGCAAGTGCTCAAGTTGCAGGTCGAGACAAAGTTTCGTTTTGTCAAGATCTTTCATTTCAAATTCATTCTTTAAATATGTAGCGATTCTTAAGATCTATTCAGAAGTTCCCACAATATTTAAATCATCAACATAAACCGCAATAATAACAAATCCGAATTCTGATTTCTTAATAAAAATACATGGACATATATGATTATTCTCAAATCCTTCTTTCAAATAATATTCGCTTAAGCGATTATACTACATGTGTCCAGATTGTTTTAACTCATATAAAGATCTTTGTAATCTAATAGAGTACATATTTCTAGATACACTTGTAGATACTTCAGACATTTTATATCCTTTAGGAATTTTCATATATATGTTATGGTCTAAGGATCCATATAAATATACAGTAACTACATTCATCAATCGCATTTCTAATCCTTTTGTAACAACCAGACTAATAAAAAATCTAAATGTGATTGCATCCATAACAGGAGAATATGTTTCTTCATAATTAATCCCGGGTTTCTGCAGGAAACCTTGTGCGACAAGCCGTGCTTTGTACCGCACAATTTTATTTTTCTCATTACGTTTTCGTATAAATATCCACTTATATCCAATAGGCATTACACCATTTGGTATTTAGACAACAGGTCCAAATACTTCTCGTTTTGCTAGCTAATTTAATTCAGTTTCAATGGCTGCTTTCCATTTTGGCCAATCATTTCTACGTCGACATTCTTCGACGATTTTTGACTCACTTTTTTCATTACTTCTGGTAATGTCAAGGGCCATTTTATATGAAAATATGTTGTCGACGACAGTTTTATTTCTATCCGGAATTTCTCCAGTATTCATGAAATGTATTGAGATCTCATTATTTTCAGATATCTGTTCCTTTTCAGGAGAAAATATTTCATGAAATACCTCTTCAAGAGGTTCATTTTTAGAAGATTTATATTCTTCAGGAGTTTCTTCTTCAGGAGGTTAAGGAATAGAAGATTTGATCTTTTCAGAAGTATAAAATATATTTATAGCCTGTATTGTGGATATGGGTTTTTCAAGAATACCATATTCATTTTATATTTTTTCCTTTTGGAAATTTTATCTTTTGAACCAATAGGTCTTTCATACTTCAGGAGTGTTTTAGATTCACCTATTGCTGTTTTGACAAATTGTCTTTCAGGGACTTCAATTCTTACTGGAACATTAACAGCAGGAATATAAGATTTTACTACACCTTTAGTGTCAGTAAATATATCCGGTAATTGATTTGCAATATTTTGTAAATAAATAATCTTCTGAACTTCCAGTTTATATTCATTTGTAGGAGGATCAAATTGAGACAGGGTCTTATTATCCCAAGTACCTGTCTCAATTGTCTCAAGTAATATCTTGTCGTGCTTCAGGCACCGACTTTTCTTTACCTATTAATGGAAAAGTGGATTCATCAAAGTGACAATCATCAAAACGTGTTTTAAACATATCCCCTGTAAGGAATTCAAGGTATCTAATAATAAATGGAGAATCAAAATTAACATATATCCAAAGTCTACATTGAGGGCCAATTTTTGTACGTTGTGGAGGTGCAATTAGAATATATACAGCACATCCAAAAGCACGAAAATGAGAAATATTTGGTTGTTAATCAAATGCAAACTGTAATGAAGAATATTTATGATATGCAGATAGTCTAATGCGAATTAAAGATGCTGCACGAAGTATAGCATGTCCCTAAATAGAAACAGGTACTCTTGATTTCATAAGTAAAGGTCTAGCGATTAGTTGAAACCTTTTGATCAAAGATTCAGCTAAATTGTTTTGTGTGTATATATGGGCAACATGATGTTCAACATCTATTCTTATTGACATGCAATAATCATCAAAAACTTGAGATGAAAATTCACCTGCATTATCGAATCGAATGGTCTTAATTGGATACTCAGGAAATTGTGCTCGTAGTTTGATTATCTGAACAAGAAGTCTAGTAAATACAACATTTCTAGTGAAAAGCAGACAAACATGTGACCATCAACTAGATGCATCAATCAAAACCATAAAGTATTTAAATGATCCACTTGATGGATGAATAGACCCACATATATTTCCGTGAATCCTTTGTAAAAAGGATGGAGATTCAACAATGACTTTTGAGGAAGATGGTCTGATAATCAACTTACCTTGAGAACATGCAGAGTACGAAAATTCATTGGATAGAAATATCTTTTGATTCTTTAAGGGATGCCCATGCGAATTTTTAATAATTCGTCTCATCATTATAGATTCCGGATATCTAAGACGATTATGCCAAGTCATAAATACTTTGGGGTCAATGTACTTCTGGTGCATTACCACATATGATTTAATTGTTCTCATCTTTGTATAATACAATCCAGAATATAGAGCATGCGGTTTTTCTAATACGAGTTTCTGACCCGATATTGTTTTAGTAATAAGAAGATACTCTTTATTGCCTCCATTGGTCGTTTCAATATGGTAATCATTACGACGTATATTTTTGAAACTCAATAAATTTCTTCTGGATTGTGAAGAGAATAGAGTATCATCAATACAAAATTTGGTACCATTAGGCAACATAATATAAACTCTTCCGGAGCCCTCAATTAAATCTGATGAGCCTGATATG
Source organism: Platycarya longipes (assembly GCA_036559045.1). NCBI lineage: Eukaryota > Viridiplantae > Streptophyta > Magnoliopsida > Fagales > Juglandaceae > Platycarya > Platycarya longipes. Next base: position 12,783,595 of record CM071799.1, on the reverse strand, counting down.
GTATGAACATAGGTTTTACTTAGTGTTAGATTTTGAAAATATTTCTTTTCTTTAAGAATTGTGTGAGTTGTAGCACTGTCAGCCAGACATACATCTTTATCATTCAATTCAGAGGTAAAAAGCCCATTAATGTGATCCATGATTATACAAAATATACAAAACTTTTATTACAGATAATAAAAAGAAAATTCATTAATTGAGTGGAACACTTCCATCTCCAATTAAGTAGTCAATTCTACTTTTAGGACGATTAAAGAAATCAAAGATATCAAGATGAGTAACATCTACATTTATTGAATTTAATAAATTATCTGACGGTTCTACTAAAATTGTTTCACGCATTTTATTCTTTTCTTTAATAGATGCTTGATATAAATCAGTTAAGTGTCTGGCCGTACGACAGGTATGTGACCAATGTCCAGTCGTTTCACATCTATGGCACACCTCTTCACTTCTGTTTGAAGAATTATTTTGGAGATTTTTACCCCTTTCTGAATTGTACCACTTCTGGTGATATGGTATATTATTATTATCCCTTTTACTGTGGTCACTTTTGGGATCAATATTTTTATAAATTCTCCTACCACGTCCACGCCACCGATTTCTTCTAAAGGATGTAGCATTCACTTCTGGGAATGATGCAAACCTATTAACACTCATTTCAGGGAATGATATTGAGCCAGTAGGGCGTAACTAGTGGTTTTTTAATAAGAACTTATTGTTTTACTCAGCTACTAGAAGACATGATATAAGTTCAGAATATTTCTTAAACTTTCTCTCTCGATACTGCTGCTGCAGGAGCACATTTGAAATATGAAATGTAGTATAAGTCTTCTCTAGCATATTATCATCGGTGATTTTCTCATCGCATAATTCTAATACTAAACTTATTTTAAAAAGTGTGGAATTATACTTACTAACACTTTTATAATTTTGCAACCTCAGGTGCAACCATTCAAAATGAGCTCTTGGGAGGATGACAGTCTTCTGGTGTTCATACCTCTCCCTTAAATTATTCCACAAAATATAGGGATATTTTATTGTAAGATATTCAGTTTTTAATTCTTCATGAAGATGGTACCGAAGGAAAATCATTACTTTAGCACGGTCTTGCAGGAACGTTTGATTTCATTCTTTAATTGTTTCATCCAAGTTCATCGCATCAAGATGGATTTCAACATCAAGTATCTAGGATAAATAATTTTTTCCAGATATGTCAAGAGCAACAAATTCTAATTTTGTAATATTTGCCATTTTCTACATATATAAATAATAGAATGAATATGTGTATCTCAGAAAATATATTTATAAATTCACACAGATTTTAAATAATAATTGTCAATAAAATATATCAAAGACTGCAAATAATATATTGAAAAACTTACAGAAAAATAAGACCACTAGTTTCAGAATTGGTAGAACCGTCGTGCTGATAACGTGTTATAAAACTAAAGAAAGAAACTACTATTGCAAGAGAAAAATATATAAGAAATTCTTTTGAAACTTTCTAAAACTTTTTTTTCTCTCTATATTTTCTTATGAATTTCATAATAACTGAAATCCATATTTATAGGTTTTGAAATTATTATACAAGTTACTATGCAAGATTTAAAATAATAGTAGTGAGATCATTCACATAATTCTGATGGTGGAACAGGGGGCGGTAGCCGTCCCTCCAATTTCGTTCATTACATATATGTTTTTATTAAAATTAGGGTTTTCTACCATTTTTATTTTTTAAAGTTAGGGTTTTTAGTTTTGGACAAATCACATATATTCTACCGTATTAAATATAATTATTGAATAATATTAAATATAGTAATATTGATCCTATTGTACCTTGCCTAACTTACTTTTAGTATAGAAAGTGTTCGGACAAAACAATATGGCATCCGATCCCCTCCCATTCGTGGTAAGTAGATTATTCACTTTTCGCAATCACATTATAATTTCTTAACTGTTCTTGCTTGAAAACATGGCCTAATTAAGAATAGAGTTGAAAAAGAGAAAACCCAACGTGGATGATTCAAAAGAAAATTAATGTTGTTAAATGCAACAAAACATTGTCCTCATGATCATTCTCAACTATCAATTAAGAGTATTTTTATTGGATTATTTAAAATTATTTTTTTAAAAATATATATTTGTATATTTATCAAAAAAATATTTTTTTATAAATAATAAAATCAAAATTTTATCTAACAAAAACTATTTGTAAAATGTATTTTTTTAAAAATAATTTTAAATAATTTAATAAAAATACTCTAAAAAAAAATTAAAGAAAGTTAGCACTTAAAACTGCGCGTAATGATGATGACTCACGGGCACTGGATGCTCAGAGCATTTTGTCCATGTTCTCCTTGATAACGATTAAAGTGGCTTCTCAGCAGATGAAACGGTATTAGGTGTTAATGTGTCTGGGATTTTAGTCAGTGCCCTCACGTGTAATTTATTTGCAAGCCAAGCTACGCAAAAGGTTTTCTTTCTGCTTTTTTTAAGGTAGGGAGCAAATCCCGGCTCCACTTCAACTCTAGATGCAATATCAAAAGAGGACTAGGCAATATGCACGCAACACGCATCGCATCAGGCACCAGCTGTATTTTCAAGAGAGATTTACGGCTGATTAAGATTTCGTTTAAATTTAGAGTTACGATAAAATGAGTTTAAATAAATTAAGATGAATTTATTTTTTAATATTATTTTATTTTGATATTTAAAAAAATTATTTTAGGAATTAAAAAAACTATATTATGATTTAAAAAAATTGTATTGAAATTTATATTTTATATCAAAATATAAAAAAGAATATAATAATAAATTTGAGATGAGTTAAAATGAATTGAACTCACTTACAAATACAAATAGAGCCTAATTTTTCATATAGTATTAAATATTTGGTAACTATAATATAATTATTTCTATGTAGCTACTTTTTCTATTTTTTCTTTCTTTTACTCTAAAAAAAGTTATAAAAAGAAAGTGTTTAGCTAAAGAAATGAGATGAGAATTTTTTAAATTTATTTAGAATTTTCCTTTTACATATTACTCAAACATGTCCAAAATATTTTTTTAGTTTCAAATTATAAACTTTTTCATCTAATCATAATTATCTATTTTTTATAATTTTTATTAATTTCAAAACAAAATGTAAAAATCAATTTACTTTTTTTCAATCTCAAAATAAAAATTATATTAAAAAATTATATTAAAATAATATTTTAAATTTATAATATTTTCTTTTTCTTGTTTCAAAACTTAATAGAAATTTTTAACTCAAATTATTTTAATATTATTTACAAATTATTTCATTATTATCCATAAAGACTTGAGACGAACGAGTCAGCTAAGAAATCTTATACAATTCTATTAATTAGAATGGGGGACGCATTTCCTTATTTTTGATGAAAAACTTCATCCATCATGAATTGATTAACTCGGCCACTGCTTTATTGTATTATTAAAGTAACGTTTAGAATTATTCTGTATTATTTTAACGTATGGTTGAGCTTGTGCCAAAGGAAAAGATCATGAAGGTTATATATATATATATATATATATATATATATATATATATATGATTTGGCCTGCCACATTGATATACAATATTAGAGCTAGGATTCGCCTCCCTGATCTTAAATGCATGCGTAGTCACTACTCTTTGCAAAGTTAATCATTGGACTTGCGTTCAGGTCAGTGCACGGCGATCCATTTTCATGAAAAGCCCAGACCTGAAAGTGAAAGTCAACTTACAAAAAATGAGATTTCTCAACAGAAAAAAAAAAAAAAACCCTTACAAAAAATTTTAAATTTTTTTGTATGGATAAGATATATATATTTTTTTAATAGTGATTATTTAATATCATATCAATTTACTTTTATGAATATGATACTAAATAATCACTATAAAAAAATTATTTATTTACAATCAATTAATTTTAACAAAATAATTATTTAGTAATATATCGTAAAAGAATGAACATTATTGATGGAAATATTGGAGGCTCGTGCTGATGAATCAATGATTATGTCTAGCCATAGCCATTTTCTTTGGTTTGCTGGAAATCTTTTTTGTTCACCCACGGAAAAGAGAGGCCTGCATAGCCTCAGTCTCTCAGATTAGAATAAGCAATTAAGCATGCATCAACGGAGTGAGGGGCCTCCAACTCCATGGTTCAGTGCTTTATAAGCTGAAAGTTTGTTCATCATGCGCTTTATCCTCGTAAATATAATATGACTCCTTAAATATAGCTAAAGCAAACACACCACCGACCTATATTAATAACAAATTAGAGATTCTTAAACATACTGTAGATATATATCAATATAATATCATTTATAACTAGTCACTCTTTACATATATATATATATCAGGCCGACTCAAGCATTAGGCCAATTAAACTATTACTTAATGTCCTACTTTATGTAAGCCTCCAAAATTAAAAATAAAAATATTTTTTAATAATCTTTTAAAGACATATAAAAAGCATTTCATTAAATATTTTTTTTATATTCTTTAATGGATTGCAATGGTCTAGATTTTTTATGATTTTCTTGTTTTTATATTTTCTTTTTAATTAGGTTTAAATTCGTATACACCCCTTATATACTTGGACTATGTCTATTCTCATTTATAAAAAAAAATTACTTATAAAAAAAATGTGAAAGGCTCCATGATACTAAAATTTAATATTTAATTTAGTGAATAATTTATACTTTTCAATAAATTTGTCTATGATCTTGTTAAATTGAGGCATAATATTTACAATGAGGCCTCATTTTAAATTGTTGTATTAAATATAAAGTCAATTTTTTTTTATTTCAATATTTTAAATAAAGCCTCATTTTTTGAAAATTTTAAAAAATATTCAATATAATAATTTATATTTTATTGTATAATTCTAGGGGAGTCGGTTTTAGAGAGTCGAGAGGGAGTCGGCTTTAGTTTAAAAAAAAAATTCCTTATTTTCAACCTTATTTTCATAGATCTAATAAATTCTATTGGTTTATTTTTGATATAGAAATTGATAACAAGGTTGAAAATGAGGAAAAAAAATTTCTTCATTTTCAACTTTGTTTTCAATATTTTTTTCTTCATCTTCATTTTCAATCTTGTTTTTAGTTTAATTTTTTTTCCTTATTTTCAATCTTATTTGCATGGATCTAATAAATTCTATTGATTTGTTTTTTTGTATAGGAATTAAAAATAAGGTTGAAAATGAGAAAAAAAAAATTTAAAATTAAAGCCGACTCCCTCTCGACTCCCTCTAGAATTATTCTATTTTATTATATTATAATTAAAATTTGTTTCCTTAAATTTCACCTTAGACCTCAATTTATATTGCACCTCACACTGGCGATTTTAAAAAATAACTAGTATTTTAATGAGTCCCATATATGGGCCTTCATTCCACCAACACCACACACCTATCTGACGTGGCTTTATTTTTTCCTCCCCATCTGATGAAACCCTATATACTGTGCAACACCTTTCCCTGCTCATTTCTCTTTTCCTAGTTCTTGTTTTGCCCAGATATAACTTTTTCTATAATATTTGATCTATTTGGTTACATTTATTGTGATCAGGAGTTTGAATCTTTGAAGGGCCATAATTATATAAAAATAAATATACTTTTTTTTTAAATGAACATTGGTATTTCATTCATAAACATTAAGATAAGTCAGATATTACATATGAATGGATGCACAAAGGGCAATCCTCAATATCATATACATCATCTGATAATTTTAAAGCTTCCTAGGCTAAAGTGTGGCCTGTTACATTAGCTTCTCTAAATGTATATTTAACATCCCAACTATCAAAATGATCCAAGAGCTGCTTGGCATTTCAATTAGCAAACTACCAAAGTTCCAGTTGGGTAAACTTGACTTCAGCTGTTTCGTCACAACCTTGGAATCGCCCTAAAAAATAAAAAATCACCTGTTGGAGACCCAATTCTTTGCAAAAGCATTGCCTGCTAGCTGTCTTGGTGCCCTCAACGCACCCACTAGTTGTCCCTGGAAATCTCTGATGCAGACGACAATTCCACTTCTGCCCTATTCTGATCTAACGGCAGAGTCCCAATTAGCCTTATAGATCCCAATTGGCAGCTTACACCATTTGCAATTTCTGTTTGTGTCGGGTTCATTGATAACCCTCTTGGCTGCTTGGATCTCTCGATAAGACAACAACTCCTCCTTTGCCTTCTGAACCAAGGTTGAAGGATGAGTAAAGGCTTTTTCGTGAGTGACTTCATTTCTCCTGTGCCATATGTTCCTGAAAATCATTGCAATCATGGGCGGACCCACGTTGGTGGTTGGGGGGGCTACGGCCCCCCCAAAATTTTAAAAAAAAATTATGTAGTATATATATTTCCATATATATAATATTAAATTACTCTTCAAATTATAAAAAAATTAAAAATTGCCCTCCCAAATTTTTATTAAAATTATTCTCTCTAATTTCAATATATATAATTTTATTTTAACTTTTAGCTTTGTTGAAATTCAAATTTCAACTCATCTAGTCTCATAATTATTTTAACAGTCTAATTCTAAAAAAAAAATTTATATAATTGTCAAAATTGATTGATTATATTCATTTATATAGTCTCACTCTAACTTAATTATATAATTAAGAGATATAGTTTGTTAAAAATTTAACAGCGGTATATTATTAGTCATTAAAAATTTCTTATATTTATTCTTGATCTATAATTTTTTTTAATCATAAAAAAAATATGAGCAAGCTAAGAACAAATACTTTTTTTTTTTTTAAATGTGGGTAATTCGAAGAGTAATATGTTTAGAGAGTTCGATAACAACGAAATGTGATACTTCTATCACTAATGAGCATCCTTTTAAAATTTATATATAGTACACATTTTATCGATCGCTCCCTCAAATATAAAATCCTGGTTCCACCCCTGATTGCAATCTCTTCTAAATCTTCTTATCCAAGTACCTAGGTAATGTGAGACCAATATATCATAGAAATAATTAGAATGCAAAGTCATTTTTTGGACTTGGATACATCCCTGAGTCCATAAATCTCTAGCTGCCTGACATTCCCATAGAATGTGTCCTAATGTTTCCAGTTCACTAAGGCAAAAAGGACAGGTACTATCCTGAGTAACCTTTCTACGAGTCAAGTTGGCCAACATGGGAAGAGCTTCACTGCAAGCCCTCCAAATAAAAGCTTTAACTCCCGGATGCACCCCCAACCGCCAGATTTTTCTCCAGACCGAATTGCTCCTTTGTTTGTTAGAGGATTCTCCTTCTTCTGAATTTGCCATCTGCTTCATGTAGTGGTAGCCGCTTTTAACTGTATAGATCCCATTGGAACACCCTTGACAGGTCAGTTGATCCCCTCTATTACTAACACTTATCGAAATTATTTTAATAGCATCAACTTCAGTTGCTGAAAACATTTCTACTAGCAAATCCACTTTCCAACTTCTTACTTGAGGATCAATAACGTCACTAACTTTATTACACCAACATTCAGGAGCCGTTTGGGAGTAAACAGAGTAATTAGGAAGTGTAGGGACCCATCTATCTGACCACATGTTTATGCTTTGTCCATCCCTAACTTTCCAGACCAAACCCATTTTTAGCATAGTAAGACTAGCGTAGATACTCCTCCATGCATGTGAAGGGCTAATACCTAGCTTGGCTTCGGTTAAGGTATGAGTAGAAACATATTTCTGTTTTAGCATTTTGGAAACTAAAGAATGTGGATTGAGGAGCATCCTCCAACTTTGTTTTGCTAGTAGGGCAGTATTGAAAACTTTAAAATCCCTAAAGCCTAGCCTTCATTCTCCTTTGGCTGCACTAACTTTTTCCTAGGATACCCATTGAATTTTTGAGTTATCCTCGTTATAACCCCACCAATTTTTTTTTAAAAAAAATGGTTTAGCTTGTTCAATATAGTCTCGGGGAGCATAAAAATGGACATGGAGTATATTGTGATCGCTTGAAAGACAGATTTAAGGAGAGTCTCCTTACCAGCTATTGAAAGGAACTGGTTTTTCTAGTTGGTGATTCTCGACCATGTTTAGTCCAGTAGAGACTGAAATGCAGCAACTTTAGATCTACCTAGAATGGTCAGTAGTCCTAGGTATTTTTCAAAGTTACCTGTGGCTTTAATCCCTACTTTTCGGAGAATTTGCTATTGACATTGAGTCTTGGTGTTCTTACTAAAGAATATGTCAGATTTTTACTTGTTTAACACTTGGCCAGGGGTTGTCTCGTAGCAATCTCGGATGGAGATTATTTAAGATAGCTCTTTGGTAGATGCTTGACAAAAGAGGAGGCTATCGTATGCAAAGAAAAAGTGATTCACCCTTGATGGGATCCGACCAAGGGAAATACTTGTGATCTCTCCCATCCTCTCGGCATTGTTCAAAAGGGCTGATAAGGCTTCCCCACAAAGAACAAATATGTACGGAGAGATGTGGTCCCCTTGTCTAATGCTTCGAGAAGGCCTGAACTTCTCTTAAAGTACTCCATTGACCAATATGAAAAAAGAGACTGAACATAGATACTTTTGAATTATTTCACACCAACTAGGGGAGAAATCTAATTTTATCATAACTGCTTTTACAAATTATCATTCAACTCTATTATATATCTTGATCATATCCAATTTAATTTAAGACTCATGAATCTTTTACTCTCTCTCATTTGTGAAGTCATTGAGTGTAAAAGTTTGTTGACAATGAGATTATTGTCTGAAATCAATCTTCCGGAGACAAAGTAAGTGTACTTAATCCTGATTCGACGTCGACTCTTCGAGAACAGAGGATTCCAGGAAAGTATGTGAAGTGTTGCCTTGCCACATTTACCAAGATGTCCATTGAGCAAAGAGAGTTCTTGTGGCTAACTTAGTAATTTAACGGTTGCGCGGTCGTAGTTATATTTATGTCTTCGTGTGAGCAATTGAGCGTTAACTCTGGATCCCTTGCTCTGTTCTTCGAACTTCTGGAAAATTTCTCTCTACAGGCACAGAAACACCTCCGTTTGATCTCCCGATCCGTTCTCGAACGAAAATTCTGAGAAATTACGCTCCGGAGTCCACGAAATCTTCTCGGTGGAAATACAGAGAAGATTATTAAGGCTGTTATCTGAGACTTTGGGATATTTGCTGCAAAATACTAATAATAATAATAATAATAATAGTACTCAAGATCATCATGGCTAGCAATGCGACAGTACATGAGGGGAGTCTGTGTGAAGTGCCGATGAAGGCAACGTCGAATGGGGTGTTCCAGGGGGATAATCCTCTTCATTATGCACTCCCTCTTGCCATCCTCCAGATATGTCTTGTTGTCACTCTCACTCGCATTCTCGCTTTTCTTTTAAGGCCTTTCAGACAGCCTCGAGTTATTGCAGAGATTGTTGTAAGTAATTCCTTTTCTCCATTATAATTCGAGATCATAATTCATAGATATGCTGCGATTTCATTCTGTGCTGCATGCCTGCCTTTTTATTTACCAATAATTAATCAGGATTTACAGATTATTTTGACTTCCAACTTTGCTGCATCTTGAACTCCGTTCATGGCCCTGTCTGCATGCATGCCTCTATATCTATATATATATATATATGATCGAATATTTTTATACCGTACTCTGCTTTGATCTCTTTCATTGTCTTCATGTTTAGTTGAGGCCACGTATTGCTAATATGCACAAAATTATTGGCTGTATTAGAACAAGTCTTAACTTGTCTTGGAATTTTGAGTGTCTAAAATTTGAAAAAATGGGATGCCGTATTTTGTTTATTTTAGAGAGGACTTGAGGAGAACCTAATCAAAATCATGTGGCAGCATTGCCGTCTTTGTGGTGCTTTTACGTCTCTAGTAACTTCCAATATGATCTTCAATTATTGCTATTTGCGTAAATGACTGGACTGACGAAATGGTTCTAGCTTGGAAAGTCGCACCACTACATAATGCTTAATTGTAGCACAATCCGTTGGTATCAGTTTGATCTATTGCTTTCCATGATATTGGAAGAAGTTTCTGGTTGGCTTTCGATTTATAACCACTGATGTATCATTAAACCTGCATACACTGGTAAAAACATCCCCAATTAGTTTGTTAATTTGGATGTGAAAATTTTTTTAGATCAGTTTTCATGGATGAAATATATATATATATATTTTAAATATATAAAGCATAGCATATATGACCAGCCCATCGCCCTTGGCATGTCACTTTCGCCACCCAGATCAGGCTATGTTGTATGCATGTTTGGAAATGAAAATATCGATCCAACCTTAGAGAATCCAGATGATTTTGGTTGCCAAACATCCTTTGAAGAGTCATAACTAAGGTTCTACATAAATTAAGGTGGTTCCATCCTCATCTTCTTTAATTTGCTTGCTGCATCTTTCATTTTTGATGGAGAGTTTAAAATGAATCTTGTTGCTTTCTTGGCAGGGTGGAATATTACTTGGCCCATCCGCTCTGGGTCGTAACAAAAATTATCTGAATGCAGTTTTTCCATCTAGAAGTCTCACTGTGTTGGATACTTTAGCAAATCTGGGTCTCCTCTTCTTTTTATTTCTCGTCGGCGTAGAGCTAGACCCAAGGTCCCTCCGTCGAACTGGAAAGAAAGCTTTAAGCGTAGCCATTGCAGGAATTAGCCTTCCCTTTGTATTAGGAATTGGAACGTCATTTATCCTTCGGAAAACTATTTCCAAAGGTGTAAATGGACCCACTTTTCTTGTATTCATGGGGGTGGCCCTTTCTATCACTGCCTTTCCAGTTTTGGCCCGTATTTTGGCTGAGCTCAAGCTATTGACCACTGATGTTGGCCGCATGGCCATGTCGGCGGCAGCCGTCAATGATGTGGCTGCATGGATTCTACTTGCTCTTGCCATTGCCCTATCTGGCAATGACAACTCTCCTCTCGTTTCTTTGTGGGTTTTCTTGTGTGGCTCTGGTTTTGTTCTCTGTTGTGTATTCATTGTGCCGCCTATCTTTAAATCGATGGTGCAACGTTGCCCCGAGGGTGAGCCTGTGAAAGAGTTGTATGTTTGTGCTACTTTAACTGCAGTTTTGGCAGCCGGATTTGCCACTGATGCCATTGGAATTCATGCCCTCTTTGGTGCATTTGTGGTTGGAGTTCTTGTCCCAAAGGAAGGGCCATTGGCAGGTGCTCTTGTGGAAAAAGTTGAGGATATCGTTACTGGCATTTTCCTTCCATTGTACTTCGTCTCAAGTGGATTGAAAACCAATATAGCCACAATTCAAGGGTTCCAGTCATGGGGTCTCCTTGTTCTAGTCATTTGTACAGCGTGCATCGGGAAGATTGTCGGTACAGTGGCAATCTCCCTCGTCTGCAAAGTGCCTCTCCAGGAGGCTTTGGCTTTGGGGTTCCTAATGAATACCAAAGGTTTGGTGGAACTCATCGTTCTCAACATTGGCAAAGATAGAAAGGTAAAATGTATTTTTTGGCTTCTAACAATAGAGAGATCAAACTTCATGCGCCTAATAAATTTAGCTGATTTTTGTTGCAGGTACTGAATGACCAAACATTTGCCATCATGGTTTTGATGGCCATCTTCACAACCTTTATTACGACACCTTTAGTTACATCAGTATATAAGCCAGCTAAAAGAATGAGCAAAGCTAATTACAAGTATCGAACAATTGAGAAGCAGGACCCCAATTCTCAACTTCGGATTTTGACATGTTTCCACAGTACAAAAAACATCCCCACGACGATCAATCTCATTGAGGCTTCACGTGGGACTGAGAAGAAGGGAGGACTCTGCGTCTATGCATTGCACCTCATGGAGCTAACTGAAAGGCCCTCTGCAATTCTGATGGTCCACAAGGCAAGAAAGAATGGGCTACCCTTCTGGAATAAGGCCGGGAGTCATTCGGATAGCGATCGAGTCATCGTTGCTTTCGAGGCATTCCAACGACTAAGCCATGTGTCTATTCGGCCCATGACTTCAATTTCACCCATGACTACCATGCACGAGGACATATGCACAAGTGCTGAGAGTAAAAGTGTGGCCATGATAATTCTCCCCTTTCACAAGCACCAGAGGTTTGATGGAGCACTCGAGACAACTCGAAATGAATTCCGGTCAGTCAACCGGAGGGTTCTCGAGCATGCACCGTGCTCCGTGGGGATCTTGGTCGATCGTGGGCTTGGCGGAAGCACCCATGTTTCTGCAAGTAATGTTTCTTCAACCTTAACAGTCTTGTTCTTCGGAGGAATTGATGATCAGGAAGCCCTCACTTATGGTGCTCGAATGGCTGAGCATCCCGGTAATTCATTGACAATCATTCACTTCAAGTTAACAAGCCCTGAGCTTGCACAAGAGGCATCTATCGTCAATATCAAGGGCGATTCCAACGATACTTCACCAGGATCAGGTGATGAAAAATTTCTTGCTGAATTCAAGCTGAAGACTTCGAATGACAGCTCCATCAAGTTTGAAGAGAGGGAGATGAGAAATGCTGCAGAAATAATTGACGTGGTTCGAGAGTTTAGTCGATGCAATCTGTTCTTGGTCGGCCGAATGCCAGAGGGCCAAATAGCTGCAACAGTACTGAACGTGAAACATGATCACTGCCTGGAACTTGGGCCAGTTGGCAGCTTGTTGACATCTCCGGATTTCTCAATTTCAGCATCTGTCTTGGTGGTGCAACAATATCATATTAATAGATCAGTGTCTTCAAGGAGGGAAGTGTCGCCAGAGTATGGTTCTTCTGTGATGGGCGAGGAAGGTTTAGAATTTAAATGATTGGTTCATAACTTCATGGGGGCTTAATAATGAAATTATATGTTGTACACGCAGCAGCAAACAAATCAGCATGAGTGACAAGAAATAAAACAATGTCTGTGTCACCTACAAGTTTTATTTTACTAACGCCATAACTCTATATAGTTTGAAACTATATATGCATTATCTTAGTAACTCAACATTTGAGCTTTAAATAAGTTCGTTTTCTTCTTCTTTTTTTTCCCTTTATTGGGCTAATCAAATGGATTTCTTATGCCATTCGATTAGTCAAATGTTAGAGCTCTTCAAAATTTGAAGGAAATAAATTAAAATACTCCTACATTAAATTAGCTATCTACTTTTTAAAATGAATATTTGCTACAGTATATCTATTTTACTTTTCATATATGAAAAGTAACTATAGAGATCTTCATCCGCTTATTTTACACATTTTCTTCCTTCAAGCTTCATTTCCTTCGTCACTTTCTTTTCTTGCGACCTACGATTCTCCCGACTGACAAACTTCTCATTTTAGTTTCGTCCTCGCCGTCAGGTTGTCTTCGTCGGTAGCTCCTCTCCATCGCTAGTGAGGTCCCTATCTTCATCTCCATTCGTCTTCTATATCGCCAAATAGAGATTTTTCTCTTCAGGTATCATCTCTCCATACCATTTTCTCTCATCGTCTTCTCCACTCTAAGTTTTGATTTTTTTGATTTTACTTTTATTTTTTACCTTCACTCGACTTTAGTTCCTTCAACAAATTGGTTTCTATTCTTCGTATGGGGTAAATGATTCAAATCCCTACAAGATTCGAAATCCGAAAGCTTCATATAGGGTAAATAATTCAAACCCCAAGCTCCGTCGCCAGTGAGGTTGTAGGGTTATCCTATTGAGCTAATGAGCTCATTTTGTTATTTTATTTTCCAATTAAGGGCTTTTTTTTTAATCTCAAAATTAAGAACATCAATATTCAACATCTTGACTATTAAGGGCTATTTTTATTTTGGATAAGTAGTCCTTTTGTCCTAATTTCTTATGTGGTGATTTCTATCTACCCTTCCTTTTGGAGGGGTTGAGCTGTTGGGGTGGATGCTTGTCTTGATCTAGTGCCAGTGGTCTAAATTATTGTTAATTTTTTTTGGTGTGAAGCGTTTTTATGTTGTGTATCCCCCTGAGGGACCAAGGCCTCAGTCACCAGAGGAGCTAAGGGAGATGGCCCATGAACCAGCGCAAGAACAAAAACCATTGAATGTTCTTTGGATTTGTAAGTGACTATTGTAGCTTTTCAGTTGTATTTACGGGTGCCTCTGAAAAAATAAAGAAACATCACGTAATATCCAGGAAGGAAAGTCATAAGGCTCATTTTAAAAGCTGGAACGACTTGTTTAATATGACTAGTGCTCATAAATCACTTTTATTTCTTTTTGGCTTGGGAGATGCATATTTTTTTCATTGGCTCTGCTAAGGGACTTAGTGGAAGGTTTATTGCATAGTAAAATAAATCATGTTTGTGGATACTTTTACACAATTCAAGTTGAAAAAAGTGCGTTCAAAGTTACATCATTGCCATCTTGTTCACAAAATATAGTGCTCCATTATGCCCCTGCACCAACGCAACACATGAAAAAAAAAAAAAATCTGTCTGGAATCCACCATTGAAATCTACATGTGACAAATATCTATGTAATTTTATCACAATTTCATATTGAAAATGAAAATGGACCTTAATTGTGGAGCTTTAGAAGCACAGGCCTTGGGCCACACAAAGTTCATATTTGCAATCCTTTTAACAGGTAAAATTCTTGAGAATGAGAAGGTATGCTAGAGTCACAGTTTACTTAGTTCTGCTGGGAATCTGAAATACATTTTGATACGGTGTCGGTTTTCTCATATGCGGTTATTGTTATATTATTGTTAAGCAATGAAGTTTTGTTTATAATTGTTGTGTTGTACAATATTTGTGTTGACTAAAATTTAATTTCATTACAGGCTTTCCCAAAGCTCAAATAAGAGCTGGTTCACTGGTATCAAGTGAAATTACCCTAATGGAGGTTCAAATTTGAGTTGGGTAATGGCATAAACAAGTTATGCAGACAGTGAAATGCATTCCTGTAATGACGTCCGGACCTATTGTTTTGTACATTTTCAGCATTTGAAGTCTAGACCGTTTTGTTTATTTCCTTCAATCCACAAATTTATATTATAAAATGCATTCATTTAGTTACCCTTTCATAATTTATTCCAGTGCAATGCATTCGTTTCTTGTTCATGGACTTGCATACTTTGATGGTAGGTGAATCGAACAAGCTTTTGTAATTGTTGGAAGTTGAGCGATTGTTGGAGGTTATTTGGAATTGTTGGATTGTGAAAAGAATATGAATATGATTGTTAGAGGTTATTGAAGATTATGAAAATAAAATAAAAAGATAATGAAATATAAAGAAATAATTAAATAATTAAGTAAATATAAAAAATAAAAAATAATAATATTTTATTATTATAGAAAATGTGATGACTAATCCAATGTAGATTTCAAACTTTGAGTGATTAGTTAAAAGAAGAATAGAATGACCAATCCAATGCTAATACTCTTACGAAGGAGAAGAAGACTGCTACGAAAGAAACTCAACAAGATAGACTTGATTTCCGGACTGTTAGACGCAATGAACGGCTGGATTTTCAAAATTGCGGGATTTGAATCCGATTAGAATAATGTCATTTGACACTACTTGAAAACTATATATATATACATATATTCATCAATCAATATATATATATATATATTTTATTATAATAAGTGGCTATCTAACGATCACTTAATAGATTTTTTCTTTTTTTTATTAAGTGATCGTTAAATTTAACAATCACTTATTATATTTAAAATATCATTTCAAAATTTAAAATATATCATTTGAATTTTATATATTAATTTAAATTTAACCATCTACACTTATCATCATCCTAAATAATGGGCAAGCCTTATCCATCTCAATCCCTCTGTTAAGTATATGTAGTACATTTCTTCCATGGCCATATAAACGTGCCCCATATGGGAAAGCTAGATGTTCAAGTTATATGTGTACTGTATTGGCAGATAAATTATCTGTTTAGCTGCTTGTTCATGGTCAAGTCTTCTAGGATGAATTGATTATTTTTAAAAATATATATATTATTCATAAAAAAAAATATATATTTTACACAATAGTGTTGTTTTAATTTGTCAACAATTTAAATTTATCGTGATTGTACTTAGAGTATGGTAATGCAAAAAACCAGAATCACGGTCATGATATGTTAGTCATGATAAAATGTATGAAGAGAGAGATTCACAAGGACATAAAATTATGTCTCCCTATCATTTAGAATGGCCATAATTAGAGGGATTTCTTCCTTTTGCTGGAAGGATGTTTTAATGTGAGACAACATCAAGGGGTTATTTTTGCATTAAAAAATGGCATAAACATGACATTTTTACCCACAATAATATGACATGCACAAATTAATCATCTACTCCTATTTAACTAAACATATCTAAATGTTGTCCAGATGATTAACACAAGAGAGAGGTAAATTGGATTATAAAAAAAATTTAACACTTATAAACTAAAGATACAATATAAAATATAAATAAAATACGAAGCAGCATGAAATATAAAGAGTAAGGGCAAGAAGAAGCAAACTCAATATTTTGACGAGATTCAGTCCCACTGCCTACGTCCTCGCCTCAAGCTACCTCTTGAGGATCCCAAATTCACTATTCAATCTCCTTCAGGTGGAGATAGAAACCTATTACACCTTTAAACAACACCACTACAAAAAATCCGTATAAAACACCCTCTATACTTGCAATCACCTCACACTTGGTGATTCAACTATTCCTTGTGTAGAACACATTCTACACACACAAGAGTTATATGCACTATCTTATAAATACAAAAGCTGATAATGGATAGGTTATCATAATACACTCCTCAATGAGTGAGATAAAAACAATACAGTACAACTTATATCTCTCTCAAAATAAATAAGAATTAAAGCACAAAATTTAGAGAAGAGAGAATGATGGCTTTGAAAGAATAATGCAAAACTTAGCAATTGATGTGTAAGCTCTTGTTGTGATTTTTGCAAAACTCAAGTGAGTTATTTATAGGCAAATAAGTCTTTATATTCAAATTTAAAAATGTTCATATGTCAAATAAGAGCACTATTCACTTTTTAAGAGATGCAAATAAAAACATCTCCTTTTTATATTTGTAAAAAACAACTCCATTCATTTTTCAAAGAAATCAAACCTAATATTTTACTTTTCATACATGAGAAAATGAGCATGATATATTTTTCAAACCAAATCATTTTCTTTTTGCATACGTCAAAAAAACACACAACCACCCTTCAAGATCTTCAAACAAAATCATCTATATTTTACATTTGTCAAAAAAATACACAACCACCCTTCAAGATTTTCAAACACATGCACATGTTAAAGATGACAATTAATCATCTTACAAATTCAAATTTTTATGCATATGTGGAAAAAAAAATTCGAAATTAAATATTTTAATAAAGTTATGCAAATGTAAAAAATGCAATTTGATGCTTTTTGAGAAAATATTAATTTTGAGTTTTAATCTAATTTCAAATTTTAAAAGATGTATAAAATTACTCTATGAGTTTCATTTGTAGACTTGTTTTTCTTCTTGCTCATGCTTGACTTTTTGATGTGCTTAGCTCTCTTCATGCGTAGACAACTTGAGCTTGAGTTTTAAATTTATTTGTTATCATCAAAATCTATACGTAGATACGAGACTTGAAATCTTGGGTTTTATAATCTCTCCCTTTTTTATGATGATAAATACTTAGTAGAAATCTGTGACCTGCAATAATACTTCAACTCCCCCTGAAAATATGCGTTAAATTTTCAAGTAAAATATAAAAATAATTTTAGCATATATAACAGAGTAGTATAATACTAGTATAAGACTTCTTCCCCTTTTGGCATCATTAAAAAGGAACCTCAATTGGTTTCAGTAAAATTTCTTCCTGCAATAATTTATCATCTCGGTGCAGAAGGAGATTTAAATCCGCTTGATGTTATTGACAAATTAGATGTTGCAGATATTTGAAGTTGAATAAGTGGAGTCATCCGTATCCGACAAAGGCTGCAAAGGCTGAGGCCTAACTCTGGCAATTCGGTGTGGAAGGAGATTCAAATCCGCTTGACGTTGTTGACAAACGAGATTTTGTAGAGATTTGAAAGTTTTCGATTTCTGTTTAAATGACTATTTTCACCCATCGAATACTCACAAGAAAAATCTTTCATTCCTCATTGATCAAGTATCTGTTTATCCAAAACGATAGAATGGCGGAGAAAATTTTTTCCGATAATCTTCCGAATTTGAAATAAGAACCGTCTCAATTAGTTATCTTATAAGTTTGACTAAGTAAGATTTGAAGAGATGATAGTATGTTTTGTTCTTATTTCCGTTTCTATAAGAACAATCCTTAGTTTTATCTAATTTGCATCAAATCTTTTTCTCATCTTTACAATTCGCCTACATTCTCATTCTACAAATTTTTAATGACTCGTCAATTTCCCTTCAGTACTTCTCGTGATCAATCTATTTCTGCTTTTATTGTAGGTGCCATGAAGTAACAAGAGACTGATTTAGCTAATAAATCAGATCATGATGCCATTTATGAACTTATGGATCTCGGAACTCGATACCCATAATCCATTGTTGCTTTTTTTCGCTTGGTTGCAGTTCAAAACTCACAAAATTGAGAAGTTTAGCGAAACTGTTTCTGTTTTTCAACGACTTGTTATGAGTCAAATAGAAAAATAGTAGAGTTAAACCAACAGAATAACGATTTAAAATCCTTACTTGCCTATTCATTTCGACTGCCTAATCTTTTAGACGAGAATAATATGTTGATCTATGAAGAGCAAATGCAGCTGAAAGATAAGAATAGAAGTCTCAAATTTTTTGTAAGTCATTTGAGACAATAGAATAAAAATGTTTAACAGATATTCATGACATGCATCATTCTTATTTTTCTTCTAATCATGCATAATCTATCTTCTGGTAGGAGTTTTATGAAAATATTTGCCAATTGATCATGTGTGCCTGTGAATTTGAGTACAATATCACATTTCTACACATGATCTCTAAGAAAATGATATCTAATTTCAATATATTTAGTCCTAGAATATTGTATTAGATTCTTTGAAAGATTTATAACACTAGTATTATCACATTTAATAGAAATATAATTGTACATAAGTTTAAAATCCTCAAGTTGTTGCTTCATGTAAAGAACTTGAGCACAACAACTACCTGCAGCAATATACTCTTCCTTAGCAATAGATAATACAATAGAATTTTGCTTTTTACTAAACCATGAAACAAGTGCATGACCTAAGAAATGACATGTTCCACTAGTGCTTTTTTAATCAACTTTACAACCAGCATAATCTACATCTGAATAACTAATAAGATTGAAAGAAGTGTGTTTAGGATGTCATAACCCTAGGTCAATGGTATCGACAAGATATCTGAAAATACGATTGATTGCAATTAAATGAGATTGTTTTGGAGATGATTGAAAACGTGCACATAAACATACACTGAACATAATATCAGGTCTACTAGCTGTAAAATATAATAAACTATCAATCATACCTCGATATACTTTTGAGTCAACTGGTTTACCACTTTCATCTTTATTAAGTTTGGTGGTTGGATTCATTGGTGTTCTAATTACCTTCGCACCTTCCATTTCAAACTTTTTGAGTAATTTTTTGATATATTTTGACTGATTAATGAATGTTTCACTTTTTACTTGCTTGATTTGCAATCCGAAAAAGAAATTAAGTTCTCCCATCATGCTCATTTCAAATTCTTCTTGCATACTCTTTACAAAATCTTAGCACATATTTTTATTAGTAGCACCAAATATTATATCATCCACATAAATTTAAACTAGAAGAATATCATCCTGTTCATATTTGATGAAAAGAGTTGTATCAATTTTTCCTCTTGAAAAACCATTTTCAATCAAGAAACCACTAAGCATTTCATACCAAGGTCTAGGAGCTCGTTTGAGTCCATACAAAGATTTTGTGAGCTTAAAAACATGATTAGAAGAGATATAATTTTCAAAACCTGGAGGTTGCTCAACATATACCTCTTCATTTATAAAACCATTTAAGAAAGCACTTTTAACATCCATTTAAAAAAACTTGAAATCTTTATAATATGCATATGCAAGTAACATTCGAATAGCTTCTAATCTTGCGATAGGTGCATACATCTCATCATAATCAATTCATTCCTCTTGATTGAAACATTAGACTACAAGTTGAGCCTTTTTTCTAGTAATGATTCGAGACTCATCTTTCTTATTTTTAAAAACTTATTTTGTTCCAATAACAGTATGATTTTTGGATTTAGGAACAAGTGTCCAAACATCATTTCTTTTAAATTGATTTAGCTCTTCTTGCATAGCTAGAATCATGATTCATCAATAAGTGTTTCATCAATATTTTTGAGTTTAATTTGAGATAGAAAAACAGTGTGATTGCAAATATTTCTAAGAGATGATCGAGTATTTACACCTCGTGAAGGTTCTCCTAAAATTTGTTCTACTGGATGATCTTTCATATGTTTCCACTATTTTTTTACATCTTGTATTAAGTCTTGATGATCTTGTCTGATGTCTTCATGTTGGACTTCTTCCATTATATTCTCTTTGTTGAGATTGAGACTATTTGTATTATTTATACTTTCTGATTTTTCATCAATAGATTTCTTTAATAGTAGAGAGTTAGATTCATTAAATACTATGTGCATAAATTCTTGTACAGTCAAAATCTTTTTATTGAATACTCTATAAGTTTTACTATTTATTGAATACCCAAGAAATATACATTCATCAGATTTTGTATCAAATTTTTCTAAATTATCTATATCATTGAGTATAAAACATGTGCATCCAACTACATGAAAGTAACTAATGTTGGGCTTTTTTTCATTCCAAAGCTCATAAGGGGTTTTATCTAAATTAGACCTTAACATAACTCTATTTATAACATAACATGCAGTACTTACCGCTTCGGCTAAAAAATAACTAGGTAAACTATTCTCATTAAGTATTGTTCTTGCCATTTCTTGAAGAGATCTATTTTTCCTCTCTACTACCCTATTTTGTTGAGGAGTTCGAGGAGCAGAGAAATTATGCAAAAAACCATTTTCATCACAAAAGATTCAATATATTTATTGACAAACTCTTTCCTCATGTCACTTCGGATGTTTGAAATAGTATAACTATTTTTATTTTGAATTCTCTTGCATAACTTGGTAAATGCATTATGTACCTCATCTTTATAAGCGAGAAAGATGACACAAATATATCTAGAAAAATTATCAACAATAACAATTGCATAATATTTTCCTTCCAGACTCGCAACTTTGTTTGGTCCAAAAAGGTTCATGCGTATTAGTTGCAATGGTCTAGTAGTGAAAATATGTTTCTTGATTTTGAAAAATGTTTTTGTTTGTTTACCAAACTGACATGCATCACAGATTTTATCTTTAAAAAAATTCGTTTTTAGCAAACCTCTCACAAGATCATTTTTTGAAAGTTTAGAAATAAGTTCCATGTTTGCATGACCTAACCTTCTATGTCATAACCAACTATTTTCATATTAAGCTGATAAACAAATAGCATCTTGTAAGACAATTTTTTCAAATTCGATTATATAAATATTATTATTTATAAGAGCAATAAAACAAACATTGCAATTATGATTATTCAAAATAATGCATTTATCCTTTTTGAAAATAACCGTAAATCTTTTATTACATAATTGATTTATACTCAAAAGATTATGCTTTAAACCATTAACAAGTAGAACATCTTTAATTATGAGAGAAAACTTCTTACCAACTTTACTTATTCTCATAATCTTTCTTTTTGAATTGTTTCCAAATGTCACGTGTCTTTCTTTTTTAGAAGTGAGGTCAATGAATTTAGTTTTGTCTCCTGTAATGTGTTTTGAACATCCGCTATTTAAAAACTATTTACTTTTACCTATGGCAGACTTCATGCATACTTACAAAAGCAATTAAAATAATTTTTCTTGGTACCCAAATTCTTTGGGTCCTTTATTTATTAGTATTAGAAGAAATAAGATTTTTTGGTACCCATAAGGCCCTAATAGTCATTGTATGTTTTCTTCTAATAGGACGAGTATGATAGTTATGACCATTTCTATTATAAAAATTACAAATAACATGTGACATATTTGAAAAATTTGAGTGACTGTAATAATTTTTTTTTAAAAAAATTTATTTTTATGAAAAGAATTTTGAAACTCTGATTTTGATTTAGTCGGTTTATCAAATTTTTTTTATAGGGTTTGAGTTTTTCTTTTGACATGTATCCCAAACTTACCTTATCAAAAATATATCTTTGACTACCAATAAGTTTTTCAAAATTTCTTTTTCCATTTGTAAAGTTTTCAACAATTTTTTCTAAATCAGCCACTTTCTTTTCCAATTCATCATTTTTATCTTTTGAAATTATATATTTTTTTCTTAAAACATCAATTTCATTTGTTAAAGAAGAATTTTTTTTTTTTCAAAACGGTATACTTGATACCCAATTCTTCAAGTTCCTCATATACTTCTTCCAAAATATTTTGCAATTCTTCATAAGAAGGATTTTCAATATTTTCAAAATTTGTTACCTTAAGATCATCTTTAGTCATAAGACAAAAATTTACAGATTCTTCATTATTTGCATTGCTGTCTGAGCTACTTGAATCATTATCCCATATAGTTTTCATTGCTTTCTTGCCTTTGTATCGATCTTTCTTTAGCAGGGGATAATCTGCTTTGATATGTCTAGGCTTTTTACATTTATAACAAATTAATGAATCATTTTTACCTGTATCTTTGTTTGAAAACTTTTTGAAAGATTTTCTTGGAGGAGTTTTATTTTTCTTTAAGAATCTCTGAAATTTTCTTATGATTATTGCAATTTCTTCATCTTTGTTATTGCTTTCCTCGTCTTCATCACTTTCACTTTCATGGGGAACAATTTTGAGTGCCAAACTCTTTTTTTGCTTTCCTTCTTCTTTTTCTCCTCTTTTCAATGTGTACTCGTAGGTAATAAGTGACCCGATGAGTTCATTTACTTCGAGTTTTTGAGATTTTTAGATTCAAGAATCACCGTCACTTTTGATTCCCAACGTTTTGGCAGAGAGTTGAGAATTTTTCTTATTATCTCCAAACTAGAATAAATTTTTCCAAGAGCTGTCAAGTTATTTATAATATTAGTAAAACGAGTTTACATAGAGAAGATAGATTCATCATCAATCATTTTAAACATTTCATATTCATGCGTAAGAATATAAATTTTTGATTCTTTGACTTGCGAAGTTCCTTCATAAGTTACTTCCAAATTATCCCAAATTTTCTTTACTGTCTTACAAATCATTATTCTTTTAAATTCATTGCCATTAAGAGCATTATACAATAAATTCATAACCATTACATTTACTATATAAAGTCTATCATCTTCATGATCAAACTCTTCTTCTTCCTTGTTGACCTTTACTCCATCAACAATTTTTGTTAGAATATAAGGTCCATTTACAATACATTTCCAGATTTCTCGACCTTGAGACTGAAAAAATATTCTCATTTTAGCTTTTTAGAAAGTATAATTGTCTCCACAAAATAGCGGAGGCCGATTACTAGATTGATGTTCAGCGAATGTAGCTGCAATGTTAGTCATATGATCTTAACTCAACAGATAATTAATCATATAATAGACCTTTTGCTCTGATACCAATTATTGTCCAGATTACTAATATAAGAGGGAGAGTGAATTGGGTTATAAAAAAAATTTAACACTTATAAACCAAATACACAATATAAAATATAAATAAAATACGAAGTAGCAAGAAATATAAAGAGTAAGGGCAAGAAGAAGCAAACTCACTAGTTTAACGAAGTTCAGTCCTACTGCTTACGTCATCGCCTCAAGCTACCCCTTGAGGATCCCAAATTCACTATTCAATCTCTTTTAGGTGGAGATAGAAACCTATTACACATTTGAACAATACCGCTATAAAGAGTCCGTGTAGAACACCTTCTATACTTGCAATCACCTCACACTTTGTGATTCAACTATTTTTTGTGTAGAACACCTTTTACACACACAAGGGTTATACGCACTATTTTATAAATACAAAAACTGATAGTGGGTAGGTTATCAGAATACACTCATCAATGAGTGAGATAAAAACAATACAATGTAACTTATATCTTTCTCAAAATGAACAAGAATTAATGCACAAAACTTATAGAAGAGAGAATGAGGAATTTGAAAAAATGATGCAGAACTTAGCAATTGATGTGTAAGCTCTTGTTGTGATTTTTGCAAAACTCAAGTGAGCTGTTTATAGGCAAATGAGTCTTCATATTCAAATTTGAAAAGGTTCACATGTCAAATAAGAGCACTAATCACTTTTCAAAAGATTCAAATAAAAACATCTCATTTTTATATTTGTCAAAGACAACTCCATTTATTTTTCAAAGAAATCAAATCAAATCAAATCTTTTACTTTTCATACATGACAAAATGAACATAATTTATTTTCAAACCAAATCATCTTCTTTTTGCATATGTCAAAAAAATATACAACCACCCTTCAAGATTTTCAAACAAAATTATCTATCTTTTGCATTTCTAAAAAAAACACGCATCCACCCTTCAAAATTTTTAAATACATGCATATGTTAAAGATGACAATTAATCATCTTACAAATTCAAATCTTTATGCATATGTGGAAAAAAAAATTTTGAAATTAAATATTTTAATAAAGTTATGCAAATGTAAAAAATGTAATTTGATGCTTTATGAGAAAATATTAATTTTAAGATTTAATCTAATTTCAAATTTTAAGAGATATATAAAATTACTCTATGAGCTTCATTTGTAGATTTGTTCTTCTTTTTGCTCATACTTGATTTTTTGATGTACTTAGTTCTCTTCATGCATAGACAACTTGAGCTTATGTTTTGAATTTATTTATTATCATCAAAATTTATACGTAGATACGAGATTTGAAATCTTAAATTCTACATTAGAGAATAGCAAGAGTTACTTATTAACTAAACTTAAAACCTTTAAACACCAAAGTTTATAGCTTCATGACTTAATACCCTTTGAAAAGCAAGCTTATAGGATCACATAGAACCACAATAAGCCTTTAAAACAACTACCTCTAGCATCCAAAAATAGAATACACAACTTTAAAACAGAATACGCAGCACCAATATACATTCATAAAAATAATGTCAAAGTCACCTGTAGTTGAACAAGGCTTATTAGCAAAATACCAAAGGGTGATATCAAAGGATGTTTTATAGACACGGCTACTTATTCTTCCTCCTTCAATTTCCTCCTCCTTTGCCACCTCTATTTCTTCATCACTGATGGTGAAATTTGCAGCAACAAATCCTTACCGAACACCATTAATTGTTTTCAAGGACACACTAATGTCGCTATCACCACCATTACCGATAGTTATAGCAGTGTATGTGGTTGTATTAGCAGCAATGAGCGTGGTGGTTATAGAAGAAGTACCATAACAGTCTGATTTGTCTATTTTCCTATATGATTTGTAGCTCAAACCCACCATAGAAGTCCTCCTCTTCTTGTATCTGATCCCACAAGGTTACACAATGACTGAAAAAGGACAAAAGAAAAACAAAGACATTAATCAAAAGGGTCATAGTAACCCAATTCATCACCCAAAAAAGAAACTACATACATCAAACCCAAAAATTAAGATCAACTGATGAAAAATCAGAAAAAAAAAAATGCAGAATGATGTTTACCCATGTAGTGACTAGGAGATCCATCTCTCATCATCATGTTTAGACACTGCTACATGTAAGTTAAGAAATCTAGAAATCCTTTGTAAAATCATATAATATATACCAATTACATATAATATGTTTTATATGTCCAAAATATATAAAATTGGTATATATCCAAAATATATTTTATCAATATAATATGTTTTATTTCCTGATTTGGTTTTGATCATCTTGATCTATATTAAAATAATGATTGTTTTGGATGGTTAATTGTTGGACCCAAAATTCCCCTTTTGTTTAATTCTATTTTTGTTAGTTTAATGCAATTTTGATATTGAATGAAAAAAAGCAAACAAAAAGATAGACCATTCATGAATACTCCACCAGTCAAGCTCCTATATATAACAAGGTGATCTAAAAGGTTGGAATGGAACTATATATAAATATATATATATATATATATATATTATCATATTTATTGATCACTTTTTAAAATTATCATATGGTCAAAATATCTTATTGGCAATGCCTATTGAATCTTAACTCAAATACTTCAAAATTCTTATCTTCTCAGTATTTGAATCCTAGTTATTAATTCCTAAAATCTAACTATGCACTCTCCTTTATCTCTATGTTCGATTACCTAATCAGAAACCATCTCTCATCCAAATTTTATGAAACCTCTCTGTTACGAAAGCAACTCCCAATTCCAACATGATGCAATCTTTAGTTTTAAGTCTACTTATGAAACACGTTAATGTTTCCCTTGTCTATAAAATCCCACTAAACCCTCTGTCTATACACTCGTGCAACACAAACAAAAACTCAATCTTTATTCACAATTTTAGTCCTATTCATTTCACAAATTCTAATAAATCACAACTTAAAAAAAAAATCATTATCAGTATCCATTACCTCGCTAGAAGAGTCTCTATGTTTCACACTTCTACTGTCGACAAGCATCACTGTGCCGCACCACCATGCTATAGGAATCAACCACTTCCAGCTCTTAAGCTGCCGTCGCACTACACAGATCTAGCATAATCCTTTGTTGATGTACACTATTTCAACCGTTGAGCCGCCATTACATTGATTCTCATTGTTATATTTGGAGCTTTTATATTAGCTTTTATTTTTTTAATTATATTAATTTTGTAAAAAAATTTAATTAGGCAACGTGCCAAAACAAGTTGCTCTTGACCTAATATATATATATATATATATATATATATATAATATTCTTTGCGAGTAATGGATTCTGATTTTGGGATTCCTATCACATCTTCATTTTAAATGGTTTTTTTTAGTTTTTTAATATTATATTTACATAATTTTTTTATATTTTAGAATATTTTTAAAAAATAGAAAAAAAATTATAATAATATTTTAAAATACTTATTTAAAAATCATATAAAAAATTAAAGGAAAAATTAAAAGTGAGATTTTTGGGATCGGAAATGATAGGGCTCCTATCATTTTATAATTATTTTATATTTAATTTTATTTAATTTTTAATTTTATTTAATAATTAAGAATGTGAATATTAATAAAATTATTTTTTTTAAAATTTTTTAAATTTTTTAATAATTAAGAATATTAAGAAATACTTAAAAAAAAAAAAAAATCTGTTACACTATAAGTTGTAAATAAAACGTAAAATCCGGTATACGAATATTATCACTCTTTTGGATTCCTGGCATTTTTCGTTCTTTGCAGAACCCACGGCTTTTGGAAACGTCCGCAAGGAAATTCGCACTTCGCACCACACTAGAACGCTTCCGCTCTTCTATTGGCTTCCGTACGGTCAGCACAGACCCGATTCGGATCCGACTGTATCATCTGAAATCATAGCCATAACCTGGTAATGATTACCTCCGTCGATACTTTTTGTAATGCATGTGTTGTTTTGTCACTTATTGGGGTCTGTTTGGGTGCCATGAAATCTATTACTTTGATGGACTGCGTTTATGTTAGTGCAGAATCCATTTATTTGTTTCTTGGGACTCTTGGGACTTTTTGTTTATTTGTTTTGACCTGCTGAAGAGTACAGAATAATACGAGTTATGCCTGCATGCTTCAAAAAGCGATATTTTACTGGATGGGTCAATTTGGCAATGAATAAATTTAATGATAAAAGCGATATAGAATCAGTAAATTATTAGACTTATTTTACTGGATTTGATTTTTTGTTGAGATGAAATGATACCGAAGAAGAGTTTGTGTGAAGTCGGGGGGTCCTTGTTTGGGAGAACAGTAAACCAGAAGCAAGACCTTGTATGTTTATGCTTTTGGTGTGTTGGTGGGGGGGGGGGGGGGGGGGGGGGCGTGTGTGGCGGAGATTTGTTTGGTGTGATCCAAAATGTGGTTAAGGGTTTTTTTACTTCTTTGTGCTAATTACGTCTGATTAGATCTCTCTCTATGCAGGTTCTGAATTGAAGTTTCTCACTATTTTTGGCATTTGTCATCTGGGAATGGCTTCCAAAGATGCAGTTTTACAGACTTGCCCACCTTTTATGAAACCTACATCCAATGGCATATTTCAGGGAGATGATCCTCTCAATTTTGCACTGCCTCTTGCCATACTACAAATATGTCTGGTACTAGTAGTTACAAGGGGTCTTGCGTTCCTGCTGAGGCCGCTAAGACAGCCACGAGTTATTGCCGAGATCGTTGTAAGTTCACTTCTTATTTCTATGCTAGGATGAAAATTTAATTAAATTTCACTTCTTATTAATTGATTGCCTACCTGAGAACCATTATCTTTCCTAGGATAGCTCTTCCGACGATAGTTTAAATTTCATTTTCTTTTGCCTACTATGTTAGTTTCTATGCACAATGCATCACTCTCCGGTATCCCCACGACCTCCACCCTCCGGGAACATCCAAGGTCTAAAGTTTCCAATTTTCTGGTGTAAAACTTGTAGTTCTCTTACAATAGTCTGCCGCAAATTTCTTGGTTATGAAATTAGAAGCTAATATTGGAATATTTAATGAAAAGTGAAAGATGGATTTTTCATTTTCGATTTAAAGAATCAATTGGTTCTGGACACCTGCATGTGTGTATATGTACAAACTTATATATATGGATATGTATGTAAGTAAATGTATATCCACTTAGGAAGAAAAAGTATGAGCATATCCACTATATTCTTTGTTTAACACTTTGGTTTTTTAGTTCAAATGTAACACCCCAATCTCACATGGTAATGTGAATAACTTATATAGAGTAAGTTATAAAAATAGTCATGGGTGCTAATTCCTACATTGCTACTTGCTAGGTGAAACTGGGTTTATAAATGATTGTATGGAAGCTTCAATTTGACCAGCCTTTTTCGGGGCTATTAGCATTTTTTGGGTCTGTCAGCATTTTTTATTGGTCATTACATCAAGTCCTTTGTGATCTTGAGGTTTACTTTGCAGGCATGGGAATGCTGGTTGCATTTGAAAATGTTAAAAAAGTGACTAATAAAATATGAAAGAGAATTTAAGATTTCCACTGTGGCACAATCACCAGATAGTATAAATTTTTATGGAGCTTTGAGATTACTTGAGTTTCACCAAAATTCCATTTTTCACACTAGCATAAGCATTAATCCAAAAAGAAATTGATACCATTGGTCCCCTTTTTTAATAACACTGATAAGTTTTCCTTATGCTTTTTTTTTTCGGCAGGGAGGAATAATACTTGGGCCATCAGCCCTGGGACGAAACAAAAGCTACATGCAGGCAATATTTCCACCCAAGAGTCTCCCGGTGTTAGATACTCTAGCAAACCTTGGTCTTATATTCTTTCTATTTCTGGTGGGCCTCGAGCTAGATCCTAAATCTCTTCGTAAGACTGGAAATAAAGCACTTGGCATTGCCATTGCAGGAATCAGCCTTCCTTTTGCACTAGGAATTGGTTCCTCATTTGTCCTTCAACAAACAATATCTAAAGGTGTAAATGGAACTTCATTTCTTGTCTTCATGGGTGTGGCACTCTCCATAACTGCCTTCCCTGTCTTAGCTCGTATTCTGGCTGAGCTGAAACTTTTAACCACTGATGTTGGCAGAATGGCTATGTCAGCAGCGGCAGTTAATGACGTGGCCGCCTGGATTCTACTTGCTCTTGCCATTGCCCTCTCTGGCACTGGGAAATCTCCCCTTGTCTCAGTTTGGGTCTTCTTATGTGGCTGTGGTTTTGTTGTTTGTGCTATTCTCATTGTCCCTCCAATCTTCAAATGGATGGCCCGGAGATGCCATGAAGGCGAACCAGTAGATGAAATGTATATTTGTGCTACATTAGTTGCTGTTCTAGCTGCTGGATTTATTACTGACACTATTGGAATTCATGCCATGTTTGGTGCTTTTGTGATTGGAGTTCTTGTTCCGAAGGATGGACCATTTGCAGGTGCTCTTGTTGAAAAACTTGAGGATCTTGTATCTGGTCTCTTCCTGCCATTGTACTTTGTTTCTAGCGGATTGAAGACCAATATAGCCACAATTCAGGGGCTCCAATCATGGGGTCTTCTAGCTTTAGTTGTATTTACTGCATGTTTTGGGAAGATATTTGGTACTGTCATGGTGTCCCTTCTGTGCAAAATGCCTCTCCGTGAGGCTCTCGCATTGGGGTTCTTGATGAACAGCAAAGGCTTGGTTGAACTTATTGTTCTGAATATTGGTAAAGATAGAAAGGTAATCTTAGCATCCTTTCTGTTAATCTTGAGGATCAAAATCTTAACTACATAATAATGGTTCTACTATTTGCCTTGTGCAGGTATTGAATGACCAGACTTTTGCCATTATGGTTCTAATGGCCTTGTTTACCACCTTCATCACCACCCCTCTAGTCGTTGCAGTGTACGAGCCAGCAAAAAGGGCAAGAAAAGCTGATTACAAGTATAGAACAATTGAGAGGAAGCATCCAAATACGGAACTAAGGATGTTGGTCTGTTACCACAGTGCAAGAAACCTTCCATCAACGCTAAACCTTCTTGAGGCCTCAAGAGGTTCTGACAAGCACAAAGGGCTTTGTGTGTATGCAATGCACCTCATGGAGCTCTCTGAGAGGTCCTCGGCTATATTAATGGTAAACAAGGTGAGAAAAAATGGGTTGCCCTTCTGGAATAATGCCCAGAAAGACAATGTTGTCGTGGCATTTGAGGCTTACAGGCAACTGAGTCAAGTGTTCATCAGGCCAATGAGGGCGATCTCATCAATGGGTGACATGCACGAGGACATATGTACAACTGCCGAGAGGAAGGGAGCTGCAATCGTAATTCTTCCATTCCATAAGCACCACCGTGTAGATGGCTCGTTAGAAACTACTCGAAATGACTTCCGCTGGGTTAACCGTAGGGTTCTTGAGCATGCACAATGCTCAGTAGGTATTTTAGTTGATCGTGGGCTTGGTGGAGCCACCCATGTAGCGGCAAGTGATGTTTCTTGTTTCATCACGGTCCTCTATTTTGGGGGCTGTGATGACCGTGAAGCCCTTGCTTATGGGGCTCGAATGGCTGAGCACCCTGGTATAAAACTAATGGTCATTCGTTTCATGGTGGAACCTGAAAGTCTATTTGAGATTATCACTGTAAATATTGATGAGGATTCTAGCAAAAAATTGGGGTCAGCGGATGAGGAGTTCCTTGCTGAATTCAAGCAGAAAATTGTCAAGGATAACACCATCATATATGAAGAGAAAGTAGTGAGAAATGCTGAAAGTATTATTGCTGTGCTTCGGGAGCTAAACCGCTGCAATCTCTTTTTGGTAGGTCGAAAGCCTGAAGGTAATATAGCATTGTATTTAAGCAGGAGGAGGAGCGAGTGCCCAGAGCTGGGGCCTGTAGGAAGTTTGTTGACTTCGCCTGACTTCTCAACAACTGCATCGGTTCTAGTTGTCCAACAATACAACAATGGGGAATCTCCAAATTTTGCCCTGCAGATGGAGGAAGATTCACCTGACAAAAACTCAGAATCTAATTAGTTGAGTTTCTTAATGTAGTTGATTTGTTTGTTATTTTCTTAGGTTATGATCCCAGATTTTAGATAAACCATTTTCTTTTATAAACACTACTTCCCTATCATGTGCCTCATTATATATTCAAAGAGTAACTCTCTTTCTTTATTTTAGGCTGTTTGGATAGTGAGATTTTTGTATATAAAATAAGATGTGATAGTTTGTAAAAAGGTATATGTTTGGATAGTGAGATGAAATGAAATTATTTTGACTTTTTGGAATTTAATAAAGAGATAGATCCCACTTGGCTTTTTGATGAGATGAGATATGTGTTTTTTAGTGTTTGAACAATGCTTATCTCAGAAATTATTGGAATGAGTTTGTAAATTTATAACTGACATAGAGATAAAATGACTTTTTACCATTTGCCATTGTTCATGTTGGAAAATATTTGAGATGAGTTTAAAAATTTATAGTTAAAATAAAGATGAAATAAAAATAAAATATTATTATTTGGATGTCCAAAACTATTCTACCGTATAAACCTAGATGAAACAGTTTTATCTCATTTGGTAATCAAATGAGCCTAAATCAAAATGTGACTGGTTAATAAAATATAGGACGGAGAGTGGCATTTCTCTTAAAGAATAATTATAACTAGTGCTCTTGATGCACATGAGAATGATTCATTATTATTAAATGGGACGACATGGCTAAATGGGAGTTTTACTTCGGAAACTATAAAGGTTATAGATTTATCCAACTTACTTGTACTTTTTATATAATTTGTAATCTGTCATGTAGTATCTATGCAGATTCCATTGTTTTAACGCCTGAACATGTGAGAGAATGATTGAAACGAAGGGCCATTCAATGAGAGTATGCAAGGGATCGATAACATATGATTACTTAAAACATTTTTAGCCGGAAAGTGATCGGAGATCATATGGGTGTTACAGTTATCTTTTACCAATTAAGAATGAGCATATGGGTTGATAGTTAATACCAATTAACAAGACAAGGGATTTATGCTCAGGTTTAGATTGTGATGGGGCAGGATTCGATGACCCTGGCCCTACATTTCGTGGCAAGTCGAGGATTTGGCTTGTAGCATGTCGTAGCACGAAGGGCCAACAAGTCAAAAGACTTATGCTCAAGCACAGGCTATGACAAGGCAGGGCTTGGTAGCGTTGGCCCTAACCCCAGCGAGTTGAGGGATTAGACTTGTAGCATGTTGTAGCTCAAAGGATCAACAAGTCAAGAGACTTGTACTAAGCCTCAAGTTGTGATAGGACAGGGCTCGGTGGCCTTGGCCATAACCCCACTTCGTGATGAGTCATAGGACTCGCTTGTCTATCGAAGATGCTTGTCCATCTGGCATTAGTGCAGGTGATTTGTTCCAATGGAGTCGTATTAAAGTGCCCTAGTGAGTAGAATACTTTTTATGTGACAAATTGACCAAGTGTAGGGGTAAGGAGTTCAGTAAGTCCCTCGCCTAAGTGAGAAAAGATTTAATATTTCCTCGCCCATTGTCTGCCTATCTTTCATAAATGTAAAATTAAAAAATCGAGAATACTCATCTGAAAGGGTCTTGATTGTTCGTCTGGTGAATTATTCAATGTGTCGAAAAATTGTCTTTCTCCCACTTTTGACGAAAAGAGGAAATCAGATTTTATAGTGAGAAAATATTGCTCAACAGGTCGAGAGGAGAGAGAGAGAGTCATTTCCAGCTCGTTGTAACGACTTTGGCCTCGATCGGTATTGTTCGAAGTTCCCGATAGTGTTCCAGTACGGCTATATGGTGAAGATGAATACATCCATAACAGTGAATAGAAAATACATGCAAATAAAATAACGAGGGATAAACGTACATATTTCTGTGGTTCGACATGATGTATACATTCACAAACGTTTTAGGAAGAGAGACCATTTTAATATATTTGTTTCCAGTGTCTCATTATCTCTTATATCTTATTCTATAGAAAAAGCTAGTATTTTATTTGCTGAAGAAGCTCCCCCTAGACCTCTCCCGAGGTTGAAAAAAAAGACCCAGAAGCCGTTGCCTTGTTCCTTGCTTTTATCTCACCCTTCCTTGCGCATACTAGCCTGTCATGAGATGACTACCCATCCCTTTGTGTGTCTGAGCATCTTTTCTTTTCTCACTCCCTCCTGATTCCCTGCCACCTGCCTGCACTATGCCTTTCTCGTCCTTTACTTTCTTCCTCTCTTGTTCCCTACCTAGTGATGCAGGATTTGGTGGGCTGAGCCCAACTATTGGCTTAATATTTTACCCTTCCACAACAACAACTCAAAGAAATACTCTAATCTTAGACAGCAAGTTCCAAAGTCCATAATTGATCCTATCTACTGCTATTATTGAGTTAGAGCTCTTCCAAAATGCAGTATCAGCTACTGTTGTGAGGACTCAGAGATCAGAATTGGATGTTGGATTGATTTTTTGGAAATCTGCTGCAATCTCTTGGTTAAAGGTAAGTTTTGATACAAGTTATGTTAAGGCTCAACAACATAGGGGATAGGTGTAGTAATTCGAGATTCAACAGCACAAAAAAGTTATGTTTCATCCCCTTATTTAACCAAAAGTTATGCTCTTTTGAGAGCATGAGTACAACTCAGCATTTAGTTGGGATGTAAGAACAGAATAATTCTTCTTGTAATCTATATTTGATAAATTATATTGTAGTATATATAGAAACACTTTCATTTTATGATTAAATAAAATGATTTTTTAGATTTTTAGAGTTTATTTCTTTATTTATTTATTTTATAAATAAGAATATTTTAATCAATTTTATTTTAAAATGATAATTTTTCTATTTGTTTATTACTCATAAAAATATTGACTATAAAGGAGATGATATTGAGTAAAAGGAGATGAAGGCTGTTCTTGATACTATAAATGCTGTGGATTCAGATTCATCTCGGTCAAGATAGGTTACTACCGAAGATATAAGACAGGCCAAGCTTCGCCATCCAAGGTGGAAGTTCTCTTTTATTAAAAGGCAAGGGAATCAGTGAGCTCATAAAGTTGCAAGTTAGCTGTCATTAGATACCGAAACATGTTGAACGGAGAAAGGACTTAGTTCTTCCATGTATTTCTTTTGACAAATCTTTTCATCTTTCACTAATGCAATGAAGTTATTCTCCTTTCACCAAAAAAAAAAAAGTAGCCGGGCGTGATCTTGGTGGACCTACCATAAACGACAAACAATATATGTTGGCTTTTCTTTTATTTTTGCAAAGAGCCGGTAGTCACTCTTCTTGTGATCCCGTCCCAAATTTATTAAAGAAATTCTCATTTATGATAGAGGAAAACCATGATAACAACTAAATATTTAGGGGGTTACAAGATAAATGAAAGAAAATACCCAAAACCCAAATGCCAAAAACCAACACCACCTATTTAAGTTTAAACCAAAACAATACTGAAAATTGTAACAATCCTGAAAAAAAAAAAAAAGCAAATAAAATCCAACATCTAAACATGCTTGAACAAACAGAAAGAAAAATAAACAATGACGCACTTATTCTATCTATTAGCATCTTATTGAAGGTAAATCCACTTTATCAATCTTTAAAATACCTCTAAGCTTATAAGGAATATCTATATACATATACCATGAGTACAAGAAAGTTCCACCTGCTCCAAGACGTGCAAGAAGATCTGCCGCTGAATTGCACTCTCTATAAACATGTTTGAAAGTCACTGTAATCTGAGCTAATAGCCTTTGAATCTCTTCCCAGTAATCGTACAAGTAAACCGCACATTCCTTTTTTCATCCAATTAATCACAATCAACGAATCGAGCTCAAATCATATGAATTAAATCATATATCCTCTCTGAGTTGGGGATTATCGAGCATGTCTTGAATAAATTAACAGATCATATATTTTCTCAAGGGTCTACATATTAGTCTATTGATTAAAAAAATAAAAAAATCAACACTAATCTGACAGTTTTAACTTCTCTTTTTTTTAATTTTACTTAGTATATAATTTCTTTGACTGTTCATCATGAGCACTTGGATGTAAATCTTTAGAGGTGAATTGCAGAAATCGATCTAGCTAGCCTCATGACCTGATGATCTTCATGTACCTAGGAATATATTACAATATAATTATTAGCCTGAAATAATAATAAGTACTACCTACAAATTATGGTTAAACCTTCATATTTTAAGTACTATTTATTAATGATCCTAATTGAATTTGAAATTCATCTCATTTTATTATTATATTTTTAAAAATTTTTTATATAAAATATAATAAATAATTTAATTTTTTTTTAAATTTTAAAATAATAATAAAAATAAAAAATATTATCTTAATAATATTTTATTTGACTTTTAAAATCCATATCATCTTTAAGTCACTGTCTAAAAGGATCAAATATGCTAGAGTCATAAATGGATTAGGATTTCGATAGTGGCTTTTGTATATTTTTTTTCTAATTTAGTATTTAAATAAGTATTTTTTAATAATATTATAATATTTTTAAATATATAAAAGTATAAAAAATACATTAAAAAAATAAAAAAATAAAAAGCAAAAAAATGCACTTATCGAAATCCCACGACTGTCGAGCTACTCTGAAAAGAATTTATAATTAAAAGATAATTTCTTTAGTACTCATATTGATATGAGCAATGTTGTGGAGTAGCCACACTCAGGATACTCCCACTCATATAAACAGTATCATATATTATTTATGATACTGTTCATATAAGAAGGAGTGCATTGAGTGTGACTTCACCCCTCATTTTTCTATTGGTATAACCCCCGTGCTATAAGATGCCGAAAGGTCTGGTTAGAGACCGGCCCATTTGTCTTATATTGTAACTCATTCATGAATTGGCGTTTCCCAAAAATTCGCATAATCCTTTTTTTATTTTCCGGTCATATATAACTGTTTGCTTTTTATCTAAGGTCGAGTTTGAAGCATTTTTTTTATATATTTTTAAATACAAAAAAATAAAAACACAATACTAAAAATTAAATATACACAAATATTAAAATAATAATAAAAAGTCTAATTGGTACAAATTATAATAAGTGCAATTTGTGTATTTCCACTCCTTAAATAAATAAATATATAGAGAGAATTATTTTACATAACCTCCATACATCAATCATGGAATTGCATATACAGTATCTCACTCAAAATCACAAATAGGATTTTTCTATAAGGTCATGACACTACGGAAATTGAAGGTCTACCAATAATTCTTTTTTTTTAGCTTTTCAAATATTAAGAAATATTTTCTAATATTTGAGAAAAGAAACAAAAAATCAATTCAATACATTTTTTTTGTAATTGAAAAAAATTAATAAATTAATTAAAAACAAAAATATACCTATCGGTGCAAATGTTAGGTAGACCTCTACCTAACGCTTTCCTTAATTTCTCTATATAAAGGTACAAAAGGGAGAGAGTAAACTCATGTTCCAAGCTGCTAAGATCCTCGATCGTTCATATATCCCCTTAGAATTAGTTCTCTTTTTCCTCCTCGATCTATTAGCTAGGAAAGCCAAAAATAATGAGGTTCAGATACTTCATTGTAATTTTTCAGTTCCTTATTAATTTACTTGCTTTGTCCTCATCCATCCATGGCAAGAAACAGTATATTCCATGCAAGCACTTAACCTTATACTTTCATGACATCATATACAACGGCAAAAACGCTGGTAATGCAACATCCGCCATTGTTGCAGCTCCTAAAGGAGCAAATTTAACCATCTTGGCAGGCCAATTTCATTTCGGGAACATTGTAGTTTTTGACGACCCCATTACCTTGGACAACAATCTTCACTCAAAGCCTGTTGGTAGGGCTCAAGGCCTTTACTTGTACGACACAAAGAACACTTACACAGCTTGGCTAGGCTTCACGTTTGTTCTTAATAGCACAGACCACCTAAGTACTATAAACTTCATTGGAGCTGACCCAATCCTGGTGAAAACTAGGGACATCTCTATCGTGGGTGGAACAGGAGATTTCTTCATGCATCGTGGTATGGCGACAATAATGACTGATGCATTTGAAGGAGAAGTGTATTTCAGGCTCCGTGTCGACATTAAGTTTTATGAATGTTGGTGAATTGAGATCATGCATGTTATAGAAATGATCATTTTCGATCGTTTTATGTATGTTTTAATTAAGAATAGAATAATTCTTCTTGCAGTAGATATTTAATAGATTGCATTGTAGTATACATAGAAACGCTTTTATTTTATGATTAAATAAAATGTTTTTTTAGATTTTTAGAGTTTATTTATTTATTTATTTCATAAATCAGAATATTTTAATTAATTTTATTTTAAAATAAGAATTTATTTATTTATTTATTATTCGGACTATAATAAAATTTAATTTTTTAAAATGCATGTAACATTGCCCATGAAAATATTGAGTACAAAGGAGATGCAAAGGCTGTTTTTGATACTATAAATGCTGTGGATTCAGATTCATCTTGGTCAAGATAGGTTACTACCGAAGATATAAGACAGGCCAAGCTTCGCCATCCAAGGTGAAAGTTCTCTTTATTAAAAGGGAAGGGAATCAGTCAGCTCATAAAGTTGCAAGTTAGCTGTCATTAGATACCGAAACATGTTGAAGGGAGGAAGGACTTTGTTTTTCCTCGTATTTCTTTTGACAAATGTTTTCATCTTTCACTAATGCAATGAAGTTATTCTCCTTTCAAAAAAAAAAAAAAAAGTGGCTGGGCGTGATCTTGGTGGACGTACCATAAACGACAAACAACGTATGCTGGCTTTTCATTTCGACAATTCAAAGGGAATATAATAAATTAAATCATATTTACGGTCTCTCTGAGTTGGGGATTATCGAGCATGTCTTGAATAAATTAACAGATCATATATTTTCTCAAGGGTCTACATATATTAGTCTATTGATTAAAAATAAATAAAAAATCAACACTAATCTGACAGTTCTAACTTCTCTTTTTTAATTTTCTTTAGTATATAATTTCTTTGACTGTTCATCATGAGCACTTAGATGTAAATCTTTAGAGGTGAATTGCAGAAATCGATCTAGCTAGCCTCATGACCTGATGATCTTCATGTACCTAGGAATATATTACAATATTATTATTAGCCTGAAATAATAATAAGTACTACCTACTAATTATGGTTAAACTTACATATTTTAAGTACTACTTATTAATAGTCTTGATTAGATTCGAAATTTATCTCATTTTATTATTATAATTTTTTAAAAATTTTATATAAAATATAATAAATAATTTAATTTTTTTAAATTTTAAAATAATAATATTAATAAATTTTATTTTAATAATATTTTATTAAACTTTTAAAATTCATATCATCGTTAAATCACTATCTAAGTCATTATTTAAAAGATCAAATGTGCTAAAGTCATAAATGGATTGGGATTTCGATAGTGGCTTTTGTATATATATATTTTTAATTTAGTATTTAAATAAGTATTTTTTAATAATATTATAATTTTTTTTAATAAATACATAAAAAAATCAAAAAATAAAAAGCAAAAAAATGCACTTATCGAGGTCCTACGGCTGTCGAGCCACTCTGAAAAGAATTTATAATTAAAAAATAATTTCTTTAGTACTCATATAACACCCCTGCTACAAGATGCCGAAAGGTCGAGTTAGAGACCGGCCCATTTGTCTTATATTGTAACTCATTCATGAATTGGCGTTTCCCAAAAATTTGCATAATCTTTTTTTTTTTTTTTTTTATCGGTCATATATAACTGTTTTCTTTTTATCTAAGGTCGAGTTTGAAGCATTTTTTATATATTTTTTTAAATACAAAAAAAATAAAAACACAATACTAAAAATTAAATATACACAAATATTAAAATAATAAAAAAAATTCTAATTGGTACAAATTATAATAAGTGCAATTTGTGTATTTCCACTCCTTAAATAAATAAATATATAGAGAGAATTATTCTACATATAGTTACGTTCTTAAATAAGAATTATTTATATAAATTTATATAATTATGTTTAATTTTTTTAAAATTATAAAAATATCTTTTTTAAAATATTTTTTTTTTCCTTTTTACAACATAACCTCCATACATCAATCATGGGATTGCATATACAGTTTCTCACTCAAAATCGCAAATAGGATTTTTCTATAAGATCATGACATTACGGAGATTGAAGGTCTACCAATAATTCTTTTTTTTTTTTTTTTTTGGCTTTTGAAATATTAAGAAATATTTTCTAATATTTGAGAAAAGAAAAAAAAATCAATTCAGTACATTTTTTTTAGCAATTGAAAAATATTAATAAATTAATTAAAAACAAAAATATACCTATCGGTGCAAATGTTAGGTAGACCTCTACCTAACACTTTCCTCAATTTCTCTATATAAAGGTATAAAAGGGAGAGGGTAAACTCAAGTTCCAAGGTGCTAAGATTCTTGATCGTTCATATATCCCCTTAGAATTAGTTTTCTTTTTCCTCCTCGATTGTTTCCATTAGCTAGGAAAGCCAATTAGAATAATGGGGTTCAGATACTTCATTGTAATTTTTCAGTTCCTCATTAATTTACTTGCTTTGTCCTCATCTATCCATGGCAAGAAACAGTATATTCCATGTAAGCACTTAACTTTATACTTTCGGGACATCATATACAATGGCAAAAACATTGATAATGTCACATCCGTCATTGTTGCAACTCCTAAAGGAGCAAACTTACCCATCCTGGCAGACCAATTTTATTTCGGGAACATTATAGTTTTTGACGACTCCATTACCTTAAACAACAATCTTCACTCAAAGCTTGCCGGTAGGGTTCAAGGCCTTTACTTGTACGACACAAAGAACATTTACATTGCTTGGCTAGGCTTCATGTTTGTTCTTAATAGCACAGACTACCTAGGAACTATAAACTTCATTGGAGCTGACCCAATCCTGGTGAAAACTATGGATATCTCTATCGTGGGTGGAACAGGAGATTTCTTCATGCATCGTGGTATTGCGACTATAATGACTGATGCATTTGAAGGAGAAGTGTATTTCAGGCTCTGTGTCGACATTAAGTTTTATGAATGTAGGTGAATTGAGATTATGCATGTTATAGAAATGATCATTTTCGATTGTTTTATGTATGTTTTAATCAAGACTCATATTGATCAAGTACCTTAGCTTTATAAATCTCAAGATCTACATGAACATCTCATAGTTCATATCTCTACCTTGAATATAAATGCGATAACTACTCCAATTTAATTCCCAGCATATATACACACACATGAACTGAATATTCCTGGTGCATGGGTTCTGGATAATTTATTATTGCTGATATTCAGGTGAGTTCATTGACCATGATTGACATTTACATTTTAATATGTACAGTATTGCATATTGAAGGCTTGAGAATAATTATAACTCGTTGACAGGTTGTGCTCTCTATGACTATGAACATGCTAGGAAAATTATTACTCATTAATTTATAGGAAAGAAGATGAAGCATGGAAAAGAATACCAAGCGTTTTACATTCTTAAAAATTCATCCAATTAATACTTTTAAATTTAAACGACCATAAATATCGGGCATTAAATGGGATCGGATGACATAGCTAGCTAGGAGCTAAATCTCATATTAAATTTAAAGGTTATAGATCATCATGATCATCATTTATCAAATCTACGTAATTATATGTAATTTGTATATAATTAATTTGTGTGTAACCTGTTATATATGAATTATATAATTAAGCTCTAAATTAAAGCGTTATATATATATAGAAACATTACATCAACTATATATTTTTATTTTATTTATATATTTGTTTAGGCGATCGGGATCAGCTAAATATATATATATATATATATGTATATGCATGTATATATAATCCTAGCTCCAACCATAAGGTAATATTGGAGAATTGAAAATTAAATCTAATTGTCTTTGTCATGAATAGGCTGGATGCAACAAATTAATTATGTTAATTTCTTAATTTTCATTATTACTTCAAGGACGCATGCATGCAGGTTGCTTTTATTTAATAAATCATACTGATCTGTATATATTTTTGAGCATTGCTTAGCTGCAGCCGGGCTCCAGCTAAAGCCTTTCACATGAACAGTATAATCACTGTTCACGTGGGAGGCTTTAGCCCGGCTGCAGCTAATATTTTCACTATATTTTTTCCTTTGATCTCTATACACCTGGCGCCCCAACATCATGCTGCACCAATCTGACAAGTAGAGCCAGCGTACGTGCGTCTTGAATAAATTAACAAAACATATTTTCTATACCGTTAATTTTCTCTTAGTAACGATAGGTTAGTGCTCATTCACAACTTTTATTAATACATCATTTTATAATGAACATGAGTTCAAAATAATGAAAACTAGTTGCGTTAAAATTGTCTAAAAAGTTTTAAATAGTTCAAAAATATTCACAACGTATTCTAATTTCTACTATTAAACTAATAACTTAAGAAATATTAAAAGGAATTAATTATAGTACTTGTACAATAAGATGATTTGAATACTCGATGTCCAATGGTTTGACACATTATTCAAGAATATTGAATGGAGTTATCCTTTAAACTAATAATTAGGGCGATCGAGAGATCATCTTCACCCTTTTGGCTTATATTATAACTCATTGATCAATTGGCGTTTCCCAAAAATTTGCACAACCTAATATAATTTTGTTTGTTTTCTCGTTTATAAGCTGCTTTGTTTACTTCAGAGAATCTCATGATCATTAGAATCTAGTTAGGTGCCTCTTAAAACATATGTAGTGCTACATATAATTATTACAAAAAAAATTAAGGATAGTAATATGTCACATGACCTATTAATTCAACACGAACACGACATGATAATAGCAAGTTATGATTTAGATTTAAAGAGTTTCGAGTAAAAAAGAGTTGATCTGTTATGACACGATTGTTTAACGAGTTGATAGCGAGTCAACCTGTTTTAACGCACTATGACACGTTATGACATGTTAAAAAAATTAAAATTACAAGTATACCCTTATATTTAAAGGTAAAATTTTTAGAATCTTAATTTCAATATTTTTATTGTTTATATTATAATTCATATTTGTAATTTGTATTATAATTTTTATAGATATTATGATTTTAACATTTATATAAAATTATGTTAAGTTTAATTAAGTCAAACGGATTAATTTTGGATATATTCAACACATCTACATAAACAAGTTGAAACGTATCATATTTTATTGTATTAATTTATTTCGTAATATGCACTAATGAGTCATAACGGATTGATACGACACAATACGTTATATTAACGGGTCGTATTAGAATTTGAAATTTTGACACGATAAGTTTAATGGGTCAGATTAGGATTGACTTATATAATATAATATACATATCTTGATGCGATACGAACATGATTCATTGATACGTTTTGACACTCTTAAAAAAAATACAACATTTTCAATGACCAACGTGGCTTGAAATAGTCCAAAAACTCGCCAGAACAACTTATTTCTGGTTATACAAGACTGCCCGAAAGTCGCCACTATCATAGAGCATAGTAAAACTATTGTGACATGTTTTTGCTAAAAATGATATAAGTTTTTAGGCATTTACGATTTTGTCGTTAAACTTATTTTGCGGCGACCAATGTTTGCAAGAAATACCTTTTAACGGCGATTTGTTTTCCATCGGTAATGCTTGATGCTATTCTTGCAGATGCTTCCTTATTGGGTTAAGTTACTATCTAGAATTATTTCTGGACTTTGCTTCTCCAATCTATTAAAATATAATGACAGATTCTAATATGTTAGTGATTCCACGGGAAG
Organism: Platycarya longipes; assembly: GCA_036559045.1. Lineage (NCBI taxonomy): Eukaryota > Viridiplantae > Streptophyta > Magnoliopsida > Fagales > Juglandaceae > Platycarya > Platycarya longipes. Next base: position 12,740,197 of record CM071799.1, on the reverse strand, counting down.
AAAAAAGATTTGAAACAAACTTTAGACATATTCGATCTTCACAAAAGTCAAAAGTTTGGGTTTTTAGGAGAGGACTTCAATTTAGATTTGGACTTCAAGAAGGCCCCACCGCATTTCAACGACACGGGGTGCTGCATTTCAAGTTTGCAATTTTAACTTTTGAGTTCAGAAGTTTGACTTCAGAAGGGCCCCACAGCAGCTTATGAATACATGGGCCGCACCATTTCACTTGGTTTTGGACCGAACCATTACTCAGCCTTAGGCCTTCAACAAGCCGCAATTCATTCGGTTTCATTACACTTAATTGGGCCGCAATCATCAAATGGGATCTTCACTTTTTCAAGAGTTACACTTCATTCGGACCTCAAGTACAATTCACGAGGGCTGCGCGTCAACTTGCACCGAGAGAATATAACAGAAAAGAGATATGGAGCCGCGACTTGCACCCCGGCGCTAAACACTTTATCGCGGAAGTAGTAATACTTTAATTGTGATTAGTTTGATTTTTTTTTTTTTAAATCAAAGAATATAATGAGTTTTTAATTAATGAAATTTGTATAAAGATATAGAGTTATTAGTTAGAGATATTTTTAATATTATTTGAGAAGAGATATTGAATAATTAACAGATTTTCAATAATCAATATGGAATTATTAGAATTTAATAATTATGAAGAATAAATTGTCTGAAATTCACAAAGTTTAATCAAGTGGTCTAAATTCATTCTTATTATTTTTTACACTCTTAGATTTTAAACTCTATTACTTTTTGTTCGTAGATTTATTTTTGCTAAATATTTTAATTTAATATAAATAGTATAATCATTCTATTTGTTTTTAATTTTTCAAATAGTAATTAATTTAGTGAATTTCAATATTCAGTAGCATAATTAATCTATGTGGGTTTTGATAACACGCAAGACTCAATCAAGATTGTTCCAATTATGGAAATGATAGCTGTGGAACAGTGCAGGCCAAAGATGACAGCAAGCAGAATAGCAAATATACATGCGGATTTTCCTAATTCAAATCAGATCCTAGACAGCTCACGTAGTTGATTTTTCTCATTGTAAATTGATTATTATTTCCTTATAGAACTAATGTATTTACTCACTTTACTTGTAAGTTTTTGTAACGGCTGTATACATTTTTCTTATAAATACAATATACACTCCCACCATTGATGGTGTGGTGAGACTTCTCAACATCGTGTGAGTTTCCTACTTTCTTCTTAGTATCAGATGTCCTAAACACTGTGAGGAGGGCCTTATCATTCTTATCCTGTCATCATGTCTTCCGTTACTTTGAATGTGGGCAACTTTGTCACACTCAGACTAAACCCAAAAATTACTCTCCTTGGCAAGAACAAGTACTTGCCTTAGCCAAGAGCCAAGGACTGGTGGACTATCTAATCGGAGAAGCTGTTGCTCCTGAAACTATACTTCCACTTCAACTGGGCTCAACTCAGCAAGCTCCCAATCCAAAATTCGTCAAATGGAAAATTGCTGATAGATTATTAAGAGGTTGGATAATTGGAACTCTTTCTAAGGAGGCACTTAGCTTTGTTATTGGCTTAGACACATCGGCCCAAGTATGGAATGCTCTCAAAGAAGCCTACGCTCAAGCATCCCAAGAACGTCAATTCCAGCTCACACAGCAACTTAATTACATGAAGAAAGATCTTGAGATGTCTCTCAATGATTATCTCCACAAGTTTAAAGGAGTATGTGATAGCCTCTCTTATGTTGGCTTTCCTATTGATGACAAAACACAAGTTTTCTCTCTACTCAATGGCTTGGGGGCAAGATATGAACCCTTCACTACATCTATGCTCAAACCTCCAATGCCATGCTATGCTGAAATGGTGCCTCTATTACAAAATTATGAAACTCGGATCTGTTTGCATTCCCTTGACTCTTGAGCTTACACAAATTTCTATGGCCACAAAAACAACTCAAAATACAACAAGGGGCCTCGTCAATCATGTAATTTTCCTCCAAAGGCAAAGGTTTTTCCCCTGCTAACCAAGCTACTCTCAAGTAGAGCAACAATGAGTCTTCTTCTGGTGTCAACAACTCCACTCATAAGAACAAAGTTGATCTTCACTGTCAAATCTATGACAAGAGAGGGCAAACTGCCATTCGCTGTTAGTATCGATTTGATCATTCAATTCAACCCAATAATGTTCCTAAGGCGTTTGCTGCTCTCAGCTTCAACTCAGACAACAGTAATGAAGAATGGGTATCTGACACTGGTGCTTCGGCTCATATGACATTTTATGAAAGTATCTTACACAACTTGCAACCTTATGTGGTTCAGACCATGTTTTAATTGGCAATGGAGAATTTTTAAAAATTACTCACACTGGAGACACAACAATCGGGTCTGGCTCTTTTAGTATAAAACTGTCTAATGTTTTGTTGGTACCATTTTGTGATCAAGGATCGGGTGACCAAAAGGGTACTAATGAAGGGCCACAAGCATGATAATCTATACATAATCCAAGCTTCACCAGTTGCTTTCTTCTCCTCAAGGTTTCAAGCTGTTTCCAAATATTTGTGGCATCAAAGACTCGGGCATCCTGAAGCAGCTATTGTTACTCATCTTCTAAACAATGGTCTTATTCCAGCTGTGTCCAATAAAAGTGAGAACAAAATGTGTAAGAGTTGTCAGTTAGGGAAGATGTTAAAACTTCATTTTTCAATTTCGGTTTCAAGCACTTTTGCACCATTAGAAAAAGTGCATTTCGACTTATGGGGGCCTACTCCTACTATTTCAGTCAATAAACTTTTATATTATGTTGCTATTGTGGATGATTTCACTAAGTACATTTGGCTAATTCCATTAAGACAAAAGTCTGATTTCTTTCATCAGTTTATCTTATTTGAAAAATATGTCTTAAGGCAGTTTGACAAAAATATAAAAGTAATTCAAATAGATGGAGGATGTGAGTTTATGAATAATCTTTTCATTACTCACTTACAAAAATCAGGAATTCTACACCAAGTCTCCTGCCCCCACACGGCTGAATAGAATGACTATGTTGAGAGGAGACATAGAAATATTAGAGAGTTGGGACTAACAATGATGATGCATGCCAATATTCCAAAATATTTTTGGGTTGAAGCATTTACAACTATAGTGTTTCTTATCAATAGAATTCCTACAGTCACCTTAAATTGGAACTTACCATTTTTCAAGTTGTAAACACCTGATTATGGATCCTTTCGAGTATTTGATTCCAGGTGTTACCCATATGTTTGGGATCAAAAGAAAAATAGATTTGATCCAAAGTCACTTCCTTATGTGTTCTTGGGGTATAGTGATCGACATAAAGGTTATAGGTGTTATTATCCACCTAGAAAGAGAACGTTCATTTCAAGACATGTGGCATTTGATGAAGAGCATTTTCCACTCAAGAATCTGTCTAGTAACAAGTCCATTGCAGACTGTGTAGTCACTACATTTGCATAATGGGACCCGTTAAGTCACAAAGACCTATCCTGCTCAACATTTCACGACAGTCCCACTCCTAATGCTCCATTAAATAAATCATTAACTCTCTCTGATTTAGTCTCTGGTGCAAATACTCAGAACACATCTAAAGTTGAATATGTCACATTTCCTCTATCTCAACCAGAAGATTTTGCAGAAAGACAAGAAAATGCTCAGTACATTGATGAAACAGCCTCGAGTTCTATCCCATCTGCACCTTCTCATATTATGCAAACCAGATCAAAATCAGGTATTTACAAGCCAAATCCTAAGTATGCCTTGATTCACCATTATGACACTATACCCAAACCACCAAGAACTACTAAAGCTGCAGTTCAACATCTGGGTTGGAGAAAAGCCATGGAAGAAGAGTTACAAGCTCTAAAACAGAATAACACTTGGTCTCTTGTACCAAGACTGAACAATATGTATGTGGTTGGTTCAAGATGGCTTTTTACACCCAAAATAAATCCTGATGGCACTCTCCAACGCTTGAAAGCAAGGTTAGTAGCTAAAGGCTACCACCAGGTGGATGAAATTGATTTTATCGAGACATATTCTCCAATGGTTAAGACAGCCACCATTTGGCTTATTTTATCCATAGCAGTTGTTAGAAAGTGGGGTATATGGCAACTTGATGTGAAGAATGCATTTCTTCAGGGCAATTTATTAGAAAAAATCTTTATGGAGCAATCACCAAGCTTTGTAAACACTAAACAGCCTGAACATGTTTGCCTTCTTCATAAAGCTATATATGGATTAAAACAAGCTCCAAGGGCTTGGTTTAATCAATTCAGCTCCTTTCTTCTTGAAACAGGATTCTTTTGTAGCACTGCTGATCCTAATCTCTTCATCAATCATTCCAAAAATGGGACTTTGGTGTTATTTCTATATGTGGATGATATTATTCTAACAGGATCTTTTGATCAGCTAATAAATGATTTTGTTAAACAGCTCCATACCGAATTTGCCATGAAAGATCTTGGGAAGTTACATTACTTCTTAGGGATCGAATGCAGCTATGTTACAGATGGAATTGTATTACATCAAACCAAATATGCCATTAATCTTCTTGACCGTGCATTGATGAAGGATTGCAAGCCTATCCATACACAACAACTCTCTGTGATCCTCATGAATATCGATCACTTGTAAGGGCCTTACAATATCTCACCTTGACAAGACCTGACATATCATTTAGTGTCGACTATGCTTCTCAGATCATGCATGCTCTGACACAAGATCATCTTACCATGGTTAGAAGAATCCTACGGTATGTCAAGGGGACAGTTAATCAAGGCTTACATATTCAACAAGCTAGCTCATTACAACTTTATGCATTCTCGGATGCAGATTGGGCTGGCTGTCCATGGACCAGAAGATCGACAACAGGCTACTGTACATACCTTGGTAGCAATATCATTTCATGGAGTGCAAAAAAACAGCCTATAGTATCATACTCAAGCTTAGAAGCAGAGTATAGGGCAATGGCACAGACAATAGCCGAAATTACATGGATTACTTTTCTCTTCGAGATCTTCAAATTTCATTGGAAAACCCTCCAATTTTATTTTGTGATAACATTAGTTCATTGTTCATGACTATTAATCCCATCTTCCATTCCAGGAGTAAACACATTGAATTAGACCATCACTATATTTGAGAAAGAGTGTCCCTTGGGCTGTTACAGACTCGTCACATACCAACCTCAATGCAAATTGCTGATGTATTTACTAAGCCTCGAACACGTTATGCTCTGGAACAACTTAAGCACAAACTATGTCTTGTTACCATGCATAGTTTGAGGGGGGCTGATAACATGCAAGACTTGATCAAGGCTGTTCCAGTTATGGAAATGACAGCTGTGGAACAATGCAGGCCAGAGATGACAGTAGGAAGAATAGCAGCAAATATACAAGCAGATTTTCCCCATTCAAATTAGATCCTAGACAGCTCACGTAGCTGATTTTTCTCATTGTAAATTGATTATTATTTTCTTATAGAACTAATGTATTTACTCACTTTACTTGTAAGCTTTTGTAACAGATGTATACATTTTTCTTATAAATACAATATACATTCCCACCATTGATGATGTGGTGAGACTTCTCAACATCGTGTGTGTTTCCTACTTTCTTCCGGTTTGGTATCCGTTTTCTATAAAATACTTTACTACTTGTTACGATTATATGCACTTAGGTATTTTTATGCAAATAAACATCTCTTTCAGTTAAGCTCCAAAAGTTAGCAAAATCACCCTTGCCAAGTTGTGAACAATAGCTAATAGATTTTTTTTTTCCTTCCTCAAAAGGAATGATGTATATCTCTATCTCCTCTAACCGCTGCAAAAATATTAAGATTACATTAGTGAGCTTATGATAAACAACTAATTATTAAGTACTAATTAATTATCAATGCCCTTAATATGAACTCATCATATAAGTTGCTACAATACAAGATAGACGAAGCAACAAAGAGTAAACTAAGACCTGATTTTTTTTAGAGATGAAATTGAGACAAGATAAGATAAATGGAGATTAAAGTAACAAGTTAAATAAATATTGTTATAATATTTTTTTAATATGATTTTTGTATTGAGATTTTAAAAAATTAAATTGTTTATATTATTTAGTATTGGAATTTGAAAAAAGTATAATGATTAGATGAGATAAAATGAAATAAGATTGTGTGTGTTTTGAAAGCAAACCAGGCCTAAGATAACTATCTAGCATTCACCACCCATATACAAATAAAGAGAACCAACATATACAACTCATCCAAATGGTTCATCAATTTGCACATACCTAGATTGGTATATGCAGAACTCATCTACAGCACAAGAGAACTTATCCATCGCATATTAACGCAAATAAATTCATGCAATAGAGAATCACAAAGAATAGAAAAGAGCAATAGAGATGCGTTCATTGGAGATCCTAAGAGACAGCCATATGAAACAAAATTACTCCCAACCCGACATGTAGGCACAAAAGTAAATTAAAAAACAACAATATTAGCTCAGAATTTTGTAAATTTGTATGCAACGATACAAATAAAGAACTTGGCTTGTAGCAGGGCAACCAAGCACTTTACAATTAAACCTGAATATAAAGAGTGAATGCATTACTTATCAACTTTACAAATATTGAACTAACTTTTCTATAGGTACTTTACAAATATTGAACTAAATTTTTTTATAGGTATAAACATTGGACTAATTAAATAAAGTTATAATTTGATCCTAATTGTGGGCCATTATGAGAAAAAATTCAATCGAAAATTAAATTTATAAACATTTACCAGGTTTAGGTAGCTGTAAATATATATTATATATATTCAAAATAATTCCTAAATTGTTCTTTCTTTTTTATATGAGGTATCCCCACGCCATTTCGGCCAACAAGGAGCAAGAACCCAAAACCAAAAGCATTTGCATGTGCATTTCTTTGAACAGAACTATTCCTACCACAGGGGCTATAACCAATATAACCAATAATTCAATAAAATTCAACAAATTGGTAGTAGAAAAATTACAAAATTGGTTGTCAAAAATGGTCACATTAACAAGGCAGAAGCAAATACAACCATAACATAATTTACATTCATATATAGCTCCCTATATACACTGTTGGAAATTTGAAACATGAGCACTAATAGTTATCCAACAGAAAGCTATTGGTCCAAACAACTCCATTGACTTTACAGATCATAAAGCATCATGTCTAACCCCATTTGTGATAAGATCTAGTATATCAATGATTCAATACAAAGTTTGCCAAAATATTACTTAGACCAGTTCGGCAAGATATAATAAACAATACTTGAAGCCATGAGCTGAGAAGAGTCAAGATGATAAAGAAACAACCAGGAGAAGCAAAATGAAATTAAAATTTACAAAACAGCCATACAGCGGATAACATGGATTATTATCCCAAAAAAGGAAATATTTTAAATGTAATAATCTGTTTTGAGGCTCAATACATCATCGCATTGAGTGCAGTACAGCTCTTTTTGAATCGCATGCCATTTTACTAACAATTCACAATCCTCTTAACACATTTAGAGTACTTTTAATACATATGAGGTTCCACATCATCAAAAAGAAAATATATGAAAGAAAATGGCTTCAAGATTTATGCATATCATCTCGATTGACAAAATCTCCACCATGCAAAATATAGACCAGATATTAATGCAGTGAAAAACAAAAAGACTGTGTAAAAGTGGGTTGGGCATGAATAAGCTTAGTATATTTACTATCCATTAATCATGCTACAACAGCAACATAAGTGAGTAGAAAATATTGTAGAATGCTTAAATTTATATGAAATTGATATTAATAATACAGTAAAATATGAAACGAATTTTACTAATACCTCAAAAACCATTCTTTCAGCAAGATCCCCATCAACAGACACATCCATAAAACCCAATGGCCGGCTCTTCTTCTTTGCTATTTTCATCATTTTTAGCATCAAAACTCAGGCCAGCATAACCATTTGTATGATTGAATGCTTGCACATCTATTGTCAGTCACTAGCAACCATGTTACTAGAAACAATAAGCCAATAAGTCCCCATGAAGTGAGAATTTTATGAGATTGAACTTTCACAAACTAAGCTTTTCATGTATCTAAAATTAAAAGATACACAAGAAAAATAACAAATTAGGATTTGTTTCACATTATTGGTTCTAAAATCCTATTGCTCTTGTCCAAGGACTAGTAGTCGAACCAAATAAGGAAAATAATATCTTACTAGCTTTGTTCGTTACCAAACATCATTATGCATGTTGCTGCTGGACCTTGTAACAACAGTCCAAAAGTGGAGGCCCCATATATTAGGCTAGACATTAATTGTAAAAACAGATTAACAAGTATTGAAGTTCTTACTTGAGCAAAAAGTGGGCACTTCCTCACGACAAAAATAGATTACTAAGTTAATGGGTTACGACTTGAATATAAAAAGGGAAAAGGGAATCATGTGGCAGATGCATTATCAAGGAAGCATGAACCAAATATGGTTCAAGAGAGTTTCTTGGGCCTAAATTCCTTTCTTACTCGAATTTGGATAGAAGAGTTAAAAGCTTCCCACACGACTTCACTTGAACTTAGTGATATATTATAGAAACTCCAGAACAACCAATGAGGGCCTAAGGGCTATGTGCTACAACATAGGTTAGTTATGAAGAAGGGGAGAATTTTCATTGATCCTCAGCCACTCTTTAAGGCTAAGTTGCTGAGATTTATACACTTAGATCCACAAGTAGGTCATTCGAGCTACATATGGAATTACCATAGGGCAAAAAGGGACTTCTTTTGGACAGGCATGAAAGTGGACATCAAAACTTTGGTCCAATAATGTGACATTTGTCATGTCAACAAGACTAAAAATGTCCTTTTCCCTGACTTGCTTCAACCCTTTTGTATCCTATCTCAAGTTTGAGAAGCAATTTCCTTAAATTTGGTGGCTCTCTCTCATCCTTACATTGTTGCAAGGGGTGGTCCAAGTCTTTCTTAAGGAAATGTTTTAACTACATGCTACCCAAAGTAATTGTTTTTTACTGTGACCCAATTTTTCTAAGCTCATTTTGGAATGCATTGTTCGAGCTACAGGATTCTACACTCAACTACAACTTAGCTTACCATCTTGAGACGGATGGATAGAATGAGGCCCTCAATAAAATACTAAAAGGCCACTTACGATGTTACGTAGGGGCTAAGCCAAATGGATGGAGTCTATGGCTACCTATGGCTAAATGGTGGTACAATATTTCATACCACACTTTAACCAAGTAACCCCTTTTGAGGCCTTTTATGGGTACCCTCCACAAAAATTAATCAACTACATCCCAAGGACATAATCTAGTGAGGTCATGAATCAACTGTTGTGTCAACTTGACCAAATCAAGAGCCTACTCAAGCAAAGTCTGGAAATCGCACAACACATGATAAAATGGTATGTTGACAAGAAAAGAGTAGAAAGGGAGTCTATGGTGGGGGATTATGGTTACCTCAGTTTGCAACCTTATAGACTGAGGTTCTATGGTCCCTTCAAAGTGACTCAGCGTGTTGGTAAAGTCACGTACAAGCTGGATCTACCTGCATCTTCACGCATTCATCCCGTCTTTCACATTTCATACTTGAAAAAGGAGTTTGGAGCTCAAATCTGTCCACTTCCAATGTTGCCACTAGTAAACTCTGAGGGAGAGTCCAACTAGAGTTAGAAGTTGTGGTGGATCGATACCTCAAGAATAAAGGATAGTGAGTAGTCATCAAGGTTTGGATAAAGTGGGTTAGGGCTTTAGAAGAAAACAATAATTGAGAGCATTTGTGGAGGTTGAAGGACTTATACCCATACCTTGTGGGCAAGGTCCTCTAAGGTGGGGATTGTCATGGCCCTGTATACAAAAGAAAAGAAAAGAACATAGAAGGGCCTATGGTTCGCAAGAGTTGGCAAGTGAAAGAAGGCTTAGTTCAAAAGACCTAGAGTTTGGGAACTGAAGTGAAGTTAAGGAACTGGAAATACACTGTATGTAGCAACACATCGTTTGGTAAAGTCGCGTACAAGCTGGATCTACCTGCCTCTTCACACATTCACCCCGTCTTTCACATTTCATACTTGAAAAAGAAGTTTTGAGCTCAAATCTGTCCACTTCCAGTGTTGCCACTAGTAAATTCTAAGGGGGAGTCCAACCAAAGCTAGAAGCCATGGTGGATCAATACCTCAAGAAGTAAGGATAGTGAGCAGCATAGAAGTTTGGATAAAATGGGTTGGGGCTTTAGAAGAAACCAACAGTTGAGAGCATTTATGGAGGTTGAACTTGAACCCTTACCTTGTGGGCAAGGTCCTTTAAGGTGGGGATTGTCATGGCCCTGTATACAGAAGAAGAGAGAAGGACATAGAAGGGCCTAGGGTTTGCAAGAGTTGGCAAGTGAAAGAAGGCTTAGTTTAGAAGACTTAGACTTTGGGAACTGAAGTGAAGTTAAGGAACTAGAAACGCACTGTATATAGCAGCACATCGTTTGGTAAAATCGCGTACAAGCTAGATCTACCTGCCTCTTCACGCATTCACCCTGTCTTTCACGTTTCATACTTGAAAAAGAAGTTTGGAGCTCAAATATATCCACTTACAATGTTGCCACCAGTAAACTTTAAAGGGGAGTCCAACCAGAGTTAGAAGCCGTGGTGGATCGATACCTCAAGAAGCAAGGACAATGAGAAGTCATCGCGGTTTAGATAAAGTTGGATGGGGCTTTAGAAGAAAACAATAGTTGAGAGCGTTTGTGGAGGTTGAAGGACTTGTACCCTTACCTTGTAGGCAAGGTCCTTTAAGGTGGGGATTATCATGGCCCTGTATACAGAAGACGAGAGAATAACATATAAGGGCCTAAGGTTCGCAAGAGTTGGCAAGTGAAGGAAGACTTAGTTCAGAAGACCTAGAGTTCGGGAACAAAAGTGAAGTTAAGGAACTGGAACTGCACTGCATGTAGCAGCACATCGTTTTGGTAAGTGAAGGGATATCATAGCAACCGCAACAATGCACCGTTTTAAATACTAGTTTTATTGCGTTCCAGAACTTTATTCGCCTTATCTAATTTCCTTTTGTTTGTTATTGCAATACACGTGTTTGCTTTTTATTAGTCTAGTTTGTTATCCTTGCATGGATATATAGTGGAATGCAGAGAGGAGAAAGGCATCTGAATAATTATCTAAATTTGAAATTTTGGAAGTATTTGGAGGTTAAAGGATTCCTCAAAAGAACCCTAATATCATTTCCTTTTTCATTCAATTTGTCTCCAACCTTTTCACAAACGTTTCACTAGTGTTACATTTATCATTCATTTTCAGTACGCATTTCAACTACCCAAGTTCCAGTTACAGCATATATTTCCATAACCATTACCACCATAACCAAACCCATTACACATGTCCCATTTAAATTCTATTTGAATTTGTTTATTATTGTAAACAAATTAGATTCACTAATATGGAAATATAAAAGAATTCCACTATTATAGAGCACACCCCAATTATGAATATTGTTAAGTCTAATGTGGTGTCAAATTTGTGTTTATTAAGTGTACATTGTATTTGCTATTTTAATGTGTGCAAGAAATGACCATAAGGCACTGTGATGATTATGGCAGTTGTTTGAAACTCGAGTTTAAAGCTAAGGGGCAAAATAGCCTTTTCAAACATCAAGATATTAAGTGAGAAAGCATCTAAGCCGCCCATTGAAGCACACGTGTTAAGATCTCGTACCTGTATATGTGTGTGTGTGTGTGTGTGTGTGTGTGTGTGTGTATCATATCTGCAGTCTTAAAGTTAAGTAATTCATTTTGTAAGGTCAAATATCGAGAGAGAGAGTGAAAGCTTGAGCTGTGAGGTGGAGGTCTGCTAGGGTTTAGGTTTTGAGTGCAAGAAAACCTTTTCTGTTGGTTTTCTTAAGCTCGATCACCAGCTGGGTTGTAAAGTACACTATGGCTTTGAAGATTCATCAATAAAGATCGATCTCTGAGGCTGTTCTTGCAGTTGATGTAGGCCATAAGGGCAAAACTATGTAATCTGTGTGTTCTCGCTATTCTTTATCATTTCTTTTATTGTTCTTACTTATTTACATTCTATTCTTTAATTTCTTGAAGCTTTGAAAGTATAAGTTTTCTTTCTGAAACTCTAATTTTCTCAACTCGGTAACTGTGGGTTTTTGATCAAGAATCGGGTCCTGTAACATTTACAATTGGTATCAGAGCTCAGGTTTACATAGGGACCAATAAATTTGACGTTGAGAAGTTCAGAGGAAACAATGATTTTGGTCTCTGGAGAATCAAAATGAGGGTCCTGCTTGTCCAACAGAGCTTGCAGGGGGTCCTCAAAGGGGAGAAGAACAAAGGTTCTCCCTCTTCTGACACTGGGAAGGAGGAGGCCTATAAGGACATCTTCCAAAAGGCCCACAGTACCTTCATACTGTCTCTTGGGAATAAAGTTTTAAGAGAAGTAGCTAATGAGAACACTGTAGTAGGCATTTGGCTGAAATTGGAAAACTTATACATGACTAAGTCCCTGGCTAACAGATTACATAAAAAGACTCAGTTGTACACTTTCAAGATGTCCCCTAAAACTTTAATAGGGGAACATCTTGACGAGTTTAACAAGATAATTCTTGATCTTGCTAATATTGATATAAAAGTTGAGTATGAGGATCAGACCATACTGTCGTTGACCTATTTGGATTCTTCTTACCTTAGTTTGAAGGATACTATGATGTATGATAGGGACACCCTTACATTAGATGAAGTACAATCGGTACTTCATGCAAGAGAACTCCAAAATAAGGTAGAAACCAAACAAGAAAAAGGAAAGGGCCTATTTGTTAGGGGTGGACTAGAAAAGAGAGAAAGAATGGCAAGTTTGATAATAAAAGAAATAGATCTAAGTCGAAAGAAAGCAACTGAAATATTTTCTGTGTCATAAAAAATGACATTTCAAAAGGGATTGCCCTGATAAGAAAACTGGTTCTAGGAATAAAATGAAGGAGGAAGGAGATGCCTTTGTGGTACTAGAAGGGTATAATAGTGCTGAGGTCCTTAATGTATCTAAAATAGACTCAGGAAATGAGTGAATTTTTTATTCGGGACGTTCCTTTCATATGTGTCCAATCAGAAATTGGTTTGAGACTTTCTCTGAGTTAGATGAAGGGTATGAATTCTTGGTAATAATAAGTCCTGCAAGATCATGGGAATAAGGACTATTACACTTACATGATGGTATAAGTAGACTTCTAAAGGAAGTCAAGTTCATAACTGAATTGAAGAGGAATTTAATTTCTCTGGGTATGCTTGATCAGTCTGGCTACTCTTTCAAGTCTGAGACAGGGATACTGAGGGTTACAAAAGGCTCCCTCACTGTAAAAGAAGTGATTAACAATGGATTGTACACCCTAATAGGTAAGACCTTAAGTGGGGAGGCCTCATTTGTTCAGAACTCCACTGAAAATAAAGATGTGCTTTGGCACAGGAGGTTAGGATATGTTAGTCAAAATGGTCTCTTAAAACTTCAAAAACAGGGTTTAATAAAGGATGCAAATCTGGACAGTCTTGTGAAGATTGCATCTATGAAAAGTCTAAAAGAGTTAGTTTTAATAGGGCAATCCATTTGACTAAACAGATCCTAGATTATGCTCACTCAGACCTATGAGGGCCTTCTAGAGTAGCTTCTCATGGTGGATGAAATTATTTCCTCTCCATCATTGATGACTACTCTAGAAAGGTTTGGATTTACATTCTTAAACATAAAAGTAACACATTTGAAAAGTTTAAAGAATGGAAATCCTTAGTGGAAAATCAGGTAGGCAGAAAGCTAAAGGAGGACAAATAATGGATTGGAGTTTTTGTCAACAGAGTTTAATAATTTTTGTAATAAAAAAGGGATCTTTAGGCACAAGACTGTAAAAGAAACCTCTCAACAAAATGGTCTGGCAGAGAGAATGAATACGACTATTTTAGATAGGGTTAGATGTATATTATCCAATGTTGGGTTACCAAAATCTTTTTGGGCAGAGGCTTCTACAACAGGAGTTCATTTGATAAATAGATATCCCTCCTCTACCATTGGATTCAAAACCCCATAAGAATTGTGGACTGAGAAACCTCTCAGCTATGATTACTTAAAAGTTTTTAGGTGTGTTGCTTATGCACACTCCATAATAGATAAGTTGAACCCTAGGGCCCTTAAATGTATTTTTGTATGGTATCCTGATGGGTTAAAAGGATATAAACTATGGATAGATGGACCTGGTAGGTAAAAGTGCATTGTTAATAGAGATATGACCTTTAATGAATCTCATATGGCTAGGTTATAGAATAATAACTCTATTCCTAGTCAAGAAAAACTTTTCAAAAGTGTTCAGCTTGAGGTGGAGCAAGACACCCCATCTAAACACATGATAGATCAGATCACAGGTTCTGAGGTTGTAAGCTCAGGGAACCTGGATCAAGGTGGAGCTGATTCCTACAATCTAGTAAGGGACATGAAAAAAAGGGTGATTAAACCATCCCAGAGGTATGGTCAAGCAGACCTTACTGCCTTTGCTTTCACTGTAGCAGATGAGGTTACAAATCAAAAACCAAGGTCTTATAAGGAGGCTCTAAATAGTAAGGAAGCTGATAAGTGGATCCTTGTTATAAATGAAGAAAATGATTCTCTTATTAAGAATAAAACTTGGGTTTCTGTCACTAACACTGCTGGGGTTAAACTAGTAGGGTCAAAGTGAATTTATAAAAGAAAGAAAGGCATATCTGGACTTGAGGCTACCAGGTATAAGGCTAGACTGGTAGCTAAAGGTTTTATTCAGAGGGAGGGAATATATTTTAATAAAATATTTTTTCCTGTAGTTAAACATAGTTCTATCAAGTTATTACTTTCTTACACTGCTTTTGAGGATCTACGTCTAGAACAATTTGATGTTAAAACTGTTTTTTTACGTGGAGAATTGGAGCAAACAATTTATATGCAACCACCAGAAGGTTTTATAAATTTTTCAAATCCTAAACATGTATATTTGCTTAAAAAAATATTTATTTGGTTTAAAACAATCACCTAGATAATGGTATAAAAGGTTTGATTGCCATATGCTTGAAAATGGTTTTAATAAAAGTTGTTATGACAGTTGTGTCTACTATAAGTGTGTAGATGGAATTGTAATTTATTTGTTGTTATATGTAGATGATATGTTGTTGGCATGCAAGAATCTTACTTTGATTAATCAAGTCAAATGCATATTAAAAGCAGAGTTTGAAATGAAAGAACTGAGCCCTGCTAGTAGAATTTTAGGAATGGAAATAATAAGGATTAGACAAAACATAACATTTTTTTTGTCTCAAAATGCTTATATTTGTAAAATTCTAGAAAATATTTAGTGTGGATGATGTGAAACCTGTTGTTACACCTCTAGAACAACACTTTAAATTATTTGCTACACAGTCTCCTATTACTAAGTCAGGAATTGATTTTATGAATCAAATCTCATATGCTAGCATGGTAGAAAGTTTGATGTATGCCATAATCTGTATTAGACTTGATCTTACTTATGCTGTGAGTGTGATTAGTAGGTTTGTGAAAAATTCTGGAAAGCCTCACTGGCAGGCTATTAAGTGGGTATTGAGGTACCTATCTAGTTCTGTAAATTTAGGTCTGGTTTATGGGTTAAATGTTAGGATAGGGAGGGAAGTAGTGGGTTTTGTTGACTTAGACTTTGCAGGTAATGTGGACACAAGGAAATCCCTAAAGGGTTATGTGCTCATAGCTTTTGAAGGGGACATTAGTTGGAAATCTAATATTCAGTCTATTGTGGCTCTGTCTACAACAAAAGCTGAATATATTGCCTTAACATAGGCTATAAAAGAGCCCTTGTAGTTAAAAGGGATAACCAAGGAGCTAGGTATCTTTAGTGGTAATATCATAGTTTACTGTGATAACCAAAATGCCCTACACTTCGCTAAGAATCAAGTCTACCATGAGAGGTCCTAACACATTGATATTAGGCTACATTTTGTCAGAAATATCATAGAGTCTAGAGAGGTCAATGTGAAGAAAATTCTAATAGAGGGCAATCTCTCTGATATGATGACAAAGTCTCTCTCAAGCACTAAGTTCAAATACTGTTTGGGCTTAGTGTGTATAAAGTCTGCTTTAAATCTCCAATAGGGGGAGGGTAATGCAGGAACAACCAAGATGAGAGTTAGGAAACCTTGGTAAACTCAGGTATGCTAAGGTGGAGAATGTTGAGTCTAATGTGGTATTAAACCTGTGTTTATTAAGTGTACATTGTATTTGCTATTTTAACGTGTGTAGGAAATGACCATAAGTCACTGTGATGATTACGAGAACTGTTTGAGACTCGAGTTTAAAGTTGAGGGGCAAAAATAGCCTTTTCAGACATCAAGATATTAAGTGAGGAAGCATCTGAGCAGCCCATTGAAGCACACGTGTTAAGATCTCGTATCTGTATAAATATATATATATATATATATATATCGTATCTGCAGTCTTAAGGTTAAGTAATTCATTTTGTAAGGTCAGATATTGAGAGAGAGTGAAAGCTTGAGCCATGAGGTGGAGGTCTGCTAGGGTTTAGGTTTTGAGTGCAAGAAAATCTTTTATGTTGGTTTTCTTGAGCTTTATCACTAACTGGGTTGTAAAGCATACTATGACTTTGAAGATTCGTCAATAAAGATCGATCTTTGAGACTGTTCCTGCTGTGGATATAAGCTATTAGGGCCGAACCATGTAATCTGTGTGTTCTCGCTATTCTTTATCATTTCTTTTATTGTTCTTGCTTATTTACGTTCTTGTTGCCCAGATGACTAACACAAGAGGGGGGGTGAATTGAGTTGTATTTAAAAAATAACAGTTATAAATCAAATATATAATATAAAATATAAACAAAATATAAAGCAGTAAGAAATATAAAGAGTAGGGTAAGAGAAAGCAAACTCAGTATTTTTACGAGGTTCAGCCCCACTGCCTACGTCCTCGCCTCAAGCTACCCCTTGAGGATCCCAAATTCACTAGTCAATCTCCTTTAGGTGGAGATAGAAACCTATTACACTTTTGAATAGCACCGCTCCAAAGAATCCGTGTAGAACACCCTCTACACTTCTAATCACCTTACACTTGGTGATTTAACTATTCCCCGTGTAGAACACCTTCTACACACACAAGGGTTGTACACACCCTTTTACTGATACAAGAATTGATAGTGGGTAGGCTATCAGAAAACACTCCTCAATGAGTGAAATAAAAACAATACAGCGCAAACTATATCTCTCAAAATGAACAAGGGTTAAGGCTCAATGCTTAGAGAAGAGAGAATGAAAGCTTTGAATGAATGTTGTATGCTCTTGGTGTTGTGAATGTGAAGCTCTCAAATGATCTATTTATAGGCATATGAGACTTCATATTCAAATTTAAAAAGATTCACATGTCAAAGACATCATCATTCACTTTTCAAAAATTTCAAATATAATCTTTTTACTTTTTGCATGTGACAAAAGGAGCACACTTTACTTTTCAAAAATTTCAAACCTAATCTTATACTTTTTGCATATGACAAAAGGAGCACACTTTACTTTTCAAAATTTTCAAACAAAGACATCTACCTTTTGCATAAGTCAAGAAAAGCATCCACCACTTTTGAAAATATTCAAATAAAACATGCACATGTGAAAGATGACAATCAATCATCTTAATATTTTCAAAGTTCAAACCTTTAATCATATCATGCACATGTGAAAGATGACAACCAATCATCTTAATATTTTCAAAGTTCAAACCTTTAATCATGTCATGCACATGTGAAAGATGACAATCAATCATCTTTCAAAATTTTCAAATTTAATTTTCAAAATATTCATGCACATGTGGAAAATGTATTTTAATGCTTTATGATAAAATATTTATTTTGAGTCTTAATCCTAATTTCGAATTTTTAAGAGATTTACAAAATTACTCTATGATTTTAATGTGAACTTGTTCCCTTCTTGCTCATGCTTGGTTCCTTGATGTGCTTGATTGTATTGTGTAGACAACTTGAGCTTGAGACTCCTTTATTCTTTGAATTCATTTGTTATCATCAAAATCCATATGTAGATTTACATGAACCTTGAAACCTTGAGTTCAACAGTTCTGTTCTTTAATTTCTTGAAGTTGGTTTTGAAAGTATATGATTGTTTTCTGAAACCCTAATTTTCTCAACTCAATAACTATGGGTTTTATTTTTATTTTGATATAAAGAATCAGGTCATGTAACATTTACAAATACAATTTTAACAATAAATAAATCAATTATAAGACTTTCAAACTCGAGCAAGCCAGTTTGACATCTAAAAAGAAACAAAACAGACCTGAATCCTTCTATTAGCATTCCACTCCATTTTCTCGTGACACACCACAACAATCTCAGCATAAGTCAGATTTAGCACACTGCAAAAAGATATTAACATTAAGACTAGAGATAGAAATTGTTTAATAGAGGAATGAGAAATTGGGGGTCGGATTAGACCTAGAATTGATGTCGAACATGACGATCAGTAAATGTGAAACTTGGAGGTAGAGGTATGAGTATTGATTGGCCGTGAAACTGAACTATGTTAGGAGAACAGTGGAAGATGGTGGCACTAGCAATGATCGGAAACCAATGTACAGAACCAGAGAGGGAGAGAAAGAGATGGAAAACAATAAAGAACAAAAGAGAGGTAAAATTGGGACAAGAAAATAAGGCGCGGTGTAAAATAGAAAGGCCTTAGTTGTGAAAAAATATTTTAGCGACATAAAGCCCCCAAAAATAATATATAATTCTAGCAATTTTGCCAAATAGCCACAAGTTTTGAAAATTTGTTTACAAAATAACTTTTATGAGAATCTTTTCTAGATTTTTATAAGAATTAGTTTGAGTTTTATATGCAGTTTTACAATTATTTTAAGTCTCATATGCAGTTCCACAATGTAAAAAAAAATGTATAAGTATTTTTGCATATTATTTTTGTATATTCTATTAATATAATTAATTGTATCACTTTTTTAAATATAAAATAATTATTTTGATTAATCAAATTAATAAAATGTGTAAAACAATATTCAAAAGCGACTGTAGCAAAACTTTTTTAAAAAATAAAAAAGTATATTAAGATATAAAAGTAAGATCCAAGAAAATCTCGAAGAATTTGGAAAACTAAACAAAACTTGTACGAAGGAGAAGAAGACCACGACGAAATAAACTCAACAAGAGGGACTTGATTTTCGGACCTTGAATTTAGGTAAGGACAGTGCTACATGAATCGATTGTTTATCAAAGAGTTTAATCGATTCTGTGCAAATGTGGTTTTCTATTTATTTTTAATTTTTTTTCACTCATTTTTTATACATTTTTAAATATTTTTAAAAAATAATAAAAAAATAAAAATTTATTTATATTCACTTTCTTAATTATTAAAAAAAATTTAAAAATAAAAAAACTCAATCGGTCATCTTTATCGATAAATTTTATAAGTTCAATTAACATTTTCCTTTAAATTACGAATGGCTCGATTTTCAAAACTGTGGATTTGAATCCGATTAGAATATTGTCATTTGACACTACTTGAAAACTAATTATAGAGTAATATTATTTTGTCTACCCATTTTGATATTTTATGTGTTTTAATATTATTTTTTTTAATTTTTTATTTAATAATATATTGATATTTTTTATTTTATAAAAATAATTTAAAATAAGAAATAATAGAAATAAAAAAATAAGAGAAAATAAAATACTAATAGTTTAATGTAGTGGCTTAAGTAGCATCTCTCAACGTTATATATCTTCTATATTATATATAAATATGTGATTTATTATTTTTATTTTTTATTTAAACACACATATATTAATATATAAATATATGTATTTGAATAAAAAATAAAAAATTAAATTTTAATGTATATATAGTATGAAAATGATAAATAATATTTCTATTAAAGAACTAATTTGAAGATGTCAAGAAAAGTAACAGACTAATTCGTTAAACAACAAAAGAAATGCTGAAATATTATACTTTGTGTTGTAAATTATTGGGGGAATGAATGACCCCCCATGTCTCATATTATATGAACTCCTTCCCCCCTTTCTTTTCTTGTCTGAATAACTCATCTCCCTCTCTATAAATAGAGAGTTTGAGCTTCAATTTAAACACACAGAAATACGAAAAAAGAAAATAGAGAAAGAAAGAAAATTCAGTTCTTAAAAAATAGAAAGTTTTATATATTTTTTCTTGTAATAATAATTTTTATTTTAGTTTTATAATACGTTATCGGTACAACTGTTCTACCAATTCTGAAGTTAGTGGTCTTATTCCTCAAGTAACTTTTTCAATATATTATTTGCAGTTTTTGATATAAATATAAAATATTTTATTGATTAAATCTACGTGATTTTATAAATATATTTCTGAGATACACATATTTATTTCATTATTTATGTATGTAGAAAATAGTCAATCTTATAAAATTAGAATTAGTTGCTCTTGACTTATCTGGAAAATATTATTTATCCTAAATTCTTGATGCTGAAATCCATCTGGATGCTATGAACCTGAGAGAAATAATTAAAGAAGGAAATCAAGCGTCCCTACAGGACCATGTTAAAATAATGATTTTCCTACGCCATCATATTCATGAAGAATTAAAAACTGAGTATCTTACAATAAAATATCCATTTATTTTGTGGAATAATTTAAGAGAAATGTATAAACACCAGAAGACTGACATCCTTCCAAATGCTCGTTATGAATGGTTGCATCTGAGGTTGCAAGATTTTAAAAGTCTTAATGAGTATAATTCCGCACTTTTTAAAATAAACTAAGTACTAAAATTATGTGGTAAGAAAATTATCAATGATGATATGTTAGAGAAAAAATATTTTGAACTTATATCATGTCTTCTAGTAGTTAAACAAAACAATGATTTTTTATTAAAAAATCACCAGTCACGCCCTACTGGCTCAATATCATTTCCTGAAATGAATGATAATAGGTTTGCATCATTTTTAAAAGGGAATGATGCATCCTTTCGAAGAAATCAGAGGCGTGGATGTGGTAGGAGAAATTATAAAAATATTGGTCCCAGAAGTAATAATATTAAAATGGATAATAATATATCGTATCACCATAAGTGGTACAACTCAGAAAGGGGTGAAAATCCCTAGAATAATTCTTCAAAGAGAGCTGAAGATGTGTGCCATAGATATGGTATGACTGGACATTGGTCACGTACCTATCGTACGGCCAGACACTTAGTAAATTATATCAAGTATCTATAAAATGAAAGAATAAAAGGGTTGAAACAAATTTAATAGAACTATCAGATGATTCATTAAATATAGATATCAATCATCTTGATGATTCTGATTTCTTTAAAAATTCTGATGGTAGAATTGATCACTTGATTAGAGATGGAAGTGTTCCTCTCAATTAATGTATTTTCTTTATTATTTATAAAAAAAATTTGTATATTTTGTAGAATCATGGATCACATAGATGAATTTTTTATCTTTGAGTTGAATGATAAAGCTGTATGTCTGTCTGACAGTACTGCAACTCACACAATTCTCAAAGATAAGAAATATTTTCAAAATTTAATACTAAGCAAAACCTATGTCCATACCATATCAGGTTCATCAAATCTAATTGAAGGCTTCAAAAAAGCTTATATTGTGTTGCCTAATGACACCAAATTTTGTATTGATGATGCTCTATTTTCTTCATAATCTAAAAGAAATTTAATAAATTTTAAAAATATACGTCGTAATGATTACCATATTAAAATGACTAATAAAAGTAGTAAAGAGCATCTTTTTATTACTAAAATAGTATTGAGCCAGAAACTCATATTAGAAAAATTGTCTGCTCTCTTTTCTGGATTGTATTATACAAAGATGAGAACAGTTGAATCATATGTGGTAGTGCACCAGAAGTGCATTGACCCTAAGGTATTTATGATTTGGCATGATCGCCTTAGACATCCGGGATCAATAATGATGAGACGAATCATTAATAATTCACATGGACATCCCTTAAAGAACCAAAAGATTCTTTTACCCAATGAATATCCGTGCTCTGCATGTTTCCAAGATAAGTTGATTATCAGACCATCTCCCTTAAAAGTTGTTGTTGAATCTTCATCTTTTTTACAAAAGATTCACGAAGATATATATGGGTCTATTCATCCATAAAGTGGACCATTTAAATACTTTATGATTTTA
The DNA here is from genome assembly GCA_036559045.1 of Platycarya longipes. Taxonomy (NCBI): domain Eukaryota; kingdom Viridiplantae; phylum Streptophyta; class Magnoliopsida; order Fagales; family Juglandaceae; genus Platycarya; species Platycarya longipes. The sequence continues at coordinate 12,717,911 of CM071799.1, read as the reverse complement.
ATTGATGTATCAAATCGATGGTCACATATTTTTCTACTTTCCACTAGAAATGTTGCATTTGTTAGACTTCTTGTTCAGATAATCAAACTACGAGCACAATTTTCTAAGTATCCAATTAAAACTATTCGATTGGATAATGCAGGTGAATTTTCGTCTCAAGTTTTTGATAACTATTGCATGTCAATAAGAATATATGTTGAACATCCTGTTGCCCATACACACACTCATAACGATTTAGCTGAATTTTTGATCAAAAGGTTTCAGCTAATTGCTATACCTTTGTTTATGAATCAAAATTACATGTTTCTACTTGGAGATATGCTATACTTGATGCAACATCATTAATTCGTATTAGACCAACTGCATATCATAAATATTTTCCATTACACTTTGCATTTAGTCAACAACCAAATATTTCTCATCTTCGTACTATTGGATGTGCTGTATATATTCCAATTGCACCTCCACAGCGTACAAAAATTGGCCATCAACGTAGATTTGGGATATACGTTGGTTTTGATTCTCCATTTATTATTAGATACCTTAAACCACTTACAGGGGATATATTTGAAGCACATTTTGAGGATTGTCACTTTGACGAATCCACTTTTTCATTACTGGATAACGAGAAATTGGTGCCTGAAACACGACGAGAAATTACTTAGGATAATAAAGCCCTATCTCAATTTAATCCTCCTACAATTGAATGTAAATTAGAAGTTTAGAGGATTATTCATTTGTAAAATATTGCAAATCAATTACCGGATGTATTTACTGATACTAAAGGTGTAGTAAAATCTTATATTCCTGCTGTTAATACTCTAGCAAGGATTGAAATTCCTGAAGAACAAGTTGTCAAAACAGCAATAGGTGAGTTTAAGAGATGCCTGAAGCATGAAAGACCTATTGATGTAAAAGATAAAACCCTCTGAAAGAAAAAAATACAAAATAATTTGATGTTCTTGAAAAACCAATACCCACAATACAGGCTACAAATATAGTTGATGCTTTTGAAGAGGTCAAATCTTCTATTCCAAAATCTCCTGAAAATGGACCTCCTAAACAGGTGTTTCATGAAATATTTTTTCCTGAAGAGAAATATGTACCTGAAAATAATGATATCACAATACATTTCATGAGTACTGAAGAAATTTTGAATATAAATAAAACTGTTGTTAACAACATATTTTCATATAAGATGGTCATTGACATTACCAGAAGTAATGAAGAAAGTGAGACAAAAATAGTCGAAGAATGTCGACGTAGAAATGATTGACCAAAATGGAAATGAGCTACTGAAGTTGAATTAAACTCGCTAGTAAAGTGAAAAGTATTTGGACCTGTTGTGCAAATATCAAATGGTGTAATACATGTTGGATATAAGTGGGTATTTGTACTAAAATGTAATGAGAAAGATGAAATTGTGCGATACAAAGCACGACTTGTCGCATAAGGTTTCTTTCAGAAATATAAAATTGATTATGAAGAAACATATTCTCTCCTTATGAATGCAACTATATTTAGATTTTTGATTAGTCTGATTGTTACAAAATGATTAGAAATGCGGTTTATGGATGTGGTCACTGCAAATTTATATGGATCTTTAGACCATGACATATATATGAGAATCCCTGAAGGATATAAAATGCCTGAAGCATCTACAAGTACATTTAAAAGTATGTACTCTATCAAACTTCAAAAATCTTTATATGGGTTAAAGCAATCCGGACGCATATAGTATGATCGTTTAAGCGAATATCTATTGAAAGAAGAATTTAAGAATAATCATATATGCCCACGTGTTTTTATTAAAAATCAGAATCCGGATTTGACATTATTGCGGTTTATGTTGATGATTTAAATATTTTAGGAACTCCTAAAGAGATCTCAGAACCGTTACATATTTAAAGAATGAATTTGAAATGAAAGATCTTGACAAAACAAAATTTTATCTCGGCCTGCAGCTCGAGCACTTGTCAAATGAAATTTTTATTCATTAGTCATGTATACAGAGAAAGTCCTAAAACACTTTTATATGGACAAAGCTCATCCCCTGAGTACTCCAATGATTGTTTGATCACTTGATGTGAAGAATGATTCATTCCGTCCTTGTGAAGACGATGAATAAATTATTGGTCCTGAAGTGACATATCTCAGTGCAATTTGAGTTTTGATGTATCTTGCAAATTACACTTGGTCTGATATTACATTCTCAGTTAATCTGCTTGCAAGATATAGTTCTGCACCAACTCGAAGACATTAGAATGATATTAAACATGTTCTTCGTTACCTTCATAGTACGGTTGATATGAGATTATTTTATTAATATTGATCAAGTCCATAATTGATTGAGTATGTAGATGCAGGTTATCTTTCAGATCCACACATGGGTAGATCTTAAACTGAATATTTATTTATTTATAGAAATACTGCTATATCATGGAGATCTGTTAAGCAGATATAATTTGTCACATCTTCAAATTACTCAGAGATTATTGCAATTTATGAAGCAAGTCGAGAGTGTATTTGGTTGAGATCAGTAATTTAACATATCCAAGAAAAGTAGGGTCTTCTCATGATCAATGATAGCCCAACAATTTTATATGAAGATAATATTGTTTGTATCACTCAAATAAGAGGAGGATATATCAAAGGTGACAGAACCAAACATATCTCACTTAAATTCTTTTATACTCACGAACTTCAAGAGAAATGTGAAATTGATGTCAAGCAGATATGATCAAATGATAATCTGACAGATTTATTTACAAATGCATTACCAACTGCAACATTTAAGAAAATTGTACAAAATATTGGAATGCGAAGATTAAAAAATCTATCGTCATGCACTTTTCATGGGGAGTAAATGTCTTGAAAATTTGTGCTAATTGTATTTTTTTTCCTTCATTGAGATTTTATCTCATTGGGTTTTCTTTTACAAAATTTTAATGAGACAATCTTAAAGCACTTGGATATACATAAGAATACTATACTCTATTTCTTTCGTCATTAGTTTTTCTTCCTATTAAATTTTTCATTGACAAGGTTTTAACGAGGCAGATTCTTTATGAATGATCATTCAAGAAGAAATATTGTAAATTATTAGAAGGCAATGAATGACCCTCCATGCTCCATATCACGTGAACTCATTCTCCTCTTTCTTTTCTTATCTGAATAATTTATCCTTCTTCCCGTCTTAAATATTTTTGAGAAATAAATAATTTTAAATATATTTTTTTGTAATAATAACTTTTATTATAATTTTATAATCCTTTAAAATATTTTTACATGTTATCCTTTTGAGTTGGTGCCAGATGGATCTAATTGGTCGAGAATGATGGGAAAATTAAAAATAAATTAAATAAATAATAGTGGCCGCGCGACGCGCGCGGTCTAGGTGGACAACGACAAACAATATTTGTCGCTTTTCATTTGGACGATTCAAATTTCGAGGGAATATATACCTACCACGATTAATCCTCCAACCATAGAAAACAGAGAATTTAAAAAAAAAAATAGAAAAAGAAATGAGCTGTCTATTTCATCAATACGCTGGATGCAACAAATTATGTTAATTTCATAATTTTCATTATAACCTTTTTTATAAGTAAGGCAATAGTTTGTTAATAGAAGTAAATAGATATAGCTCAAATATATAGGAGAGATACAAACAACATATACCTAATTAACAAGCTCCATTAGGTAGACAAGAGGATGCCTAAAGAAATGAATTAATATGGGAGGGAGAAGAAATTAACTTCTTAACCCATACGGAGAATACTCATTATTTTTAAAATTTTGACCATTAATTTAAATCTATAAGCACCACATAATATATAGATACAGAGGAATCATTCTCTATACATCTTTAATATGTAAATTGGTCATGTATATTTCTGAACATACAAATAAATCAACCATCATCCTACGCATTATTCAAGTAATGTCCGTTCCATAAAAGATTTCCGCACATAACGTTCTAATTGCCACCTCATAATAAAATAAAAAATGAATCACCAATTCCTACTGATCTTCTTATACATATAACACAATTTCATAACGAAAAGATACTTTCTCAAATTTTCCAACGTCAAAGACACATATATGCATATTGCATGGTTGCTTTAATAATTTAATAAATCATATATACGGCCTCTCTGAGTTGGGGATAATCGAGCATGTCTTGAATAAATTAACAGATCATATATTTTCTCTATGGTCTACATAATAGTCTATTGATTAAAAAATCAACACTAATCTGCTAGTTCTAACTTCTTTATTTTAATTTTCTTTTGTATATAATTTTTTTGACTGTTCACCATGAGCACTTAGATGTAAATCTTTAGAGGTGAATTGCAGGGATCGATCTAGCTAGCCTCATGACCTGATCTTCATGTACCTAGGAATATATTACAATATAATTATTGGACAGAAATAATTATAAGTACTACTAGAAAAATTTTAACCAGATTATGTGGAACCTCTCTTTTTCTCCCACGATTTTGGTATCTTTCTCATAAACCCTCCCATTGTCCCTTGCGTTGAGGGGGGAGGAGCCCCTCCTCCATTTCCATCCATTTTCCTTCTAGTTTTTTGACTATTGTGTTCTGTACAATTTTGATGGTGAGAGTTTGAACTTTTTAATTTTGAATCGGCTTGATGCAAATTGAGGTAGCTTCGATGATCTAAGGCCACCACGTGCTTAGCCACCACTCTTCTTGCCTGTCAATCTTACAGTCGATTGAAGATTTTGCGAACGAAGTGACGCTTGCTTCGAACACATAGGGTGTTATGTGATGCGCTTCGCTATCTGGTGAGATCTGGTTTGTTGTGTGTGGCTTTTTGTGGATTCAAGACTTTCGAGCTATCCAGGTCTGTAGATTTTCACTCCTAGTATGACGCGTGTTATCCACGCACGTTTTCTCCTTCTTTGGAAGAAATTTTTTAGTAAATGTCTCCTTTCGGAGGCAGTGAGAGGTCTCTTAGTTTGTGTCTGAGAGAATTAGAAGATTTGGCTTCAATTGATACTAGTTAACTTGTAAATTGAGTTTTTTCAATTCTTATAAGTCACATTTGTAAATTTCATATTTCTAGGTTGAATGAAGTATACCTATTTCTCAAAAAAAAAAAAAAAAGTAATACTTACTAATTAAGAAATGCTAAGGATCCTCATTAAGATTTTTTAATTTTTTAAATGATTTTTTTAATATCTTAAAATATTTTTTAAAAATACAAAAAAAGCAAATCACAGTATTATTTGAAAATACTTACTAAAAAATCATGTAAAAAAAGAAAAAAAAAATTCTATTGAAATCTCATTGGAATCCCAAAATCAAGATTCCTAGCATTACTCCTTACTAATTATGGTTAAATTATACATATTTTAAGTACTACTTACTAATTAGTTTTATTTAGATTTGGAATTCATTTTATTTCATCTCATCATTTTAATTTTTTCAAATTTTTATACAAAATATAATAAATAATTAGAAATTCTCAAATATTAAAAAAATATTATCTTAAAAATATTTTATTTAATTTTTAAAATTTAGTTTAACTTATCTTTTGTCAACTTAGTACTCACCATCCAAAGCATAGCTAGAAGGAACAAATATGCTAAAGCCATAAATGGATTGGGATGCCGACAGTGGCTTTTGATTTTTTTATTTAGTGATTAAGTAATATATAAGTATTTTTTTAATAATATTATGATTTTTTTTATAAAAAAAATATTAAAAAGTATTAAAAATGCATTAAAAAATGAAAAGCAAAAAGCAAAAAAATGCATTTATCGTGATCCTAACCGATTCAGATCTCTCAACTGCAGAGTTGTTTTAAAAAGAATATATAGTTAAAAAATAATTTTTTAAGTACTCATACAAAAATAACAACCGTACTATAAGACGTCCAGAGGTCAAGCTAGAGACCGGCCGGCCTTTCGGCTTATATTGTAACTCATTCATGAATTGTCGTTTCCCAAAAAATTGCATAACCTTTTTTTTTTTTTTTTTTTTTTTTGGTTGGTCATATATAATTGTTGCTTTTTATCTAATGGCCAATGACCCTATTCTAGATATAATCATTCATATAATATAATTTAGAAAATGCTAATTAATTGATCATCAACTTCGAGAACTAATTTCTACCTTCCCACTCCATTTTTGTACTATCGACGATCTTTTTGTTTCTTTCTTTAAAGCATTTTTTATTTGTATTTTTTAAATACAAAAATGTAAATCAATATTAGAAAATAAATAAACACAAATCTTAAAATAAAAATAAAAAGTCTATCGGTACAAATTATGATAAGTGCACTTTGTGTACTTCCACTCCTTATATAAATAAATATATATAAAGAATTATTTTATATGCAGTTTTTAAATGAGAATTATTTTTATATATTTTTTTATAAAAATTATAATAATACTGTTTTTAAAATAATGTTCTTTTCCCTTTTACAACACCTCCATACATCAATTATGAGATATATGAGATTATAAATAAATTTTTTCTATAATTAGAATTATATAACGGAGATTGAAGGTCTACTTATAGTTGACCATTTGTTTATTTGTTTATTTCTTTTTCCTTTTTTGTTTTTGAAAATTTTAAGAAATATTTTTTAATATTTGAGAAAAAAAACAAAATCAATTCAATACACGTTTTTAGCATTTGAAAAAACAAATAAAAAATAAAAAACAAAAATGCGCTTATCGGTGCAAATGTTAGGTATAAGACCATGGTCTACTGAGCATTTTCCTTTCTCTATATATAGATACAAAAGGGAGAGAGTAAACTCAAGTTCCAAGCTGCTGAGCTACTCGATCGTTCATATATCCCCTTAGAATTAGTTCTCTTTTTCCTCCTCGATCGTTTCCATTAGCCAGAAAAGCCAAGAATAATGGGAGTCAGATATTGCATTGCTTTTCAGTTCCTCATTTTGCTTGCTTTGCCCTCAGCCATCCATGGCAAGAAACATCATGAGTACATTCCATGCAAGCACTTAACCTTATACTTCCATGATATCGTATACAACGGCAAAAATGCTGGTAATGCCACATCCGCCATTGTTGCAGCTCCTGAAGGAGCAAACTTAACCGTCTTGGCAAGCCAATTTCGTTTCGGAAACATCGTAATTTTCAACGACCCCATTACCTTGGACAACAATCTTCACTCAGAGCCTGTTGGCAGGGCTCAAGGCTTTTACTTGTACGACACAAAAAACACTTACACAGCTTGGCTAGGTTTTACGTTTGTTCTTAATAGCACAGACCATCTAGGCACCATAAATTTCATTGGAGCTGATCCAGTATTGATGAAAACTAGGGACATCTCTATTGTGGGTGGGACAGGAGATTTCTTCATGCATCGGGGTATTGCGACTATAATGACTGATGCATACGAAGACGATGTGTATTTCAGGCTCCATGTTGACATTAAGTTCTATGAATGTTGGTGAATTGAGATCATGCATGCATGCTATAGAAATGATCATTTTCGTTATGTCTAGGGTCTTGTGCCATGTCAAGCCACCGGCCGTTTGCAGGGACGTGGTTTCAATATTTTTAATGTGTGTTTGCTTTAATTTGTATCCTAGGAGCATGTCAATGGCCGGGGACGTTGCTTTAATTTTAACCGCCAATAATTCGTACTCTTGCATGTTGATGCCGGAGTACGAAACTTATGTACTAATTTAGAGATAATAAATATGTGTGCTTTTTAATCAAGACTCGTGAACCTTAGTTTTATAAATCTCGAGATCTACATCATGAACATGATGTCATGCTCATGATATATCTACGTATATACCTTGAAACAAATGCGATGACCATTCCAATTTCCCAGCGTATATATACACAGAACTGAACATGATTCCTGGTGCATGGCTCCTGGATCGGATAATTTATTAATTACTGATATTCACGTGAATTTATTAATTGTACACATGATTGAAACTTATATTTTAATACATACGTAGAATATTGAAGGCTTGAGGATAATTATAACTATTAATTGACACGTTGTGCTGATCTCGGCCATGCACATGCTAGGAAATTAATTATTACTCATTAATTTATAGGAAAGAAGATGAAGCATAGGAAATTAAGAATACCAAGCTAGCTTTATACGTTCTTAATAAACTTCTAATTAATTATCTTATTATTAATGAATGACCTTCCACTTAATACTTTTAAATTCAAACGACCATAAATCATGGGCATTAAATGGCCGGATGACATAGCTTATAAATAGGAGCTTTATTTCGGAAGTTCTAAAGGTTATAGATCATTTATCAAATTTACTTATATGTAATTTGTATATAATTTGTGTGTAACACGTCGATCTCACTAGTGTTGCAGAACATGATTAAAAACAAGCTGAATCGTGATATAACAAACACGAACAAACATGAGTGATATACATGCATTTGCCTTCTGATTTATACTTTTGTACGTGTATATAAAACCTGACTTAAGCAGTTCCCTAAAAATAAATCTAACCTAATTGACTTTTGTTTTGACAAATGATTATTATTATTTAACAATTAATAATATTGCATAGGTTTAATTGATTAACGAATTAGATCATAGTGTATGGTAACTAATTTGTTGAAGGACTCCATTGATACAAATTATAAGGAAACAAGAAATTAATGACCCCTGTTGAAGATTTTTCTTAATTTTATTTTTTTCAAAACAAAGTAGGAGATTAAGGGGTGGTTTAGATTTAGAGATAAGATGAGATGAGTTATGAATAATAATAAAATGAGTGATTGAGATGAGTTAAAATTTAAAATAAGTAATTAAGATGAGTTAAAAATATAAAATAAATTATAAATAATAAAATCTAATTTATTAAACAAACCGACCCTAATTTAGGTATTGAAAGTTGTTGCATATATAATTAAGAATTAGATAATGTTTTTGAGCAAAAAAAAAATTCCAAAATGCTCATCAGTCATTCCCACATTCCTATGAAAAGATAATCGTACTTTCGACCACAGCTTCGTGCCTGCCTATATAATATATCATTCTATATAATATATATTTTTATATATAAAATAATTATTTAACAAAAAATCTTATTTTAATAAAAAAATTTATTTTTTATTAAAATTAATATTTTCCATCCATTATTATTAAAATAAATACTACATTTAATAAAAAATATTATTTTAAATACAATCCATTAATTCCATTAATCACCGAAATAATATTCTTGACATTAAATTTAATTACACCACTTCAATTCTCTATAACGATAAATTTTTCATTTTAAATTTTTTTTATATAAAATAAATATAAAATAATAATAATAGTATAGAATGACATAATAATAGTATATAATGTATAATAATATATATAAATAAATCAATCATAACAATATAACAATGCAATCCTCACTTAGAGATGTTAATTTATACGTTAGAGAGTTTAATTTTATTCATGAAAATTTATTTCTATTATATAATTAATAATTTCATTCCTTAAAAATTATTTTATAATTTTAAAATGAATGTATTTTTTTTTTTGAGATGATAAATATACGGTATATACAATTAACTATAATTATATTAAATTGGTAATAATAAACAATAAATATAATTAATATATTATATATGTTTGATATTTAATTAAAATATATATGATATAATAAATTTACATATTTAAGATTAAAATTTCATGTTATAAATTATAATATAACACTCTTTTATATAAATTATAAACTACATAATTTATTTTTTCAAAAAATTATATTATTTCTTAAAAATAATCCCATAACTAAAAAAAATTGTGGATGATTCAAGTTTATGTAGATCTAGAAAAACTTAAAAACTAAAAATATAGGTATTTTAATGTTCTCTTTTTTGAAACTGTGCAAAATGACGCAAATATTAAATCATCTTTTTAAAATTATAAAAATATACTATTTTGATCGAATCTTTTATTAAAGTTTCAATCAAAATTATCTCAAATAAATTTGATAAAATTATAGGTTATGTTTATTTATGAGATTATCTTATTATTTTTATTAATACTTTTTGTATATAATATATGAAAATGTGTAATCCATTTAATTAAGAATAATTTTTTAATTTTTATTAAAAATTAAATTAGATAAATGTGTTACACGTTGTTTATATATATATATATATATATAGATCATCACTGCCACGAAACATTAAACTAGCTTTTGGCTCTCCATCATTAACCTGACAAATTAGCAATAGAAAATTCTATTTTAGTATTAAAATAAAATATATAGCGCGCACCGTACCCGTCCTAATTAGACGTTGATCAAGTTGAAGAAACTTATTTTGTACGTGAAGGCTGAAGCTCAGCTCATGTCTTATCCTTGTTATTTTGATTGTCTTCTTACTCTAATTATTTTTAGCTCAGTTTTTGGAATGTGCGCATGCCATAAAATAGGTTTATCATGTTTTTATTTTATTTATATATTTGGTAAGGCGATGGGGATCAACCATAGAGGGCTATATATATATATATATATATATATAGATATATATACAATTAATATATGCCTACCTACTGCCATAATCCTCCAACCATAAGGACGCATGCGTGGTTGCTTTAATAATTTAATAAATCACACTGATCTGTATTCTGTATATATTTTTTTTCTTTACCCCTGTACACCTGCCCAACGTCATGCTGCACCAATCGCTGACGATTGAGTAGAGGTCTACTTAGGGAGATCAAGCACGTACGTACGTATAATTAGTAGCTCCTGAATAAATTAACAAAACAAATGTTCTTACCCTTAATTTTCTCTTAGTAACGATAGGGTTACTGCTCATTAATTCACAACTTTAATTAACACATCATTTTATAATGAACATGAGTTCAAAATATTGAAAACAGTTGTGTTAAAATTGTCTAAGAAATTTAAAATAGTTCAAAAGTATTCACAACGTATTCTAATTTCTACTGGCGTTAGACTAATAACTTAAGAAATATTAAAAGGGATTAATTATAATTAAAAAAAAAAAAGAGGAAATTATATAGTTATATATATATATACTGATCACCAATACTACTTATTGAAATTGCCGAGTGAACCACATTTCTTTCGGCTGTAATAGTATTACTTTTCTTTATTTTTTCATTATCTGCCAGCTTGCCTATGTATAGTGAAACACATTGTATACATGGTGCGCATGAAATAGAATTATAGTTTTCCAATTGTCATTTTCATTGCCACCTCCTCTGCATATCTTCTTTGTTATTGCTTTCCCTGTACAAACATTATGGTATCAAAGCAACAATAACTGAAGCAAATTCTTCCCATCTCGACTCACAGAATTATGAAAATAATCTCCACCATCTTGCTGGCCCTTATTTCATCCAACCAGATGAGGGAGCCACCTCTTTGCTAGTTCCTGAATTATTGACAACTAAAAACTATGTGACATGGGCAAGAATCATGCGTCGGGTACTAAACATTAAGAGCAAACTTGGTTTTCTTTATGGCAAAATTCCTAAACCCGCCGACACAGACCCCTTGTTTGCTCCATGGGAGCGTTGCAATGATATGATCATTGTTTAGACTCAACATTATGTGAGTTTCGAGCATCAATCTACTATTGCTTACACTGATACCGCAACCAATATTTGGAATGATCTTCGTGAAAGGTTTTCTATTTAAAATGCACCACGAATTTTGCAAATTACCGAAGCCATTTCTACCCTAGCCCAATATACCGATTCCATGAGTATTTATTACAACAAACTCAGTGCTACAAGAATGAACTTGAGATATATGAACCCATGCCTTTATACACTTGTGGTTATGCCAAAACACTCATAGACTACCATCACCAAAGCAAAGTCATGCACTTCTTCATGGGGCTCCAAAACTCCTAAGACTTCATTCGAGCCGGCCAAATCCTCCTATATGACCCTCTTCTTACCATAAATCGTGTTCTATCCCTTATTCAACAAGGAGAACGGCGTCAGCAACTTCATTCAATCCCTGCACCTGTTGCCATCGTTGCTCGAGGATATGACACACACCCTCCGCGCAAAGATAAGTTGTATTGCTCCCATTGCAACACATGAAGACACTCACTAGAATGCTGCTTTAAGGCCAACCCTAACTTACATGTTTGCTCCCACAAAGAAAAGTGCTACAAAATCCATGATTTCCCTCCGGGCCACAAAAATTCCACCAAGCGTAGATCACCTACTAATCATCTCTTTCTTGAATAGGAACAAGTACACAATGGCTCGCCTATTACTCAAGAACAATACAGCCGCCTCAATGCCTTGCTGAACACACCAACGATAGATCCTCCTCAATCTGCTGCAAACCATGCTCATGCAACATCTTCCAATCCTAGCATGTTCCCTATGTCTAGTACATCTTTTTGTTTCTCAGCACACATACATGCACCTACAAACCTCACAGACATTTTGTGGATAATAGATACTAGAGCTACAGATCACATAATCTGTAGTCCCAAATTCTTTACTCACAACATTATACCAGTAGTTTATATTGTTTGCTTGTCCAATGGAACAATTGTTGTCGCCACTCACATTGGAGATGTGCATCTCCCTTCTATAATATATATATATATATATATATATATATATTTTAAATGAACAAATTACGTGCAAGTCATTTATAAAAAAGTGAATTCCATTATGAAAAGAATAAAAAATTTAATTTTTTTATGGGACCCATATTATGATAAAAAGCTTATACAAATGTTATACATATAAACTGGCTTACACATATAAAATTTGTACTTAACATTACTCTTAATATATATATATATATATATATATATATACATATACTTGAAAATAATTAAATGCTAACTCATGTTGAATGTAAGATCACCCGAGACTAATTTCATCACTCTTCCACGCCATTTTTGTACTATATATAATAATTAGCACCTATTACAGAATTCAATTTCTACTTCTAATACAAGCTCATGGAAAGCAGCAAGAAAATAAATATTTAAAGCTTTAAATAGATAAGTTTTTATATAAATTTTTGTAAACAAAAAAGAAAAATTAGATCTCACCAGCCTAAAATACATTAAAAAATTATTTTTTTTAATAAGACTCACTTTAAAATATATATATTTATATATATATATATATATATATATATATATATATATATAACTTATCTATTTGAAATTTGTACCCGACATTACTCAATCAACAATAAGGGCTAGATACCTCATTGTTTTTCAGTTCCTCATTTTACTTGCTTTATCTTCAGCCGGCCAGCGCAAGAAACAGCATAAATGAGCCATGTAATCACTTAACATTATACTTCGGTAACGTCATTCACAATGGCAAAAATGCTGGTAATGCAACATCTGCCATTGTTGCAGCTCCTAAAGGAGCAAACTTAACCGTCTTGGCAAGCCAATTTCATTTTAGGGAACATCATCTTTTTCGACGACCCCATTACCCACGACAATAATCTCCACTCAGAGCCTGTTGCCAGGGCTTTAGTGCCTTTACTTGTATGGCACAAAGAACACTTTCACAGCTTGAGTAGGCTTCACGTTTGTTCTTCATGCCTCATGGTGTTTTTATTATAATAATGACTGATGCATATGAAGATTGAACCTTAGCTTTACAAATCTCAAGATCTAGAACATGTCACACCCATATCTCTACCTTGATTATAAATGGCAGGTAAGATCTGTATTCCCTACATATACAGAATTGAGCATTCCTGATGGCTTGGTCCTTTCAAATAGGCAACAAAGAATCAAGTATATCTAGTATCTTATGTCCTCTCAAAAGTTTTAAACAAAGTTATTAGATAGGGAAAATAATGCATGATAATTTATTAATTTGTGATTGCCTGGAGTTCTACATGTTTTAAGCCTCTAAAACATCAAATCACTGTTGAGAACAATATTGTGAGAATAGTAAAGAGAAATAAAGAAAAACATGGATTTGGATCCTTTAAGCGAACTCTTTATCTGGATTTTGCTTAAGCAACTTGTTGTGTGAGTCTCAATCGAACTTTCTATTTAGCTCTTCTTGAGTTTGAATATAAAACAATAATGCTAAAAATTCTTCCAAACTCAAGTCATGCATAAATGTTTTGAAATATCTCGTACTGTACTAGCCGGTATTTATCATACCTTATCAGTAACCGATATTGAAGAGATAGGTGTTTCATACCAGATCAAATGCCGACTATTTTGGTGTGTTTCGATCAATACCTGCCAAATTTCAGTGTAACACCCAAATTTCAGTCTGAAAACTATTTTCTAAAATTTTTTAATCCCCTTTTCTCGAGGGCTAAGAATTAAATCCCTTTTCTCCCTTTTGTGACAAAGATGAGTGATTTATAATTTTTTTTATTAGAATTGAGAACTTATAAAAAGTATTATTGAGTTTTATAAATATGTACTATTTTAACTTTTTAAAATTTGTATTGATGTTATTTTAAAATAATTTATACATATATAATTAATTTATCATATATAAACTATCCTATAATAATACTAGTCAAAATTAGTACGATATTAATATTAAGATATTTCGTTCTAATATTTTAATCCAAACTGTATTCAAACGTTTGGTCCGTCAGTTGGCACAAACCTGCTTATTAAAAATTCACCAACAAAAAAGGTAATAAATCTTTGTCAAGTTAGGTCATCAAATTGGAACGCTACAAGAATAAAGTAGTCTCCACATGACCCAATATGCAGTGGACGGAACTGGAAGTGCATGGGGTCTTCCTGTTTGTAAAGTGAACGTGAAGGAAAGAATTAAAATTAGTAGTTAATTATGGAAAAAGCGTTTAAAGGATTCAACATAAAGGAATTATATTGGAAAATTTCGAAATTAAGCTCATCGCCGTTTTCTATTTATTAACCGGCGTGGCCTCCAATTATATAATTAATATTGATCCAACCTTTTTGTATGTATCATGGCCTTTGACTCCTGTAACATAGAACTTCGACAAGCAATCATTTTTTGCCCTTAATTGCTTGAAATTAAAAATATTATTATCAGCAGGCCAAGAGAATATATAATAGGAGCTTGGGGTACTGGAGAAACTCCTACTTGAAATCAGTACCTCTGCTATAACCAAAACACAATGCCAACTGCAAATCAACCAAAATTTATTAAAAATAAGAACAATAAAGTGAATTAAAAGGTGTTATATCAGTCGATCAACAGTAATATTATCATGATCATGAAGATCACAAATTTATAAATCAATTAATATCTGACAATTGACAGTCCAAATTAAAGGAAAAGGGTTACTACTGATCAGTCAATGTCGATAAATTGATCCATACATAGAATTAATTTTAAGACTTTTGGATATATATGTATATATATATATAGTACTTGTGACAAGTGTCAAGTATTTAATTAATAGTCTATTTCTCATCTACGGTGTAAATCATGTAACTGAGCAGCTCAGATTGATGTAATTACTTGTTTTAGTTAGGGGCAATTCTATCTTTCTATATTACATGTGTGTGTGTGTGTGTATATATATATATATTTGTTGTATAGTGTTAGAATGGGAAGAGGTGATTCTCGATAGCTTTGATATTTGTGTAGAGAAAAATAGGAAGTGAAAGGGGCGACGGAAGCAGATTTATGGTTAGGGTTTTTTCGCAAAATCTGGGGCTAATCTCTTGTAATCATTAGGTACTCTTGTAAATCTCCATTAGAATGAATAAAGAGATTGGTACTGCTGTTTCTGCCATGGATGTAGGCCATTAAGGCCAAACCACATAAGTCTCGTGTTCTTGATTTTATTGCTTACTTGCTTCTTATTGATTTGATTTACTATTTTTCTGATTCTTGATGATTTGTGAGTTACCGAATAAACTTGGCCAACGCTTGTTGTAATCTCTGAAACCAACAAGTGGTATCAAAAGTCCAGGTTCTGCTGGAGACAACTAAGTTTGATATAAAGAAGTTCACAGGGCAAAATGACTTTGCCCTATGGAGAATAAAGATGAGAGCTATCTCGGTGCAATAAAGGCTCCAAGATGCTATCTTCGTGTCAAAGGATGAGAAGAAACCTTCTTCTTCCTTTTTAGACAAGGAAATATATATCCTTCAACAGAAGGCCCATAATACTATTATTTTGTGTCTTGGTGATAAAGTGCTAAGGGAAGTGGCCAAGGAAGACACGGTTGCTGGTGTGTGGCTGAAACTTGAGTCATTATATATGACCAAGTCTTTGGTTAACAGACTGCACAAGAAGACATGCCTCTATACATTCAAGATGAACCCAGGTACGTCTATTCATGAACATCTTGATGATTTTAATAAAATAATTTTGGATCTTGCAAATATAGATATAAGTATATATGATGAAGATATTATTAAGCTAATTAGACTCTTTAAACCTAAATATTAAAGAAACTATTATGTATGGTAGGGAGAGTTTAACACTAGAGGAAGTACAGTCAATGTTGCTTGCAACAGAACTTCAGAATAAGACTGAGAGTAAAAATGAGACTGGGGAAGGGTTGAATGTTAGAGGTAGAACTGAAAAACAGAATCACAAGAAAAAGAATAATAAGTCAAGGTCTTAATCTAGAGGGAAGCAATTGAAGTGCTTCAATTGTCACAAGAGGGACATTTTAAAGAGACTGTCCTGAAAAGAAACAATCTCAGAACACCAAGAACATAGAAGAGGGAAATGCAGCTGTTGTCAGTGATGACTATAATAGTGCAGAAGCATTAAATGTTTCTGACATGGATCTAGGGTCTGAGTGGATCTTAGACTTAGAGTGCTTATTTCATATGTGCCCCATGAGAGCATACTTTGATAACAGACTTAGATGGAGGGTATGTAATCTTGGGTAATAACAAGTCATGTAGGATTCAAGAGATTGGTACTATGAGGCTAAAACTACAAGATGGGGTAGAGAGATTACTCAATGATATGAGGTACATACCTGAATTAAAGAGAAACTTAATTTCTCTTGGAATGTTAGATCTGTCAGGTCACACATTCAAATCTGAGTCTGGTGTCTTAAAGGTTTCTAAGGGATCTCTATTAATTATGAAAGGAATTATCAAGAATGACTTATATACCCTCCTTGGAAATGCTATGATTGCTCAGGCATACCCTGTTCATTACAGGTCAGACAGCAAGGTCCTAATTTGGTATTAAAGACTAGGCCACATAGGCCAACATGGTTTGCTTGAGTTAGGAAAGTTAGGCCTTTTGGGGGAAGGGAACCTTGGGACTCTACCTTTCTATGAGGAGTGTGTTCCTGGCAAATCTACTAGAGTAAAATTTAGTAGTGGTGTCCATCAAACAAAACAGACCCTAGACTATGTTCATTCAGATCTGTGCGGCCCTACCAAGATTAATTCTTATGGTGGGGCCAAATATTTCCTCACTTTTATTGATGATTACCCCAGGAAACTCTGAATTTATTTTCTGAAAAATAAAAGTGACACCTTTAATAAATTTAAAGAGTGGAAGACACATGTTGAAAATCAAATAGGAAGGAAAGTAAAAACACTCATAATAGACAATGGTTTAGAGTACATTTCAAATGAATTCAATTAATTTTGTAAAGTGGAAGGTATAATTAGACACAACTGTGAGAGAGACACCTTAGCAAAATGGGATTGCTGAGAGAATGAATAGGACAATCCTAGAAAAGGTTAGGTGTATGTTGATTGCCTTTGGACTTACCAAAATTTTCTGGGCTGAAGCTACTGCCACAGCAGCTTACTTAATTAGTAGGAGCCCATCCTCAACCTTGGAATTCAAAATACCTCAGAAATTGTGGTCTGAAAAGATTCCAGGTTATGAACATTTAAGAGTTTTTGGGTGTGTTGCATATGCACACTCTAAAACTGATAAACTTAAGCCTAGAGCAGTGAAATGTATCTTTGTAAATTATCCTGAGGGAGTGAAGGGCTATAAGTTATGGATTAATGAACCTGAAAAATAGAAGTTTATTATAAGTAGGGATGTCACCTTTAATGAAAAACCGATGGCTGGACAGCCTGAGTCACAATATTAGGCTAATCAAACTGTAACCAGACCTACACAAATTGAGGTGGAGCAATCTCACAGTCCTAAAGAAGGCAGTAACTCACTGGAAATAGACAGTGAGGATCAACCTACATCCTTAAGTGAGAGACCTGACTACCAATTGGCTAGCGATAGGGAGAGAAGAACAATAAGGCCTCCACAGAGATATGGATAGGCTGAAATGACAGCCTTTACATTCTTTGTGGTTGAGGAGATCATAGAAATGGAACCTAGGACTTTCAAGGAAGCCATGGACAGCAATGAAGCTAACAAATGGCTGATGGCTATACAAGAAAAAATGGAATCCTTAAAGAAGAATAAAACATGGGAATGGGTTCCAAAACCTGAAAACCAAAAACTGATTGGATCTAAATAGATTTATAAGAGGAAGGAAGGGATACCTAGTGTTGAGCAGTCTAGGTACAAAGCTAGGCTAGTGGCAAAAGACTTTACTCAGAAGGAAGGGATAAAGTATGCTGAAATCTTCTCACCTGTAGTAAAATATACTTCTATAAGACTCTTATTATCTATTGTAGCTTACCATGATATGTTTTTGGAACAACTTGATGTCAAAACTGCCTTTCTGCATGGTGAATTAAATAAACTTTTATACATGCAACCCCCTGAGGGATTTGAATCTGAACACTCTGGAAAACAAGTGTACCTATTAAAGAAGTCTATGTATGGTCTAAAACAGTCACCTAGACAGTGGTATAAAAGGTTTGATAAGCACATGATTGAGATTAGTTTTGATAGAAGCAAATATGATCTCTGTGTCTATTTTAAACAGTTGGAACAGAAACATATATATTTGTTATCATATGTAGATGACATGCTAGTGGCCAGTAGAGATAAATTTCAACTTGATTTAGTAAAACAGATGCTAAAATCAGAATTTGAAATGAAAGACTTAGGATGTGCACAAAGAATCCTAGTGATGGAAATAACAAGGGATAAAAGTAACAAACTGCTATACTTATCCCAAAAATCCTACATATCTAAGGTATTAAACAAGTTTGGAATGAACCAGTTGAAACCTGTCAATACACCTATTGGGCAGCACTTTAAACTATCCATTACACAGAAACCTGAAACAGATGAAGATGAAAATTTTATGAGAAAAATACTTTATGCTAGTATGGTTGGGAGCCTCATGTTTGCAATTGTCTGTACAAGACCTGATTTAACATATACGGTTAGCATGGTTAGTAGATTCATGAGTAACCTTGGTAAAACTCATTGGCATGCACTGAAATCCATTTTTCAATACTTATCTGGTTCTAAAAATCTTGGACTAACTTTTGATGCTGATGTGCAGGGTGGAAATGAATTATAAGGGTTTGTTAATTCTGATTTTGCTGCTAACCTAGATACTAGGAGATCACTAACTGGTTTTTTGTTTACTTTGCATGGACGAACCATAAGCTGGAAGGCCAATCTGCAACTTGTCGTGGCTCTGTCAACCACTAAGGCAAAGTACATGGCTATGACTAAAGCTATTAAAGAAGCTATATGGCTGAGGGGAATCACTCAAGAGTTGGGTATTAGTAAGGGTAGTGTTGTGATGTTTTGTGACAATCAAAGCACCATATACCTTGCTAAAAACCAAGTGTTTCATAAGAGATCTAAGCATATAGATATTAGATTGCATTTTGTTGGGGACATTATAGAAGTTGGTGAGGTGAGAGTGGAAACAGTTTCTACTGAAGAAAGCCCTTCAGATATGATGACTAAATCATTACCAAAAGTCAAGTTTAAGCATTGCTTAAACTTGACTAATATGAGACATGTTTAGTACCCATTAGGGGAAACAAAGCAGGAGCAACAGCCAGGTAAAGGGACTTGAGCAAGAGTTAAATACTTGCCAAGGTGGAGATTGTGACAAGTGTCAAATATTTAATTAATAGTCTATTTTTCATTTACGGTTTAGATCATGTAACTGAACAGGTCAGATTAATGTTATTACTTGTTTTAGTTAGGGGTAATTCTGTCTTTCTGTATTACATGTATATATATATATATATTTGTTGTACATTGTTAGAATGGGAAGAGGTGATTCTCGATAGCTATGATATTTGTGTAGAGAAAAATAGGAAGTGAAAGAGGCGACGGAAGCAGATCTAGGGTTAGGTTTTCTTTGCGAAACCTGGGGCTAATCGTTTGTAATCGTCAAGTACTCTTGTAAATCTCTATTATAATGAATAAAGAGCTTGGTGCTATTGTTCCTGCCGTGGATGTAGGTCATTATGGTCGAACCATGTAAATCTCGTGTTCTTGATTTTATTGCTTACTTGCTTCTTGTTGATTTGATTTATCATTTTTTTGATTCTTGTTGACCGGTGAGTTACCGAATAAACTTGGCCAATGCTTGTTGTAAACTCTGAAACTAACAATACTTGATTCTTCAACCGTTAATGGTAGAGGCTCGTCATCATGAAAACATTGTTACAGGCATAAGCTAGGCCGCATCTTGATCAAAAGCCACTGTCCTAAAAGAGGCATTACATTAATTTGATCGGATCATCACCCTGCATATGCTTTGACCAATGTTAGAGGTTGAAGATTTTGGAAGGGTATTATGGCAGCCTTACCAACTGTTATTAAATATTATAAGAGACTAATTTGGCAAAGTGATGCTAATTTCTGGTATGATAATTTGCTAGGAGATAGCGCTATCTTTGAGACACAAGAGGTGAGAGGGAACCTACGGCTTAGAGTAGCTGATGTTTGGACACGGAATGGAAGGGATATTGGAAGATTAGTACAAGACCTGGTTGCGGCAGATTGTGTCAAAAAATAGTTCACTAGACATGATCATTAAAGTCTGAAAAAGATATGCGCATTTGGCAACCTAATGTAGATGAGATCTTTACCACTAAATCAGCATGAGATATAATCAGAGATCATGGTAATATTTTTCCATGGCATAAGTGGTTATGGCAGAAATATGTTCCAAAAAAATATTGTTTGTTTGTTGGCGAGCCCGAAGAGAAGCTTTAACAGTTAATGAGAGAATTAGTAAGCTTGGTATTGCAATGGCTTCAAAATGTAATTGTTGTATTGCTCCTCAACAAGAAACCATGGATCATGTGCTGTGTAATGGTGAATTAGCTTCTAATTTTTGGAAATATTTTGTAGATGTGTTGGAGTTAGATTAACTCATTTCAACTCATGGCAAGGTATTATGAACTTCTGGTGGTTAAGGGTGTCGGCATCTACTGAGGTTGCTCTTTGCAGATGTATTTTGCCTATAATGATCACTTGGGCCTTATGAAAAAATAGGTGTGTAGCCAGAATGAAGGATTTGAAGTCAAATTATTATGATGTTATTCGGGTGGTTAAAAATTCTCTTGTAAAAATCTTTTTCCAACAGTAGAAATTTAAAAAGATTCATGTTAATGACGAGGAAATTTTGAAGGAGTTAAATTGCCCTATAGCTCCGTTGATAAATAAAATTCCTAAACTGGTGGCTTGGAAAAAACCACATAGAGGAGTTTTTAAACTCAACGTCGATGGTTGTTCCATGGGTAATCCTAACGAAGGAGGAGGAGGAGGAATAATTTGGGATGCAAGGGATAACTCCATTGCTGCTTTTACAAGATATTATGGAGTTGCTACAAACACTTTGGCGGAAGGATGTGCTTTACTTGATGGGTTACGTTTAGCTAAACATTTGGGTCTCACTAATATTGTGATAGAATCGGATTCCCAAGTAGTAGTACAATGGATTCGAAATGGAGCTTGTAATTTTTGGTATATGTGGGATTTTTGGGAAGAAATACAAGGTTTGTTAAGGTTGCTAAGATGCTCTATCAATCATATTTATAGAGAATCTAACATGGTGGCAGATTTTCTAGTTGAGGATGGTGCGAAGAATTTTGATCAGATTTTTATGGGTGCTGATTTTGGATCTGGAAAAATTTGAGGCCTTTTACATACGGACAGGGGCGGATCTACTTGGGGACCATGGCCCCCCCTAAACTTTGAAAAAAAATATAATATCTATTAATCTTTTTATAATTTAATAAGCTAATGTTAATTTTAGCATAGATTGGCCCCTTCTAAAAAATTATATGGACTTTTTTTATAAAATCATTTTAATTTTATTTTGAAAATAAATTTCTAAAACATATTTAGTTGTCTATATTGAAAGAGAAATAACTAAGAGTTTTGATTTAGATTCAATATTTGATTTTTTGTTTATTTAAAAAGAGCGCAAATTACAATTTTAGACACTGTGTTTCTTTTGTTTAATATATGTATATGATTGTCTTTATTTTATTTCAATGATATTCTTCTTGATATATCATATATATTTTTTAATACATGGGTTATATTAAACGTATTTTATTTTTAGACTAGATCTTACTATCAGATTGTTCTATACTGCAAAAAAAATTATATAGAAATAAAACAAAAAATATCTTATGTATATCATTTTAGTTTTATTTGGCCACCTCTAAAGCAAATTTCTGGCTCCACCATTACGTATGGATCATTGGAAATTGCCTTATTTACGTTCATAATTCATTGTATTTTTCATTGGTTATTGGTCATTGGTCATTGGATTCCGGCATAAAGGACTTTTTTTTTTGTTTCTTTTGTAACCCCTTGTACTTTTTATTTTATTACGGTATTTTTTTGCCATAAGTGAGTGTATTTAATAAATTTGGAGAGGGACCACTCTTAAACATGTGGTCTTCAACTCTTTGCCAAAAAAAAAAAAAAAAGATGGGATCAAAATAATTTGGTAGCTCTCCACAGATATGGCAGACAGCACATGATCTACTGCAACTCTTATTTTCTCCCTTTTTTGGGTCACAAAATGTATTATGCCTGCATTGATTTCGTTAGTCGTAGAGATGAAGCAAACTTAAAGAACGGCCCGGGCCAGCTCATGAACGGATAAAACGACTGTGTCAAAATCTCTTTTAAGCAACGCTTAACTTAGCACTACTTCATCCTTTACAAAATCATATTTATGGACCATGATAGCTCAGTAGTTCTATATAAAATGTCTGTCCCTCATCCCCTCAAAGCATGATCTTCTTCTTTATGTATCTCTCGAACCCATTTTCCATTGAAAATAATTGAGTACAATGGAGCGTAAAAAACTGATTTTTTCTTTCTTCCTCCTCTTCCTACTTGTTGTAATATCCAGTAGTAGTACTACCGCTGCATCCACTGGGAAAATCAAGGTTCGCCGCCCATGTAAAAAGTTGGTGCTCTATTTCCATGACATTATTTATAATGGCAAGAACTCGAAGAATGCAACTTCCGCCATTATAGGTGCACCAGCATGGGGGAACAGAACCATAATGGCAGGACAAAGCCATTTTGGTGATTTGGTTGTGTTTGACGACCCAATTACCTTAGACAACAATCTGCACTCAACCCCAGTTGGTCGTGCCCAAGGGTTTTATCTTTATGACCAAAAGGACATTTTCACTGCCTGGCTTGGCTTCTCCTTTGTTTTCAACTCTACGCAGCATAAAGGGAGCATAAACTTTGCTGGGGCTGATCCTCTGATGAACAAGACTAGGGATATATCTGTGGTTGGTGGCACTGGCGATTTCTTCATGGCTAGAGGAATAGCCACTTTGATGACTGATGCCTTTGAGGGAGAAGTTTATTTCCGTCTTCGTGTTGATATTAAACTGTACGAGTGTTGGTGATTGTTGATGATTTTGGACTTTGTTGAATGATTCTGAATCATTCATTCTAATGATCGTTCTTTTCTTTTTTTATTAAATCTGGAATACTCCTTGATTGACAACTCAATGGAGAAGAGTTTCATCATCAGTATTTAGGAAGGAATAATTGTATCCAATTCAAGCTCCTTCATGTTTTCCTGTCTTTTTGCGCTCTTTTATGTGTACGGCCAATACAACGTTAATATAATTCCTTGAAGTTTCAGCACGACCAATACAATCTTTGGCACCTGTTGATATGGCACAGTAGTAAATCACATGTGAGTTTTTTTTTTCGAAGTAAATCACGTGAGTAATGTTAGATATATACTCTTTTAAAGTAAGTTCGTTCTATTTGGTGCCAACACTCTTTTTTAGAAAAGAATAAAATTCACTATTAATATTAATTTTTTTTATAAATACTTCGTATTTATCTATTTTTTTCAAAAAGAATACACAAGACTTACACACTCTAAAATTATAAATATCATTTATATATATTATATATATACATATATACACACATATATGCGACCACATGCACCTTAAATGCTCAAGGTTTATATTTGTGCATCTGTATATATGCTGATGTGTAGACTAACATGTTGGGATAAACTCGTTAACCGAGGCTAAATTAATTGAAGTATCATGTAGCAGAAGTAAACAAAAGAAATAACGATAATTACATAAAGAAAATCAAGATTTAAGTGATTTTTGGCTCAATATGAATTTACGTCCACTGACGGGATCGATCTCAACGAATTCACTATGAACAAAGATAGAATACAAGAGATGAATAACAAAAATTCTTAATCCTAAATTCCCAATATACCCAATGAACTCTTAAAAAATTTTCACAAAACGATTCTCTCTTCTATAAAATTTGGCTATTGAATCTCAAAAAATACGTGGAAAAACATATATTTGTACTAAAACGGCGCGTAGTCCTAAAAAATAAACATTTGTTCGAGCGGAGTATCAAGCGAACTTTCGACTTGAACCTCACTCAAGTGAAATGTCAAATTTCTATTTGAATCTCGCTCAAGCGAGATGTCGACCGAAGTGTCAAGCAACAATTTAACTTGAGCTAGAGTTGAGCCACAATCAAGTCAAGATTGAGCCAGAATCAAGCAACAGTCAAATCAAGCCTAAAAAATCACACTTTTATAGGAAATCAAGTCAAACTTAACATAACATAATATATATATATATATATATGCCATATTGTCTGAATAGCACTAGCTAATTATTACAATATTAAGGTATTTTTAAAACTTCGATCAAGATTGATTGAACAAGTTAATTAGAATGCAATGCATGATGCAAGTCAAAAACCAAGAAAAATCGTTGCTCATTAATTATCTAATTAAATATTCCTGTATAACATAAGATCAGTTTTTATATATAGCTCGATCAAATATATATTGAGTGTTGCGTACGTAAAGTGCATAAGCTAAAGCAGCCTTTTCCATAGAAAAAAGTTAATTGTCTTTTAGGGTGGTCCTGTTCTCCAAACAATTGGCGTCTGAGCTACGCTTACGTACCCATTTCTTCAGTTACATCCCTCCCCTTTATGTGTATTTTACACCATCATCACATGAGCCCTTGTCCGGTCCTCAGAAACCTGGTTGGCCTACTCCTTGCATTTCTGTTAATCCTAGTTTATATATATATATATATGTATATGTATTAATATATATATGTATATGTATTAATACATATATATTATATATAATTTATAATTTATGCCAAGAAAAATCTTCCACCTGGATGGGTGTGAAAAATAATTTACATCGACCAATAAGAAATTGCCTGCAAGTAGGCATTTAAACAAAAATTAAAATGCACTGGCCCAACTCCTCTCCCTCTCCCTCTCTCTCTCTGTTGAACCGTCCAGCTTGAACTCCACGTTTCAAGTATCTCAGCATGGCAACTCCAAGTCAGCAATCAAAGAGTCCTCCAAGTCAGCAGCTATAGAATCTTCTTGAAATAACTTAGTGGAATTTGTTATATGGAATCATTGTGAATATTTGTTTGTAACCGTATGGCAGAGCATCCTAACAAACTGCCTTTTGTGTAGCGTTGTAATGCATGCATGCCTACTGCTTGATGTAATTGCTCAGCAGAGGTTCTAAAAATTATATTAGCCCCTCCTCTATAAAATTATTTTGATCTTATAAATTAATTACTTACAAGTCTAATTTAAAAAAATTCATCCGATTTAAAAATAAAATATATTTCACATAAAATAAAATGATTTAATAACATGATGACACATTGAAAATTGTAAAAACAAAATTTCGCAACAAAATTGAAGATGATAAACTTTTTTAATGTATATGTTATATTAAACGTATTTTATTTTTATTTTAGATCTTATTATCAAATTGTTCTATATTATAATTAGAAAAATTGTATAAAAATAGATAAAAATATATATATATATATATATTTTGTTATAATTTTAACCTTATAACTTGGCCCCCCTAAATTAAATTTCTGGCTCTATCATTGCATGACGTCATTATCACAAAGTTTATGTTTAGCTCGTTAATAATGTCCTCATGCTTATACCACCAAGCTGCACAAACCCCAGACAATTTCACTTGTAGCCATTTCAAGATAAATTCCTAAAACTCACACAAGAAATTTGACTCACACGCTTCTTTTGAAAAACGTTTAGGAAAAATAGAAAGAAGATGAGTACATACAAGTAAAGGCTATTTTCATTTGAGGCTTCAGAAAAATTGGGTCAAAATCGTGCGCAAAAGAGAGGCAAGGCACCTCCGGCGTTTGCTAGCTCTGCGTCAACATGCAAAGGAAATACTCTGTTGTCATTGTGTAGATGAAGGGAGGGAGAGGAGTGGGGCGCATGCGGGCAGGTGCATTCATTGTTGTTAGAATGCCTATGTGGCATTTTCTTATTGGCTAGTGTGAAACTATCTTTCACACTCATCCAGCCAGAGCTTCTCCTTATAATAATCAACCACCTCAAAAAATCTTGACCCATCGTGCATGCATGAATAAAATAGAACGGTTAAGCAAGCTAGTGTCTATAATAGTATCTTGATTTTTCCTCAAATCTTGCTTACTAATTTCTTATGGCGCTTGTAATGTGGGTGCGCGCGTCTATATTATATATATATATATATATATAGTATACAGATTCATAGAAACTCATTCCATTGAAATTCTACTTCAATTTGAGAAAGGGAATTGAAATAACTCCAATGATCATCGATAGTACTCATGATCATATTTATGCTCATGGGTTCTTTCAGCTTCCTCCGTATTTAATGCATCCATTTATTACCAAACAAAATTCACATATTAGGAAAACCAAATTTGATTGAAGCTCTTTTGCTACCCTCCCCCTTATCCTCATCTCTAGCTCCATTAATGTCAAGAACATGCCAATTTAGCAAACACAAAGACACCTGCAATTGGGCCAAGAATACCATCTTGGCGGGCAGGGCAAGACCATTTGGTGACTCGGTTGTGCTGTTGACCCAATTACTTCAGCCAATAATCTACGCTCATTTATGACCACACATAAATGATATATTTACCACTCTGTTTTGTCATTGTTTTCAAGTCTATTAACCTTCACAAAACAACATAAAAACACTATTAATCACATGAAGTACGCCGAGCCGTGTCTGTGATACTAATTACTAAAGACAGCCCGGTATATGAAATGTTATATTGATCGAGAATGATTTTTTTTTTATTTTTTAAAATAATTTTAATGAAATTTTAATTATTTTATTCACTAATTATTTTAGAGTATAGGCTTAGATGGAGCTTAAGCCTCTGTTAACGCATTAGAAATGGTATTAGCTAGAGTTTATCTTAATAAAATATGTGGGGTTTGAACCATACTACTTATAATGGACAGACTTCATATTATTTGAGAATAAAAAAAATTTCATCTTTATAATAATTATAATAAAAATTTTAATTATATTATTAATTAACTTTTTTGGAATTAATTATTAAACCGAAATATGATATGGATCTCCCTATCGTTAAACAGCCAACTCATTTTACTCATTGATTCTTCCAAATGATATAGATATGATCAAATAAATTTATTTTTAAACTCTTTTAGTCAAGAAAGTGTATTATACACCCATATTAAAATAAAATATTATTAAAATATTATAAAACGGGTGACAGGTAAATATAGTTTTAAAAAGTTATAACGAGACCTGATAATTTCCCAACGAGATGTGGTGGTGTTGGCGCTTTACCCCGATGGCTTTTATCTTCCAAAGCTATCGTTTCAGAGGACAGCAACCAAAGGCCCGTATCGATTTACACACACATACGAGCGAGACGAGAGGGAGAGAGAATGCGAAGCATAACCCTCTCAGATTGTATGATGGGGGCAAAGTCACTACCTTCATATACAAGGCATAGCAGACCTCTCACCTCTTGTTGCTTGTTTTCTTCGAGTTCACGCTTGAAGAAGCAGAATTCCAAGCTTTCTCGTCCAAACCCAAGTCTCGTTTTGTCCAGGTAACTATCCTTTCTGAACCTCCATGCCAATTCTTCTACTTTCTACGTCAAGGAAAAAGCTTTGGAGCATTGTATTGTAATCTTCCGAGAAATTAGAATTCCTCAAGACCTGAATAGCAGAACGTTTAAATAAAAAGCTAAACAAAAATGGGAAACAGAGATAGCATGTTTTCTTCTGAAAGAAACGGTTAACTTTGTCTTGCAGGTACTCAAGCCGATGGTCTACAACTACCAGAAGTTCGAATGGCGT
This sequence comes from Platycarya longipes, assembly GCA_036559045.1. Lineage (NCBI taxonomy): Eukaryota > Viridiplantae > Streptophyta > Magnoliopsida > Fagales > Juglandaceae > Platycarya > Platycarya longipes. The sequence continues at coordinate 12,689,414 of CM071799.1, read as the reverse complement.
CGTAATTTTTTCTCATTCCCGAGTTCTTGTTTTTCAAATTCACCATACGTTGCTTTTCACTTTAGAAAGTTTCGAGAGATTCCTATTTTGTTCTTCATTTTTGGGTATAATGCAATGTGCAAACAAATTTCTTCGCTTGGTCGTATAATGAGAAGAGTATATTAACTTTTTAGTCTTCATTACCGTTTAGACTGGCTAATTGGTATTGTGTGTTGAAGATTAATATCAAATCAAAGTGATTTGATAATTATGAAAATCAAATTAAGATAATATCAAACCCAATTATTGATTTGATATTATCTTCAACACCCCCTCAAACTCAAGGTATTTTCCTATAAATAGGGATATATGCCTTGATTTGTTATAATCTTTTTTTTTTTTTTTTTGTAAATGATCAGCCTTGATATTATCTTCAACCTTATGTAATAGACTTGCTCGGCCTAGAAATTGCCTAACAAGCACTAAATGAAATGAGCTGTGTGGGATTGCACTTGCTTATCTTTGTGAAGTTTCTCTTAAGTTTCTTTCTTTTTTCGTTCCCTAGAGCATTGGAGGCTGACTTTGTTTCTTTTAAATGGTTTCTGTTGGGGAGATAAATACTGGAGACTCCAAGTGAGACATTGTCTCTTTGATATATCATATTGGGATTTTAATGCAAAAGCTTAAGCCAGTGGGTTTGTGCCTGTTAAAATTATATTAACAACTCATTTTGTGATTACTATTTTTGTGGGACGTAACCACTTTTAATCATTCAAACTCCCATTTATATGCTCACTTGCACATACACAGTACTGTTTACATGTTCCGGCCTTTTTTTCATATTTGCATGCAAGGATGATAATTGTGAGGTTTGGTCTTTTGATCAGTATGTTGATGAGGAATTCTAAATTCTGACACAGGATTTAAGGGGTCTTGACTACATGACCTGGAAAATGAGTACAAAATCAACACGTGTGATGGATGATTGCTGTGCTACATCCAAATCACCAGCAAAAGATAATTCAAGAGGGAAATTTGATATAGCTACATATATCCATGCTTCTGATTATTCACTTGGTGATATTATGAAGTTTCTACTGATGCTTGGGTTTCTCACCCTTCAAGGCTCTCAACCAGCACTTGCTGTTTCAGATGTTGCTAGTGGGTTGCAATCAATCCCCTATTTAGAGGACCTTGGTGATATTAGCACAGGTTTTGCTTCAGTTAGGAAAACCTCCCTGTAACTTATACAAATGAGTTTCTCATCATATTTTTTTTGTTTTTCCGAAAAGAAATTACAACTCATTCTGTGACTTCACTTAATATTTTAATGTTTTTCTTTAGTGACGAACTTTTGGGCATTATTTGAAGTTACCAATGTTTATTTACTATATGAGAATGGTGCACCTCCAACTACTAAACCAGTAATGTGTTCTTCTGCAGGCATTCTTGCTTATCTTTTTTTCGGAACTAGGGGACAAGACCTTTTTTATTGCGGTAACTTTTGGATATGAGCTCTAGGTCCATAGTTTATAGTTCTTTTTATGACATATATGCACTTCTAATTGACTTCTTTACAACTCAAAAATCATGTTGGGCACAGTCAGATCATTATGATAATGCCTCTAGAAACATTTTTTTAGTTGACTGGTTGAGCATTCACATTGGTTTATGCATATGCATATGCAAAATTACTTCTTTTGTAGATCCACTTTGCCATTCAAACAAAACTTCCACATTGGCTTATGTATGTTTGAGGCAAAATAATAATAAATGTTATTATTTTTTAATCTTTTTTAAAATTATTATTCTTTTTTATTTTACAATTAGCACACACTTTGTATTATCAACTTAATACAAATTTCATATATCAAAATCATCTTAATATAAATTTCACAAAGTTAATTTTCATGAGTAGGAGAGAGAAAAAATAATAAAATAATATTTGAAGAGTGAACAGTTGTTCTTCAAACTTGAAGAAGTACTATTCATAGCTATGCAAATATTTGGAGATATATAATCCAGTATAGAGGAATTTAGCCTTATATTATGCAAATATGACTTTGCATATGTAGATGCATAAGCCAATGTGAATGCCCTAGCATTATACACTTAAAACTTTGTTCTACTTGCTTTCAGTCCTAGTTTACTTGGAAATAAATCAGAGATAATAAGACCAGACAAAAATTCATAATTATTTGTCTTTTCTTTCTTCTTACTGTGTATGTTCTCTAGTTGTACATCAAAGACAGATCATTATGCCCCCACCTAATTGAAGGTTTAATGTTCTTTGCAGGCACTTCTAGCAGCTAGGAACTCTGCTTCTGTTGTCTTTGTTGGGACTTTTGGTGCACTTGCGTATGTTATTCTGTTTGTTCATGGTGATTTGGACCTACTTTGCATTGGTGTTTATTTCTTTTTTCTTTTCTTTTTTTTCCAATGAGTTCTATCCCAAATGATATCCCTCCAAAAGAATGAGGTCGAGGATGAGGTAACAGGTTTGGGATCCTCTACTTGCACGTGTAGTTTACCAATTAAAAAAGATACCTCTGTCATCGTGAAAATTCTTCTAAATACCAATGCCTTGTTATTTTTTTAGTTAACAGAGCATTAGGAGAACTGACCAGCCCCTTTTAGTAAAGGAAGAAAATTCCCATATGTGAATGCAAGAAAACATGTAGCTTGGAATATATTGGCTAAATGATCCCCTTCTAACTTGTAGTGATGCATGGCTGTCTTAATCCATTGAATGAAGTTTTGGTTGCTCTTTTCAACAGAAGCATCATAAAATTTGTATCTTTATAATATCTAATCAACTTGTTTCACTATTAGAGAATGGTTATTGTGCATTTTCCCAGTTCTTCAATATACAGTGATGTTTGTTTATCATGGGCAGGGCAATGACCATCATATCTGTTATTATTGGAAGAACTTTTCACTATGTCGACGAGATCTTACCATTCAGGTACTTTCTTTAAAATTTTCATGCAACTTAGAAGCTTTGGGTAAGAAAGTTATGGGAGACTGGTAGCTGATAATGTAATAAATGACATGTTACTAAATGCAGCAGACATGAAGATGTATAATTATCCTGACATAACCATTCTGAACTAGAAATATCTCTTTTGATAATTTGGAAGATCTGAATACCCTATATATTATGCTTGATAGAACTCATTGATTTGTGTCTGGAAATTGCCTGGCCAATATGACCCATCATGGCTCGAAGAATGTTTTTATTTTGGGGTGATATCCTTCTATGACTTTCTAAGCGGGGTAAGTATATTTTGCAACCCCAAACTACAACCCTCCTTTTCAAGTTCCACTCCAAACCACCAAAACTGTCAACTTGAAATCCCAAACTACCCCTTTTTGGCAATTTGCACCATCAGTTTAGATCTGACCATTGTTTTCTTACTTATAAATAAAAAATAAAAAATTAGATCTGACCATCAAGATGGTTGAACAAGAAGACACATGGAACAATCTTGAGAATAAGATTGTGAGGGTGCATGTTTCCAAAAAGTGGTAGTTTGTGGTTGCAAGTTGATGGTTTGGGTAGTTTGGGGGCACAATTTGATGGTTTACGGTGCAAATTGAAAAAACAGGTGTGAGAGTTTGGAAGTGCAAAATGTATTTTTCCCTATTTTTTGGAGGAAAATTCTTGGATCTTGGAGGATTTTCTAGACTTCATACCATATAAGTATATCGAATCTGCCAAGTATGGCTTTTTGTTTGAATGATAATCTGAACTTGTTACATTGTGGTGCTAATTATATTTTCTGTTGATCCCAGGTTTGGTGAAACTGATTTGCCTATTGATGACATCGCTGCAGTTTTCCTTCTGGTAAACTTCCTTTTTTGTAATCTTTTAATATTTAGCTGGAATCAAAATATATATAATACCTCGTGTTCATAATTAAGCATTTTATATCGTGATGGCAATGAAAAAACCATTAAAACTCTAGAATTATTTGATGAAGTAAGTTGTTCTTGTGTGCTACTTGAAATGGATATAGGTGTATTTTGGGGTTTCAACCTTGCTTGACGCCACCTCCAGTGATGGTCTAAAAGCAGAAGATGAACAGAAGGAGGTAATTTCAAAGAAAAGATCATTTTGGACCCTTTCATATTATTCTTTGTAAATGTGTTGCAATGCTTGTGGCATTTATGTTGTGGTAGGAGTATATTCTAATGAATGTCATGTTTGCGTTTGAACCAGGCAGAGCTAGCAGTTTCAAAATTTTCAGGAAATGGCGCTGGGATATTATCTTCTCTCAATACTATCGTTAGCACTTTCTTCTTGGTTTTTGTTGCTGAATGGGGTGATAAATCATTCTTTTCAACAATAGGTTAGTGGAAAGGCCAAACACCTGTAGTTATCAAGTTGTATGCCAATATACACAATTTGATGGAATTGTATTGAACTGGAAATTATCCTTTCTCTCATGCTGCCCCATGAGACGATTTTCTTTGCACGGATAGATTATCAGATTTAGAATATGCAAAGATGTTCTTCTTTGTGCCCAATGTCAGATGCATTTAAAAGCAAGTTTGCCATTTATATTGTAATCGTTAAAAAACATAAATTAGCTCCTGACTAAATGTGTGATCTGTGTTACCACAAAAGATAAAAAATGTTGATTGTCATATCTTGGACTTCGGAGAGTAAAGAGGATGAATGTCACGTGTTATCATCTGAAATTTAAGGTGTAAATTATCATCACAATAAGTAATGGACTTGGTCAAATAGGAGGAAAAACAAAGTAATCTCTCTCAAACGTGATTTAATAGTAAAATACTATGTCATCAGTGTACATTGTATGTGCTCTTGCAGTTTGATTTTCTTTTCATTTTCTCTGCTCTTTTTTATTATTATTATTTTTAAAATTGTCCATGTACGGACTGCCCAACATACGAATCTCCCCACTTGAACTGCAATGGTTATAGATTTGTTTTATAGCTATTTAATTTACGTACTAACTGTACACGAGACAAAGGTTCTACTTTCTCTTCCTGATGCATTATTTTGTTAAGTGTCTTCTGTACTAACACAAATTTTTGTCTTATGCAGCACTTGCTGCAGCATCTTCACCTCTTGGAGTCATCGGGGGAGCACTAGCTGGTCATGGCGTCGCAACTTTGGTAATTGTTACTTTGTTTTCTTAAGGAATGCATGCCCCTTGCTTTGGAGCCAAATTAGTGACTTAGCACTCAGCAGTAGGGCAAATTAATTTCAAATTAGAATTTAGCTGTAACTACGCAATCCCTATTCTTTGTATTTGGAAACTTATTACTGAACATCTTGTCTGACATAAAAGCTTGTGATCATGGGCTCTGAATGGAAGATTTTGCACATCATTTGTCTGGATAATACACAAATTTAATCATATCCTATCTCTGTCCTTTTGTGAATTAGATAAGCTCTTCCCCATTTCTTTTCTGAATTAGATAAGCTCTTCCCCCTTTGTTTCCACCTGTTAGTACATGCCTGGCCTACTTCATTTGAAAACCTTTTTGCATGCAGCTTGCAGTTTTGGGAGGTTCTCTACTGGGGACATTTTTGTCAGAGAAGGTAGGTCTTAAAAGCTTTCAACCTTTTATTAGCTGTTAGGAATTCCATCTGATATTCCATTAGATTTCTCCCAAACTTGAGACTGTTAAACTTCATCGGAAAGACATCATTAAGAAGTCCTAATGATTTTCAGATAATTCAAAGCAATATGTATCCAGAATATATTCTGTTGGAAACACATTAAGACCATTTTACAGAATTTAGCCAGATCACTTCTTTATTAAAATATGCCAAACTACTACCATAAGGAATTCAGGAATTGGGATTCTTCTTTTGTTAAAGGAAAAATCTAGTCATCTTTCTTTTTTTTACCATCCTCTCATCATCCCATGAGAGATGGAGCATTAGATAATAAGTTCATAAGTGAAATATAATAAATAGTTTACAATCATTTAATACCACATCATAGGATGATAAGAGGATGATGAAAATTAGGATAATGAGTAACCATTAGGGTTTGGCTCGAGTGGTAAAAGGCCTTGGGTTTAGGGATATGCTCCTCCTAGGTATAAGGTTCAAACCCCCTTGGATGCGAACAAACTCTAGGAGCCATCAGACTGGGAGATTTTTCTCTTAAATTAACCAATGTGCACTTGTGAGAAACTCCTTATCAAGGGCCTGTGCACTCCCGAGGATTAGTTGGGATGTTGTTCCGGACACCCTAATGCCAATAAAAAAAAAAAAAAGGATAATGAGTAATATTACTCTTTGTTAACGAATGTGTAGTTGAACAATGTAACTATCAAGGTTATATAGCGGCCAAGAGCAGTGGCATCGTGTATATACACGCATGTGCGGTAAAGAGGCGGCAAATGGTAGACCAACATGTTTGTGCATTCAGATAAGTTCTTTCCCATGAGACTTCCTTAGTTGCAGCCTGCTAACGTGCATGAGACAGTTCCTACACTTCGGACCCCACTGCCTACTTTAATTGAGACTATTTCATCTTAATAGGGGAAACATAATATTTCTTTCATTACTTTTGTAGTGTACACTAAGGAAACAATCCTGATATTTTGTTCCTTGTGCAGGCCATTGCATACGTTGGAGGGACTCTTTTCCTTGTGTTTGCTGCAGTAACATTGATTGAGATAGTGAGTTAGGAATTAGAATTTGTTCGTTTCTGTAAACTCCTAGAACATCAATTCCTTCCATGCACAAACTCCTAGGAATTAGATATGTTTGTAATTTTGTACCAGTGAGATTATTTTAATTAACAGCCCTTTACATCAGTACATAACTTAATTTAATTTATAAGATTTAAATTTTTAAATTTATTGTCCAAATCAAATTATGCCTATAGATTATGTGTGGTGTAAAGACTTTCAAATAGAATTATTTTGATAGAAAATTCTGAATGTAAGTTATATTACACACCCATATGCTCACCAATGTTAAGATAAAAATATAGGCTTTAATAAAATATTTATATTTAAAATAAAATATATTAATACAACTACTAAATATGTACCTATGTATTTATGAATACGAAATATTATTTGTATATTACATTATTTATTGATGTGACATATGAACTTAATAAGAGGTGGCAGGATTTAGCCGACGTGTCACACCCTCGATCATAAGTAAAGCCTTTTACCAAGAATCAAATTGTCCTAAAAAGATGTGATTTTTGTGGGTGGAGGCAGGCAAATCCCCACACTGCTCTACTACATGCCTCTACCTCCCAACCTTTTCCATTGGCCGACCTTTCCACTTTGGCTCTTCTTCGTACAGATCTTACGTGTCCAATGGCTTCGCTTTCCTTTTATAATAAACAATGGAAATATACAATTCGCCATTATTGAGAGAGAGCGCGCTTCAAATGCTACCTTAAATTAGTTGTTTTTTATCTTCGTTTTAAGGAACAAAATATTATTCCATTTAGCATTCGAAGATGCCATCAGAATCTGAAACTGACAACTTGCTTGACGTTGAAATACGTTTATATTAGTAAGTGAGTTTATCTCATCTTAATTTATTTAAATTTATTATTATATTTTTTTTTATATTTTTATATAAAATATAAATTATAATACAAATTTTTTAAATTTTAATATAATTTTTTCAAATCTTAAAATAATAATAATATTGAAAAATAAATTTATATCATCGCATCTCATTTATTTTAAAGACCCTTCTTTGCCATTTTTATATTCAAATTTTTTATAAAATTATTTTAATTACGAAAAGATCTCATAAAAATAAATTAATTTATAAACTAACATAAATTTATATAATAAATTGACATATTAATAATATAACATATATAAGCTTATGCAAAACAGAAGATGTATGACATATGACCATATAAGACTTGGTTTAGATTTAAAGATGAGTTCAACTTATCTTAACTCATTTTCATTTCATCATTTTATTTTTTTAATTTTTCATACAAAATATAAGTTTCAATACAGTTTTATCAAATCTCAATTTAACTTTTTTAAATTTTAAAATAATAATAATATTAAAAATAAATGAAATTCATATTAATTTATGAGTCATATCAATTCATCTCATATTCGAATCCAAACTGAACCTAAATGTCATTCCATACTTTCCCCTCTCAACACCGGAAGATCTTGTGGGACAGTGGTCACGTGCTGGAGCAAAAGGACACAGGCAACCATGCAATAGTGCCATTATCACGGTGATGGCGTTAATTTTGATGGGCCGTTTGTCAGACAAAAGGGCCCATCTGTGAAACATTGCATGAGCGACCAAGCGACCGAATAGTAATGCCCATAGTTATCCTTTATTTATTTATTCCATAAGTCTTTTTTTTTTTTTTTTTTGAAAGGATTTATTCCAGAAGTCTCATGTCTGAGGAACATATTCCAAAAGTGGAGGCGCTTTATTTAAAATAATTAAAAAATTTTAATAGGACAACAATTTGGCGAAAAACAACAAAAAAGACGATAAAACAAAGGAAAGAGTTTTGAAGTGGAATGCAAGCCAAGGAAAATCATCTAGAATTTATTGAAAATATATAAATAATAGTTTATATGATAAAATTTCAAGATTTAAAAAAAGATAAATAATATTTACAATTATATGGTTAATAAGTCTGTCATTTAAAAAAAAACAAACAAATATGAGATTTAATAGAATATTTTAAAATTCCTAATAAATAAAAAATAAAAATAAAAAACTGCTCACTGAAGAAGTAAAGAAGTCCAATCCACAGAGAAAATGATATGCCAAGAGGAATCACGTGTACGAGCTTATTGTATTATAGGAGGGCTAGAAACGAAGAGTGGAAACCCTCGTTTGACTTTTCTTGCCAAAAAGGTCGGTGATGTATCTTGCAGAACAGTAGAAGATCGAATGACAATCACACAGTCGACAATCACTATTGGATGCTTACGTGTCCAGATTTTATTGTTGGAAAATGAGAAAAAAAAAAAAAAGATAAAATAGAATCTATTCTTTTTTGACTTTTCAGATGTTGGAAAATCCGAGGGCCTCTCATCACAACCGCTCTTTCCGAATTTTGGGATTACACAAATTCGACACGGATTTTTTCTATCTCGAAAACGAAATAGCTTTCCACTACATATTTTTATTGGTCCAAGTCTAACATTATTTTCTAATAATATGATCTAATTATATTTTTCTTCGTAATATTCTTTTTAGAGAATGAGTAATATTATATACATATTTATAATTAAAAAATGGGATAAACTATTAAACAATTAAAAACAATTCATGTGAATATGTATTTACTTATTTTTTAAAATAATTATATAATACTTACAAATTCTACGACTATAAATATTATTACTCCTAATAAATAATAAGATCATGGATAAGGATGCAAGCATATTTATTGTACCATTGATCAATATGACAATGTTATTTTATTAAAATATTCAAGTCTTCTAAAAATTTTGAATTTCTTGTTTCATTTGAATTTTTAGATAAAGAGTAATTCGTTCTTTATTCATTTTTTTGTTATTTTTAAATATTATTTTTGAAAATTATAATATTGTTAGAAAAATACTTAAAGTAAAAATAATAATAAAAAAAATTATTGAGACATCTCAACACAAAACAATCGAAAAAATAGATTATTCTTTCAAGATAAGGGTATTCATCCGGATTTTAGATTCTCAAATCTAGAATTCAAATTCAAAATTTCCTTTAATCCTTTTTAAAAAAAATTAAAAATATTAAAAAATAAATAAAATTTTAAACCAGGTCAGGGACAACTTAAGTAGATTTATTCTTTCAAGATATGCATAATTCTCTTTCATTTTGTAAAAAAGTTCCAAAAAAGATTGTATAGCTATACCCACGTGGGATTTAGATTGTTAAGTTTTGTGTTTTATGGCTTTAGAATGAAAGAGATAAAGATATAAAATCGAATAACATTTAATAACCATTTAATATTACCAAGAAAAATTATTTCGATAGTAATTATGAATGTTGTAGACCTATTCAAGTGCATAGTTCTTCTACTTCAAACGGTAATCTTAAAAGGAAACTTTTATAAGATAAAATTCTATTTGTAAAGCTATCTATTGACATACAAAACACAGTTAATGAATGTTTTGTCATATTAATTGTATACAAAAAATTTATACTTTACTCTTTTTTATAATAATAAAAAATTTATAATTTAATGTATTATATCAAATCAAACTAATTTGTAACATTTTTTTTTCAAATTATATTTATAAGATAAAAATATCTTAATTTATAAATAAATTAGATAAAACTTGTTAGAAATTAAATTGGGACGAAAACACAACAATGTAGAAGATATGTGTAGTTCATCCTTGTCTACCTATAGAGTGAGGGATAAAGATGAGATGAGAAAAGAATAGTTACATATTCATCTAATTGGGTGGAGATGTGGTCGTTTTTCATTAAAGTATTTGTTCGAATATTGAATTGAGTTGAATTGAATTGAATTTGTTATTATTAATAATAAGTTAAAATGAAAAAGTGAGTTTTATGAAAGTTTTTTCTAAATAAATTTAAATACATTTAAATATTAGATAACTTTAAATGTATTTATAAACAAAAAAAACATAATCTCATTTTTGCACATTCTCTATGGAAAACGTTATTTTTCTCATCTCCTCCCACTCTCATTTATGCGCCTCTCTTAAAAAAGCTTATCCCCTTCTACAACCTATCTCCTTCTACTCACTCTCATTCTACACATTCTCGATGAAAAATGTTATTTTTCTCATCTCCTTCCATTCTCATTTCTGCACCTCTCTTCCATAGTGTTAGAGTGTCAAGCTTGACAAGTGGCGAAATCTACAACCAGTGATGCAGCTTAAATAAGAATTGATCGTGTGGCTGAGATGCTCTGTGTGACCGGGCTTCTTTAGGGTTTCATTTAAGGGCATTTATGTAATTGTGTAGTGAGCTGTATAAATTCTAACGATGCTACAGTGATGAGATATAGCCGCGTATGAAATCAGGCAGAGAGAGAGAGAAAGAGAGAGTCTGAGCTTAAGGCGATTTAGGTTAGGGTTGCTTTTTGTTCTTTGGGCTGATTTCTTGAGGCATCTGAGAAGATGAAGCTCTGAGGTTGTATTTCTGTATCTATTACTCTTGATCAATAATATTCTTCTCCTAGGGTTCCTGCTGTGGACGTAGGCCATTAGGACCGAACCACATTAAATGCTGTGTTGATCTTGATTTTCTTTGTTGTCATTTTGTTCTGTGTTTTTCTTATCAAGCTTGGTAAAGATTTCGAAAACCTAAAAATCAGGTTATTTAAATCTAACGGTTTTCAGTAAGTATTATGTAAATAACCCAACAAGTGGTATCTAGAGCTAGGTTCTTCGATGGGGACAGCCAAGTTTGAGTTTGAAAAATTTAATGGAAAAAATGACTTTGGCTTGTGGAGGATCAAGATGCGAGCTGTCTTGGTCCAACAAGGGCTTCAATATGCTCTTCTTGGAGACAAGAAGAGCATTGACACCTCTCAGGAAGGGAAAACAGACTTTTCCCTTACTGAGAAGGTGAAGCCCGAAATATTACAAAAGGCACACAGTGCTATCATCTTGTCCCTAGAAGATAAAGTACTTAGGGAGGTTGCCAATGAGAAAACGGCAGTAGGAGTCTGGCTAAAGCTAGAAAGTCTGTATATGACAAAATCTCTAGCAAACAGATTCCATAAGAAGACCAGGCTCTATACTTTTAAAATGAACCCTGGTACATCCATTGATGAACATTTGGATGAATTCAATAAAATCCTTTTAGATCTTGCTAATATAAACATTAGCATAGATGATGAGGACCAAGCAATTCTTTTATTAAGTTCTCTGGATTCCAACTATAATAACATAAAAGAAACTATGATGTATGGGAGAGAGAGCCTAACATTGGAGGAAGTGCAATCTATATTGCACTCCAGATAATTGTATGCTAAGTCAGAATCCAAACAAGAGACAGGGGAAGGTTTAAATGTTAGGGGGAGGTCTGAGAAGAGGGACAAGAAAGGCAAGAACAAGAAGTCCAGATCAAAGTCCAAGGGCAAACCTTTAAAGTGCTTTGCCTGTCATAAGGAAGTGCACTTTAAAAGGGATTGCCCTGAGAGGAAACAAACAGCCAATGCCATCACTCGAGAATCTGCTGATAAGGCAGATGTAGTTTTAAATGGATACGATAGTTTAGAAATCCTAAATGTATCTGAAATAGACCCTGGGAAAGAATGGATACTGGACTCAAGGTGTTCATTCCATATGTGCCCCCTAAAGAGTTGGTTTGAGTCTTTCACAAGTCTAGATGGGGGTCATGTGATCCTAAGAAATAATAAGTCTTGTAAAATTCAGGGGATTGGGACTGTGAGATTGCTAATGCATGATGGAATAGAGAGGGTACTGAAAGAAGTGAGGTACATACCTGAGCTCAAGAGGAATTTAATCTCTCTGAGCAGTTTAGATAAAACTGGATACTCCTTCAAATCTGAAGGGGGCAGTCTGAGAGTGTGTAGAGGTTCTCTTGTAGTGAGAAAATGGGTGTTGAAAAATGGGCTGTACACCTTGGTAGGTAAGACTGTGATAGGTGAGGCTTCACCTATCACTCACAAGGGAGAAAACCAGGTTTCTTTGTGGCATAGGAGGCAATGGCATGTTAGTCAACAAGGCCTAAAAGAACTGGAAAACCAGGGGCTCCTTGGAGATAAAAAGCTTGAGGATCTCCCATTTTGTGAGGAATGTGTCTTAGGAAAATCTACTAGGGTCAGTTTTAAGAAGTCCACACACACCACAAAACAAACACTTGACTACATACATTCAGATATGTGGGGTCCTGCAAAGGTAAATTCACATGGTGGGTCAAGATATTTTCTGTCTATAATAGATGACTTCTCTAGGAAAGTATGGGTTTATGTTTTAAAACATAAAAATGATACTTTTGAGAAATTCAAATAATGGAAAACCATGGTTGAAAATCAGATAGGTAGAAAGGTTAAAACACTAAGAACAGATAATAGTTTAGAATATTTATCAAATGAGTTTTCTGAATTCTGCAAGATTGAGGGAATTACTAGACATAGAACTGTTAGGGAAACTCCTCAACAGAATGGACTAGCAGAAAGGATGAACAGAACTAATCTTGAAAGGGTAAGATGCATGTTAGCTACCTCAGGTCTGCCCAAGACATTTTGGGTAGAAGCTGTAGCCACTGCAGTATACCTTATAAATAGGTGTCCTTCCTCAGCTCTCAGTTTTAAAACTCCTCAAGAAATCTGGTCTGGAAAACCTGCCAATCATCAAAACTTAAGAGTGTTTGGGTGTATATCCAAAGGGGGTTAAAAGCTATAAACTCTGGGTTACAGAATCTGGAAGACAAAAAAGTATAATTATTAGGGATGTGGTTTTTCATGAGACTGCCATGGGGAGGAAACCAGTTAATTTCCAAGACATAGTACACTGCCCAGACACCAGAGATATGCAGCTTGAGGTGGAGCAACCCTCCATTACTCAAAGCTGGTCAGCAACACAGAATAGAGACTCTGAGGTATAAGCCTCAGAGACTGAAATCTCTGGGTCCAAGGAAACATACCTTCTTGCCTGGGACAGGCAGAGGAGGGTCATAAGACCTCCTCAAAGGTATAGAGAAACTGATATGACAGTTTTTGCTCTTTCTATTGCTGAGACAGAAATTGAGGTGGAGCCTAGGACCTTTAGAGAAGCCATGAATAATAAGGAGGCCAATAAATGGATTCTTACAATGCAAGAAGAAATAGAGTTTTTAAATAAAAACAAGATATGAGTAGTAGTACCTAGACTAAAGAATCAAAAACTTGTAGGTTCCAAGTGGATATTTAAAAGGAAAAAAGGTGTCTAAGGGGCTGAACCACCTAGGTATAAAGCTAGTTTAGTGGCTAAGGGGTTTACTCAAAGGAAAGGAGTTGACTATAATGAGATATTTTCTCCTGTTGTAAGGCATAGCTTAATTAGATTTTTGTTATCTTTTTTTGTTGTACATGACTTGCATTTAGAACAACTTGATGTTAAAACAACCTTTTTGCATTGAAACTTGGAAGAAACTATTTACATGAAACCTCCTGAGGGTTTTGATACAGAAATGAATAATAATCATGTGTGTTTGTTAAGGAAATCTCTATATGGACTAAAACAGTCATTAAGACAGTGGTATAAAAGATTTGACTCATACATGATTCAAAATGATTTCTGTAGAAGTAATTATGATAATTGTGTCTATTATAAGCAATGTGATAACTGTCATATATATTTGTTACTATATGTAGATGACATGTTAGTTGCCTGTGTAGACATGAATCTGTTAAATCAAGTTAAATGCATGCTTAAATCTGAATTTGAAATGAAAGATTTAGGTCCTGCCAAAAGAATATTAGGCATGGAAATAACTAGAGAAATTGATAAAAATCTTCTCTACTTATCTCAAAAGTCTTACATTTCAAAAGTGTTAAATAAGTTTGGAATGAGTCATGTTAAGCCTATGCCTATTCCTGTTGCACAGCACATTAAACTGTCTAATAAATAGTTTCTAGAAACTGAGTCTGAGTCAATGTTTATGGATAAAATACCTTATACTAGTATGGTTGGGAGTATAATGTATGCCATGGTATGTACTAGACCTGATTTATCTTATGCTGTAAGTTTAGTGAGTAGGTTTATAGGGAAACCCGATAAGCCTCACTAGCATGCTTTAAAACAAATTTTTCAATACATAAATGGTTCAAAGCATTTAAGGTTAATCTTTGGAAAAACTGTGCATTGTGACTTGGGATTAAAGGGTTATACTGATTCAGATTATGCTGGAAATCTAGATACCAAAAAATCACTATCTGTTATGGTCTTTACATTCTTAGGAGGCACTATTAGTTAGAAATCACATATGCAGTCTATGGTAGCATTGTCTACCACAGAGGCTGAATATATAGCCTTAACAGAAGCTTTTAAGGAGGCTATATGATTAAGGGGGCTGAGTCAAGAGTTAGGGATGTATAGTGGGGCAGTCACAGTTAACTGTGACAACCAAAACACTATTCATATGTCTAAAAATCATGTTTACCATGAAAGGTCTAAACATATTGACATTAGGCTACATTTTGTGAGAGATGTCATTTCTAATGGTGAGATTGAAGTTAAGAAAGTTTCAACAGAGGATAATCCCTCTGATATGTTTACTAAATCAGTGCCTAAAATTAAGTTTGAACGTTGTTTGAACTGAATTAACTTAGGAAATTGTTAGTACCCATTAGGGGGAACAAGCAGGAACTCTTTTGCAGGGAGAAGGAGTTAGATGCAAGGTTTACAAGGTTGCCAAGGTGGAGAATTGTTAGAGTGTCAAACTTGACAAGTGGCAAAATCTACAACCAGTGATGCAGCTTATATAGGAATTGATTGTGTGGCTGAGATGCTCTGTGTGATCGGGCTTCTTTAGGGTTTCATTTAAAGACATTTATATAAATGTGTAGTGAGCTGTATAAATTCTAACGATGCTACAGTGATGAGATATAGTCGCATATGAAATCAGGCAGAGAGAGAGAGAGAGAGTCTGAGCTTAAGGCGATTTAGGGTTAGAGTTGGTTTTTGTTCTTTGGGCTGATTTCTTGAGGCATCTGAGAAGATGAAGTTCTGAGGTTGTATTTCTGTATCTATTACTCTTGATCAATAATATTCTTCTCCTAGGGTTCCTGCTGTGGACGTAGGTCATTAGGGCCGAACCACGTTAAATGCTGTGTTGATCTTGATTTTCTTTGTTGTCATTTTGTTCTGTGTTTTTCTTATCAAGTTTGGTAAAGATTTCAAAACCTAAAAATCAGGTTATTAAAATCCAATGGTTTTCAGTAAGTATTCTGTAAATAACCCAACACATAGGAAACATCATATTGACTTCTGTACCTTTTTTGTGTGCCTCTTCTTTCTCTTATGTAATTATTTTTTTCATCTTCTAATTTTTTTCCATCTTGCTTCTTCTTCTTCCATTTGATTTTTTTTTCATAAGTTAGATGAAAAATGCTAAGTATCCCTCTCAAGGAGATCCCGATGAATTTCGATTAGAGTTTTTTTTTCACATGATTTTTAAATAAGTATGTTATGTATTTTTAAAAAATATTTTAAGGTGTTAACAAAATTATATAAAAAAATATTAAAAGTATTTATTTAAAAACATAAAAAAAAATTTAAAAAAAAACCTCTCATGAAGATCTATTGAGATTTCAATGAGAAGAATCCCTAATATTCTCCAAGTTAAATATAAAGACAATAACTCTTATAAATTTAAAAAAAAAATTTGAATCACGACATTTTTAAAAGAAACTAATGCAAGATACGACATTTTAGAAAAGAGATAACTTGGCGACCGAACCCCCCTATTGCAGCCCCCGCCGTCCCCGACGAGGGTGGGCGACACCGTCCACCCTATCGAGACCGGAGAGAGTCGGCGATCCCACTTCAGCGACGGCAAATCTCGGCGACCTTAAACCTGAAAATGGGTCCGTACTCTTCGGTTCCAATGAGATGGGCGGTGTCGCCCACTGCCAGCGACGATAGTAGGGGCTGGGTGAGGCCGAATTTCCTTTAAAAATTCATCTTCAATTTATTTTTTATTGTATTTTTTCTTATGTTTTCTTCATTTTATTATATTTTTTCTTGTATTTTTAAAATTTTATTTTTTAATTATATTTTTTATTAAATTTTTATACAAATTATAAGAATTTAAAAAATAACTACATTTACATTGAGATGCAGTATAATCATACTCCAACGTCTCCCTCACCCATGCCAAATTTTGTAACCATTCAATCAAAATGAAAAAAAATTGGGTAGCAGCCCTCTCTCATTGGGTAACATCTTGAAATGTTGCTTGAAAGATCTCTCTTAGTATTTTGAAAAGTCACTTTCTATCTATTTTTTTAATTTTATATTTTTTTAGAGAAATCACACGTCAGTATATGCTGGAAAGCACATTTTCTTTTAAGTACGAATAACGGCTCTCTTTATAAAATTTAGAAAAATATTATAAATTGAATAATGTTACTTATAATTATAAAATTATAAATGATATATAATTATTTTAATAAAAAATAATATTCATTATTAAAAAAATGAACTTATTTCAAATGATTCTTATATGTATTTATTTCTTTTTAAACGACTGCATGCTGTTTCTAAATTTATGTTTGTATTTATTATTTTTCTTATAAATTTTGTATATAAAAAAAATATTGAAATTAAAAAAAGTTATAAATATTATCTATAAATTTTTTTTTATGTTGATATGAGTTTAATAATTTTAAAATTAAATATTAGATTTAATTTAAAATTAAATATTAGATTTAATTTAAAATTAAATATTAGATTTAATTTAAAATTAAATTGAGTTCCTGTCAAAAAAAAGAAAAAAAAAAAGAAGGAAGTTAAATCTCAATTAAATCTCCCAAATAAACAGAAGTTAGAACCTTAGGATAGACGAAGAGGCAGGACTTCAGAGAAAAAAAAAAAACCCGAAGAAGCAGGAGGCTTAAAAAAAACACAAAAAAACAAGAAGCAGGGGAGACGCCGAGTCGGGGTCTCGGGACTCCAGTGGGTTCGACCAGGCAAAGCACGAACAACGGTGACGAGGCGCTGCTACGGACACAGTAAACGTCACGTCCAGGGTTGACGTGGAAGGATTGGTCGCGCGGTACGAGAACCACCCGATTTCGCATCGCCACGCCACGTCGCCATACCTAATTCCAACCCTTGACCTTAGCTACCTCGATATGCCAATTTGCTTTTCTCATTTCTTTGCCTGGCCTCCACGCGGTGACCAACATCTGAATATAGCATCATAAGTGGACCAGGTTCATTTGTCTTTGAATTTGGGAGATTATTCCAATGTTCTTATTTGACTCTACTATCTTACCTAAAATTTTCATTTGCTGGGTTTTTTCGAAGAGATTATATTTTCAGTGAGTGTCCAATCCTTACAAACCTATTTTAAAATATAAAATTGATATAAAAATTTATTTTTTAATAATTAATATTACTATTTTTTTAAAAAATACACGACATTTATACCATGCATAACTATATCTAATATTAATCTTTTTATAAAAATATTATTACTTTTGTCCAAAACCTCTCTGACCTCCTCGCCATTAGATCTTGTTAACAAAGATGATTATTATTTGCTACAACTATCACTTATTTTAATAATAAATAACTATTTTTTAATACGTTTTTTTCTTGAAATATATAACATAATCCATACGACGCAGCACCAATTTCTATGGTACCACAATTTTATAAAAGTATGATAATGTTTTGAAGACTTTAAGTGGGAGTTGAATTAAGAGAGAAAATGAGTTGAGATAAATTTAATTTATTTTTTAATATTATTATTATTTTAAGATTTAAAAAAATTAAATTGAGATTTAAAAAATATATATTAAAATTTAAAAAAATTATATTGAAATTTATATTTTATATGAGAATTTAAAAACATATAATGATAAATTTAAAATGAGATAATATTAGCTCATCTCGTCTATAAATTTAAACAGACCTAAATTATTTTAGGCAATTATATTTGAATTATTCAAATAGTATATTTCAAACTCCTTATATTAAAAAAAAAAAAAAAAAAAAAAGATTGCGAAGTATATTGCGCAACTTAATTCAAAGCCAGTTGTGAGTACGTAATTGCATTTGTCATCATTATCCTCGAACCACCCTGACTCTATCGACAAGAACGTACGCGGGGCTCATTGTTTTTATCATCATTATCTATGTCATGTTTTTTAAAGTAATCTTTTAAATTGAACTTAAATATAGAGATTGCATTACGATAGGTAGCATGGTTTTTGCCTCCAAACTTATCTAGATTTTGTAATCTAATGATCCTATGCCTATGAGAAAAAAAAAAAAAAACAACAACTTTACTTAAATCAAAATTTACTTTAATGGCGCAGTACTTGAGAAATGTTACATATTATTTCTATTGCTCTCATATTTTAATGTGATATTATATAATTAAAAATTTATTTATCATTCATTACTTGTCATTTAATCATTGGACGTGACCTAAACCTAAAAGACAAGCCTTACCTTAAAAAAGTAAATAGAAAATGCATAATTGGAGAGCATCCCTTAGAGAGTGAGGGAATCATTCCTCTTTAGGCATGGAACGTGAGAATTACAATGTGGGACATATATCAATAACCAATTTTCGATGGAGGGGATATAAAGTGCACCATTGATTGATATTGAGAAAAGTAACAATAATAGAACAAAACATCACCCTCTACTAAATACAAAATATTTTATCCTGTTCATCCTCATTACACACCAAATTAATAATATTAGGAAAATAAATAATTATTTTATAATATTCTTATAAAAAAAAATTACGCTTAATTTTATTATTAAAATAATTTTATTTTTAAATTAGTAAATAAAGAATACCGTCAATATCATTTAAATGATAATTTTGATTTATAAATTTAAAATTTATTTTAAACTAATTTATAATAAATAAAATGTGCATGATATAAATATCTTAAAATAACAATGCTCGATCTAATAAAACATTACAATCTATACTATTTTTTTTTTTGAGTAATGATATCTCTATGTCTCTTTGACTATTGTTTTATTATTTAATTATTTTTTTTCTTTTTGTTCTTTGAATCTAGATTACAAATCTCATAACGTGACTTTCTTATATAATCTAGAAGCGAATAAATTATGTAACCTAGTTAAAAATAAATCTAATTTTATAAAAATTGATCTTCTTAAATTTTTATAAAATTATATTTATTTTTAATCAGTTTATATGATTAGTATTATATTATATTAATTTAATTTTAAAATAAAATATTAATAAAATATTAATAATATTTTATTAATTTTTAAAAAACAATCAAGGGTAAGTCTTTTAAATGCCTAAACATGACGCAGGGAGACCTTGGTAAGTGGTTTCTATATAATTTTCGTAAAACCACAGTTTGGTCTTCGCATTTCATAACACGCGTATCGTTGCTCTCTCGCAGTCCGCCGTCTCCACACACTCTGTCTCTCTTCGTCTTGTCTATCCCCCCCCCCCCCCCCCCGCGGCGGTTCTCTCTCTCTCTCTCTCTGTGGTACCGGCAGCTTCATGCACCAATCGTTGATCGAATCGTAATTTGAAGGTAATATTTCTTTTGCCCGTTACACCCTCCCAAATCTCAGACCGTACTCTCGCCGATTTTGTGTGCCCAATCTCTCTCTCTCTCTGTGAAGCGTCCGTTGATGTCAGATTTAGTTTCCCGTTCTGGTTCTGTTTGTTTTGCTTAGAAAGCGCTATG
Source organism: Platycarya longipes (assembly GCA_036559045.1). Lineage (NCBI taxonomy): Eukaryota > Viridiplantae > Streptophyta > Magnoliopsida > Fagales > Juglandaceae > Platycarya > Platycarya longipes. The sequence continues at coordinate 12,669,072 of CM071799.1, read as the reverse complement.
CTTTATTGTTGTTACTTTTTTTTTTCTTGGTTGAGCTGAAACGGCTAAACACAGTTGTGAATTCTGATTTCACTATTTCCTGTGTTTTCTAGGTAACTGGTCGGAACTTGGCGTGAGGTATTTTTTTTTTTTACTTCGAAATTCTATGAGTTAGATATATATATATATATATATATATATATATATATATTTTTTTTTTCTATTTCACTTCGAAATTCTATGAGTTATATATTATATAAGTTTGTCACCCGCAAGAAAACTAAGTTTTTCTTCCTTTCTCTTAACCTTTACCTAAACCGATTCGGGGATTATTTTGTACATTGGTTTGCTTGATTTATTGTTTTTTTTTTTTTCTAAGCAAGCTTGATATATTGTTTGAATCTTTAACGGATTGAGTTTTTTTTTGAAAAAAAAAAATTCGAACTGGATTTTATTTTTCATTAGAAAGCACCCTCTGGGAGTGCCCTGCTTTGGTGTGGTTCCATGACATAAAAATGATTGTAGTTTGTTTTTAGGTGATTTCACTTGTTTTGCATTTCTTTGTTGATTCTTTGGGTATGTGCTTTGGGGTTTAATTTCTCTAGTACATAAATTGTATATGTTTCCCCCTTTTATTGCTTCATATATCATTACAATTTACAACCTTTCGGATTTTACCTTTTGGACTTATGATCATGTTAGTTTAGGAAATGTTTTAATTTAATTTACCTTTTATTTGGTCGCTGAGAATACTGAGATGGAAAAAATGGAGTATGTCTAAACTCGATTTGGTTTCTGGGTACTTACCAACTCATCCTACTGAGCCTAGTGGTTGTATCGGGATGTTCATAATCATATTTGTATGATCTAAAAATGCTTTTTTGGTGTGTGCTAGATATATATATATATATTTTTTTGTGGGGGGAGGGGGTGTCGTCCTGTCGACCAGATAGATTGAGTATATTTAAAAAAAGTAATGGTCAGTATACGAGGCTTGTGTTTGACTCGTTGTAATGGCATCATTCTGTGCAAAAACTGAGTTCAATGATTTGTTTTATGGGTAGTCAAATACGAGAGGGCTATAAGAATTTCTCCTTATTTATGTTTTTTTTTTTTTTAAATATTTATTTTCTTTTATTATCATCATCATCTTAAAATTCCTTGATGTGACATCAAATAATTGGCCGATGAGTGGAATATAGCAAATAGTTTCCAATCAATTGATACCACATCATGAGATGGTAGGAGGATAATGGTAAAATGGACGGTGAGTCGCATACACTTATTTTAATCCCTGCCCTAACCTTAAACAATGGCAGGGAAATGGAAACTTGGAATTTCTTGCTTCTTCAATTTACCTTCCGTTATTTGAGTTCTTCAGTACTCAAATTGGTCAACTTAATCCTGTCTCATCTAATTTGGTTATGCAGTTTAGACCATACGGAACAGAAATTTTTTACCTTTTCCTCAGGCTCAATTTTCCATTTGTTCAAGTTTTCACTGGTAGAAGAGAGGCATATTTGTAGTCTTGTTGTTCTATTATTTATGACATCTGTCACATCTGAGTTGTCATACCGACACAAAATCAATATTTGCTTTTGTAATAATTATCTCTCCATTTTCTCTGTTTGTAATCATATTTCTTTCGTCTGTTGGATGTCTTTGCAAATATCATACACCTTTTCATTTTGTAATTATCTATATCGTTGGGTTTTCCCATTCTGATCATCTGATTTGTTAGGTATTTAGGGTAATAGGCGTTTTGCTGCCGGCTATAATCAGTTCTTGTTTTATCCTGGCGTAATATAAAAGAGGTTTGCTCCACTTTATTTCTTCTGAAATCAAATTTCTCATTCACGAACTTGTACTATAGGGTACTATTTTGAGCTGAACATAGTCTATACTGTTAAAGATGGCAAAAAATTTGGTTTTTTTTCCCCCTAAAGAAATGGTGAACAAAACATGCCAATAATCTTTCAAGTGTCTATTTTCTTACTAATAAAAAATTTTCTATTTTCTTAAATTTTTTGCAAAACTCGTTTCTGGACTTTAACTTATGAAAATAGTTCTTGTTTATTGTCTTGATTTCCAAGGGAAAAATACAATGAGATAAAAAAAATATTTATATTTTGTACATCAGATTCTTAGACCAATCACTTCAGTTGCCCTGCCTATGACATTCTGACACCTTTAAATCATCTATGGGTGTAACAGTCTACTCTAGGAACCAGATATCTGCTAAACGGGGAAGAAAACAAATTTTTAAGTTCTAAGTATTTTATCTTTTCATTGCCTCTTAGGATTATGCCGTTTGATTTTCCATCATTTATTGTATATTTACCTAAAGTTCTAAGATGGAATCACACATGAAATTTTACATTATTGAGAATTTTAGCATGAGTGAAGCTGTCCTAATTTGGTGTATGCCTGAGGAACCCAGATTCTGCTGTGATTGTTCGCTACAATTTCTCAATCTAATGACATGATCTCTGGAACAGGATGACATTGTATGTAGTGAAGAAATCAAGTCAAAGAAAATTCATCTTCAATTGTTCCAACTAATCAGTTGAGGCTTGGGTTAAACTTCTGCTTTAGGAAATGGATCGGCATGACACATCAGGATTTGTTAGTGGGGGAGTGAAGGGCTCTTTTGGTGACCTCTAACCCTAATTTTGAAGCTAGTTTCTTCACCCGGAAGTCAGGCAGACTGTTCTTTTGCAATTGAGATTTGGTTTGGTAGCATTGTAATAGCTTTTATTACGTGGACATGAGGTTCCAGAATGTGGGTTTTAATGCAAATTATTCTTCTAATACATTCAAGATTTTTGGAAAATCTGTGCAAGTTGGTGGAGCTGGATATGGCACGAATACTGATTTACAGTTTGATTTCCCTGGGTCTTCCTTCCCTCACATGCTCACCTCAAAGGGAATCAAAAGGAAGCGGGGTTTGATGAATCGTACTATGGGGCCGCAGGTTGGCTCTTCACTATATCTTGGGCTTGGCCCTTCACCGAGTTCTTCAGACAGCAAGGGCAGTTCAACTGCTTGTACGACAATGTCTTCAGCCAAAGAGACAGATGAGGAGTCTTCAATGGATCTTGAATTGGACTTCTCACTCCATCTTGGTGGTGAGAAAATACCCAGCTCGAAAGAAACCACTCGGTCAAATTTGAAAACCCTGGAAATGCCACCCAAGGTTGACTTGGAGTTAAGTCTCTCCACTGTACCTTCTGAATCTGAGATCACTAGTGTTTATCCAGGTTCAACTCCACTTCAATTGGGCATGGAGTTGCAGCAAAGTGTTGGTGCGAGCCAAAATGGCGATGAGGGATCAACAACATCTCCTTGGAAACCGGGGATTATTATTCCTCCTTTGCAGACTCCAATGAAGATGGGGCCTATTGTTGTTTTCAATCAAGTTCCCAAAAAAATTGATCAAACTCCCATTGTTCCAGACCTCTCACCAAGTGTATTAACAGCACCAATAAGTTCAGTCACCTGTACTTCCGGGATAACACAGCAGCAGCAAAAGCTACAACATCGTAGCAGTAGTTCTAAGACATGCCAAATTGAGGGGTGTGTAAAGGGAGCCAGAGGTGCTTCTGGCCGTTGTATTTCTCATGGTGGTGGTCGGAGGTGCCAAAGAATTGATTGCGACAAGGGAGCTGAGGGTAGGACTGTGTACTGCAAGGCCCATGGGGGTGGTCGACGATGCGAATTCTTTGGTTGCACAAAAAGTGCAGAAGGGCGCACAGATTACTGTATTGCTCATGGTGGTGGTCGAAGATGCAGTCAAGTGGGTTGCACTCGAGCTGCCAGAGGAAAATCAGGATTTTGTATCCGGCATGGTGGTGGCAAGAGATGTCAAGTTGAAAATTGTTCAAAGAGTGCAGAAGGCCTCTCAGGTCTTTGCATCTCACATGGAGGAGGTCGACGATGCCAAGCATTAGGTTGCACAAAAGGTGCACAAGGGAGCACAATGTTTTGCAAGGCCCATGGTGGTGGAAAACGATGTACGGCACTAGGGTGCACCAAGGGTGCTGAGGGGAGCACGCCTTTTTGCAAGGGCCATGGTGGAGGGAAAAGGTGTGCATTCCAAGGTGGATCATGTACAAAGAGTGTGCATGGAGGAACCAACTTCTGTGTGGCACATGGGGGTGGTAAGAGGTGTGCTGCGCCAGAGTGCACAAAGAGTGCAAGGGGAAGGACAGATTATTGTGTTCGTCATGGTGGGGGGAAGAGATGCAAGTCTGAAGGGTGTGTCAAAAGTGCACAAGGAAGCACTGATTTTTGCAAGGCACATGGTGGAGGAAAAAGGTGTTCATGGGGCCATCCTGGATCTGAATATCTCAGCCAATCTAGCCGTCCTTGTAAGTCCTTGGCAAAGGGGAAGACAGGTCTCTGTACTCTCCATAGTGGCCTGGTCCAGGATAAGAGGGTCCATGGAGGTGTTACCCTGGGACCTATGATTCTGGATCCTAAACTTATCCAGCCAGGGAAAGAGGCCATCAGTGGGGACCTGAATGTTGATGCTTGGAAGATAGGGCCTGGCACAGGAACTTTGGCTGGCAGAACTAATTCTGATTTGAACCAATGTGGAGTCACAACTGCTCAAATCTCAGTTGGGGAAGGTAGGGTGCATGGGGGAAGTCTATTATCATTGCTGGCATCCGGTTCTGGTCTTGGCTCAAGAAGTGGTAAAGGTGTAGTCGGTACTTCATCCGAGCCAATGAAATCTTACATTATGCCTCGTGGTTGGATGTAAGGCTCTTTCTCGCCATCATTCTTGATATGGTCTCAGCAGTTCACAGGATTTCTCAGCATGTTTGTGTCCTTTGCTTAGTTTGTTCAGTGGCTTGATAATCAGTAGTAGTTCTCATTCATTAGTACAAATGGAGAGAACCCCTAAATGCATTGACGCCTTTCTTTAACGGTTGGGGAAGTGAAGTTAGGAGATAGTTGGCATTTGGAGTCATGTCTTTAGAGTTCTTTCCTGTAAATACTTATAATATTTGTCTGTCTGGCAGGTTATTGTGAATACCTGTAAGTTTGGTCAGTCATTGTGGTTGTAATAAAGTCCTTTGTTGGGGTCATATTTACTGCTGGTACTAGCTTTAATCCATCCACAATTTGTGGGCATCTGAAAATTAGTGCTGGTACTAGCTTAGCTATCCTCGTATTATTATTACAGTTGTTTCTGTCTATTTTAATGAAGCCCCCTTTTGTACATACATTTGAATAGTGCTTTCTTCTTCATTCTCGCTATTGAGTTTCGCAATTAATTACCGGAGGGAAAGTATATATTATGCCTCAAGACCTGTGATTGGTTTCGAGTTTCACCATTTACATTGTGCACTGATTATAGATATAAGGGGATGTTAGGGATCTCCATTTTGGGATCCCCATTTTGGTTTCTTTTTTTGTTTTTTTTTAATTTTTTACATGATTTTTAAATAAATGTTTTTAAATAATGTTATTTTTTTAATATATTTTTAAAAAAATATTTTAAGATATAAAAAAATATAAAAAAACTTAAAAAAAAGAAATCAGGATCCCCAAAGTGAAGACAAAAAGCATTTCCCTAGTTATAAAGCATTGAGATATTTTTTTTCGCATATCTTTCTGCATTTTATCACAAAAAACGAGTTCACATTTCAAACTGTAAGATATTTTCTGGTGGGGAAGAGAACAGATATGTTGAAACATTAAGATGAAGTTTAAGATGAAGCATTTCCCTAGTTTAAGATGAAGTTTAAAAACACCTATTTGCTTCAAAATCAGGCGACTTTTCTTTCCTTTTCTTTTGTTCCCCGAAGATCGCCAAGTGATGGTGGCTCTAAGGTGTAGCCAAGGGGCGTTTGAAGAAAGGGTGGTTCAGATCTGGCTTTTATTGCTGTGCAAGGTCCATCATTTTGGCAGAGTAGCCTTCCTCCGTCCATCATTTTTCTACATTCAATGGTTACGCATTATTTCTTGGATTTCGGCTTTTGCAGAGACTATTACTCTCTTGACCTCACGTGTATGAGTAAAAGGATTGGCCCATGATGTTGTGTTTGCCATATCGTTTGGGTGCTTGATTGGGGGAGGGGGGGCAGAGCCCACACCCATGACCCATACATCACATTACGTAGCTACTTTCCAAAGGATTAAAAACAGATGATGCTCACCCACTCTAGGTTGCTTTTGCTGAATCCAAATTTGCTTGTGCAAAATGCATATGCAAAATTATCTCTGTTGGATATCTATTTTGTCATTTAAGTAAAATTTTTATATTGAAATATGCATATTTGAGGTAAAATAATAATACAATATTATTATTATTTTAAATTATTAATTTTTATATATTTTACAATTAGTACCTACTTTGTATTATCAAATTAATACAATCATCTTAATATAAATTTCACAAAATTAATTTTAATGAGTATGAGAGAAAAATAATAATATAATATTTGAAAAGTACCGAATAGTAATTTTTCAAACTTGAAGAAGTACTATTCATAACTATACAAATATTTGGAGATACATACTCCAATGTAAAAAACATTTATGCTCATATTATGCAAAAATGACTTTGTATATGCTTGCCCTTAAAACACTTCTCAATCTAATTATATTTAAACATATCTCAATATATAGGATCTGGATTCACAAAATATTATTATTCACAAATCAACGCAGATCATATGAAATCGACTACTTATTTGAATTCATAAAACTCTAGTCTTTATGCATATATGGTTATTATCATCTTTTTCTTCCAGAACCAATCATTTCCGGTTGATCTAGTCTGTGATCCCACTCCAATTTTCGAACCTTGATGGTCCTGTAGGGCTCCATGTCTGCTGCCTATAGATTAGATGGATTAATATCTTTTGATCTATTTGTAGCAATTACTGGCTATATAAGGTTGTGATTTGAAAAAAATACATGCACTTCATAATGCTACCCGAGTACATTTGTCCCAAATAATGGAAGGTTTTCTTAATTCGCTTCAAATCCATGCAAAAATCTAAATGGGTATCCCTTGCCAAGATGTTGGAAGTCAGTACCACCCAGCCACCTCTTTTAAAAACAGGTCCTTTGAATCGTAACATCTTAAGAAGCTATATCATCATTAGGGTACGATTCTTCCCATTGAATTATGTGATGCAGAAAGATTCAAGTTGGGTGATGCTAAGTGGTCAGACATCATATTGATGGCACTGAAATATCTTGAGAGAGCAGATCAGCGCAAGGGTAGCCGGTAATGGTGCTCTTTTTCCTAATTGGTGCAGTTTAGGATGCGTTTCAGCATTTTGATCATAACTTTGGCTACAAATATCAGAATCGCACATAAAATTTTAATTCGAAAAACTCTTTTCGACAAGCATGTCGTGGCCACTGAGTTATGCTCGATGTGTGTTGTTTCAGGGACGTTGAGATCCACTATTTTTCCTTTCGAATCCATAATTTTAGTCTTTCTTTTCCTTATTTGATAATATTTCATTTATCGTTGAAGAAGTGATTCTGAATCTGATTTGGGCCAAATTATTGACAGATTACTTCTTTTATTTCGTATTTGATTTTGGCTTGACTATTGAATTTTGCTAATTTTGGTAAAATTTCATATAAGATATTTTGGCAATACAATCCGACTTGTGGATTAATTTTCAATTATTGCTTGATTTGATAATTTTTAATTAAACATCAGTAGCATTTTCTCTATGTTTTTGGGTGACTCTCTAATCTCTTATATTATTTTCTGTGAATCACACTACAAGAAAATAGACTTTTTGCGACGTCAAATTTCGTCGCAAAAAGTAAAAAAGAAAGTCGCAAAAAATTATTTCCAGCAAAAACAGTCATTTTGGTTGCAAATATTTGATTACTAATACTCATTTTTCTTATAGTGGATCATCTGTTGAAACTAACCTACAAAATAATCATTATTCTATCCGGCGTCACCATATTTCTCATACATTCATATTATATACCGTGGTTAAATGATGTTATGTTAATTAAGATATAGACCAATACTATTTAATTTTTAAACATAGAAATTTATTTAATTACCTCTGAAGAAAACATTTCCTGGAGCCCCTCTTATATATCCCACTTATATGGGGATTATTTTCTGTTCTTTTCCCATGTTCTTAGTCTTTGATATCCATTATTGACATCATATCAAAACAGCCTGTAAAGGCATGTAGACCTCTTTCCAACTAGCTAGAATCCTTGAACTTTGCCCTATTAGAAAGTTCATCAACAGCTTCAACCAAGTGATCGAGTCTAGCCACAAACTCAATAAGCAAAGAAGTAAAGGTGGCCAGTGACAATGCAGCAGTGCTCTCCAATGCATTCATCCTAGGCAAAATGTCTGAACCAAGACCTCCCTCTTCTTCAAAAACGGCTACATCTCGAGGTGGCCAAGAATGCATTCTTCTGGATTGCTTCCTCATTGTCTCATGATAAGACTCGGTGCGTGCCAGTACTGAAAGCGCCTGAGTCCCTGAGGATGGTGGGTTCGCAGTTTTTTCGAGGCTGTTGTTCTCAAGATCGGTCAATAATTGGCTTGAGAGGTCGTAGGGGGGGTTGGATGACAAGGAAATAGAGAGTTTTGGTAATGGCTTGGAATAATTGTCTGAGGGATCAGTAGTAGTAGTAGTATTAATGGATGTGAGAAGATAAGAGTGCATGTCTATGGCTCGTTGGAGTCTCTCAGTTGAACTGTGAACCCTCTTTAGTAAAGAGGTTTTCAGGCTTCGCTTCATGTTGTTGACATCCTTGCCCAAAAACCTCAACAGTTCTGCGGCCTGGTTTGCTGCTTCTTGAATTTCTGACTGGAATGTGAGTCGCAGGTTGTAGGGTGCCTACAAATTCATTCAGAATCATGTGGAAGTGATGATCTCATGTTAAACTTTTATTATTATTATTCAAGCTATATAAATCCAATTCATGAAAGCTCAGTAATTTTATTTTTTATTTTTTAAATTTTAACTCTTCTTGCTCCCTAAAACAATTTAAAATAACCCCCCTTAAAATCCCCAAGTTTATATACATATATATATATATATATATATATAACCACTATTTTTTGAAGAAAGTATTTTTTCTAAGAGCCAAATAATTATATCTTTGAAAAAATCATAATATATTTTTCTCCATCCTACCATGAGTATCCTTTCATCTTGCGCGCTTTCTCTTTTCAAAATCATATATAGGTTCAAAGACGAATATATATAGCACCAAACTGTTTGATTCCGTCATGACCTCATCATGATCACCATTAATAATTAATTCCCTTTCAACTATATAATCTCTTGCTCTGAAAAATTTATATTAGTTAATACTTTCTTTCGAGTTTTATCTGCATATATATATATATATATATATATATATATTATCGATACTTTGCACCGATTCCTTAGTTCCTATCGTTTATGTATACACACTGGCGGGACTGGACCGGTTCTGATTCTTTGGAATTATTCTTACTACTTGCACATTCATATGATGGTCAGTTGATGTCAATATACTCACTTTTTTGAAATTACTTCTCCATTTTTTTCTAAGATTAAATTATCAAATTCATCATGAATATGGTCACTTAATTTGACGTAGGATCACTAAATGACGTGGCTCACAAGAGAAAAGCCCCTAATTCAAAATTTATAAATTATTATGGGTTAATATAGATCTATATATTATCCACACACACACATCATGATATATATTTTGGAGACAATATTAACATTAATATTTGATCCTATTATCAAATTAATTTGAACGTGCGCTTCTATATATGTAATTAAGCAGAGTACCACACGCTTAATTGCGTGCATAGAGAGAGAGAGAGAGAGAGAGAGAGAGGAAATACCTGAATTTCAGAGTGCAGCACACCGTGAAGTGCCATAACCTCGTAAGCACAATATCGTAAAACTGCTCCAACTTTAACGTACTCTGACCAAGGATAGAAGAAGTGTCGGAACCTCCCATGTGGTGGCTCCCATTTAGCGGAATTAGCCTTGTGATCATCGGAACATGCAATAATAATATTAACGATCAATGTTATAATATTTGATAGTATTACATATATATATATATATATATAATTGTATATATATTCTTAAAAGGGTTTAAGTTCGAGAACATGCAGCTACGTGCGCACGTAGAATTGACTAATTTGAAATTATAGATGAAGATCATAATATTATATATACCAAAGACTCTAGTTTTGCAGAGGAGTTCAAGGTGCTTCGGCATTTCTTATAAGCAGGCTCGTCCGAAAACTCATCCATGACAGTCTTTGAGAATTCTGGATGCTCTAATCCTTCGTCTTCCAAATATTTCTTCACACATTCTATACATATAATAAGATCAGATAGATAACTTTTACATGAGAGTATTCATAAATATATTGACTAAATAACTGAATGATCAGTACCGCTATTTGCTAGCTATACATGATCAGTTTAGTCATTGCATTTTTTTGAAAGTTCTAAAATTATTAAATTTACGTACCTTGAAGTGAGTCAGCCACTGCATTGAAACTGTTAACTAGCTCCTTGTGTAACTGCTCTCCAGCCCAAATTGGAAAAAACAAGAACGTTGACCAGGACCGCCGCAAACGCTCCAATGGCGATCGAGTACAGCCGATCCATGGCAGTCCTTATAGGGTTTCCCATCCGGTAACCAGAGACGATGATCAAGCAAAACGTGAAAAGTATGACCCTGAACCCATATTCATATGGCACAAGTGATGGCCATAATTTCATGAACGATGTCACAGTCCCTGCATGCATGGATGCATGATTTTTTTTTTTCAAAATAATATTTATCAAGAAATCAATAACTGATTAATCAGATTATATATACCAATCAGAAAAATGCTAGTTCCAATTATGAAAGGCTCCGTAACCCGGCCAGTGCATAGAGCTAACTGAGCTACAGCGATGGCCAAGACTCCAGCAAGCAAGCTTCCAAGTGCTCGGTTGAATCCTCTATTAAATGTTGCACCTTTTTAAGCAATTTACAACCATGCATTAATAAGTAACATTAATGGAAGCTTAATTGATATTGGTTAGAATATTGACCATTTATTATGTATCAATATTTAACTAATATCTGAAATATAAATGCATGATAATTAACTATTTATAAGTTTTATCAATTATAAATAATTAACCCTAGCATATTATTTGTTTTTTATATATTACATGCATGTATACATACGTACCGACTGTATATTCGAACATGATAGCAACGGTGAGGATGGACCAGATGATGTTGGTACCAAATGCTTCATAAGGTGCTTGGAACAGTATAAGCAAAGACACAAGAAGAACAGATAGCCCCACTTTAAGTGAGAATAATACCCTGTTTACGTCTTCTTTGCAAAATTCCCATACATTCCAAAAAAAGGATTTGCACGAGAAGCTTCGGCCAATTATCCCACCGGAGTTCTTCATCATGCAGACCTCCGGCAGTTTGGCCGCTTTGGTCCCTGACGGGATATTGATCTCTATGCTACCTTTTTTCCCGTTCATTCTCTGATCGATGAAGTAAATTTGATCAGTACGTATGTGATCTTTCAAACTCTTCTGAAGTTCGGCCCCTTGCTTGGAATACTTATAAATTAGCAACTTCGACGCAAAATATATAAGCAAACATAAAGCAAAGGACTAGGGAGGGTTTCAGCTGAGGCAGGCAGGAGCTAGACGAGTAGTATAGGTGTTTAAGTGAAGAATAATGGCTGATTTGGTGTTGGAAAGGGTGTGAGAATTATAGGAGAAAGTGATTTAACGAGACGAGGGTGGAACTCACTGTCTTCTTGTTGCAAGAAAAAGTGTGTCTAGTGATCAGGATATGATATATAAAGAAAGAATAATACGCCAATAATAGAAGAGAAATAATAGGTAAATACTCGATCGATCGGGATAGAAGATGCTTAGTCGACTCAATAGTACTACTGGGGAAGAGAATTAGAATCCAAAATTGCATTGGCCATCCGCCATGCAATTTTCAGCCGCACGTACAATATTAATATGATTTTCTCTTTCAATTAATTAGTGTCTTAACCGTGTGTATATATCTCAATGAAACTATGTATATGGGGAACTCTCTACACACGGATGATGCGCGGCTAAGAATAATATTGTACGTAAAAAGAGATCAAAACTCGGACGTAATAGCTAACATTGTCATTTCTTGCTATTTTAGAGAACTGAAGTGCCAACATTGTCAATATTCCGCTGCAATAATTCCAGTCTTAGTGGGAGATCAATTCCTTAAAGTTGTTCAAACCTCCCCATTAAAGCTGACCATCAACGTACGTGATCTACTGCTTTCGCTTTAGACATTGATTCAAAATTTGATCATCACGATGTTCTCTCTTTCCCTAACGGAAAGTTAATAATTCTATGGTATCCATAATATAATTGTGCCTGTTTCTATATCTATCATGTCATTTCATTTGCGCTTAATTTATGATTCTGATCGCGTACTGATGCTAGCTATAGCTAGTTAGGTCCGTATATACAAGTAATTTATATTTGTTTAAATGAGATGGGATGAAATGAAAATTGTATATATTAAAGTGTAAAAGTAGTTTTGCATAGGCCCTTTATTAAAAAAATAATAATAACAAGTCCTATTAAAAAAAGAGTAGATTTTTTTTTTTTGCACATTTTAAAAAATGAGATCTGTTTTTTTACAAAATAATTGCGTGAGACTATTTATTTAAAATTTACAAATTATTATTCTACTTATTTACCGCTGCACGCCGGCTTGCATGATTCTTGTATATGCATGCAGTTTTATATATATATATATATATATAAATAAATATATATTAATTATTAATCCTACCCCGCGTTGAAGGAAATTTCGTTATTACGTCGTACGTACACGTATATATTTAGGTTAATATTCTACGTGTTTATCTGTAGATGATCACGAATAGATTCTCATTATGTTCCCACTTAAAAGGAAATAGCTAGATTTCTCATTTAAATATATATATATATATATATTGTATTATATTATATTAGATAATAGATACACCTTCAAATATATATTGAGTGAACACTTACTAGCTGACAATCTCAGATGCATTAATTAACTTATAAGATAGTTTTAGTTCGGGCTTTTGAGCAAACTTGTTTTTTGTTACATGATTTTTGATCAGGAATAGTACATAAATCTCCATGCATTTCAATGTAAACCCCCCCCCCCCCCACCCCCCCCCCTCTCTCTCCTTGTTCTCTTTTCTTCTTACATTAGAACTAGGTTAGCATAAATACCGTTTGATAAAAAAAAATTTAAAAAAACCAAAAAAAATATATCCAACAAACTTTTATATAAGTTAGATGTTAAAAAATAATCAAAAAGGTAAAAAATCAAAATTTAGAATTTATTTTTAAAATGAAACAGTAAATAAAAAACAAAAACAACTATTTTTCAAAAAAAAAGAAAACAATTTGAAAAATGTAATTAAGAAAAATATGATTAAGAAACTAAAAAAGTAATTTTTTTTTATTTTTTTAAAGAAATCAATTTTATTTATTTATTTTTAATTTAATACGGATAATTTTCGAGAATTATTGGAATTCTAAAATTAGTGTATGCATATAATAATTTGAACGGATCATGATGAGTTAGTATATCGATAGATTGAAGCGTTTGATCTACCATAGATATTGTACGTATACGGGAAGAGAGTGCAATCCAGAAATATGCCAAATTAATTAAACAAATCAGTTACAATATTTGAATAAAAGAATTTCTCGCATTATAACAAAACTACTTATTTGTGATAAATTAATTCTAACGAAATGATTATTTTTAGTTATAATGAGTCGTAAATAGTATTTTCATTACAAATAATTAATCACAAAAATTCAATTTTCTTGTAGTGTCGTTATATTTGGATTTCAAACTAATGTACATTATCATGATTTTAATTTTCTTTTTCTTTGAACGCGTTACGTACGTCAAGACCTTATTTTCAAAATCTGATCATGTACAAATCTAAATTAAACATTATATATATATGATCCCAACAGAGAATTATAATTTAATTAATTCAAGACCTACATGATCCCTGTCATTTTCTCCAAAGGATCTAACCATCTTAATTATTAATGTAGCATTGATAACAAAGAAAATACATATCATGTAATAAGAACCGAATCTGACACCTAGCTATCATCAAGAGATCACTATCTTAGGTGATCTGCAGACATAATATTATTATTATTCTGTCCCCGTATACAGAATATGTTCTTACAACTTTCTGGATAACTACGAACAGCTAATTAACCTGTATATATACTGGCCAGCAATAAATCATATATAATAATGCGCCATTAATGCTTCATATACATCTTTACGTCTCATTCATATATAGCATGCATGATTCCTTAACTCATTCGATATGTCTATCATGTGAGGCTGAAATTACTATATATATCAAGCTAGTCTGGCTGTTGAGGATTTTTTAAATGAATATATATATAGTACGATCGATATTCACTCGTCTTGCGCGCATGAATGTTATAAGTCACCTAAAGTCGACCTAAACCCTAATTAGTTAATGCAGATTTCATACACGTCCGTTTAATTAATTATTATTAGAAATATATATATATATTATACATATATACTGTGTCTTGGTTGATCATATTCTTATCATGATCACGACAAGCTGATCAAAGGATGATTAATATTTTCTGAATTTTGGCTACTTAAAAAGCAAAGTGGGACTGAATTAATTCTCAAGGATTTGGAACTGTGCCACTGCGTGAGAGAGAGAGAGAGAGCTGTACGTACAATCACTTTGGGATATACTGCACGCATGCATGGCATGCATGCCCTGTTACTATCTTAATTCACTATACATATATATATGCATATATATATATATATATATATATATTATATACGTTACAATATTGCATGTTATTAATGATGGAAGGATCACATAGTGTTCATTTCTTTAGGGCTAATACTTGGCCGTCTGTATGTACGTGTACATGATATATAATTTATACGTTAATTAACACACTACTTACGTAAAGTCAGTACTACGTACTGTTTGGTCATGATGAATGTCACTCGATTGCGGTGATCAAACTTGGCTGTTACGTTAGGATATAATAAAAATATATTTACTAGGGCTTGGCTTTCAGTCACCGGCATTTCGACAAAATTAATGATCTAATATTAAGGGCTGAAACATCTCAGTACTATATAACTTGTCTAATTTTTTTCATAGTTATCTGTAAAAGAGATTTTCATGGTTTTAAACTTATTTATAGAATGGAAATTCCTTATTAATTTGCACGTTAATTAGCAAACTAGACATCTCATGATCATTATTGAAGACGTGTTTCGTATTCCCTACACACAAATAATCCTTAAGTACAACCTGCAAGGTTACAAGCATGCAGGAAAATTAGAATGACTTGAAATGGTGTGGATAGATATAAATCATGGTCCACTTTCATAAACGACACTAAAGTAAATGACCACTCCAATCAATTACGGGTATATATAATATATATATTCGTATATGAATCAAGTGGAACATTCTAACTCTTGTACGTAAGTATGTACAAATTAGCATTTCATCATCTTATTATTATTATTCGGATAATCTAGGAAATTAATTAAGTTTCTAAAGATCATATATGAAATAACTTATTTCAAATTATCCCCTAGGGGTTGGCTTAAGCTAGTAAGTGGTAAAGGCCTTAGGCTTAGGGGTATGCTCCCTCTAGGTCTAAGGTTCAAATTCTCTTAAGTGCAAACAAACTTTATTAAAGGTTATCAGGTTGAGAGATTTTTTTTTTGAATTAATCGAAGTACACTAATTACAGAAAACTTATTGTCAAGAGTCTGAGCACCCTCGAAATTAGTTGGGACGCTATTCCGAACACCCAATGCCAATAAAAAAATAATACAATTCAAATTGATCTACGGCTAGGCTGCGATCAGTTCCCAACGATCTCAACCCCAATTGATATTCCAACGGCCATTTAAGGTTTTGATCCATTATTTATAGCAACCTTTGATAGATTAATTTATGGATATCTAGTTATTAATTAGCAAAGGGGCATAACTCCATTACATGAACTCCTGGCTGCTCCGTAGCCCTGATTTATTCACACACATTCAACAATATTTTTCAACTACTTAGATGGTATCCAGCGTTTATAGTCCAACGGTTAGGATAATTGCCTTCCAAGCAATAGACCCGGGTTCGACTCCCGGCAAACGCATTTTAATCATTCTTACTATCCTTTTAGAAAATCTACTTTAGAATTAAATTAATTAGTACGTATATTCCTGCAGCAGCCGTCTAGCTCTAATTTCGAATATAAATCAAATGTATTAGACGCATTAATTATTATAACCTAGGAAATATGCGTATTGTTTGTATCTTTCAATACAAATTAATTGAACCTGTTCAATATTTTGGCTGCGATATATGAAGTTTCTGTTTAAAAAGCCTTTTATTTTTTAGTTCTCTGTTTAAAAAGGCTTTTCAATCAACGGTTGAAATGCAATACTATTATTTTTGTTTTATTTTTTCAGTTGATCATCTCATTTTCACGAAACTTTAACCACGATTTTGATTTCAATCTTTACGCTTCCATAGATTTAGGAAACTTCAGCCATAGAGTCCGAAAATCGATTTTGAAATCAATTAATTTTTTTAGACTGCAATCATTTCGATTTTGTAATATTTGGCCAATATCTTCAATAATTGGATTTATCAGCCATATTGGAGGTTCTTCATTAATAACTGATATTACCTTAACTGAGCATCTCCTTCCAGAATAATGAGACACTTTTGTAGATGTACTGCCATTTTTATTGCGAGCAAGACTAAAGAGACTTCTGTAATGATTGGATTTCTAGACCAGTAACATGTGAGATAGAGTGCAGTGAGTGTTATTTATCTCAATCATTTTACTTTTTTATATCCATATTTCCAAAATCTTAACATATGAGTTGCGACTTATTGTCAAATACTAGATAATTAATCTTTTACTACATTGTCAAATATTACTAAAAAAAACTGATTATTTGTAGTAAATAATGAATCTTGCCAAAATGATTATTTCTTGTCAAAATGAGTGTTTTTGTAGTAAATAATCATTTTCGTTATAAATAATTTATCACGAATACTTTTTTCTTGTAGTAAAAAAAGATACTTGATTCCTTGGCGGGGGTTGCCAATTTAGTATTATTTGAGATTTTGATTTTTTTTTTTCACGCCAGCTGTAGATATGTTTGGTTAGAGATTCTTAGTTGCTCCTTTGCCTTACATAGAGAAATTGTTGATTAGTTGTGGATTATATTTGACATCGGATTGAATATAAATTATTATGCAGCCAGATAATTCTCAAGCAAGGAAGACGAGAATTGCCCAAAATATAGAAAAAACTACTTTGATGATTAATTCAAAGTTATCAAAATCCACGAATCTCAAAATCAAACCACAAACTGGGTTGTATTAATAGCTATAAATTGACAATATCAAAATTTTACTAAAATTGTAAAATCTTCATAATCACACCAAGAATATATAAATATGTAATTAAAGAAGTAAGCTATCAAAAATATGACCCCAACACTACAACAAAAAGGTGTTTTTTCGGCCAATTTTATTTTCGGTGATATGAATCTTGCAAGAAATAGTCTATTTTTTACTTTAGTAGTATATTATTTCTAGCACTATTATATTTTACAAGAATAAATTATTTATTTTGGCATATAGAAGATAGTCAAAAAACATGATATCCGAAATAACATAAAAATAAATTCCGAACGTTTTAAGTGATTTTATTTTCTTCTCTTTCTTCTTCTCTCTCTCTTCTTTCCCATTTCTCCAGCCCGATACTCGTCATCTCAACTGGGAGTTTCTGCCACCTGTCACTGTCTCTTCCCCCACCTGTTGCCGCCTCGCACTCGTCCCACTCACTCTGTCTAGCCAATGAGTTGATGCCCCACCATCACGCCGTCAATGTCTAGTCAGCTAATCTCTCCCTTTCGTCGTTCGTTTCTCTAACTCTTCCTCTCTCGATTTCGTTTTTAATGCTTTTAAACTTAAATTTCTTGTAGTGGCCATTAAGATTTCAACTTTGATTTTAAATATGGTTGAGATTTCATATTTGAAATTTTCGGTGGGTAAAAATTAGGGTTTACGAGTTCTGTTACAAGAAAAGGATTAGAGTTGAGTCGACTCAATTTTTCTTAGTATGGGCGAAAGATATGATAGATCGAAGAGACTGAAGAGATAGGGTAGATAGGCAAGAGATAGTCGACTCGATTACTATATGCCCTATTTTGAAATGAAAAAGATGATGTTATGTCAAAGTTGTTTCCTTCTCAGAAAAAGAAAATGAGGCAAAAATAAAGAAAGGCAAAACCATGAGCTAAGAAAGTATTGTAGTTTGCTTTTGTCGCATCTAGGAATTCATCCAGCTTAAATTTCTTTCATCAAATGTTTTGCAATTTCTATTTTATTGTAATTTCTTTTTAATTGTAATTTCTGTTTTTTCCCTTATTCTTAGTTCAAAAGTATTTTAATTATGTCAATTTATTGTGGACAAGAGCCCATTTGAGTATAGTTATGTATTATTTAGATCCTTGGGCCTTATTTAGATCTTTTTTTATTTTTTCTTTTCTCCTTTTAAGGTGGGAAAGAGAGGACAATTGAATTATGGTTTCTCATCTACTGTTCTTGATAGCTTGATCATGTATAAAAACAAATTGTAGATGCCCACAGCTAACGAAAGCTAAATCCCACAATAGTCCCTCTCATTTCTACTTTTTCTAGGTGTACATTCTCTTTTCAAGCTTGTATTGATTTTAACTATTCCTATTTATATTTTTCAGGTGACTTGCTTAGTGGGATTGGATTCTAATATATTGTTTTGCAAGTTTTAGCCATACACCATGTGAGTAATTGTAGTTTTATTGCTACTTGTATAATTTCAATGGAAATTCTATATCTATGACTATAATATGTGTGCCTCATTGATTGTATTGACTACACATCAAAACTGATGAGGACTAGGCCTTTAGTTTCATATTAGTACTTTAGTTTTAATGTAGATTGAGTCTGGAATTTACTAATAAATATGTTTATTTATTTGTTGTTTCAGATTATGGTTCATGAATTTAATGTAGATTGAAAGTAGAATTTAGTAATAGATATATTTTAGATTAGTACTTTGAATTTAATGTAGATTTTTATTTCTCTATTTATTTAACAATACGGTTCATGCCTTCAGAAGCTCTACATGTCTTTACCATCTATTTTATATTTCAAATTAGTAAAACTTGTGAAGAAAGTATAAAAGAAAGAGAAGTGGCTACATTATTTTATGTTTTAACAATAAGTATAGTTAATCTCGATATGAGTTATTGTTAATTAACTAAATCACTGCATTATTCAAACTGAAGGTGTATTGTTATTGAAACAACTAGGAAGCTCTACATATTTTGCAAAATTTTCCAGACTCCATCTGGTTAGAAGCTATTGGGTACATCAAATTCCTTCATAGTCAAACTGAATGGCCCCTCTTTTGCTTTAATAATAGAACGTTTTTTTTAATTGAATTTAATTACATTTGAATTCTTTGTTTTATTAATAAAACAATTGCAGTCCTCAACTGCACAAAGTAACATTTAATGTGAGGGAATTGAGTGGAGTTAAATTCCACTACTTAATGTAAACTTGAGGAAACTTCATCTGCTAGAGATATTCTGAACAAGAAATTAACTATGGTGCACTTATTTTTTATGTAAATAATCGCATTTGTTAGTTTTATTTATTGTTTTATTTCTCTTTTTTCTCTAGATAAAGAAATTGGAGTCTTGGGAGGTAGAAACTAGAACACTGGAATATCAATTTTCTAATGGTAAGCTTTTGGGGTCGGGATTGATTATTTTTTGTTTTTGTGCTTGTTAAAAAGATTTATGCATTGATTATTTTCAATGGTTGTTTCTTAGGTGAGAAATTTCCTTTCAATTTGTTTTATGTACTAAATGGTTTGTTTACTTTCTCCTTTGAATTTAGTTAAGTTTTGATTTATCCAAAAATGAAATTGTAACAAAGTTTTCTTCTCATACTTCTAAGCTTCGCAGGAATGCATCTACTTCAGTTTGATGCTTTGGTATTATCATAAGTATGAAAACGAGAAGCAAAAATAAGTTCTAGGTAAAATGCTTTGGTCGGGATCATGTATATTTTTAAGGGTTTTGTTGTATGACCTATTTTGGGATGTTAGAAGTGTTAGGTTAATCCTTTGTTTAGTTCTCTTTTAATTTAATAGCATGTTTTAAATTGGGTATTAACTAGGTAGAGTATGATTTTGGATAGTTAAAGTTTAAAAGCTATTAAATGGGTAGTCTTTGCTATGCTTATGTTTTGTCTAGTTTTAATTTAAATATGCTATCTAAACTAATAATATTGTTTGGGTGGTTTAGTTATAGCATATAGTTGGTTAGGCTTAGGTGATTGGTTTTTATGCTTGCTATATTAAGACATGTGAAGTTGTCCAATCACCTAAGGCTCTAATTGGTTAGGCTTAGGTGATTGGTTAAGCATAAGTTCTATGTTTTGGTTGGAAAATAGCTCATTGTGTTGTTCCTTCTTTTTGGTTAATTTCTAATTAAACCAAGAGCTCAAATGATTGATCGGATAATTTTTTGTGTTGATTGGTTAGCAAGTACGTATTTTTCTTTTAGGGCTTCGTTGTTGCTTAAAAAAATTTTTTGAATTTTTGTGTACAACTATCTGCCCCAAGTTGAGTTAATCAAAGAAAGTATAGAAATGTTTTCCAACTTCAGTTTTAAACTCTAATATAAACATCTTTCAGTAGGTGAAGGGTGTTCAGCTTGCAGCCAAATGGCTTTTGCGAGCATCAAAGATTTCTCAGAATCTATTTTCAAGTGAAGTCTATGTTGTCGTGTTGAAGGAAGTTGAACAGTTTCTTTGGGCAGGTTCTGAAATGGATTCTGTGAGCTTTTTTTCTTGTCCTTTTTGTACTCATTTTATTGCTCCAAAAATTGGACTTTACAACAATAAGTTCTTTGGGTGTGAAATGGCCCCAAATTATACTCTTTTTAGTAAGTTTAACTTTAATGATCAAATAACAATTAGTGCAAACTTCCCCTCTATTTATTTTTTCTTTTTGCTCTTTTATTCATTTAGTGCATGTTTTCATGTTTAGTACTTGTGTTTATTTTTTTCATTTCTTTTCAAACCATCTAGAACTTATTATTTGTATTCCAATATTTTTTTAAAATATATTGTTCACATTCTTTATGTATTTTAGGAGTAAGGCTCTGAGAGGAGTGATATTGTTTTACTATTTTTTTTTTAATTTCATAAAAGAGTATTTTTCGAGAAAATATAATGTCGTAAGAAGTCATTTCCTGCAGTTTTTACGGCTAAAATTTGTCATTTATCGCAATGCGATAACGCCAGAAATACTAGCATTTCTGACAATTTAAAGAATGATGGGTAAAAGGGGCTTCTTGGGCCAGTTATTTCTCGCAACTTTCCTGCGAATGAAAAATACCAGAAGAAACTATTTTCGACAGCAAAAGTGAGCATTTTGGACATATTATTTTTCCAAAAAAAAAAAAAGCTTTTTTGTTGTAGTGAAATCTAGTCAAGATTCACTTCCTAGACGATAAATGAAATATTACTATAAAAAGAAAAAAATAACTAAAAAAATTAAAGATTTGGAAGGGAAAACAATAGATTTTGACATAAAAAAGATGCACACCAAGCATAGCTGGTAACCATGACGTGCACACCAAAAATAGCTTTTCGAAACAGGATCATATGCATGATTTTATTACCCATAACCAAGGTTATGGCCAAAATATCAAAATGTGTTAATCAAAACTATCTAATTAGGGAAAGTTCATGGTTTAATACTGTTATTTTTGCATTGATCTGCCACCTGAAGATATTTCAACGTCATCAATATGCAATCCATCATCATTTGATTCAAATTCTCCTATATCAATATCATTCCTCGTTCTCTAGATAAAACTTAATATTAACATTGCAAAAATCTAGAATTGGTGTTTTTCAAAAGGTTTTAATCCCAGTCTAGACTCTGGATTAATTATAATTAGAATCCATTCCGGCATTGAGTTCATGATTGGCAGTAATGTAAGATTTAAGGCTAGCTTCTTTGACTCTCCATAGTATTCTAGTGATTGAGCATTCAATGAAAAGGTAGAGCATGGTTTTGTTCATTGCACAAAAGGCGGCTGGTTTAAAGGAGATTGTGAATGATGATATTTTTCAGTCTTTCTCTTGTTGGAAGAATGTTTCATATGACTTAATTTCCAGATTAATAATATGGTGATCATAGATTTTTAGCTTCTAGAGTTTTTTTAGGTTTGGGCTTGGGAATTTGGTAGTAGTATATTGAAATTTTTTACTGCTATATGGTACGATGTTTTTACAAAAAAAAAAAATTACTATTGTGGCTTGGTGTCCAAATGTGAAATGAGGGAGTCCATTCTTTGATTATTTTGGGATAGTAGAATTTTTTAGATATTGATAATGCTATCTTACTCAAAAAGTGTTAGCGTTTTCTTGAATGTTCCAGAATGTTTGTTAGGAATATATGATCTGAGCTTTTAGGGATGGTTGAGTTTCACTCATTTAATGCAGAGATTTGAGATTCAATTAATCGGATTCAGAACTTGAAATTTACCCTCAACCATCCACATGTTTAGTTAAGCCATTTATAACACGACCTAATTTTCTATTGTGTCAGAATCCAAAGTCTTGACCACACATTAACCGATGACGTATTAAGAATTTGTTTAAATTTAAAAATGAGATGAGATGAAATGAGATGAATTATGAATAATAAAATTGAAATTAATTTAAATGAATCGTGAATAGTAAAACTGAGTTTAGAAAATAAACCGCTCCTAAAAATTTGATAACGTGTATCTTTTGCCAGTAGCTCAATACATCTTTCCATATCCATGAGTCCAAAAATCTAATGTGCACTTTGCGTATACAATGAAGTTTTTTGTTTTATACATATTGAAGTATTGTGGCAATAAAACATCTGCGTGAATCGATTTATGGCCCATAGGTGGCCCCGTATTCCTCGACTTTTCTTTTAAAACTTTGTAGAGTCAATGTTATTAAATAAAATTTACATTTTCTTAAATTTGTTAACGTCCTTTTTTTTTTTTTAATGTGGAATTGAGAATTGATTTTTTTCTTTATTTAGTTTAAATAATTTAATTTTTTAGAATTTTCTTAACTATTATGTTTTTAGTATTTTTTGGGCCTTCTTCCACTGCAGGACCTTAGGCAACCGCCTAACTCACATTGTGAAATTGTGGAAGAGCCGCCTTGAGTAAAACTAAGCTAGAAACAATCAGTTAAAAAACAATAAAAAAATCCATTAAATTACTTATTATATATATATATGAAAACTATACTTACAAGCTAGTAGGAAGAACATACCATTTATACTATTAACATATCAGAATTTGATTGGTAAAGAAATTTTAAAATTAAATCATTTTATAAATCAAATTAGGCATGAAGGATATGTCATGTCCTCCACATTGCTTATATATGTGTACATGACATGTGCTGTGCATCCGTTAAATTTAGCTGGCCGTAACTATTATGATCAGAATTAATGGAATGATTTTAGAGTGCATCTTTGGGCTGGTGTCACCTGTTAGAAGAGGTTATTGGAGACTTCTAAAAAAGTGGGCATCGACGCATGGTAGGGGATGATTTTCCAGTTCTTGATTTTCTCGACCTTTCTGCAGTAATTCAAGAATGGCTTTCACTTCCCTATGTTCTTCACCTTTCTCAACCTTTCTGCATTGATTAAAGCCTAATTTCTTCATTATAGCCTTGCTATGGTAGACCAAAAATACAAAGCAATTTATTAATTATTCTACAAATCAGAAACAAATGGGTTTAAAGAAAATAGGGGCATCTCTGGCTGTCAACCACATCTTAGAATAGTTGTTCGATGCCTACTGTTCTCTCGTGTGCTTCTATTTTTTCTGGAGTGGTATTCGGCAACTTCTGGTTTCTGGAAGGGTTTTTTTTTCGACAATTCTGTGTTGGTCTGGCATCAGAACAATCTGCAAAATATCAAAGAGTAATGGGTTCAAAGAATAAACTGATCAAATACAAGAAGACGATCAAGAAAGTTATTGGTTCAGTTCCTTCATCATTGTTCGACTTGCACAAATGCATATTCTTTTTCTTAAATAAAATAAAAACAAAATTCACCTCTCAAGTGGCAGTCCTATGTTTATCTAAGAAAATTAATTGACGTAAAATTCTCCATTGTCTAGAACCTGGCCTATAAAAACGTCAAGTTGGTCGCGTAGATGACATTCTACTTTTTCCTTAAGTTCAAAAAAATAGGAAGAAAATAAACAAATCTTTTTTGTCATCTTCGTACGAATTATCGGGAGAGAGGGGCTTCGAAGAGATGGAAGGGAGAGAGTTTCAACTGAGAAGAAGTCCATCGTTGAGGAAGAGTCCATCGTTCTTGTGAATCAAAAACCACTATATGCCTCACAGAAACTCCTCATTAATCCAACATGTCACCCTCTTAATGGCTTCCAATAACTCATATTTAAAAGTGATCACACCGGTTCAAAAATTTTCTCATGATTTTACGTGGAAGGGGAAGAGGAAGACCGACCTTCTCTCTCTATATATGTATACACACATGTGGAAGGTGTTAATTTTGTCACCTTTAATTTTATAATCGTGGAGTAGTGTATAATTAAGCGCCACGTAATTTTCTTTTTTAAAATAAGACTTTTTTTCTAATAAAAAAAGAGTGAGACTCATTATCAAGAAGTAATTAGTAATTTTATTTTCATGTACATAGGTTTGTTTTTTTTTTTTATTTTAAAAGTATTATGCAATACTTATACATCCCACAATTATAAATATAATTTCTCATATGCTTAACGCAAAAATAAACTAATGCTTGGCCGACTTGTAGATTTTGATTATGGTCTCGTTTATTTTTGTAATTGAGATAAGATTATGAGATGAGTTGAGTTGAGTTGAAATAAAAGTTAAAGATTGAATAAAATATTATTATAATATATTTTTTAATATTATTTTTATTTTAAAACTTGAAAATTTTGAATGATTTTATTTTGTGCAAGAATTTAGAAAAATTATAACGAAGTGAATTAAATAAAATAAAATGAGAAATTTTATGCAAATAAACACGCAAATATAAGCATTAAGATTAAAATAAATGACAATTACATGTTGGTTAAGTGAAAGTGAATGGTGTAAAACTTTCATATAAAATTTCTCTTATAAATATAGGGTTTCTGCCCGATGCATGCTTTATAATATTAAGAATTATATACGTTGGATTTGAGATTATGATGTGAAAAAAATATATATATAGAAGAAGAAAAAGAGGATTGCAATTTGGAAATTGTAAGGAAAATATTTTTCATTATGCTTAAAAAAGTAATTTTTAATAAATTTATGAAGTTTTTAAAATTATTTAAAAGAATTAGGAAAACGCGGTAGCTAGCATAAATGGTTTTTCTCTCAAATGGAGTGATCATCCACCCAACACGCGTTGCTGAATGCTGTTGACTGACCATGAAAAAATCTACGAAACGACATAGTTTTTTTGTCTCGCCCGGATCAAATTATTCTACACGTAGGTTAAGCGTCCTTGCTTTTCTGGCCGCCATTTCGTAACTTGCAGGGTCAATGCATCGACTGGGTAATTGTCTGGAATTTGTCGAAAATTTTTAGTATTTAAAAGTTGAATAAATAAATATATACTATTCAGCAAAAATTAATAAATAAATATACGTGCAGTATAAAATTAGTTAACCCTATAAAGCAGCTCGTTATTATACGTACTGCATATTACATTAATTCTCAGTGTCTGTGTGAATTATTCTGCAAAAAGAATTAGCGAGATCGCTTCATGATCGGGGCCAAGTGACTGAAATCATGAGGCCGTCAGAGATCAATGGAGAACAGGAAGAGACTCGGCATGATGATCAGGTCCAGAAGGACATAGATGAACTGGATCGTATTAACCAGAAACAAGAAGAGCGAATCGCCAAACTAGAAGCAAAAGCACTTCAGCTCACCAACTTATATTTCGTGTTTCAAGGAGTTATCCTCTCTTCAATCTCCTCCGCCGGCGCCTCACCTGCCAAATGTCATCACTGGTATGTACCCTTTATCCTCTCCCTCATCGCCGCCCTATTCAACGTCGTTTCCCTTGTAGGCACCCTCCTCAAGTCTTTGAGGTACAGAGAAGAATTGGACCAAAACATAGAAGACATTCGCGTCATGAAACATAGTGGTGCGACGAGAGCTCAAGTCAATCAAACTGAGCTCGGAGGCCAAAAAGTATTTTCTGGACAAGATGGCCGTCGGGAATCCGTCACAGTTAAGAGACAAAAGCCAGACCTTTGGAAACAGAAGAAGCGCCGGGTTTTTTCTTCTGCACGCATCTTCTTTTTCTCATGCTTCAGTGGCGTTATCCTCTACGGATGCCGTGCAATTCGCTGTTAAGATCTGGGGATCGGTCCGTCCGATCCGATCCCCATTGAAAAATAGCCGGTGGCATCTTGGGTCACTGTGGGCGACACCGCTCATACCATCGTGACCGACGATTTCAGGCGACCCCATCCCTACGACAGCGACTCCTGACAACCTCCAGTATGCCTCACGCAGCCTTAAATCCGAAATGAGTTCGTTTGTAGAGGTGAGGTCGCCGGAAGTCGCCAATCACAATAATATTTGTATTTTTTATTATATTTTTTATTGTATTTTCTAAAATTTTTTATTATGTTTTTATTAAGAGTCGCTTTTTAATGGAAATCAGATGGACCGATCCCTAACATCTCCTTTTCTCTATTTATTATCTATCTACCAAAACATGATTCATGCATGTTAATTTGTACTAAATATATACATGCGCTAATATTCATGATGATCATTTCAAAATGCAATATTAGATCAGATGATGTTTGTTCCATTAATCACTTCAGAGTTTTTATATATTCACTATGAAAAAAAATAGGCATTTGTAATCAATTATTTATAATTAAAAATGACTATTTACAAAGAAAATAAATTTATTTTAGTTGAAAATCATTATTTTACTGAAAATAACTAGCTGCAAATAAAAAAATTTCTTGTAATGATATAAAAGAATGTATATATACATATTATTCCCAGATCCATTGATTAATGTAGAATTAATTAAGCTAGCATTCTTTACACATTTGGTGACTCAAATCTCTTGCAAGCAAAACGCGCGCAGGACTATATTCACCGGCTAGCGTGCATGCATGCATTAATATATTTTCATAATTAATGTTTTTTGTAAGTAGTTATAATTAATTAGAGATCAAGATCTTTAAATATTGCTTGTCATGATGTTAATTGTCAGATTTTGTGACGAGTATACTGCGCGAGAGCTGAAATTTTTACTGTCAAATTGACGACGATTTTCTTCCGACCGAGATTAATCTAGTGATCATCTAATTTCTATTTTAATATCCGAATTAAAGATCCATTAAAAAACGGATTTAATTCATGTGTATTTTTCTTTAAATCTGCCCATTAGAACAATCAATTAAAGTTTCAACTTACGTTTCTACGTTTCTTTTCGACTGATTCTAGTTTCACGGCCAATTGATAGTCATGACATCGTGATAATGTGATGTCCGGCTATCTAGCTAGCTGGAAGTACGTACATCTCCTCAACACTACTGCGTACAAATTAATGGCCTTATTTGTTTTAAAAAATGGGATGAGATGAGATGAGATAAAAATTAAAAAAATAATAATATATTATTATAATATATTTTTTAATATTAGTTT
Source organism: Platycarya longipes (assembly GCA_036559045.1). Taxonomy (NCBI): domain Eukaryota; kingdom Viridiplantae; phylum Streptophyta; class Magnoliopsida; order Fagales; family Juglandaceae; genus Platycarya; species Platycarya longipes. Next base: position 12,641,180 of record CM071799.1, on the reverse strand, counting down.
TGTATGAAAATCTGGAAAAATAGTTTTGAAATTTGAAAAAGTTGAATTTTTTATTATATTTTATATAGAGATTTGAAAAAGTGTAATTATAAGTTTGAGATGAGTTTGAGATTTTTGATTTCATCTCCCAAAATAAACCAGCCATAAATAATATTTAGTTAATATGAGATTAATTTTAAATTATTGATTTATTTAATTATATCATATTTTACCATTCTATTTATTATATGTTAATTAGTGATCATTTTTTAATTAATTAAATTATTGATTTAAAAATTAGATTTTCAATTATTATTTAATACTAATAACCACGAACATCAAATAGGCTATATTCGCCATATAACAATGATGGAATTATAATTCAACCCATAAAACACTGACTTATACAATTTAAGTACTAACGAGTCAAGCATTGCAAATAAACACAATCTAGACGTGCATGCATGCGCAAATACAGACTTATTATACCAATAGTACAAGTACAATCCATATTTAAAAAATAAAATAAAAACGAAAAACCCAAATTCATTATTTTCTTAATTAAGATAGAAAACTTATAGCTCTAAATACACAAAAGACGCAAAACCCAAGTTCATTATTTTCTTTAAGACACAAAATGAAGAGCAGTACGTACTACGTAAAAGCATACACATGTTTCGGTAGTAAAAGCATGCACATGTTGGCCGGTAGAAACGAAAAGGGAAAAAAAAAATTACTGTAGCTACAGAAGATAGAGAATATTTATAAAATAAATAATAAAATAAAAATTTGATGGTGCTATAATTTACTTCAAATTTAGTTTTAGTTTTAGTTTTAGTTTTAATTTTAGTTTTTGATATACCGTAGTTAAAATTTACTGTAGCTACATTTTGTCTAATCGGCCATTTTTTTGTCCTAGTCTATCTTTTTTATATGGAATATCCTGGGGGAAGACCGTCTGCCCCCCACACAAAGCAGCCCCCACCGTCGCCGGTGGTAGTGGGCGACACCGCCCACGCCATCGGGACCGGCGGACTCAGACGACCTCACTGTACGGATCCGAAACGGGTTTAAGGCTGCCGAGGGCACACCGGAGCTCGCCGGAACTCGCCGTCAAAGGAGTGTGGTCGCTTGAATCCGCCAGTCCCGATGGCGGCGGCGGCTCCTCCGTTCGCTCCATGACCGAATTCCCTTAAATTCATCTTCATTTTATTTTTTTATTGTATTTTTTATTATGTTTTTATTTTTTTATTGTGTTTTTTATTGTGTTTTTTATTATGTTTTGTTCATTTTATTTTTTTATTATATTTTTAATCTTCGTTTTTTTATTTAATCATATTTTTTATTTTATTTTAATATGTTTTTCATCATAAAGCAGCCTAACTAACGTTGGGCTGCTTTAGACGCTGGGGACAGCCGGACCGGTCCCCAGCGTCTCCCTTTTTATATTTAGCTAATTCATGGAGGATGATTTAAACAGATAATTAACCGATCAACTTTGATCGATAAGAGAGCAAATTTCTTTTTTTTTTTCTTTTTTTTCAATCATTTTTTAAATATTTTTTAGTATTTAAAATATATATATAATTCACTAATAATTATTTTTTAATTCAATCGATCATTTCAATATTTGTATTCGAGTAGCATTTTCTATTTAGTTTTGCGTACCAATTGTCAGTGTTGACCGGCGACTACTCAACAGTCAACGATAACAAAATAGAAGAATTCCCACCTCGATTGGGATCGAATCATCGATTTACGAGTTAAATCCTCGATTTCAATTCGGCCGAATTGCAACCACACGATGGCCTTGCGCCAAGACGAACCCGTCCACGTCAAGAAAACAACGTTGTTTACTCGTTTATGATCTTATGGAGCCAAACAATTCGATACCACAAACGCGGCTTAGCTATGGCAATAAGAAAAAATCTTACAACTTCTTATTATTCATATCATCTTTGCATATCATATTTTATTTTATATTAAATATCTGATATATGAATAATAAATAAAAAAATTAATTTAATTTAAAAAGAACAAATTCAAAATAAAAATATTAAAAAATTAAAAAAATTAAAAGATAATTAAAAAATAATAATATATAAAAATTAGAAAAATTGTGTAGAACTTCCTATAGCAACAATTCGTTCCCCATCACCGGTTGCCTGTAGAAATATAGCAACATGGATATTGTCAGAGCCGAATTGACTACGTTGGACACCAAGCCCCACAACAAAAGACTATAACGTGCGCATCACATGACAATTATGCTAGACCACAATGCATACTATTCTTACCCCCTCCTCTCCAAAAAAAATTTTGAACCTCCCTTCTCGACCCCATCATTAATACGAGGCTGGTGAATACCAACAAAGGTTAAGAGGGACCTCGCCAACGAAAGACTATAATGATGGGCAACAGTCACACAGCGTTGAACTGCAAAAACCAACCCAGGCGAGGGCTTTTAAAAATAAAAATTAACTTCATCTTCTTTGTGCTAATCAAGTGTTGATGACTCCATATTGGCGAACCATTTTTTGAAGCATAGATGTTCCTTTGAAGGTCACCATATGACAGCAGCAGCTTTGGTATTTCCAACAATGATGCCTTTTTCTTTTCTTTTTTTTTTTGTTAAAGTTGCTTTCTAAAACAAGTTTGAACTTTAAATTTAACATTCTTTGCTATTTATTGTTGGAAGAAAATCAGATATTGTAGATTATATTTGGTTTTGTAATTTGGTTATGTTGTTGGGAGGAAAATGGTTTTGTTGCTGAGTAAAGAAAAGAAAAAAATAGCAAAACGAAAGTGGAAAAAATTAAACGAGATCGATGGATTCTGTGATTATGAATAAATTTCATTGTGTTGTTACCAATTTCATTGTTGTTGTTGCGAATACATTCTAGGGTTGAAGGAAATGGGTTTGTTCAACGGGGTTTGTTCAGTGCCATGGGTTCTTCAATCGATTTGTTCTAGATTGATTTTCGAATCTTCATCTGGTTTGATTGTTGAAATTAATCGAAGGCTCCGATGGCTTGTTCACAGCTTGACTCGAAGTTTTGTGAGAAATATGCTCGACATTGACCAAGTTGTGATTGGGTGTGGATGCGTCTAATGTTTATTTTGTGATATATCTGATGTGGCAACATATTATAGGATATCTATTTTTTGGTGAAAATTGGCCGAACCGCTCTATAGCATTTCCCATTAATTGGTTGGAATGAATCCGTGTTTTAATCGAAACAACCATTTTTAAAATTTTAAGATTCTGTTTTGTTAGATATGGTACTTTTATCTAGGCTTAAACAAAAATCCGATTTTCGATTAGGCTTATTTTTTCGAAACTACCCGACCTGAATACTTGATCCATTCACAGTTAAAATCGAAAACGAGTATTATTCATTATCTGATCTTAACCTATTTAGCCACGAGAAATATAAGCACAGACCAAATTCCAAAAAGCGGGGCTGGGCAGCACCCAGGTTGCTGCAACAGCCCCTCACAGAAACAGTAAAATCACTGTTCCTGTGAGGGGCTGTTGCAGCAGCCGGACTGCTGTTTAGATTTTTTAATTCCAAAAGTCAATGGATTACAGGCTATTACAGCTTCTTGTACAAATAGACAGGACAAATTTTCAACTTCTTGTAAGATGGGACATTCCGAGATATCCTAACAGGTGGAGTGAAGAAAGGCGATCTAGGCGGATAGGATAAGAAAAGCCTATGTGCCTCTGATCGGTGTCCCATTTGTTTCTCGCAACTCTCACTCTCTCTCTATGTACTTGTTTGTGTGACTAGCAAGGAAGGCGAAGAAGCCCGAAAAGGATTTGTAGTTAATGATTTGTTGAGCTTATGATCATGTGTTTCAAGAATAAAAATTGATTGAAAAATTGTTTAAAGCAACAGGCTGATTTGCATTTTGGATGGGTGCAGGTTGAATCGATCCACAACTATGAATCAAAAACCCAAATCCCTCGTATGAGATTCTAGTAGTAGTCTCTACAACTCCTTTGAGCTCAAGTACTCCTAACCTTAGCCATCGCCTTCCATACTCGAGAAACCCTCGAGGTTCGAAGATCTCTCGCTCGCTACAAAATAAAAAATAAAAATTTTTGAATAATCAAGTAATCGGTTAATGGCTAAATGGTATGAAACGATTTCAGGTCGAGTAAGAATGTTCGGATTAGGTTGGTGACCAACCCTACTTTTATCTCACCTCATATTGTCTTCAAAATTTTATAAATTTTTTATACAAAATATAATAAATAGTTTAATTTCTTTTAAATTTTAAAATAATAATATTTTAATTAACTCTCAGTTTTATCTAAAATTATTTTATTTTATTTCATCTCACTTTTTAAAACGGCCTAAATTTTCTATTAGCGTTAAATATAATAATAAGATGTAAATGGATCGAGTTTGAGTGACTAGTGAATGAACAAAGCTTATTCAAATACGAGGTCATTCGAGCTTGTTATATTCACAAATAGCTCGTTTAATACTAGAGTGAATTCAAAATTAATGTTCATTAGTTACTTTAACAAAATACAGAGAGAATATTAAAAAATCACAAGTTACTCGAGTTTATATAATTTCAATCCAATCTTATACACACAGTGGCAGATCTAGGTTGTGCTTAAAAGACTCCTTAGATTTTATTCATAACTCAATAAATATAGAAAAATGCTCTCTTAAGATATTTTAAAATTTCATCATACCTTATTATCTATAAATATCTTCCTCTGATTTGTTTTCTTATAGTCTCAAAGTTTTTTCTAATACAATATTAAACTTATTAATATGAAATCCAAAATATTAATACAAATATATATATATATATATATTTAAAGTTGATCATCTATATAAAAAATAATTGAAAGATTTTATTCTCTAAACTTGAGTACTGAGCAAGAAATTTTTTATTTAAGATCTCAATAATGGCATTATATTTTTAATGTGTCACGAAAACATGTAGATCTAATATGAAATCGATAAAGCTTACATACTAGAATGAAAGATCACCTTCTAAAAGATCACTTAATAGTTTTTATAAAGAAAATATCAAATTCAAATATTTCATTACAAAAATAATAATAGAATTAAGAATATTATTCTATAAGACATTAATTATTATCAAAAATTTTAAACATATATTAAGTTGTGTTTTTAAAATTTTATTTCTTTGTGTATATAGTAAATTATGGAGATCCAATTTTATATGTATATAATATTTTTATGAAAAATTTTAGTCTTTTTTATTTTACATAAATGTATCGCACTATAAAAAAAATGACTCCCTTAAAAAATTGTTGGTTCCGCTTCCGCTACTACTTATACTTTTAATAACAAATCATAATTTTACATTAATGGACAACTCATTTAATAAACAAATCAAGTTTGATTTCGAGTTTCACTGAGCCGATATCCAGCAGTCTATCAAATAGTTTAGTACTCTTATTTATTTACAGTTCTGGCCTTGAACTCCGAGAGAATTAATTGCTGAAATATGCAATTTTAACTAAATTATATTTACTTTTATATTTTTCTGCCATAAATTTTGCTACGTCAAGGTAAAATAATTGGCAGAATTTATCGACGTCATGCAGAATGAAAACTAAACCAAGGTTATTTCATAACCAATTATGTGTAAAATAACATGTGGGAATAATAATCTTGTATACATCAGCTTGTACATGTTGGTTTATATACATGTCAAAATGTAACGTAAAAAATTCAAAGTTATACAGTTAAAGAATAATGAATTATAATGCATTTATGATTACAAAACTGAATCCTATCACTATAAATTCATCATATCAGCGTTATAATTCTTCCATATCAGATTGCTTGATTCCAGCCATAATATTTTCCTCTTGCCTGTGATCTTCAACTTTCTAATTTAGACTTGCTGTTGAGCTATTTGTCTTCACGTCTGGAGCATTGTAGTTAAGACTAATATCCCCCCCTCAAGTTTATGGGTAGTTCACGAACCATAAGCTTGTCTCTTAGTAATAAAAACCTTGCTGCAATCAATCCTTTTGTAAACACATCAGCAGTTTGATCATTAGTACAAATGTATTTCACTCAAATGTCTTTGTTGAGAATTTTCTTTCGGATGAAGTGATAATCGACCTCTATATGTTTGGTTCTAGTATGGAAGATTGGATTCGATGCTAGAGCTATTGCTCCCACATTATCACACCAAATGGTAGGGGCTGTAGCAAGAGAAACATGCAAGTCTTTGAGTAGCATTCTCAGCCAGTAAATTTCAGCGGTAACTAATGCCAATGATCGATACTCTGATTCGGTGCTTGATTTTAAAACTACAGCCTGTTTCTTTGCACTCCAAGATACTAGACATGGACCTAGATAAATCCCTTATCCTGTGGTTGATCTTCGATCATCTTTGGAACCTGCCCAATCCGAATCACAGAAGGCATTTAAATGTAAAGATCCTTGAGTGAAGTAGAGTCCATGATTGAGAGTCCCTTTGAGATAACGCATGACTCTTTTTGCCGCTGTCCAATGTGTGATAGTGGGACAATGCATAAATTGACATAATTGATTAACTAAGAATGCTATTTCTGGTCTTGTTAAGGTGCAATATTGAAGAGCACCTACAACTTGTCTATATTCCGTACCATCTTGAAGTTGAACCCCATCATTTTTTGAGAATTTTGAGCCTGATACGATAGGAGAGTAGTAAGGCTTGACCCCTGCCATCTTGGTTTTGTTGAGGATGTCCAGAATATATTTTGCCTGATTTAAGTGGATTCCATCGTTGTTTCGATGCACTTGAATTCCAAGAAAATATGATAGAGAACCAAGATCCTTCATTGCAAACTCTTGATTGAGATGATTAATCAGTTGTTGAATTTGACTCATATGAGAGCCTGTGATGATGATGTCATCAACATACACAAGCACAAAAATTTGAATTGAGTTAGTATGAAAAGTAAACAAGGAATGATCAAGTTGTGATGCAGTAAAATCGAGATCTGTCAAAGCTTGTGACAGTTTATTGAACCAAGCTCTAGGAGCTTGTTTAAGTCCATAGATGGACTTCTGAAGTTTGCAAACATATTCTGGAAATTGCTTGTTGAAATTCTTGTTGGTCTTAGGAGTAAAGAAAGCAAAGCTACCAGATTTAGGAGGAATGGACTTGTTTTGAGATTCAAGAAGAATTTCATAATTGAGTAATTCTGCTTGAAAGTCATCAAATGTTATTGAATTAGTACGGGTAGCAAAAGAAAAAGACCTAACAAAGGGAGTATAAGAGGGATTTAATCCACTGATGATAAATTGAGAGACCCATAACATATAGTTATTGGTATCGAATTTGATAGAAATGAGTTGAGTAAGATTTGGAATGGAAAAAGCAGAAGCAGAGTTAAGTGTTGACATAGTGACTTTTCGGTGTTAGCCTTGGTGGCTCTGGATACCATGTAAAATAATTCAGAATGTAGGAATAATAATCTTGTATACATCAGCTTGTACATGTTGGTTTATATACATGTCAAAATGTAACGTAAAAAATTCAAAGTTATACAATTAAAGAATAATGAATTATAATGCATTTATGATTACAAAACTGAATCCTATCACTATAAATTTATCATATCAGCGTTATAATTCTTCCATATCAGATTGCTTGATTTTAGCCATGATATTTTCCTCTTACCTGTGACCTTCAACTTTCCATTTTAGACTTGCTGTTGAGCTGTTTGTCTTCACGTCTGGAGCATTGTAGTTATGACTAACATTATGATCTTCCGATTACTTTTTTTTTCCTCTCTTATATTAATTTGAAGAAGAAACTCCACCTGATTTGAAGGTGATAATCATTAGTTTCTTAGTAAGTGCCACGAGCTACTACCCAGAGAGGAGAAAATGAAGACGTTACAATACTATGTTTAAATAAACAAATTAATCTGTGCTAACTACAAATTAATTTGCAACGCAGCCAGTAAAACTGCAGGAAAATAATTCAAATATTTAAATTTTAATATCTGCAACTTTTTGAATTCTTGTTGTGGACCAGTTGTTGTGAAGGATGCAATCTTTTCATCATCGAAATCCTCTAAATTTGTTGTGATCTCATTACCATTACCTCCTTGGATTCCCATTCGGTTTGAACAAGTTGGACTCAGAACTCTGTTGCCACTCAAACTCTCTCCACCAACGGATAATAGATCATGTGGAATTACGTCCCTATTATTTAGATTGTGAGGATATGCGTTCTTGTCGCTCTAAGATTTTAAGGCATGCCTTATCTCTCCTTTGAATCCGCACAATTTTGACAACTTTCAAGCTGTGACTAGTTGTCAATACCCAAAAATTTTTCTCTTCTCATGGGCGGAAGGGGGTTGGAGCTACAGCTCAAACTATCTCCTCCCTTTATTTTCTTTGCTTTTCATTTTCCTTTTTATCTACTTTTCTTAATTTTTCTACTTTAGCGCCGACCTCAGCCGATCTACTGCTTTTCAACCACTTCCGATCAACACGTGTGGCCTCTACAACCTTTTCAACCGCCGATCTTCATGCTTGAGGAGGGGGACTGCGATTCTACTCAGCGCGTTAGCCGCACGCCCGACCCATGCTGTGCACATCAACCACGCGCAACCGCGAACTAAAGAGGTTCTTGAAGCCACGCATGGCCCCACCAACATTGAAGGCCTTAGATCCTTCAAATCTGTTCGACCATTCACCTCCCCAGGCGGCGCGCATTCCACTTGCGCCACTACGGCCTATGTGGACTCTTTGCTGGCGACTCGACTCTAACTTTAACTGCTAAACTATGTTTTCGCTTTCTCTAATTCATGATCTTATAAAAGGGATCGTGGAACTCTCCAATTATCAATTTAAGATAATAAGTGATCATGCACCCGCTGCCTTCACCGCTTTCAGCAGAGGTTTTATCGCTACTAGCAATGGTTACATTGTTCGCATTTTTGTAAACATTTTATTTCCATCTTTTTATAAGATGACATCATCTTGTAAAATATGATTAGGATCCAAGAAATTATTCCCGAAAAGCCCCCCCTTTTTTCATTTCTTTTGTACTAATTTTTATTGTTTTGGGATGTTTGTTGAAGAACCACACTCCCTCCTCATGTATCATATTTCTAGTTTAATGAAATTATTTGCTTAAAAAAAAGTACCAGCAGCTATATAATACAAAAAAAATGAGTATTTGTGACGAATTTTTATTAAAATTAATTTATCTTAAATAAATAATTTTCTTATAAGGTAAGAACTGAAAGATATGCTCTTATATAAATGCACAAAACAAGGTCCAGGAACCGCACTCATTAAATCACGATGCCAAAATAAATAATCACTTTGAGTTTCTACTGGTTCCAGATTGGTGGATCACTCGACATCGACAAACAATTCAGATTTTACATAAAGCATCGTCAAGACTACAGAAACAAGAATGGAAACGGCATTGGCATTCCATTACTTCCATCTTTTCCTTTTCCTCATGGGCACGCGGGTTCTGAAATTCATGTAATATTCCGGCATCTAACAGTGAAATCATTCCCAAAGTGAAGGCAATCTTGCCCATATCTTCGGGTAAAGAGCAGACAGACAATCCACAAATATGTTCAGACAGCAAGGACTGTCTTGTAATCTGAGGTAGCTATATTGAGATTGAACAAATGATGCTAGGGATATGAACTCCACCCATATTGAGATTAACAAATGCCGCTAGTGGTTGAACAACTGAAACATGCTAATTGTGCTGACCTCATTTGCGCCGTCGGTTTGTGACCAAATCTGGATTGCCTTTCCTCATCATGGTAACAAACTCATCATAATTAATCCTTCCATCCTGTGAAACGATTCGTACTGAAGAATCAGTCACCAAGAAATATGTACTTCTATGCTCTGTGGGACAGAATACATAGTCAAGAATGGAGTGTGCTGACAAATGGTGTGCTGTTATGAAATGAAATGGGTCTGGAGAGTCAGTTATCTTGTTTTTGAAAAAAGAAAAACACCTTCCTGTGCTTCAAAGTTTGTGAATATCCTATCATGCATTACTTATCAAACAAGAATAATGATTAATGTAACCATTAATGTGTTTTCTGGACTAAAATTAAAAGCCACGATTACATTTTATGAGCAAAATAATTGCATTTCTAAATAAAAGATAAATACATCAAGATTGAGGTATATGACTTTGCTTTGGCAATGTTCGGCCACAGCTTTATTTTCACTCATGTGCATTTACTAGTACTTTTTTTATTTGGTTGGTATGTGTATATATATATAAATATTATTTATATCTATATATACACATCCTCCAGATGTGTAGTTGGAAAAGACCAATGAACAAGGGAGAAGGAAGAAACATACGTTGTCTGTGTCAACTTCTGCAATGATCTCTTTAATTGTTTTTTCATCTCCCATATTATACTTCTTAAGGGCATGCTCCAACTCCTCCATTGTAATGTACCTAAAATGGGAAGAAAAAAAAATGAACCAAGATAAAATACCAAATGAGAATAAATTCAATAATTACAGATAAGAAACAAAGGGTGTGTACCCGCTCTTGTCCTTGTCAAAATATTCAAAAGCTTTGTACAAGTGGTCCTCTCTTTCCATTCTATTCATGTGCATGGTAGCTGTTATAAACTCAATGTAATCAATGGTCCCATTTCCATCAACATCAGCCTGAAAAGCACAAAAGTATGTTATATTATTGGGAACCAGAAACCCATTCATCAAAATGAGCACGTGTGTCTACTATAATAATGAAGACAAGAAAAGAACAAAACAGCTATGAAAATAGAACAAGCATCATATCTATTTCCATTTCCTGTTTATAGGTTCGGAAATCGTCACAATTGAGGGTCCCTCATATTTAACAAAATATATGAAGTGAATAATCTTTTAAGCGCAGTTGTGTGATCCAATATAATGGGTAATCAATAATCATGACCCTGAAATGAATGTAACTACAAATAGGATGTAAGGATGGATGTGATCCAAAGGCAAAAATACAACTGGAAAAAATGTTTCATTTGTGAAAAGCTAGACGGAGCACTTACGGAAAACTATAAAGCAAGCTTTAATGGTTTAGTCATAAAGCAAAACCAAAGCCAGAAAAGTAAGTGATTCATTTCAACTCGAAGGTGCTGCAAGAATAGGGGCAATGACAAATGAAATTGGACATAATCCAACTAGAACCATAAGCAAGATGTAAAATAACCTCATATTTAACAAAATATATGCACACTAGATTGCAAAAAGTTATTACTCTCGCTGGCACTCTATTCTTATACAAAGCAAAGTTTGGATCAATGGTCATCAAGAAACGAACTTAGAAGATATACTTATCCATTCAACAAAATATACTTATCCATGTTATGAAAATCAGATCTTAATCAGCTATGAGCCGAGCATGCTATACAGAACAGTGGTCAAAAATCAAGAGTTTCGACGTCATGTAAGCTAAGGCTCTACGAGAATGACAATCATCTGCCATCAAAATTTTCACAAGATTCTGTACAGACAAGGGTAAATAATTTTTTATGATAAAAGACCCAATATATTACCGCTTCCATCAACTGCTTCACTTCAGACTCAGATAGTTTGGTACCCAGTTTAGGAAGCCCAGCTTTCAACTCTTCAAAAGTTATTGTTCCACTGCTATCTGTATCCATGGATTTAAACATTTCCTTCAAGCCAATGATTTCTTCTTCAGAAAGACTTTCTGCAATTACCTGAAGAATACAGAGAAATTGCCAAGTGATGAAAGACTGGAACACTTTCATTCAGATTAACTGGAAATAGAAGCTTGTGCCCTTGGGCATTTTTCCTTACAATTTTGCTGGCTCTCTTGGATTGAGAGAACAACTGGATTTTTCCATTGGAATGGTTTTAAAAAGCCTTCTTTTGTAGACTCCTCTTAATTTCTAGAATTTACTAGTTTTCCTCTTTCTTTCTTTCTTTCTTTTAAAAAAGAAAAAAGAAACAGAAACATTTTACTGATGTCTACGAAGACATGATAAAGATATTTCTCAATTATTACCTCTATAAAAGAAACAAAAAAGATGTTCTCACCTTTAGAGCAACTTTTTTGAGCTTGTTCATTGCCCTGAATTGTTTCATTCTACTTAAAACAGCAATATCAAGAGGCTTATCAGATGCATCCCCATCTTCTCTCATCCACGGATGATCTACATCGCATTTGGAGTTGTTGAACATCATTTAAGCATTTATAGAATGCCAAGAACTTTAACTAAGACAGAGTACAATATATTTTCTTTTCTGAAATTCTACGACACTTACTAAGGACTTCAACTGCTGACAGCCGTTCTTTAGGATCTTCCCGAAGCATCTTCTTCACAAGATCTTTGGCACTACTGGATATAGAAGGCCAAGGATCAGATGAGAAATCGATATGTCCTCGAAGAACAGCATCGAAGATAGCTTGTTTGTTGTCTGCGTATGAAAAAGAAGTAAAGCCACCGCCGATTACTAAACAAATTAGTTTTTACTTATTTCGGTTAAGAGGAATGTTAAGGAGAACTCACACTGATACTCTCTCATATAAACAGTATTGTAAACAGTATACATACTGTTCATATAAGGGGAGTGTCGAGGCTTCTCCCCATATTTTTGTTTCGGATAAAGGCCATACCTCCCCAGAAAGGTGGGACCCCGCTCAGTAGAATGTATAGAATCACCCCAGCACTCCAAATATCAGCTTCAGCTCCATAATTTCGGCGCAACACCTCTGGAGCTACATAATAAGCACTCCGACGAGATCTCTAAATACATCTCCTGCATTGACACCAACGTTTATAAAACAGTAAATCTCCGACCCACATTTTCTTACCAATCAAACTCCTGGTTACCACACAACCACATTCATATACCTGGCTTGAAAAATACTGAGAGACCGAAATCAGTGGCCTTGAGAGGCGAATCTTCATCTTTGTTCAAGAACAAGAAGTTCTCCGGCTTCAGGTCCCTATGCATCACCCCCATGGAATGGCAGTTGTGCAAAACCGTCATGATCTGGCGGCAGAGACAAGCGGCGGCGCGCTCGGAGTAATGGCCCTTGACGATGATCCGATCGAAGAGCTCGCCGCCGGCGCAGAGCTCCATGACGAGATTGACGGAGTGGCGGTCCTCGTAGGTGCCCCTGAGCTCGACGATATTGCGGTGGCCGGTTAGGTGGTGCATGATCTGGACCTCACGGCCGACGTCCTCGATATCGTCGCGGTTGACGAGCTTGCGGGTGGCGATAGACTTGCAGGCTAACTTCTCGCCGGTCCGCTTGTGGGTGGCGAGATAGGTGACGCCAAACTGGCCATGGCCGAGCTCATGACCGAAGGTGTAGGTGGACCGGACGTCTTCCATTGGTCGGCCCAAGACACGGCCCTGGGGATTCTGAGCTTGACTTTGAATTTGACTTTCAGATGACAGGGTCTCGGAGTCGGAGGGTTTGGGCGTCGGCGGGAGAATCTTGACGCCGTTATGGACCGGACCGTCAGACCGGGTGGTGGAGGCGGAGGTGTAGCCACTGCTGCAGTTGCCCATGTGGGGGTGTTGTGGTCAATGCGAGTCAGACGGGAAGAAGAGCTCTGACTAGCTGTAACAACTCTCTCTTGTCTGCGCGCTCGGTTCATAGACAGTTAAGTTATAGACCGGTTTAATGACTCGTATTTAAGGATGCAATCTTTCCTTTCTTTTCTTTTCTTTTCTTTTTTAAGATACGTATTTATAAATTACTGTTTGAATTTAAATATTTTTTAAAAAAAAATAAATACAACGTTTATTAATTAAAAGTTCTTACAAACAACAATAAACATTATATACACTCTATATATTTATGTCTCATCTAAAATTTTAAAGATAAATAATATTTATAGTTTTGATTGTTTAAGTTTCGTGTAGCCCTTTTATAAAAGTAGATAAGTTTAATATCCACAAAAAAATTTATATATTTTAATAATATACTTCACTTTTTAAAATAGAGTGCTCGAAATTCACATATTTTAAAATTGTATTCAGGATAATTCAATTTTTAAAGACAATTTTATCCTTTGTTTTAAGGCAATTGAAAGACTTGCAATCTCATAATACATAATGAATACGCACGCGAGAAGCTACCTTGTAGTTTAGGGGTTGATGTTTCCTAATAAAGCGGTCCAAGTCGATGATCACGAAGGATGTCAACGTTTTTCAAGAACAGATTAAGAAAGAAATGATATTTATAATTTTTGGATTAAAAGTGAGTAAATATGTGATATATAAAAAAATAAAAAATAAAAATTAATTTTTTTAATACTGAATCCTACTTTTTTTTAAATTGGTTATATTATATTTGTACATTTCATAATTATGTATAATATTACTAAATTAGAAAAAAACTACTTTAACTATAAAATAATTATACAAAAATAAATTTATAAAAATTGAAGTAATATGTTAAATTATAAAATTATTTTTATTATAAAATAAATTTAACGAATCTTATAAATTACATCAATTTATAATTTTTTTATATATAATTTGTTTACATCTGTAACAGTTATTATTAAAAAAAGGAACGGAAGGATAATGTTTTATGTTTGAAAGTGAATGAAGTTGCCGCTTGTTGTAGGCGTGTGCGTGTAAACAAGGCTGATGACCAAACAGTTTGAGGCCTGCATGGCCCATGGGGGAAGGTCCTTTCGAAACCAACTGGCAGTATCCCACCCATTGACTGGCAAAACCCCGGCCATTTCTTTAGTGAAGAATGAAAAATAATGAGTTAGCACGCATGAGACTTGTTAGAAAATGATGAATAAGAATGAATAAAAATAATAACAATCTCGTTAGAGTATTTATCTTACAAGTTAGTGATAGTAAGAGGAAGAATAGAGTGAATAATTTGTGTACTAGTAGCCTCTATTTATAAACAACCATACACCCATTCGGAAGAGTCACAACCATTAGAATATCAATGGTTACTAAGTGATATAACTCTTAACAAGTGACATAATACTTTGATTAAATAAAAGTGTTGTATCTTTTAACACTTCACACAAGAGATGCAACCTTTTGAATTAGTCAAAAGGTTGTGTCTCTACATACTTAACCACCATCACACCTTATGGGAACCATCACTATAGAGAAGGTGTAAATTTTCAAGGGATACATCGTTTGGTGATCACACCCCTTAGAATAACATCTCCCACTTGATCACACAAAACAGTGATGATCTAGTTGAATATTTACCTTGGTACTAATAGAAGCTATCTACTACTCAACTCTCATCTGCATATCTCTGCAGATTGGCATCAGAGCATGACAAGCCTCTACATGTGCACGTTTTTGTCATTACCTTATCTGACCGCACCCTCTATCACATGTATTCCTACTAACCATATAGAATGGTGACTTCATTTTACTAATATACTTAGTGAATGGCATCAATTCTCCGTGACTTGATCTATAATCAATATTTCTGTCACAATTGACGACTTCAGCCGAATACATAACACATGTAACGACCTACACTGAATTTTCGTTAAGTACTTCCTCTAGAGGCTAATTCTGAAGCTTTCCCTAGTCACCTTATTAGCGACTTTACACATGATTAACTAATTATTTAGTTAATCAATCTGCACTGAAATTTTATTAAGTACTTATCCTGAGGCCATTTTTGAGATTTTCCTTAATTACTTTATCAGTGACTTTACATATGACCAAATTTCGTTTGGGTATTTTCATAACTCTAATTCTCTAGGCGTCCCTAGAATTTCTTGAGTTATACATGTCGACTATGAGATTGTCTAGATTTCTCTCAACCCCATTCTAGCCACATGTTCTCTGAATTTCTCCAGATACAATCCTTTGGTCATCGGATCTGCTACCATCTCAGTCGAGGAAACAAAATTAACTTTAACATCTCATCTTTCCACTATATCTAAAATATAGTGATAATGCACATCAATGTGTTTTCTCTTGGAATTTTGTGTTCCACTTTTTATTAATGAAATAGCAGACTGATTATCACAAAACACATTGATTGGTTATGCGAATGTACCCAAACTTAAACTTTCTACAAAGCGTTTTATCCACACCACATTACTCACTGCAATTCTACAAGCAATATATTATGCTTCCATAGTAGATTTAACAACAGCCTTGTTTCTTACTTAACCAAGAAACTGCTGTTCCACCAAATAGAAATATATATCCGGTTGTAGATTTTCTATCATTTACATCACTTCCAAAATTAGCGTCACTATAGCAAATTAACACTAGATCATTATTTCCAAAACACATTTTCAAATTTTTGGTACCTTGTAAATATCTTAAAATGTGCTTCACTGCTTGCCAATGTTCCTTTTCTGGATTGGATTGATATCTGCTTACCAACCCTACTGTATGACAAATATCCGGTCTAGTACTTGTCATTGCATACATAAGACTTCCTACAACTTGAGCATAAGGAACATTATGCATTTCACTCATTTCATTTTTATCTTTTGGACACATACTTTTATTTAAAGTATGACTTTTGCAAACAGGCGTACTTAAGGATTTACAATTTTCCATACCAAATCTTTTAAGCACTTTTTCTAGATATTTTTCTTGATCTAAATACAATAGATTTAAATTTCTATCTCTAGAAATTCTTATACCAAGAATATAGGTAGCTTCACCCATGTCTTTCATCTCAAATTTAGATCTCAAGAAATCTTTTATCTCATTCATCATATCTAGACAATTACTCGCAAGTAAAATATCATCAACATATAATAATAATAATGTTAATTTATTATCATTTTTTCATATGTATACACAATGATCTAGGGGACTCATTTCATATCCCATTTCCAAAATGGCTTGATGAAACTTCAAGTACCACTGTCTTGAAGATTGCTTGAATCCATACAGTGACTTTTTCAATCTGTAGACTTTCTCTTCATATCCTTCAATCTGGAATCCTTCTGGTTGAATCATAAAGATATGCTATTTTAATTTACCATTGAGAAAAGCCGTCTTTACATCTAACTGATGTAATTCCAAATTCATCCGGGCAACAATGAACATGATGATCCTTATGGATGTGAATTTCGCCACAGGCGAATATGTATCCACAAAATCTACACCTGGTTGTTGAGTATATCCATTGGCCACTAACCTTACTTTGTATCTTTCCAGACTACCATTAACTTTAAATTTTCTTCTAAGGACCCATTTACAACCAATAGCTTTTCTATTTTTTGGAAGATCAGTTAGCTCCCAAACCTTATTTTTATTTATTGATTCAATTTCATCTTTTATGGCCTCAAGCCATTGATCTAAATCAATTCTATTGATTGCCTCGAAAAAATTTTCAAGATCATTGTCTAAATTTTCCAAACTACTATTTAGAGCATAATAATCTTGAAATAACATAGATGGTTGTCTAGATCTTTTACTCTCACTATCTCTAACATCAATACTTGAAGATTGATTTTCATATGATTTTCTTTTATTTTTACTATTCTGTATTTGAATAATATCAGAATTTAAATTGTCAGACTCTGTGGAGATTTATCAATTTTCTAAATCATTTAATAAATCTATCTGATCAATTGGAGTAATAAAATTTGTATTTTCTAAGAAAACGACATCTCTACTTTCAATCATTCCTTTTTCAGAATGATAAAATCTGTAGCCACTTATGTTTTCTACATACCCAATAAACCTGCATTCCTAGGTTTTACTTTTTAATTTATCCCTTTGTGGCCTTGGGATGAGCACTTGTGCCTTACAACCCCACACTTTGAGTTTACTTAAGTCTAATTTATGTCTTGTCCATAACTCGTAAGGTGTAAGAGGTTTTGCTTTGGTTCCAACTCTATTTAATATATATGTTGCAGTCGATAATGTTTTACTCCAAAAATGTGTTGAAAGATCAGCATATGTCATCATCAATTGCACTATATCCAATAAAGTTCTATTTCTCCTTTCTGCAATACCATTTTGTTGAGATTTATATGGTATAGTATAAATATGTCTTATTCCATTTTGTTTGCAGAAATCATCCAAAGCCTCAAACTCACCTCCTCTATCACTATTCAAGTTTTTAATGAGTCTGCCCAATTGGGTTTCTACATGCGTTTTATATTCTTTAAAATTTTCAATTATATCAGATTTATGTTTAAGTAAGTAGATATGCCCATATCTTGAATAGTCATCAATGAAAGTAACAAAGTATTCCATTCCTCTATGAGTTTTCACTTTGAAAGATCTACAAATATATAATTTCAAGTAAATCAATAGATTTCCAATTCTTTGAAAAAGATTTACTACTCATTTTTCCTTTGATGTATGGTTCACATACATCAAAATTATTTGAGTTTATTTTTGGAATTAACCCACTTTTACACATTCTAATCATTTTATTTTTATTTATGTGGCCTAATCTTAAATGCCATAAATATGCACAATCAGTAGACACATTCAAATAATTAGAAATTGATACTTTATTAATATCAATATTCAGTACATACATATTGTAATCTTTCACGCCTTTCACTGATACATTACCCTTACTTATTACAACGGTTCCAATACTTGAAGATTGATTTTCATCTGACTTTCTTTTATTTTTACTATTCTGTATTTGAATAATATCAGAATTTAAATTGTCAGACTCTGTGGAGATTTATCGATTTTCTAAATCATTTAATAAATCTATCTGATTAATTGGAGTAATAAGATTTGTATTTTCTAAGAAAACGACATCTCTACTTTCAATCATTCCTTTTTCAGAATGATAAAATCTGTAGCCACTTCTGTTTTCTATATACCCAATAAACCTGCATTCCCAGGTTTTACTTTTTAATTTATCCCTTAGTGGCCTTGGGATGAGCACGTGTGTCTTACAACCCCACACTTTGCGTTTACTTAAGTCTGATTTATGTCTTGTCCATAACTCGTAAGGTGTAAAAGGTTTTGCTTTGGCTCCAACTCTATTTAATATATATGTTGCAGTCGATAATGTTTCACCCCAAAAATGTGTTGAAAGATCAGCATATGCCATCATCGATTACACTATATCCAATAAAATCCTATTTCTTCTTTCTGCAATATCATTTTGTTGAGATTTATATGGTATAGTATAAATATGTCTTATTCCATTTTGTTTGCAGAAATCATCCAAAGTCTCAAACTCACCTCATCTATCACTATTCAAGTTTTTAATGGGTCTGCCCAATTGGGTTTCTACATGCGTTTTATATTCTTTAAATTTTTCAATTACATCAGATTTATGTTTAAGTAAGTAGATATGCCCATATCTTGAATAGTCATCAGTGAAAGTAACAAAGTACTCCATTCCTCTATGGGTTTTCACTTTGAAAGATCTACAAATATCAGAATATATAATTTCAAGTAAATTAATAGATTTCCAATTCTTTGAAAAAGATTTACTACTCATTTTTCCTTTGATGCATGGTTCACATACATAAAAAATTATTTGAGTTTATTTTTGGAATTAACCCACTTTTACACGTTCTAATCATTTTATTTTTATTTATGTGGCTTAATCTTAAATGTCATAAATATGCACAATCAGTAGACATATTCAAATAATCAGAAATTGATACTTTATTAATATCAATATTCAGTATATACATATCGTGATCTTTCACGCCTTTCACTGATACATTACCCTTACTTATTACAACGGTTCCAGACTTAAACTCAACTGTGTAGCCTTTCTGATATAGTACAGGCACTGATACTAAATTCCTTCTAATACTAGGTACATATAATACATCACTAAGTAAAATAACGGAACCATCTATTTTAAATTTACATGTATCTTGCCCCAAGACACTATAGGATGTATTGTTACCCATATACACTTTGTGCTCTCATATTTGTTTATCTTCAAGATTGACAAACAAATCTTTGTTCCTGCATATATGCCTTGTTGCTGCAGATTCAACCCACCATGAATCTGTTGTTAGTTCCACAAGCATTACTTCAGACACTGTCATCACAAATTCCTTATTTTCTTGTGTTTTTCCCTTATTTGAACATTGTGATTTATAATGCCCATTCTTTCCACACTTAAAACAGTTTCTAGAAAATGGTTTATTTTGTTTCTTTTTCAACCATTTCTTTTTCTTCAACTGTTTCGACTTTATCTTTTTCTATATAGAATGCTTATCTTGAGCCATCATTAATTTGGAGGATTCACTTTCTTTATTTCTCCTCTTCATCATTTCCCCTTCAAGTCTTAAAGTACTGAAAGCAATGTCATTGTCATTTCTTTTCCACTATGTGTTAATGAAGTAACAATGCGATCTCAAGATGAAGGAATATTATTTAGTATGGTTGTAATTTGCATCTTATCAGTGAGAGGATGACCAACATCTTGTAATTCTTTTGCAATCAATTCCATTTGAAGTACATGATCACCAATATCATCATTCTCATTCATGCAAGTACGGTTAAATTTATCCAATAATAATTGTATATGAGTATCTGATCTTAAACCATATTTAGCATCAACTGCATCCATTATTTCTTTTGCAATTTCATAGTCTTCAAATAAAGGAATAATATAATCATTCATATAATGCAAAATTAAAACTTTTGTCCATGCATTGTGTTCTTCCCATTTATCTTCAGTTATTACACTGCTTCCACTTTCATTTTCCATAGTTTTTGATGGCTTTGGTGTTGCTAATGTATATATTTTTTCATGGATTAGAAGAAAAGTAATCTATCTTTTCCAGGTCCTAAAATTTCTTCCATTCAGTTTTTCTTTCCCTAAGGGATCAATACCTTTTTCCGGTGCAATGAATAATAAATCTTAATAAATTAACAACAATATTAAAAAAATAATACTAATAAATGTGTATTATTTTAAATATAATAATTCAACTATGAAATAAAAAATAATAATTACAAATTTAATAATAATAACCCTTATATTTAATCCAAGGAGACAACCTTGAAATTCTCCTATTTTTCAAATTAGGAGAATAATGAAAGTGATGTCTTGATTAGAATGTCCAACGACCCCTTCTCGATGTTTCTCCTCTTTCAAAAAATTTCTGACTATTATTTCGCCCAAAAAATATTTTATTATCATTTGGCACGAAATTTGGAACACAACGTCTTTTGAATGGACCAAATTGGGCTTGAAATGGCTTCGAACGACCTAAAAAACCCTTGCTGGTACGAACTAGGTCAGGAAACTGGTCAAAGTTGGTCAACCGGGTCAAGCTGGGTACCGGAGCCAGCGGCTTGGTCAAGGCTTGAACGTCGGCTGCTTTCTCGGCTTGGCTTGGGGCGCGGCTCGGCTACACTGAAACGATGCCTTTTGGCACCAAGGATTGTGACTCTTGTGAATCGAGAACGGCAACGCCGTTTAGCTCTACCGAGTTAAACAACATGTCGTTTGGCTTAAACGGCACACAGCCCTTGGTCAAGACGATGCAGTCGTTCGGTTCACTTGGGCTAAACCACGCGTCGTTTAGCGGTGACAGATTTGAGAATCCGCTAAACGACGTGTCGTTTACGTCCGGCGGATTTGAGTTCTTGCTAAACGACAGGTCGTTTTCCTCAGGTAGAATTGAATTTTCTTCTTCTTCCACGATTTTTTCACTGTTTGAGATTAAAAATTTACTATTTTTACTTCCGTTTGATGAAATTGTCACTGACATTGAAGATTTCGATATACTTTCAAGATTTATAAAATCCGACAGCGGTGAAGAACTTCAACAACCCCCCAAAATAGTATTTGTGGGTGATGAAAAATTAGAAAAAATGTTATTTATCTGAGTAAAAATTCTCCAATAATTTTCTTCAGAATAATAACAATTTGTCAAATTTTACAAATTACCGGTATACTCCAATCCTCCCACCGTGACTTGATAAAGTGAAATTCTTGTATTTTCAAGCCTTCGAAGATGATTATAATATGCAAGTGTGGTTGCCAAACCAATCACTTGTCTATTAATCATCTTCTCAATGCGTGAAAAAACTCCTGAAATTCATTCTAACATGACCGGCTCTGATACCACTGTTAGAAAATGAAGAACAAGAAGGAATGAAAATGGTGACAATCCCGTTGGGGTATTTGTCCCACAAGTTGATGATGGCAAGAGGAATAATAGAGTGAATGATTTGTGCACTAGTGGCCTCTATTTATAAGCAACCATACACCCATTCGAAAAAGTCACAACCATTGGAATATCAATGGTTACTAAGTGATACAACTCTTAGCAAGTGATTATCTTTTAACATTTCAAACAAAAGATGCAACATTTTGAATTAGTCAAAAGGTTGTGTCTCTACATCCTTAACCACCATCACCCCTTATGGGAACTATCACTATGAAGAAGGTGCAAATTTTCAAGAAATACACCGTTTGGTGATCACACCCCTTAGAATAGCAAGACTTACCTGTCTACTTGAGGGAATACGTGAATCTTGTCTACTTTGAACAACAATGGAATCAGGCTAGCAATGGTCATTCCTTTCTTATCTGACAGTCCACGATGCAATAGCGAAAGCTATTATGAGACTCTTTGAATTTGCTAGCTATAACTACAACATCTCCAATTCTTAGCGTGTCGCACAATCAAAGTTTCCTTTATTAATATATACAAGGAGGCGGAGCAAAAGAGAGAGAGAGCATTATCATTATATGAAATGAAGTAGCGGTTAGCTTTGTCAAGAAGGGATTCAATTTTTAGACAAGAAAAAGAAGGCTAGATTTAAGAGAACTGATCTAGCAGTGTTCTTACCTAGAAACTAAAGCAGACATGACAAAGAAGATGAAGATTTCGCATCTTCGAGCAAAGTTTGCTTTCTTTGTTTTACAAATGAGAGAGAAACTCATAAGAAAAAATACATTCTCTTTTTTCAATGTCCAAAAGTGGAGAAAGCATACCATTCTCTAAGCACATAGGATCCAACGTAAAGCAATGTTTTTTTAGTGGAGTTTTAGGTGGCAAGATACTATAGAACTTGTTGGGGTTCTTATTCTTTATATGTCTTTGCAGGTAGCTTGCAAGTAGGGTTGGAAATGAATCAGGCTACTCGATTGCTCGTCCGATACTCGCTTGGCTAAATTCGGATTGAGCTCGACTCGTGAAAAAAAAAAAACGATCGTGAAAGCAGAAACCCGCTCAATTAGTAAATTACACATACTCGATTAAACTCGACTCGACTCGATTAAGGCTCGTTAAGGCTCGCTCGTGCAGACTCGACTCGGTTTGTTAGCTTGACTCGATTAGAACTCATCCATAAATCATGAATATATATAAATTTTTTTTCTATATATTAGTATTTTTACACACACACATAGTTCTATGTATATTACATTTAATATCATAAACATAGTTATCTTGAAAATTAAATATGTAGCATATAACCTACTTACTTATGCCTAATCATTTGTACATATATATTGAATATAATTTATAATGATATTAGTTAATTAAGTACTTAAGTGAATAATTATAGTATATATATAATTTGTAATAGTTAGTATATAAGATTTAATGATTTTATTATATACTATAATGTATAACCATATAAAAAATGTATTCATAAATATGTTATAACTTTATAGTTTAATATAAGGTTTATATATTAATTATGTTTTTATTAGATTTAATATTTTATTTTATAATTTGGTATTTTTAATTTTTCAATTTATTCAAAAAATATATATGAGTATAAAAAAAACTCGAGTAATAACCCAACTCAGCTCGACTTGACTCAAGCTTGTTAAAGAGTAAAAATCAATATCGATAAATAACTCAACTTGACTCGAGATCGTATTTGATCGGCTCGAACTCGGCTCAGCTCGGCAAGCTCTCAACTTGAGTTCGAGTTATTTAAGTCCAACTCGACTCGATAACCCAAAAGCTCGACTCGGCTCGAATCGATTACAACTCTACTTACAAGAAAAAAAGCGTGGAATATTTAAACCGACGAACCAATGGTTGTTCTCCACTAACCACAAGGATATAGGGACTAATTGGGCTATATTTCATCTTTGGTACTATTGCTAGCATTAAAGTACCTAGCTTGGCTACGTCCATTTTCATTTATAGAATGTACAACATTTTTTTTTAAAGAAATGAATAAATTTGAAATTTATAAAAAAAAAAATTAATTTTTAAAAATATACTTCACTCTTGCCTTGTTTGTTTAAAAAATAGATATATATTGTTATTAATTTTTTTTTAAGATTTGAAAAAGTTGTTTTGAAATTTAAAAAGTTAAATTATTTATTTATTTTATATAAAAATTTAGAAAAATATATATAATAAAAAATTTAAAATGAATTGAGATAAAACAAACCATGCCTGAATTAAAAAGAGTGCATTGTACTTACATAGCCCACAACTGTATCTCTCATTAGTGTCGTTCCAAATTAGTTTTATAACAAGTTCACCCAAAATATATATATATATATATATTATTTAAAAGATTCAAGATTTCCTTCGTTTTGTTATAAATTGACAAGTAATTTATTCTTGTCCCTCTAAAACATTAAATTATAAATAACCATTGGTTGCTTCAAAATATACTATGTTTTTAAAAAATAACAAAAATTTACATAGTTAGCATTCTATTGAAATTCATAAAAAATATCAAAATAATATGAAAACTCGGATAACACATTGAATTACTTTATGATAAAAATAACTTTACAATATAATGTAACACAATAGGTCACGTGAATTGAGAATTTATTTTTTATTGTTTTTTAAATGTAGCTAAAGTATTTTATTATAAAAAAAAATTAAATGTTTAAACAATACAACATTTGTTTACAACTCAAATTCAAAACATTCTTTTTTACGAAAAAACTTGTAAAACTATTATGGAACTATCACTATTTTATAAAAGTACATTCTTTCAAAACAAAAATATTGGAAAAAAGTATAAAAGTTATATTTATGGTTTCTAAATCCACCAATTCATAGGAGAATGAGGGTAATGGTCATATTAGGCCTATTTTAAATAGTGAGATGAGATAAAATAATTTTATATGAAAATTTATAGTTAAATAAAATATTATTTTTTTAATATTTTTATTATTATAGAATTTGAAAAAATTAAATTGAAATTTGAAAAAATTAACTTTTTTATTTTATTTTTTATTAAAATTTAAAAAAATTATAATGATAAATTCAGACAGAAACGCAGACTTACGTTAACCATTTTCTTCCCGGGTAATGAGAGGCACTTACAAAGCCTTTACTACAATTTTAGCATTCATAGTGTATTTTTTTTTCTTAGGTATATTTAATTATTATAAAAAATCTAAAAAATATACAATTTTATTAATAATTACTTCTTTAATTATTAAGTATTAGAAAAAAAAATACAAAAATACAAAAATAATAATAATAAATTAATAAAACTATCATTATTCTTTCTTATATTAACACATTTTGATTGCACTCTGCATTGAATGGGTGTCTCATATGCAAGATGACTTTCAGAAATGTTATTTTATCTATTGACATCTTTTTTTTTTTTTTCTTTCTTTGAAGTAGCTATCGACTATAAGAGTTTTATTTAAATTCTGTGTCTCACACACCCATTTTATCAGTTTGAAATAGTTCAAAATCTTATTGGATAATATTTGAGTTATGAAGGGATAAAAATTACTCTTAAGATATAAGATTAAACTCTATATCTCTAATTATAGTCAGACACAAACTCATAGATTTCTTGATAGTCGGAAGTCTATAAATAGCACTGGAAAGTTCAAGGATTCTCACCTACAACATCAGAGTGCCTTTAGCCATCGGGAGATACTTGTGAGGCAAACGTTGTTAGGGCGATCCTTCTCTCATAGTCAGATCAATTATTCGTCAATCAGATAGATAAATGAACGTTTCTCATATTGTTGTTTACTATTATTGTAGATCATAAGAAATTGAAGATCCATTTATTAATGTCATGTTAAAATATTTAACATGTGGTATCAGAGCTTTAGGTTATAGATTTTTTATGATCTCGATAAAATATACAATAATATATGTTTGGGAATATGTATGATTTTATCATGTCGTAAAAGACGAAGAATATGGTCTTTTGAATCTGACACAAATTTACGATGATGTTATTCTTTTAAACATCAACGTTGTTAATATCTTTTATAAAAGAACTATGATGCAATACACATTCATTAATGCATTAGGAGAAAGGTATCTATCCCTTTGTCGTACTGTGCATCTCCATTATTATTATTATTTTTATTTAGGTTTTATTCCATGCTTCCGTCTCTTTAGCATTTACATCGACGGTTGAGTTGTATATGTTGAGATGGAAAAAGTCGAAGGACGGAGAAACCATAAGTCGCCGCAAGCCTTGTATGGTGTGGCCGCCATGTGTGGTAGTGTCCGGTGGCTGTAAAGGTGTGGCCTTTAAGGGTAGTGTAAAGGGTTAGAAGTAATCGACCCATAAATGTTCTGGGTTTTTCCGATTAACACAGTCACAAATCAACCACAGAGCTTTCGGTTTAGCCCATTCTCTGATCTTTGGTTATGCACTGCTCGGTGCGGTGAGGAGGCTAAGAACCTTCTTGCTGGCATCTTTGTAATTGTGGCAAAAGGCTTTAAAGCCCACTGCCGAGGTGTTTTCCCGGAAGAATAAAAGAACTAATAAATAAATAAATAAAGTGGGGAACATCACCTAAAGGTAGCCGGCAGAAGGTGGACGGAGAATCATTACCGTCCCCTCGTCACCGGAAATAACCGTAGTCATGGCGTGCTCTAAAAGTGGGAGGCGGCTGCTTTGGCTGGAGGTTGACAAAAGATTAAAATTAGGGTTTTATTTTGTTAGGGCCAGGTCAATGGGCTCCAACCCAATTAAAATTGTATTGAAACTGTTAAAAGGGTGTGAAAAAGTTTTTGGGCTGGGCCTCATGGCCGAGTCGATGACTAAAAGGAAGAAAGGGAGTCGGGCCTGCATAGGAAGGCCCGACCCAAGTCAACCCTAAATGTTGACCATTTATGATCCGGGTCCTAACTGGTTTTTTGACCCGACCCGATCCTGACGCAGACCGGATTAAATATTATTATTTTATTCCAAAATAATAATAATAATAATAATAATAATAATAATAAATTAAATTTTTATTTATATGCATATTTTATTATTATATGCATGCACTTAAATTGTGTACTTGTTATTACGGTTATCTACATATATGTATAAAATGTTTATTTAATTTATATACATGTTATTATTGTGATTTTCTTGTGAAATCAATTTTCGTCAAACATGAAATATTTTATGAAATTTTACTGTGCGAATATGGAGATGTACAAACTAAACCGGTTCTGTCTAGGAGATTGGAAATTCTAAGTGTGTCCGTTGTGACCCTCCAATCTTTCTGAGGAATTTTGAAGTTCTGTCTAGGAAAGATTAATTTTTCTTAGGAACTTACTTAACAGTACTATTCATATATGCAGTAAAATTTATTAAGGCATTGAAAGGTTTTAATTAAAGTTCATTTTCTATGCATGCTTTATTGTTATTCAAATGTATGGAAATTTTATTAAATTATATACATGTTATTAATGTAACCTACATATATGAAGATTTTATTAAATTATATACATGTCATTATTGTCATCTACATGTATAAAATTTTTTATTAAAGTTATATATATGTGATTATTGTTAAACATGTATGAATTGTTTATTTTAACTCTTATTGTCATGCCACGTATATCCAATATGAGACAAATAATTTACATTAAAATTAAGAAAAGATTGGTTGCCAAAAGGTACAAGATTTTCTTAATTTTGGTAACAAATCATTAAACTCATAATAAAGTGGATATGATGGAGGAAACATCTTGTGTGTCCTACTCCTAAAGAAGAGTTTTGATGATACTATCAGTTCATCTATCAAAAATAAGGTTGGACAGAACACCTTGTGTGTCAAGGCCTACTCCTATGAGAGTTTTGATGACACTATCAGTTCATCCATCAAAAGTAAAGCTAGAGAGAACACCTTGTTTGTCAAGATTTACTTCCAAATGAAGGTCTTGATGACACTACTAGTTCATCCATAAAAGTAAGGTTAGAGGGAACACTTTGTATGTTAGAGTTTACTCCCAAAAGAGAATTCTGATGATATAGCTAGTTCATCCACAGAATTTAATACTGGAGAGAACACTTAGTGTGTTAAGATTTACTCCCAAAGGAGAGTCTTGATGATACTACTAGTTCATCCATAATTGTTTAAATTCTGATTACAGTTTATAAGTGTCTAACTCAAAGCATTATTTGATAAATATTATTGACAGATTACAAACTCTAGGAATGAAAGTAGAAAAGTTTTTCATTGTTTAATTTATTTTAACTTCATTGCCACCTCAGTTTGATCCATTCTAGATGCATTACAATGCTATTAAAGATTTATGAAATGTGAATGAGTTGGCAAGTAATGTAGTTCAAAAAAAATTAAGTTGAAACAACAAGAACATTATTCTGTTAATTGTGTAAATATAGAAGCTGAAAAAAAATGCACCATTATGATAAAAAAAAAACGAATTGGACCATCGAAAGGAAAGAAACCTGTAAAAGTTAATCAAGTTCAGTATAATAGTAGCAAATGTTAAATTTGTGCGAACTATTGGACATATGAAAGCTGAGTGTCATAAAATGTAAGGTTTGATTTGAAAAGAAGGATAAGTCACTTACCTTTGTATGTCTTGAATCAAATCTTATAAATGTTCCCATTAATTTTTGGTAGCTAGATTCAGGTGCTAATGTTCATGTTTTCATAACCATGAAAGATACCTTACAAGCTAAATATTAAACTCCAACGAACATTTATCTTTATAGAAAATAAAAATAAGGTTGAAGTTTTAACTATTAAAGATTTTCATTTAGTTTTGAGTACCGGTCAATCTTAGACCTTCATAAATGTGTTTTTAGTGAGACATGGTTTGATTTCTCTATCAAGATTAGAACTGATGGTTATTCATTTTCATTCCATTATAGTAGTCTAAGTTCGTTTTAAACTAATTTTTTCTATTGTTTTTGGGTTTTTTTTTTTCTTTGGGTCAATAGTATATTTATTAAAAATACTTACTCCCAGTACCATGAAACCTTTTTTTTGGAATTAAAAAAAAAATTGATGACTTATGGCACAAAAGATTGGGGTATATCTCCAAAGAAATGTTACATAGATTAGTAAAAGAATGGACTCTTCCGCATCTTGATTTCACTAATCTTGAAGTGTGTGTGGATTGCATAAAAGGAAAACAAATCAAACATACCAAGAAAGATGCCATGAGAAGTAAAGAGTTTCTTGAAATAATTCACACAAATATATGTGGATCATTCTCTACAGAATGTTTTGGTGGAGAAAAATATTTCATCACCCTTATAGATAATTTTTCACATTTTGGATATTTCTATTTGTTACATGAGAAATTTCAAGTTGTATCGGTGCTTGAGCTATTTCTCTTGGAGGTAGAAAGAAAGTTAGATAGAAAGGTGAAAATCATAAGGTCGGATAGAGGTGGTGAATACTATGAAAAGTATGATGAATTGGGCCGTAATCCTGGCCCATTCGCCAAACTTCTTGAACAGCGTGTCATTGTTGTACAGTACACGATGCCCAGAACGCCACAGCAGAACGGAGTTGCTGAAAGGCGTAATCGGACCTTATTGGATATGGTCAGAAGTATGGTAAGTAATTCTATCTTACCCAAATCATTGTGGGGTGAAGCCATTAAGACGACAATGTATATCTTAAGCCGAGTTCCCAGTAAGGCAGTTTCAAAAACTCTTTTCAAGTTATGGACTAGTAGGAAACCAAGTTTGAGACATATGCATGTTTGGGGTTGCCCAGCCAAAGCCAGACTTTACAACCCACATGAAAAGAAATTAGATCCTAGAATAGTAAGCGGGTATTTTATTGGTTACCCAAAGAGGTCCAAAGGGTACAGGTTTTACTGTTCTAATCACAGTCCGAGAATAGTAGAAACAGGAAATGCCAAATTCAATGAACTTGGCGAGATCAATGGGAGAATTGAACCTAGAGATGTGATCATTGAGGAAATACAGGTAGATGTCCCTATACCTACATCCTCAAAAAATATAATGGTTTCTCTAATCGATCATCACGATGATACTGTGGAACAAGTAAATGATCATCCATCTCAGAATGATAATACCATTGATGAACCAAGTTCGGAGTCACCAGAACAGATTGTCTTGCATAGATCTCAGAGAGATCGGAGACCTGCCATTTCGACAGATTATGTGGTGTATCTCCATGAATCTGAATTTGACATTGGAACAAGTAAAGATCCACTAACATTTTTACAAGCCATAGAGGGAAGTGATTCTAGTAAATGGATTGATGCCATGAAAGAATAATTGAAATTCATGGATGAGAATCAAGTCTGAGATCTTGTTGAGTTGCCTGAATGGAGTAAAAGAGTTGGGTGTAAATGGGTCTTTAAGACTAAACGCGACTCAAAAGACAACATTGAACGACATAAGGCCAAATTGGTTGCCAAGGGTTTCACTCAGAAAGAAGACATTGATTATAAAGAGACATTTTCTCTAGTATCTAAAAAAGATTCATTTAGAATCATTATAGCATTGGTGACTCGTTATGATTTAGAGTTACATCAGATGGATGTGAAAACAACATTTTTAAATGGAAGTTTGGATGAAGTGGTCTACATGGAGCAGCCAAAGGGCTTCTCAGAAATGGACAAAGATCACCTAGTGTGTAGGCTTAAGAGATCGATATACAGGCTTAAGCAAGCTTCCCGACAATGGTACTTAAAGTTTAATGATACCATTACTGCCTTTGGTTTTAAAGAGAACATCGTTGATCGGTGTATATACCTAAAGGTCAGTGGGAGTAAGTTCATAATTTTAATCTTGTATGTTAATGATATCTTGTTGGCTAGTATTGATCTTGCCCTACTTTATGAAACCAAGAGTTTTCTCTTTAAGAACTTTGAAATGAAAGATATGTATGAGGCATTCTTTGTTATCGGAATAGAAATCTTCCAGGATCGAAAATAAGGACTGTTAGGATTGTCTTAGAAAAGTTATATAGAAAGAGTTCTTAAGAAATTTGACATGAAAAAGTTGTTCATTGCTGTAAAGGAGTAAAGAGGATATTAAAGTACCTGCAAAGAACTAAGGATTATCAGCTTACCTTCAGAAGAACTGATAATTTGGAGGTAACTAGATACTAAGACTCTGATTTTACTAGTTGCTCTGAATTTGTGACGTGCTTTGAGGTCACAAAAGATGATTTATAACTGAAGAAATTTATCTTAGGACTTGGAATTGTCAACTTATAGTCAAGCCGCTAAGAACGTATGTTTTCAGAATATTTTTCTCTGAATGATAAGTATTTAATGAAATTTTAAATACATAAGTGTTAAAGAAAAGTACAGAAACAAATATGTCCATAACAATCGTATGTTAATGATTACATTTTAAAAGGACATGTTGAAAAGATGGGTTGTATGTTTATACCCATAATGTGAACATGATGAAGTGATAATTGATACACTGAGTATGTTGTTATTGGACATTAAAAGATATTTGTTATAGTTGTTTCTATTTTCTTGTCTTTCCACTTAATATGTACATTGAAAGACGTAGATGAATGATGACAAACTAATGTCTACAATAGACATGAATTGGAACTCAAAGGCATTACAGTATTAGCCTTAATTATTTCAATTAAAGATCATGTGTTAAATTTAGTTACTGGTGTTGTGGTACATGGAAGAGAATCTGTTGATTATATAATAGAGGACCGCCGTGACTCGTATTGGTAGTTAGTTTGACATTGATATTATGGAACTCATGAAATGTGTTTTGAGCTATGAAAGGTTCAAGGAATAAATTTGCGCAGTATGGTTAGTTTCCTGTGATAAGCCCATGAACGAAAAGTATTATTTTATGAGTGTATGGGTCAAGTGGGAGAATGTAAGAGTTTTATTTAAACTCTGTGTCCTACACACCCATCTTATCAGTTTGAAATAGTTTAAAACCTTATTGGATAATATTTGAGTTATGAAGGGATAAAAATTAGTTCTAAGAGATAAGATTAAACTCTATATCTCTAATTATAGTCAAACATAAACTCATAAATTTTTTTATGGTCGAAAGTTTATAAATATCACTGGAAGGTTCAAGGGTTCTCACTTACAACATCAGAGTGCCTCTAGCCATCGGGAGACACTTGTGAGCCAAACGTTGTTAGGGCGATCATTCTCTCATAGTCAGATCAATTCTTCGTCAATCAGATGGAGAAGTGTCCGTTTCTCATATTGTTGTTTACTCTTATTGTAGATAATAAGAAATTGAAGATCCATTTATTAATGTCATATTAAAATATTTAACATCTCAAACAATACAAAATATTTAGGTCTTATTTGGATTTAAAACTCACATCAACTCATTTTAACTTATTTCTATATTACTATTATATTTTTTCAATTTCTCATACAAAATACAAATCCCTATACACAATTTTCATATCCCAATATACATTTTTCAAATCTCAATACATATTTTTCAAATCTCAAAATAACAATAATATTAAAAAATAAACTAAAGTCATCTCAACTCATCTCATCTCTAAATCCAAATGGGGCTATTGAAATATTTATAATTTTTAGTTATATGTGGACAATATAATTTTTAAAAAGAAAAAATATTGGAAGAAGCCAGTGTATTGCGACACACAAACAAAAGTAAAAAAAAAAATTACTGTTGCTGTGAGGGGATGTGTCAGTGTACCGCTACACACCAACTACCCCAGCATGCCTCTTTTAAAAATTATTAAATCCTAAATATAAGATAGTTGGAAAGGTATATTTTTAAAAATATGCTAATTAAATAAAATGCATGATTGTTAAATAATATATAAAAATGACTTAGACCTAATAAAATGTGGTCGTTGAAAAACTAAATAAATACACGATAAAAAATATTATAATAAAAAGTGTAGGATTTAAAATAAAAATCTATGTGAATAACATTTAATAAAAAATTTGTATAGTATAATATGATTTAAAAAATAATTTAAAATTTGGATTTTATAAATCACATAGTATCATGACGTGTACGATGTTACATGTATAATGCACATTTATATAAAGAAATAAAAATAACATATTACATAAAGATTTGCTAATATTTTGCCTAACCAACAGTACTGCTCGAGTGCCGCACGACAATTTTTTTTGTTTTTTTACTTTTTGCCTAATCAGACACTGAAAGCTATTCATACAGACAAAGTCAATACCATGGTAGTAACAGTGCTTTTAACGGCTAACTCTGCCATCATTTTCTTCGAAAGGAGCCAAAGAGAAAGTCAAAATCTCCAATGCCGATCAAAATGAGAGATAATATCATCTTTTAAACATTGCCACAATGTAACAAAAATTGATAAAAAAAAAATTGTCAGTATACTCATTTATTTTGAGATCTTATTTTAATATTTTAATTTTTTAATTTTTTTATTTAATAATTAAAGAAGTAATTATTAATAAATTGATTTTTTTTATATTTTTTAAAAATATTTAAAAATAATAAAATAAAAACATGAGATAAAAATTAAAAAAAACATAAAAGCAACCAGCAGGACAAGTGAGTGGTGCTACTCAAATGAAAAATAGCACCGCTTAGTTGATAATCATCTTGGGTCTATCGATTCTTTTGAACAATCCTATAAAAGACTTCCTTCCATTTGCAAGCTTCTTGTATTTTTATTATCAAATAAAAAATAGTCAAATTGTCATATATTCTTCTTGAAAGTGATTATTAGTAAATTTATATATTATTTATATTTTTTTAATATTCAAAAATGTTTAAAAAATATTTAAAAGAAAAGGAAAAAAAAAATATATACTGATGTGCATATTTGGGATGCATAAGGCTCTATTTGAATATAGAAGTGATTTCATCTCGTTTCGTCTCATCATTATAATTTTTTCAAATTCTCATATAAAATATAATTCATAATTCAATTTTTTTCAAATTCTAAAATAATAAAATTATTAAAAAACAATATTCAAATAATATTTTATTCAGTATTCAACTTTTATATAAAATTATCTTATCTCATCTCACTATCCAAATGGAGTTAAGGCTATATTTAGATATTGAGTTGAATTGAACTGAATTAAGGTATTTATGAATAGTATTAAATTGAAATGGTGGAGTAAGTTTTTATAAAGTCTACTTAAAATGAATTATATGTATTTAAACGTTAAAATAAATTCAGATATATTTTTAAGAATTTGAAAAAGATTATAAATCTCACGTATAAAGAGGTGTTAAGTTAAAAAATTATTGTAAAACTATATGTCTTACGTGTAAAAAAAAAAATTTAATTGAGATGAATTTAATAGTTTGAATTGGATATTTTGATATTAGGCAAAAAACTTAGACTGAATTATGTTGTTCTCAATACAGTTTAACAACTAAAAAGGACCTAAGTGTGCATAGTAACATTGTCCCTCAATATAAAAACAGTACATTTTAAAATTTTGTAACAAAGTAGATACCCTTTTCAAATAAAATATTTAAGTGGCCCCTGTGCTTATGGTTAGGATTGGACTTGGAGAGTTGAAGGCAACCTTGTTTATTATTATGAGAAAATCTTCAAACCAATTTTATCCATATATCTACATATATCAAACACCAATAAATGCTCGCCACATAGAGGAAACAAAACACAAATATATACTGCGTTATAGAGAATAGCCTGATTGGACAAAGCTTCCCTTCGACCAAAAATTCTCTTTCACAAAAGCATCTCGATCCACCTTACTCTCTCACAATGAAAGTTTATTCTTCTATCGTTACCTCTCTCTCTCTCTCTCTCTCTCTCTCTCTCTCTCTCTCTCTCTCTCTCTCCCACCCCTATTAACTCCTGCATCCCTTCATTTCTCTCTCTAAAACATTTTTTTTTTCCTCTCGATTATCTAAAACCCCAGCCAAGTTGTGAATACTTAAAATCTGTTGTTTTCATTGAGTCTAGTTTTTTGAATTTGATTTGTGTTTATTTTTTGTCACCAAGCAGCCGTTAGTTTTTTTTTCTTTTTATTTATTTTTTGTCCTCCTAACAACAATTTTCTTCTTATTCCCTGTAAAAAGTCGATTAAAATGACCAGGATACAAAAAAGGCTGCATGTTTTGAAGATTATAATCTCCAATCAATAACATACATCTCAATTTAACATCGTCTTCTTCTCCTAATCAAAGTCAAACGGTAAAAAAATAAAAGAAATTTACAATTAATGGATGCCCATTTACTCCGCATTTGTTATGTGAGGGGGAAGAAAAATGAGGGTCATGCCTATTGTTTATTATACTAAAGGACAAGAGTAAGAGGATGTAAGGGGACTAAAGAGCATATGGTGGTCAAGAAATGGAGGCCGACAACTGTAGGGGCATAAGGGTGCAGGAGAGAAATGATCAAGGGTGTCAATGCATGAGGCACACAGATAAGCAAAAGCAAAAAAAAAGGGAAAGAAAGAAATAGACTAGTCATGCAACCCAGAAGATCAAACAAGGGACTCTCTCAGACCAATCCACGATCTTTTCTCCAGTATCATCCTCTTTATCTTTAAAGAGGAATTCGAAAGCTTCAACTAGTGAATCTTATTAATAGATTTATATATATTTTTACTTGTACAGTGAATCATAAGAGATTATAAAATATTCATTATAGTGGATTCTCCTCCCAAACGCTTGTAGACGTAGGTCTTATGTCGAATCATGTAAATATTATGTTTATATTTATTTCTTTTATCTGTTATCAACGTACGTGCTAGCCACACTGAAATCTCATCGAGAGCTCCAAACGATACCGAATGAAGTCCAACTCACATCAATGGGTCGATGATTCTTTCTTCCACTCTGTCATGTTGATCGATTTTTCCAACATCAATATGTTAATTGCAGCCGTGCAATTGAATTCAGTACTAGCAAAATATAGTAGAGAGGTCGACTAAATCACAAGAGGGAGGAGAGGTTAAGGTCGAGGGAGGGGAGGTCAAGGATTTCTGTAATTGTCTAATGATCTTGTATGTATAGATATGGAGAAGTATTCTATGAAAAACTGATATGTCTATTTCTAGTTGTTGTCCATGTTTTTAAGGTTAACGGATAAGACGGGTCCAAAAAAAACCCCATTTATTATATATGAATTTTCTATGATTTATTAGTATGTAAATATTTATACGATAAAATGAATTAATAGAATATATCAAATTTTATTTTTAATAAAAAGAAGTTATAATTAGATGAATCAAATTAAGGATTAAATTATAATAATATATAAATTATTTTGTTTAAAATTTCTGTATTGATAAAATATTAGAAGGTTTGGCATAAAAATCCCAGAGAGTAAGGATACGCGATAAAAGTATACCTTTTTATTTATTTTTTGGTTGTCTTTTCTCGGTTGAAATAAAAGGAGACGAAACCGTCCTTTTAACCCGCGAGATTCCGATTTGTTCGTCGTAAGAAAAAACTTTCTACGTATATGTAGAAAATCCCGAACGCATTCGCTTCGAGCTTCTTCGTTTTCAGCAATCTAGCGACAGAGGAAGGAGGAGAAGACCATGGTACGTCTTCGTCTCTCACATCTAAACCAAATTCGTTGGTTTAGCTAGTTTATTTGTCCACACTTTCTGATAATCAAACAGTGCTTGATTCCTTTTTTTGTTTTTTGCTTTCTTATATGGATGCGCGTGCGCGTGCGCGCACACACATATTTACCCTCTTTTTCCTTTTGTTACTGGTTCATATTATGGTATAATTTGATTAAAGTTTTATCATATCCGATTGAGTTCAAAGTGTGAAAACGTGCTGGAAACGATTGATCGAATTTTTGGTTTCGTGATGCTAAGAAAATTGGCTGAGCAGTCTGGAGTAAAAAAGCTTAGCTGTAATTGTTTGGAATCACCTGCTTGAGTCTTTTTATTTTGATTTCCCCCTTTTTTTTGAGCTCGAGCGAGCAATTTGGAATAGATTCAAGCACGGTTATTGCTTTGAGAGTTGGAGTTTGATGAGGCTGATTGACAAATACCTTGTGAAATTTGGTTAAGATATAGATAGTTTGAAAATTCAACGAGGAAATGTTGATGGGAACTATGAAACGAAGATTGATTGGTACTTATATACTATTTTGGTATTCAGAAAATATCATTTACTACTCCCCCTTTCTCTCTCGCGAGAAGATAATAACTTATGTTAAAAGAAACTACTTTGATATCCATGGAACTCTGCAGTATGATAGGACATGTTTCCCATCTAAAAGGTAATATTGCAAAACCAATGATATCCTTTTGTCGCTTTCTTCATGCAACTGCTTGAACGATCCAATAAATGTTTAGCTTCCCAATTTTACTTTCTTTCCGTATTTAAACAGGTTGAAGGTCGACGTCAGCGCAAACAGATTCTCATTTTGGTATATCAGAGCTTTGGGCTAGTTTTTGCTGGCTTGAGCATTTCCCCACTTTATGTTTACAAGAATACATTTTCTGGGAGTTTGGATAATTATCAAACTGAGGATGCAATATTTGGGGTGTTTTCCTTGATTTTTTGGACTTTTACCCTTCTTTCGCTGTTGAAGTATGTCATTATCATGCTGAGTGCAAATGACAATGGTGAAGGTAAAGATTTCAATTTCCCCCCAAAGATGCTACAACTTGTTTTCCTTGTTTTCAATTTTGATGTATATATGACCATTTAGTCATTTGCAGGAGGAATTATGGCATTATATTCACTCCTTTGCCGAAATGCAAAATTCTCTTTGCTTCCTAATTATCAAGCAGCGGATGAGGAACTTTTCACGTATCATTACCGAGGTTTCTCAAATAGAAATATACCTTCCTCTATAATTAGACAATTCGTTGAGAGGCATAAAAGCACAAAAACCGCCTTACTGATTGTTACCTTGTTTGGTGCTTGCATGGTAATTAGTGTTGGTGTCTTAACACCTGCAATTTCTGGTAAATGCACTTTCTTTCTCCACTTTTTTTTAGAGGTTTTCAAATGAACTTCTACTGCCTGCTTTTGCCATCAATACATGATTGATGGTAACTTGCACCTTCTGTATTCTATCTGTGCTAATAGATATTCTGTTTTGGCAGTAATTTCATCAGTTGAGGGCCTAAAATTTCAAGTGACAAATCTGGATAACAGTGAGTATGACTCTCAGAAAAGAGAAAAATAATATACAAATGTATGCATATGTCTTCAACTTGTTTGTGGCTTACCAAGGAAACTCTTTTTTTATTTGTAATTTATCTACGAAATTTGAAAGTTAATTTATACGTCTTTCTGAAAAGGGTTTCTAAGTTGAGGAGTGTAATGATCTATGATCTTATGATAAGTTGACCTCATTCTGTACAAGGAAGATTTCAGTCTAAAGTTATGAGGGAAGATCTCAGTCTAAAGTTATGAGGAAAATGAGACAGGAAATGCTATTATGAGAACTAAGAGGACTATACATGAGAGCTATAACCTTTTCGAACCCACAATGTTGTATGCCTGATTTCACATTGGCAAAGGGAACCTAAATTTTACATAATTTTACATTAGCAAGAGGGTAAGAGTTACCCTGCAGGGGGGTTGGGGGGGTGGATTTTCTGGAATTGTCTGCTTTTGGCATATAGAAGTGCTGTGAATTTATGCATAACCTTGGAATAATGTACTGGAATTCAGTTTACTGTCTTTTTTCTGACTTTCAATTGAATTTGCCAACACCTAAATAATTACACAGGTATCGTGATTGTTATTGCCTGTGTTTTACTGGTCGGTCTTTTTGTCTTGCAACACCGAGGAAGCCATAGGGTGGCATTTATGTTCGCTCCCATCATGATTCTATGGGTCCTTGCGATTGCTGCTGTTGGTGTCTACAATGTGATTAAGTGGAATCCAAGCATATACCAGGCTCTTTCTCCATATTATATTTACAAGTTCTTTAAGGACACGGGAAAAGATGGTTGGGTTTCTCTTGGAGGAATAATACTCTGTGTTGCTGGTAAATATGGCCTTTGGAATCTCTTCTGGTTTGTTAAGCTCTGCACTTGTTAATCCATGTCGAATTTTCTTGTTAACTGCAGGAACCGAAGCAATGTTTGCAGAACTTGGCTACTTCACTGCAGCATCAATGAGGGTATGTATAATGATTGATTGCAGAATAGGGTTCTGTTTCCATGTATAATGTTTTTGGGGAATAATATTGAAGCCACAAGAATGAAATATGGTCATTAATGCAACTTAATGACTTAAATGGGTAATATTGCTTAGAAAATTGAAGCGTACTTCTAATAGAGGCTTGGGTTTTTATATTTTGGTTAAAATAAAAATTCTTGGACGGTACATTGCCGGCATTAAAGGGTTAAACGACTCGCCCCATAGATTAGAAGATCTCTATCCCATTTAAATCTTTGGATGGACCTATTTGTTTGGACAATAAGTGGTAATGATAAACAAATGAAGATGATTATACTGCATTAAATGTTTTGGTGTGTTACATGTTATCAATTCTTTGAACTTTTAGGACTACCAATTGCGAGTATGCAACTTCAACTGCTTTTTGAAATAGAGTATGTGTACTTTCTATTAGGACATAAAATTTTCTTGCTTGTCTATGGGTATTTTTTCCTCATATTCTCCTTTGCTTCCTCGCCATGGATCACTTAACTTGTAACGAATCAGAAAATTCAAGCCATGTATGAGCCTATATTCCAAATAGACTAGTTAAAGGTTTTTTTTATTTATAAGAAAACTTATTGATCCATATTTCGGTTGGAGGGCTGGGTATACGAAACCTGAGGTTGTTTAACCAGGCACTACTTGGCAAATGGCTGTGGAGGTTTAATACGGAATTGGACTTGCTATGGCAAATGTCTCCTCCAAGTGTCTTACCCTTCCCTTCCACCATGGAGCTATTCTCGACCGGACTGCCCGTCGGTGATCTCGACACTGAGGCGTATGAGGAAATTTTGACCAAGGAAGGCCTTCACATCGTCTTTCCATCAACGAAATCCCCTCTGTTTGCATGCTTCAATACAACGACTTTAGACCTATTGACGCTTTGAGTGGAATTCAGAAAATCTTTCCTTTTTATAAGAAAACTTATTGATCCATATTTCGGTTGGAGAGCTGGGTATACGAAACCTGACGTTGTTTAACCAGGCACTACTTGGAAAATGGCTAAGGAGGTTTAATATGGAACCGGACTCGCTATGGCAAATGTCTCCTCCAAGTTTCTTACCCTTCCCTTCCGCCGTGGAGCTATTCTCGACTGGACTGCCCGTCGTTGATCTCGACACTGAGGCGTATGAGGAACTTTTGACCAAGGAAGGCCTTCACATCGTCTTTCCATCAATGAAATCCCCTCTGTTTGCATGCTTCAATACAATGACTTTAGACTTATTGACACTTTGAGTGGAATTTAGAAAATCTTTCCATTTGATGCCATTTGCACCTTCACGGATCACCAACAAACATTTCCTTCTCCCATTCTGGAATTTTGAATATTGCAGAAAACTGCCCCTTGCGTTAATATGATGTTGAATGATGAGAAATCTATTACCCATCCTTAACTCCCTAAAGAATCTATCATGACAGATGAGTTTTAAACAATCCTCTATCCCCTTACCAACCCATGAAGTTGTTGTCCCACATAGACATATGAACTTAGTTATCTTTTACTACGTTCAGAAATGCAAAAGCTGTTTCCTCCCTCTTTCGTAAAAATGAAAGTTTTTTATTCCACCTTCAACCACCTCTCTCCTTCCATCCGAAGCGACTTAGTGTCGCACATCATCATCCACGGGTCCCAAATCACAGCATCATCCCCCAAAACATCAAGCTTCCTCTCACTTCGTCATCTCAGGTATCATCTCCCAAAAACATGCAAATTTGATACAAATTTATGCTAGCAATGATTTTCTGAAGAAAATCTGATCGCCGAAGTAGGACCGCCACCAGAGTGTCCTCTGAGGAGTCCCTTGTGGTGTTGGAAGCAAGAAATCTGAAGGATGATGGTCCGATAGATCTCCTTAACGTTTCTGTCTCTTCGTTGGAGTCCATTGATATTGTTTGTGTCGGGAAGGCACATGTACGATGATTGACTATGCCTTTGAGAGAGCTCCTCAACGACTTCGAGAAATATGGGAAATTCTGGGTCGCTTGAGGGGGCACCAGCGTTGGAAGTACCCTTAGCAAAGACGCTGGAGTCCATCAGCTTTGTTTGTGGCAGTGGTGAGGTGTCTTAGGGGAAGGGTGGCATGGGATAGCACCTAGGTTAAAGGGTGACGGCAGGGTTATCTCTTAGGGATCCATTATATTTCTTATTTCATTTATCGACAAGTCGTTAAAATTAGCCCCCTCTAATACAATAGCCTTAGCCCAAAGTAACAAAGATTGGAAAAATAAGCCTCTAATCTTGCCCCCAATAAGTGCTCTCCTTTTCAAAAATTCTTCCGTTCCTTTCATTCCATGTACACCACATAGGACATAGTGGCAACATCTTCCAAACATCCGCTACTTGACGATTTTCCCGTATTCCACTCCAACAAGCCAAAAGATCCACCACCCTCTTAGGCATCACCCAAGCAATGTCCAGCCTTAGAAAGATTCCATCCCATAAAGCCTTCGCCACATTAAAATGGAGAAGAAAATGGTATGTCGATTCGCCATTCCATTTGCACATAAAGCATCAATCTATTGTGAAAAAAATCACGCTTTCTCAAATTGTCTATGGTCAGAATTTTCCCATGAGAGGCCAGCCAACCAAAAAAAGCGACTTTTAGGGGCATAGCTTCTCCCTCCCAAGTAAGAGGGATTCCATTCACCACCCTCATTACAACCCCATTTAAAGTCTCTCTTGTGCTAGTTAGGCTATTCTATTGTAGGTGGTACAGCTGAAAGCCTACAATTTTATTGGAACTTGTCTCTGATATCGTTTGTAATAATCCAAGGAAAACTCAAGTCACATTTGAGCCTATACTCCTAAGAACTAGTCAAGGTTACAATTGGAGTCCATTAAAATCATTATAAAGGGCAAGAGCTGCTCTCAGCTAAGCAACATGAGATTCCATTCACCACCCTCATGCCTCAATTTGGGGTATACATAAAGTGCATCAAGTCAAGGGAAAAGGAAGATAATGCTGCTCAAGCATTATAACTGTGGACATTACTGGATCCAGCAAAATTAGATCAAGCAGAGCCATCTCTCAAAGTTTTACCCTTTAGGTTATTTAGATCAAATGGAAAGGGCTTGTTGATTTAAATCGTGGTAAACTGTTGTTGAAGCTTATAGAAGTTACCTTGAATTGGTCTACTGTTCCTTTATCTCCTGGAAAAATACTCTTTACCCCCTCCAAACTATTACTCTTTTTGTAATATAATCAC
Organism: Platycarya longipes; assembly: GCA_036559045.1. NCBI lineage: Eukaryota > Viridiplantae > Streptophyta > Magnoliopsida > Fagales > Juglandaceae > Platycarya > Platycarya longipes. The sequence goes on along the minus strand of CM071799.1, from coordinate 12,598,764 downwards.
CAAACTTCTAAATTTGTTGCTGTGCTCCCCAATTAAAAACACAAGTTGTAATTTATCCTCTCTTTAGGGGTTGGATGTTAAAAGAGGGGGCAAATTGATGATCATTTTGCACAAACAGAAAAAAATGGTAATTTGAAAGTTAAAGTGCAATTACCCTTATATTTCTATATTTGAAATAGATCCTATTTTGTTACTCTTCCTTTTGTAACTCACTTGGAAAATGGCAAGGGCAAAGCTAAGGAGGGGAAGGACAAAAATCTGATTTTTTAAATTTTTCTTGGCATTTTCTTATACTCTTGGCCACCTAAAAGGTAATTTAATGTTGTCTGGCCCCTACAAGTCTAATTTTTAGCTTCACACCTGCATATGAGGATCAAATACCAATGAATGTTTCGTGCTCTTCGTCTTGCCTTGCCTTTTCTGAAAGGCAGAGGGGAGTATGGGGTCTGGTGGTTCGTTACTTTGGTAATGTTTTACTCTTTGGGAGGTATCATGCCTGGCTTTCTTTACGTATCAAAAAAAAAAATCATGCCTGGCTTTGTTGATGGGGTTTGATGCTGGGGCAGGAAAACGGCCTTTCTAACTATTTGTACTCAAAATGCATCATCTCCCTGTGCTAGGCACTCACTTCACGTTCTTGTTGTGAGGCATCAAAATGATCGTCTGCCATGTTGCCCCACTGTTTCTTATAGGGGAAGGGGAGTTATGGGATCCGGTGGTTCATTACTTTGGCAATGTTATACACTTTGGGAGGTATAATGCCTGGCTTTGTTGATGGGGCTTGATGTTGGGGCAGGAAAACAATCCATGTACTAGGGATCAAAACAATAACCTTGCATCTTTCTATGAGGATCAGTCTTAACTGGCAAGTATATCTCCAGTACTCACAATTTCTGTTTTCCATTTCTCTTCTATTTTTCTGCGGTGGATGCCACAAAAGCTTTTATCGTAAAATGGTAAAGGATGTCAATTGAAAAATATTCCAAAATATTCTCATATTTGAATCAGTCGTTCTGATCCTGCCATCCAAGTAGATGGTCAAAAGGGAGAAGTCTCAGGGGAACTTTGATATGCTGAACCCAGATTCTCTTTTGTCATATGTTTGGTCAAATGGGACAGGTTTCCCCTTTTCCCACAATCTGGAGTTTAGTAGTTCCTTGTATTTTAAGGTTGTGCTTTTATTGTGGCTCAGGTTTTTTTATTATAAATATATGTGATCATCATTTCATCAATTTGTTAACTGCTAATAAAAAACCTAAATAGTTTTTGCTTTGTGCAGGTCACATTTTCATGTCTTATTTACCCATGTTTAATACTTCAATATATGGGCCAAGCTGCATTTATTTCAAAGAACTTTTCTGAAGTGTCTATGAGCTTTTATGCTTCCATTCCTGGTAATTTTCTTGAAGGGGTATTTATAGTTAACGTCATTCTTTCTTCTTTTTTTTTTTTTTTGTGGGGGGGGGGATTTCTCCCTGATGAATGCCACTTCTGACATCATCCTGTTGGCTACAATATGCCATGATGGCGAATTCCTGATCTCTCTATCTCTCTCTCGCTCTCGCTCTCTTAATTAGTTAGATTCCTGGCTGGATTTGATCCAGTTGATGATCCAAGTCACTCAATTAGCTTACCATTGCTGTAATATATCAAAGTTTCTTGTTGTTTTCTTTCTAGTCGGAAGTTTATTTTTAGAAAATTTAATTTTGCATTCTCAAACTACCACCCTCTTTAGTTGCACTCTAAGTTTCCAAGAACAACAATTCACACTCTGCACAATTAAATTTAATTTGACCATTGATTTTTCGAACAGTTGTCTAAAATATCTTCATTGCTAAGGTTAAATTTGCATATTTTCTTTTAAATAAGAAATAAAATAGATTTTTTTTTTTTTTTTAATAATGATCATGTTTTGTTACTAAAAATAATTAATGTATGGCAAAGAAAAAATGATAAAAAACCAATAATTAAATAAATAGAAAACTAAATATAGTAGATAATAAGAAATAGTGAAATGGAAAAAACAATCCCAGCACCGGGCGGGGGGGAAGGTGCTCCTTGACCTTCAGCCACCATGTGGTGACCTAAATCAAGGTGGTTCCATGGCGAGCCACATTTATAACCGAAGAAGGCAGGGGAGGACCTCCCCCTCCCAACTTCAACTCGTGGGTTTTTTTTCTTTCTTTTTGAATGGAGTCATTTGTGTAGTTCTGTTTTTCTACTTCTCATTATCTCATCAGTTCTGCAGCCTAAGAGTTTGGAGAGAGGGAGAGAAACCCAAAAACATGTGGGTAGACCTTGGATTCTGGTGAAGATTTGCTTGTCTTTGCAAACTATGTCAAACTGAGCATGGCCTACTCATTTTATCCTAGCTCAGATCAAGCAATGATATTCTAACCTATAGCTTAATGCCCATTACTCTAAGTCACCTACAAATAAACTCTACTTTGCCTCAGCTTCTTTACACCTGTAGCACCTGATGATGTAAACTGACTGACTTAAGCATTTTTAATTATTCTGTCAAGAGATAACATATATAAACAAGCAAAATGGAAAAATTGTTGAACAAGTGGACAAGTCAAATTCTTTCTTCTTCTGTTTTTGTTTTTTGTTTTCTCTTTTTTCAGATTCTCCCATTTCACCATTTTATTAAAGGGTTTACTAAATAATTCAATTCCATTCAGACAGTTTCATGGTGATGTCATTTGGGAAGTCATAAAAACCTCAAAAGCATTGTAAATACCCTAGAATATTGTATGCGATCCCAGCATTTGACATTAAAATTTTCAATTGCCTTAACAATATTTCTTTGTCCGTATTCAATATCATGATGATAGCAATACTGTGTACATGGTTACTGGTTAAGTGGAGTGTTGATAAATGTAATTCAGTTAAATTGAGAAGTGTAATTCAGCTAAAACTTCCTGTTGAATCACCATTGAAGGGGAGTGACTTACATTTTAATTATTTTTTAATGAAATATTCTTGCCATGTTTGTAGATCCCTTATTTTGGCCAATGCTTGTGGTAGCAATTTTTGCTGCAATGGTCACCAGCCAGGCTGTTATATCTGGCACAATCTCAATTGTCAAACAATGCCATGCATTAGGATGCTTCCCTCGTGTCAAGGTTGTTCATACAAGGAGATGGATCCCTGGTCAGATATACATTCCTGAGATAAACTGGATCCTTATGATTCTCAATCTGGCTGTCACAGTTGGATTTCGAGATGTGATTCCTATTGGAAATGCTTATGGTAAGTTGTTTTTGTCAAGATATAAGTTAAGCTGCTCATTTCAATATGATTATCCTCTCTCGTGGGTGAATTTGTGTACATGTATAATTCTTATGTGCATCACTTTTGTGTTTGACTTTGGAGTTCTTTGTTATTTTTGATACTGTGCTGATTATGTGTTTTATATTATATAGATAAGAGAGAGAGAGAGAGAGATATTGCTGGTTGATTGTCTGTATGATCTCGTGCATTATGGAATAGCGCCAAGTTGTAAACAGAATGTGACCATATGTCCTAAATAACCCATGTGTGGAAATATTTGGCTGAAGTTCGAGAGAATTTCAAGTTTTATTCTGCCTGAAGTTTGCCTGAATGGTGCTAATGGTGAATTTGGAGTTGGATGACTTCAATAAGAGAGACATCAGAAAGGGAGGCTGCTTTTTTAACCCCTTTTTATTCCATGATGTGTATTTAAAAAAATAAAATAAAAGTGATGAGCATATGCATATTAGCAGAATGTGTGTTAGATGAATATTTTCGTCTTGCATGAAAGGTCATTTTGGTTGCCATTTTATTTCCATCCAAACCTATATCATCAAGAGTGGTTACATAAATCATGTTAACGTTTCCAACAGTGCCTGGAGTGTTGGAATCCGCCTCTGGATTCACTGTCACCTGCTTTTATGGCCAACTTTGAGAAATAAAAAATATGATAGTTACTAACTAGTTGGCTGGAGGTGTGTGTTGATCCATCAAAAGTTGGAATAACTAATCATCTGTTTATCGTCATATCCTCTGTGTGACATGGTAAAAGGAAATTCAGTGTGATTTCTCTCTCTCTCTCTCTCTCTCAGCCAATTTCTTTGGAAATAGCTAATATAACTTTGTTAATTTCAGGGATTGCATTTCTGACTGTCACATTTGTGACAACTTGCTTGATGTCACTGATCATCAACCTCGTATGGCACAAGAGTCTTGTGTTTTCCCTTATATTCATCCTATTCTTTGGATCCATTGAGCTCATCTTCCTTTCATCCTCTTGCATGAGAATCCCGAAAGGTGGCTGGGTTCCTCTTGTGATCGCTGCAGTGTTCTTATTCATTATGTACATCTGGCATTATGGTTCCAGGAAGAAGTATTTATATGACCAACATAACAAGGTTTCCATGAAATGGATACTGACACAGGGTCCTAGTCTTGGGGTCATTAAGGTTCCAGGGATTGGCCTCATATACACTGAATTGGCAACTGGAGTCCCAGCAATGTTTAACCATTTCTTAACAAACTTACCTGCTTTTTATCAAGTGGTTGTCTTCGTCTGTGTTAAAACTGTTCCTGTTCCCTATGTACCCCTTCAAGAACGGTATCTCATTGGCCGGATTGGTCCCAGATCTTACCGGATGTACCGCTGCATTGTCCGAAATGGCTACAAAGATTTTAATAGCAGTGAAGATGATTTTGAAAGTGATCTGGTGATGAGCATAGCAGAGTTCATCCAACTGGAAGCAGAAGGTCCCCGTACTCTTGATGGCTCTGTAGATGGTCGGCTGGCAGTTGTGAGGACATCTGAAAAGTTTGGGACTAGATTGAGAAGGTCAGAATCTGCATTCTTTGGTGAAAGCAGTAGCTCAAGCCCTTTGACCTCTTCTACCGTGACTAGCAGCAAGTCAGCCACATTGCAGAAATTGAAATCTATGAATAGACAGGAATCAATCCATCTCATCAATAGGCCAATGGTTTATTTTGAGTTGGTGAATACAAAATACAAGGATCTACTTGTCAAGCAAGAGCTCTTGGAGCTTGTGGAAGCTAAGCATGCTGAGGTTGCATATGTTGTAGGCCACTCGCATATCAAAGCAAAATATAATTCGTCGTTCTTAAAGAAGTTTGCGGTCAATATCGTCTACTCTTTCTTGCGTAAAAACTGCCGCGCCCTTTCTGTGGGCTTGAATATCCCCCATATCTGTTTGATTGAAGTTGGTATGACCTACCATGTGTAGCCGAATCTACATGTACGCCTGAAGTATTTTCAGTTACATGAGGCTTCTATTTCTGGTGCTACTGGCAATTGCAATATGTTGTCACACTTGTGGTTTTTGAGAGAATTGTTGCTCTTAAATCTTAGTCTGGGCATAATGGTAGGGGTTGAAAGGAATGACTGTTTCAATTCAGATTATTGTAGCACTAAATGCAGGCTCCAATTAATTGGTTTTGCCAAGTAGGTCAAGCTTCTTAGATCGTGGACTGATCTTCCAGTTTGGAAGGCTCACCATTTATGATTTTCCAAATTGCTCTTGTTTTTCTGTAGATTAACTGTTTGGACAGTGAGATGAGATGAGATGGGATGATTTTAGATGAAAGTTGAATAAAATATTGTTAGAATATTATTTTTTAATATTATTATTATTTTGATATTTGAAAATACTGAATTGTTTTACATTTTGTATAAAAATTTGAAAAAATTATAATAATGATATGAGATAAGATAAAATCATTTACGGAAATTTGGGAAAGATGTCATATATTAGTGTATTTTCCTTGGCACAAGAAGGCAAGAATCTAATAGCCAGGGGATGTGTACTCCAAAAATTTTGCCTTTTGAAAACTTCGCTTCAGCTTAAAGTGTTCACCTTAAGAAAGAAAATATCAAAACGGTTTAAACATTGCCTTCCTGAGCAAATATTTATGTCTGTGAAAACCCAAGGATTGCCATGATAACCATATTAAAAACGTGCTCTTAACTCGGTGCAATGAGACCATTAAAAAGTCTTCCATATGGACGTAAAAAACAGGCTAACACCTAACAACGTAATTATGCTTTGCCTAACCCGAAAAAAGGCATAACACCAACTAACAAATTTATAAAAAAATGCAAAAAACAAAAAAAAAAACAAAAAACAAAAAACAAAATGTAAACATCTCTAAATATATTAATAGTCCACGTTTTTGGCGGTTGTCCTAAAATTCTCGATCAAAGATCATAATATTTTTATTATTTCTATAAAGTTCCCAATGAAATTCAGTATTTAATAAATTAGGTAGATTTTTTTTTATTAATTTATTCTCCAATATATTTTATGTGTTTCTCTTTAAATTCTAGATCCAAGAATTAGGACATGGTCGAAATATACTAGTTTCTTACAACGGCCTCTGAAAAGTGAAAAATTGAAATCCCAGACTTGTTGAGAGTCTGAGACACATCATTCGGAACCTGTCTTGTGGAATTGGACTCATGTTGAGTTCCTCTTCCTCTCGCTGTTTCACACATCACCCCTTCCTTCTTCCTTCTATCTCTCGAATTAGGGTTTCTAATCGACCCGGCACTCTTCGCCCATGTACCCGAACCTCCCGGAGCTTTCAATCTCATTCGCCCCTCTTTAAGAACGTAAGCGATTGCGGACTAAACTTGTTCCCTGTTTTCCTTTTTCGGTGAATTTTAACGTCTGATTAGGGTTTGACCATATTGGGTTCCTGACAACATTTAAGAAAAGAGAAGAGGATAAAAAATGCTAATATAAGTTCTGGTTTTTACAATCTGGAACCTGAGTTCAGAGGGGTAGTTGAATTTACTTTTACTTATTATTTCGAAACATTGGTACAACATTGGAATTAAATTTGTATGGATCTTCTGAATATGAATCAAATGGTTCGGGGTCAATTTTTGTCGACTTCTTTTGTGTTTGTAATGGCGTGAGTCCTGTGTTGATAAAAAATTTCTTCTTCCTGCTTACTTTTCAGAAATTGAAAATATCATGCTTTAGGCATGAGGGATTTGCCTCAGAAGCCCCAAAGATCGAATATGTCGAGCATTATCTGCCTGAGGAATCAGTGAATTCAGAAATTGACAACTCGTGTACCAGTAAAAGAGATTGGGCATCCAACCTTCGAGAGGTAACACTTCTGGTCATTATACATTCCTTATCATAGGTATCTGATGTTGATAATTCTCAGCTGCTATACTTGCTATTCTTCAATTTTTAGCCTATGTATTGTGCATTAGATGTACACCATTTCATATACATTAAAGAATAATATATGGACTGGCTTATTGGATTAAGACCTTTTGTACTATACATATTGATTTTAAGAGGTGGTGGAAGAGATCTCACGTGGGAGAAGTTCTTGCCTTTTGTAATGATCCTAAGAAGTTATAGTTTTAACATTGAGGCACTGCCCACATCACTTCAGAAGAAACAATAGACTAGTTTACTGAAGAAAAAATGCAACATTGAATAGTCCTTTGGAGTATAAGCTCAGATGTGGCTTGGCTTTTCTGGGTTGTTACAAACGGTATCGTAGCAATTCCAACCATAAGCGTGGAACTTGGGTTGTGTCAGTTATAAGGGAATCACCTGACGAAGATGCTAGGAATTGAGGGGTGGAAAATTTTCATACCTCATATTGAATATAGAAGATGGTGAATGGGAACCCACATTGCATGAGAGGGGGAAACTCTTGCTGCCTTTATGATAATTCCAAGGACACTTATAAAAAAAATAAATAAATAATGATTCTAAGGATCATTGATTGTAACTGACTAGTTTGTTTGGAATGTAAGCCCATATATGACTTTGAGTCATTACCCTTTTCAGTTAAAAGAAATCTAACCATTGTTTGGTTGATATCAGTGTCTTAGTCATATAGTATGCAGGAGATCTAACAATTCGAGTTACCTTTTAGTGGTGAGGCAACTGACTTTTGCGCTGATGTTGCTCTTAGAACTGTAGGGTGTAGAGTTTTCCCTGCAGGCTTAAGTTAATTGATTAGTAGACCAGCCGTTCCAAATGGCAATATATACTTCCCTCGTGGGAGTTGTTACATGCCTAATTACCTGCATTTGGACATTGAACAGGGAAGGACAGTGGGTCTTTTTTTTTTTTTTTATCACCTTAAAAACCAGAAAATAAAAGAGAAAATGGGTCTTACAAACCCCCAAATTAGAAAACTTTAAGTTTTTTTTTCTTTAATAATTACTAAAGAATTTTATTATCACGAATAGACATAGCCCAAGTACACATAAAGTATACAAAGGAAATACCTATTACATTGGAAATACCTATTACACTCTAGAAAACAGGAAAACTAATACAGATTCAGGACATTGTCATCATTCCTTACAAAGATCTTAGCCCACAAACTTAAAGTAGAAAAAAGTAAAAGTTTCGAATGTCTTCAAAAGAGTGCTCATTTTTTCAAAACATCTCCTATTTCTTTCCAGCCATAGACACCACATTAAACACAAAGGAATCATTATCCACCTGCCAACGACATCTTTTCTCGCCTCACAACCATGCCAACATGCAAGAAGCTCCACTACTTCTTTAGGCATCACCCAAAATAAACCTATCCAACCGATAACCTCATACCACAAAGAGTTTGCCACCTCACAATATAAAAACAGATGATTTACTGATTCTCTATCCTTCTTGGACATGGCACACCAATCGGCTATACACAAACCATGTTTTCTAAGGCTGCGTTTGGATGTTGAGCTAAGTTGAATTCTTTATGAATAACAGTGAGTTGAGATGGTAGAGTGAGTTTTGTAGGGTCCACCTAATATGAGTTTTAATGTGTTTGGATGTTAAGATGAATTTAGATATATTTATGAAATGTTGAAAAAGGTTGTAGGTCTCACGTGTAAAGAAGTATTAAATTGAAAAAAGTTGTGGATCTCACATGTAAAAATGTTTTGAGTTGAGATGAGTTTAGTAATTTAAGAGTTGGGTGTTTGGATGTTAGACTTAGTTTAAAATTAAACTAAATTGAATTAATCTCAGTTGAGTCTGTCAACCAAATGGTGCCCTATTGTCATAGTTAATACTATTATAGTTTATCACTTTGTCACGTCACACTTCTCTTTTTCCTCCCTTGGATGTGTCTTTCATTTCCATACACTTTGCCTGCGTCTTGTCTCTTGTAGATTTACTCCTTTGGTCTTGCCCCCATGTAACAGAATGCTATACCCTGAGCAAATTCAACCGTATAGACCAAAGGAAGCGGTTGGCTGTGCAATTGGAATTTAATCACAAAATTTCTCATGTGGGTTTGCATGACAGATGCTTTTTATTGTTGTCTAGAAGTGTTGTAAAAGGAAATAAAAGCTCTATTTCTCATAATTTACACCGTAAACTCAAGATGCTACTAGAACCTCCCCCTCTTTTTTCTGCCATTTTCCAAATACTTTTCTGGGGCGTTAATTTCCCAATATATGTGGAAATTTTGAATATAATTTTACTTAAGACCAGGAAATGTTGATTATACCTCAATACCAATTATTATTAACAAATGTATGACATATTGTCAGCATACACCAAGGTGTGTACTAACTGGCTGTGATTAACTTGCAGGCTGTGAATGCAGTGTCCAGGGTGATTGGGAGCAGATGGACTGTACCCTGGACAGCAGTGACCATATTGCAGGTTATGCTTTTATGGATTGCAGCATTCTGGTTCATAGGCTCGTGGATGATTCCATTTGCAGCCCACATTGCTGGTTTCAACAAGGACTCGCTGACATTTAGAGGACAAGCCTTTTTGAGTCTCATAACTGATGTAACTGAAGGCATTGCTGGAATTGCAATCCTTCATCGTTGCCTTTCTAGGTTTTATCCTCTTCCCCCCGATTGGTTTAGGTTTAGCCTGAGAGGGAACTGGCATATTGATGTGGTTCTGGGTTGCTTCATGTTTCCCTTGGTTAATCGTCTCTCACAGCTCAACCTTAACCTACTACCTATTTTACCATCTACGCCTGTCACTCTCTCCAGTGTTGAGCAGTCAATTTTGGCTCGGGATCCCGTGGCAATGGCATTGTATGCAGTAGTAGTGTCAATATGTGCTCCTGTCTGGGAGGAAATAGTCTTTCGTGGTTTTCTTCTTCCTTCATTGACCAAGTACATGCCTGTATGGTGTGCAGTACTGGTGAGCTCGGTCATCTTTGCTCTAGCACATTTTAATGTACAGAGGATGCTACCACTTATTTTTCTTGGGGCGGTAATGGGTGTTATTTCTACACGGTCAAGGAATCTATTACCATCAATGCTCTTGCATAGCCTCTGGAATGGATTTGTGTTCTTAGATTTGATGAAATAAGTGGTAAAGTTGTGCCAAACGTATAGTCTTGTGATACCTCTATCCATTCTCAATGAAGCACAACTTTGGGCACATTTTGTGGGGCAGCAGAATAAGTTTATCAAAAAATGCCCACAGAAAACAGTACGAGTCCACCTGCTGAATGGAAGTACCAAGTGGATCTTGGTATAAAAGAGAGAATGCGAACAATCCATTTTCCATAGTGGGTCTTGCATTCCACCAAAATGTGAAACTCTCTTGTAAATTTCCTGATGGGCATTATAACTTTCTTTCTCTGAATCCTGTCCTGTCTTGTCCCGCCTCTGTTTGTGTTTGTTTACATTCTTGTTACCTAGGACCAATGTAAACCTTCTTCTCACCCAAAAAATGTCCTGCCTCTTTCGGCTTTGGGAGACAGGACAGGAAATTCCGAGGTAGGACAGTAAGCTAGATGGGTAGCCTCTCTTGGTTTAAACTTAAGAACCTCACGCAGGAAAGCAATGTCAAAGTTGGAAAGTTGAACTACTAGCCACTAGGTCGTTCCTTCGTTGGTACTCAAATGATATTGGGAATTAAATTTGGGGCGGATCTTGTCTCTTATATATATGCATCTTATTTGATGATGCTACACTTCTGAAGACCCAAAAAAATGAAATTGCAACTCCAAACTAAATCATTACCTAATTTTGTTAAAAAAGAATGTCAGAAGTGGGATTTGAACCCACGCCCTCTCTCGAAGACCAGAACTTGAGTCTGGCGCCTTAGACCACTCGGCCATCCTGACTGTTGGATAAATTTCATATCTCGCTTCTAATTATTTCAAGTCTTTAACCTCACAAAACTCAACCAGATGATCATACTGGTTTTCGATCTGGCATTTGAGCTTGTTTATTTTTAAAAAAAAAATTTTGTCTGGTTGGGGAGGGGGGTTTTCCTGATTTATATGTTAAGGCCTCGTTTTGATAGTAAGATGGGATGAGATGAGATGAAATATTTTGAAATAAAAGTTGAAAGTTGAATAAAATATTTATAAAATATTATTTTTTTAATATTATTATTATTATTTTGGGATTTGAAAAAGTTGTAACGATGAGATAAAATAAAATGAGATGAATTTTAAATCCAATTCAGGCTTAGTTAATAGACATGTAATTAAATTGTAAAAAAATATCTTCTAAGTGTATCAATTATTAATTTATTTGCAATGCATGGACACCTTTCGGCCTACCCATAATGTCTTTTTCGATCAAATTAAAGAATTTGTCGCGTACACATGCGTACCAATCATGGGCAACTTGTTGCCATGCATCAGATCTATGCTACTTGCTAGTTTTTCTTTCTTACTCTGTCAACCTCGTTTTTTGTCTGTGTATTTGTGTTCCATGATCCCAGGCCACCATTAATCCATACACGTACGTAATCATCACGCGCATTCATAGGAGCACGTACTTTTTTGCATGCTAGAGGACTTTGGCTGCAGGCCCCCTGAAGAGTGCATGCATATGATCTGGATCAGGCTGCTCGATCGATCGATGATCACAGTTAGAAAAGATTTTCAATCTGCATTGCTTTGCTCTTTATGGAGGGCCTTTTTACATGTACAATTAATTTGTAGTCCTCGCGAATATTTAATTGCATCTCGTAAGGTAAGAATCTAAAGAAGGAAGAAAGAGATAATACGCTATCTAACGAACAAGGCAGTGCTTGCTACTGTTTCCCACAGATCATTAATGTGGGTGTGGACGGTGTGATTATAAGATTATTAAGACAACAATGCATTTCATTAACGTACTAACTCCAAATATTTGTTAAACGCAGTTTTTATGCATCATTCCATCATTCCCATCATGCTCATTTTATGGGAGATATGGTTATTGCTTCCATCAGTACTGCTGCATTATTAAGACAACCTTTGGAATAGATTTAAAGTTCATGTGGCTTAGAATCCATGGAAGAGAAGGAATGGATTTGTTATTTAGATAGGTCTGTTCATCTGGGTTGGGTTTTGTCTGGCTCGATTCTGAAATCTTTTTTTATTTTTTAATAATTTTAACATTTTTCACTTAAAAAGTTCAAATATTATATTAAATACTGTACCGTATCAATTAGTCCCATACCGGCCAGTTGGGCGGTACAAATATACCATTTGTTTCGTACTAGCTCAAATACTAGCTATACCAGCTATGCCTATACCAGCCGTATCGGATTTCGGCTTTTTTTTTTTATATCTTATTATTTTTTTTTTACCCTAATTCAGACTAGATTATTTATATATATTAATCTATATATTTATTCATATATTGACTATTATTTTAAAATATAATTTATATATGTATTTATATAAATAATTTTTTTTATATATAGACTATTTCGAAATGGTACATGAAATTGTATTGGTATCGAAATATTTCGTTCTAGTGCCTTGACCGGTACGCCTACCGATATAGTATTCAAAACATTAGATTTAAGAAAATTCTAGATTTGAAGCTCAGATTCTCGAATCTAAAACCTGGATGAACAGGCCTAAAAGCAATGTAAAGTTGAGATTGGAGTCATCATTGGGGATTGGCATGGAGATGTCATAACTACCATGAGGATGCACAAATCGTTATTTCCAGATCCTTTGTTAGCAAAAACTTTTACAGCACTCCATACTACTAAATTCGATCTTGAACATGGTTTTTAAAAAATAGTAATTCTACATAGAGTCGATTTTAGGGAGTCGTGGGGAGTCAGTTTTAATTTAAAAAAGATTTCCCTCATTATCAACCTTGTTTTCAATTCCTATACAAAAAACAAACTAATGAAACTCATTAGATCCATGAAAAGAAGGTTGAAAATGAGAAATTTAAAAACAAATAAAATAAAACCGACTCAATATAGAATTATTCTTATATTAATAAAATGGTTTGTTTTCCTTAAAAACAATGTAAATATTGAAGAAGAGGAAGATAATACATAATTTATTGATGGTTTGAAGAAATATATATAATTTCAAAAATAAAATAATATTTGAATGATATAAAAATGAATGAACAAATGACGGCCATACATAAATAAGTAATTAAAATTCAAAAATTTATTATTGCATCCATCATTTCATTTCCCATGCTCATTTTATGGGAGATAAGGTTGGCAAAAAATGATTACTACCATAGTGGCAAGGAATTTGTGTGTTCTATGGTAATTAATTACAAAGTTTAGCATTGGCTAGTTGACCTTAATATATTGATAAAGCTCTCTGGTTCTTTCTTTCGTTTTATGCTTTCAATTCTTGTTTTAATATGTTGGTAGCATCCTCCTCCAGGAATGCTAAAATTTAATATAAATTGTTTTGTCTCTGAAGGTCCGGTAGGACAGGGTATTGAGAAGGTACTCAAATTTGACTGATCTGGTGCATCACATGATTTTCACTTTATCATTTCATTTGGAAAATGACACTAATACATATGTAGAACTTAATGGCTCTAAGACAATATCATTCTATTGCCTATAATTAGGTGTTTCGAGAGTGATATTTGAGTTTGATTTAGCTATATAATTGTCCATTGGTTTTTGAATTTAAATATCCTCCTTGAAAGTATTACAATATTTGAGATAAGATTCTTTCTTGTCAACAAGTTATATTATTTTCTGTTCAACATTCTTATTAGGTAGGTCTGTTTATCCGAATTTTAAATTTAAATTTAAAAAATTAATAATTTTTTAAAATCTTTTAAATGAAAGTTTTAAAATTATTAGATAATAAATACACCTGTTATCAAAAAAGTAACTTTGTGTCTGAATAAGAGATTGATAGTATGTCTATTAGATATTTCTGGCCTTATTGGCTCGACTACATGAGTCTACCTAGGTTTAGGCACTGATTTGCAAAGCACATTTCTTAATACATTTTGTTTTGCCGATTATTTCTTTTTTGTTGAATTGACTGATTTAAATATTGGTACTTATAGCTTTTTATCTATAATTATAGAAATTTTAGCTTGTAGTACATGTAGGAAATACTTCTCTTGCTAAATTTTAAAGTTATATAAATAGAGTTTATCTTCACACAGGTATATCCATTAAACTCTATTTAACAGATTCTAATAATACATTGCCACGTAAATCCCACAAAGGACCAAAGATGCACTGCCATACAAGGAAACAAAGACAAATTTCTGCCATTTTCACTCTCTTCCTCCTCCCTCCTCCCTCATCCCTCCTCCCTCTCACCGTCTTTCCTTCGAAGTGCATCAGGCGACCGAATCCTAGTCTCAGGCAACCAAAATTAGTTCAGTCCACCGATCTTTCCTTTGTTGCAGCCAAAATGCAGAAGGACGTTTGTCGTGGGCACTAAACTAGTTAATGTAGTTTGCATGATTGAACGTTGTTCTAAGAATTTGCCTCGTATTAAGCTATCGTTTGAAAATAGAGCATTGTATGTGATTCGCGTTCAAAATATACTACACTATAAGCATCTTAAGGTATGGGTATGGGTTGCAAAATCTAGCGCACACACAACTCAAATGTGTCGTATCATAAGGTTAAATCCTACTAATTCAATGCATATAATCTGTAATTAATCAGTGCCATCATTTTCCAGCAATGACATAAATCACATTCTCATGTCTCATAAGGTTTATTACCAAAAACAAGTCCAACCACTGAACCAACAAAAATGACGACAAAAAAAAAAATCAAAGAGAATGAGGAGTTGCAAGCTGACAGGATTCAAAAAGTTTTGAGAATATCCTCAATCTCATTGAATGTAAATGCTCTGCCTTCCTCCAAATTCAAGAGCTTGATGATCCCATCTTCGCAAAGAGCACGTACCTTCTGGATTGATCTAGAAGAATGGGGGCAGTGAATTGCACCAGTTTGGAAGAATGGGCAGCAGTGGGTTTCGCCGGTCTGCTCTGGAACTACACGAAGAGGTGCCAAGGTCGTACGGCGAGGTTGCGCTGATGGGAGTTCTCTGGTCGTGCGGCTAGGGTTTGATTTCTTGATCTTTGGAGTGTGTACGTGTATCTGAGAGATTCCTACAGCAAAGTTTGCTTCTGTGTGGTGCAGTACATAGTGAATTATTGTGTTCATCTGACGTGTTACAATATTACTATTACTTGCCTCCGATAAACCTCACATAACAGTTAGACCTGTCAAAATCGGAACTCATATATATATATATATATTTTTTTTTTTTGAGGAAGGAACTCATATATATATATATATATATATACACGTACATGCATTGGTCAAATTCATGATCTTTATTTTGGAAATATCAGTCTTCTGCTATCACGCCTTAGTGGCGGACCCACATTGTACTTGAAGGGGCTATGGCCTCCAAAAACTTTTTGAAAACACAATGTAATATCCCTTAAATTTTATACATTATTATATAAATAAAAAAAATATTGAAGAGAAAATGAAACATATATTAAGTTATGTTTAGAATTTTATTTCTCGTGTATGTAGCAAATTATTGAGATCACTCTGAAAAAATAAGTAAATTTAAGATCCACATAAAAAAATTATTTTTTAATGATGGATCCTATTTTTTTTTAATGGAGAATGTAGAACTTGTACACGCTACGACTGTATCTAATATAATTATTTATATAAATGTGTCACACAATAAAAAAAGTTGACCCCCCAACACAATTGTTGGTTCTGTCACTAATCACGCCAAGGCCATTGATATTACATTTTAAAGTTAAGTAATTCTATACTCCATATTCTCATTTCATTTTCATTCTATTATATAAAATGTTATACATTTATTAGTATTGGATAATAAAGAGTAGTCTAATAAAAAATTATCTAATAGTGATAAATATGTCACAATCTACCCTCCAAAAATTTTTTAAAAATTTATTTATAATATAAATATATATAATTTATATATATAATTAAAATTCTCTCTCATATTATAAAAAATAAATAAAAATTGCCCTCCCAATTTTTTTTTTACTAAAATTATTCTCCTAAATCTCAATATACATCCACTTATATTCTAACTTTTAAATTTACTGAAACTCAAATTTCAACTCACATAATCTTACAGTTACTTTAACAGTCTAATTCTAACAAAAAAAATTGATTATAAATTTATATGATTGTAAAATTGATTGATTATGCTCACTTGTTTAGTTTCACTTTAACTTGTATGATTGTGAGATATAGTTGATTAAAAATCTAATAGCGTTACATTATTACTTATTAAAAAGTTCTCAAATTTATTTTTGATCTATAATTATTTTTAAATCATAGAAAAAATAAGCAAGTATTCAAAAACAATTGATTTAAAAAAAAAAATAAAGATGTGGACAATTCGAAGAGTAATATATAGTTAGAGAGCTTGGTAACAACAGAACATGATACTTCTATTACTGATGATCATTATTCTAAAATTTATATGCATCGCACACTTCATCGATCGCCTCCCCAAACACAAAGTCCTGGTTCCGCCCTTAGATGAGAGTGAGGTATTAGTGTGACTTATTATATTTTCTTTTAAAATTTGATTTTGAGACTTTTGTATTCTCAAGTTTATTTATTTTTATCTTCAAGTTTTTTTTGTCATTAATAAAGGAGAAATGTTAGAGATACACGATTCTGTGTACCTTATATAGAATTGATGATGTGATAAAAATGTCATGTTAATCAAAATATTAAAAAAATACAAAAAATAGATAAAAATATAATATCAGAAAAAAAATACGCATAGTTAGATTAAAGGATATGTAAAAATAATATTTATATATGGCGTGTATACAAAAGCTACATAAGTTGTATATAAATAATATTTTTTTTTAACAAAGACTATCAATAACTTCTTAAAAAAATTAAAATTCAAGTTAAAATAGATAAAATTGTATTTTGATTGAATATTTTGAAGTAACTGTTTTTTTTTTGCATTAACTGTTTTTCATTACCCATAGGAGGAAATTTTTTCTTGGGAAGAAAACTCAATCCGTAAACCGTCCAACGGATAGGATAAACTGTCAAAATAGTGACGACTGTTACACAAGCGTTGGCTTCTCTCCCTCTCTCTCTCTCTCTCTCCGTATGTTTTTAAAAACTCGAAAGAGGGGCAGTCCTGAAAAAGCGGGAAGAAACTCCATCACCACCCCAATCTCATTTTCTCTCTCTTTCTAGTTCTCGTCTTCACTCTGCCACCGCTTCTCCCCCGCCGATAATTTTTTTGGGAGACTCTTTAGTGCCCTATCCGCTTCTTTCGCTCCTTCTAATCGACCACCATCACAAAAAATCTATAAAAAATAATTAAAAATAGCAGTGGGAGAAATACCAAGATTAACAGAGATTGACAATTTTCTGAGCTTTTGGATTCTTTTTTTCCTTAACACATATCAGGCTCTGTTTGTCACAAAGATCTCGGGTTTCCCGTTGTTTTGGTTTCCGAGCTAGTAAATCGTTTCCTCTGTTTGGTATTGAAGTCGGTTGCTGAATGGAACAGAAAAGCATATTGTGGTCGGCTTTGAGTGTAGGGGTGGGAGTCGGAGTGGGGCTGGGATTGGCCTCAGGACAGACTAAATGGTCAGGAACCGGTTCCGCCTCAAACACCGTCACTCTGGAGAAGATGGAGCAGGAGTTGCTCCGGCAGATAGTTGACGGACGAGAAAGCAACGTCACGTTCGACCAATTCCCCTACTACCTCAGGTGATTTTCCCCATTATATTTATTTCCAATTCCGTCTTTAAAACAAAATCAGGAAAAAAGGAAAAACAGAGAGAGACATTCGGACGATTAAAGTTGTTCTGATTTCTAGAATTTCAGGTACAACAGATGATACGATGCATTTCAATTTATGTTTACTGAAAATGAATGGCTGAATAATTGAAACAAACCAAATTTTTAGCCGCAGATTTTATTTTTCGTTCTGTTTTCTCTTTTTTCTACCTTAAGGTTTTGCTGGTTGAAATTCGGGCATTTTGGTTTTAGAAACACCTAACATATACCGTATCTGATGACGGTATGAGAGATATGATTGATAAAAAATTAAATATTTTTCAATTAAAACTTTATCACTTTGGTCGGAAGAAATGTGTTAAATTTTCTATGTTCATGGACAGATTCTAGAGCACATTTTAAAAAAGAAATACTTTAATTTATAAATTAATTATACAAAAATGAATTTATAAATTAATATAAATTAATATAATAGGTCAAATTATAAATATATTTTCAATTATAGAATAAATGTACTAGATTATATAAAAATATATCAATTATTAAATTTATTCACTTTATCACTGTAACACTTCTTTTAAGAAACAAAAATGGAAGGGACCTATACCGGAATTTTATGGTACTTCAAATCTGATCCAAGACTCTGACGCACACGTGCATATCTGGTTTCTCGGTGTTCGAGTTGAGTTTCTTGGTCTTCTTCCCTGCCTAATAATATTATATTATGTTCGGACTTCGAAAATTTTGATTCGTGTATAGCAATTTTCCTGCTCCCAAAATGGTGTGGTGGCCGAGAATTATTATATTTTTATTGTAGTGTTTAAGTTAAATTTTAAAAAATATAAATTTGTATATATGTTAAAAAAATTTAGTTATATTTAATTTTAAAATATAGAAAAAGGAATAAAAATATTTTTTATTTTTTAAAATAAATAGTAAAATTAAAAATTTTGCCAAATTTAGACAATCTTAAATAAAATTTTAATTTTATTATTTACAAAAAATATTTTTATTATCTTTTTCCACATTTTTCTCTTCATATTTGATTAAATATGATCAAAATTCTTTAATATATGTAAAAACTTATATTTTTTGAAATTTATTTTAGACAATCTAATAAAAATGCTTAAAAACATTCTTATTAGATTGTCTAAAAGTCATCATTCAAAAAATATATTTTTACATAAATACAAAAAAATAAATGCCACAATTGATCAAATATAGTAATAAAGTGTGTGGAAAAAAGTTTAAAAAGTACTTTTTATTAATAGTAAAACTAAAACTTTATCCAAATAAATATTTTGTCGTAATGGAATTGTTTTAGCTTTATTATTCAGAATAAATACTTTTTGAACCTTTTCTTATACATTTTATTATCATATTTGATTAATTGTAGTATTTATTTTTTGGTATTTGTATAAAAATGTACTTTTTAAAAGATGACTTTAAACCAATCCAATAAAAATGATCTTAGCCGGATGAGAACTAGAAGTGATACACACATAATACAGAATATTTTATACAACACTAATAAAAGTATAAGCATTTTTATTGAATTGGCTATAATAATTTAGACATTAAAATTTATTTAAGTTTATATTAAATTATTTAAAAGTCAAATAATTTAATTTTTATAAGTAATAAATCCAAACCAAATGTTAAATATGGCCAATTAAAAAAATAGTCAAATCTTTATTATATTTTATTTTTCTCTTTTTAACTATACTCTCTCTTCCTATAATTCTTGGTAAAGAAAATTAAGTTAGTAAAAAAATATAGTTGGATGATAAATAAGTAAAAATATATTTTTTAAATATCGATTAGTAATTTAATTTAAATATAATATGATTACTAATTATTTTTTCAAACTCATACTTTAATTAAAATATAATTATTAATTAACATATAATAGATAGAATAGTTAAATATAATAAAATTAAT
Source organism: Platycarya longipes (assembly GCA_036559045.1). Taxonomy (NCBI): domain Eukaryota; kingdom Viridiplantae; phylum Streptophyta; class Magnoliopsida; order Fagales; family Juglandaceae; genus Platycarya; species Platycarya longipes. The sequence continues at coordinate 12,578,827 of CM071799.1, read as the reverse complement.
TAATGTAATAATTAAAAATAAATAATTATTAATTACTCATTATTATATATTTCCATAAATAGATAATCCAATGTGAAAATTTGATGTGAATAGTCAAAGTTAAAAGTTAATTATATTATTTTATTATTATATTTTAAAAAAATAAATCATTCCAATATAAGGACTTATTTAAATAAAATGATCAAAAGTCAAAATGAAAGTTACATGGGCTAAAATTGTACTTTAGCGATGGCCAATCCAATAAGAGTGCTCTAAGGAATATTTCTATATATTGCCTTATAAAATTAACATCATTTTATAAAAATATTCTTACTTTTTATAAAGTGTAGAATATTTTTATAAAGTGTTGTGCAAATTTTAGATATTAAGTTAAGTGGAGTGAAATGTGAGATTAAAATTAAAAGTTGAATAAAATATTATTAGAATATTAGTTTTTAATATTATTATTATTTTAGTATTTGAAAAAGTTGAATTATTTATTATATTTTAGATAAAAATTTGAAAGAAATTATAATATTTAAATTAGATGAATTGGAATAAGTTTGAGGGATTTTTTAATCCAAACCGGACTATATATTGTGTTCTCTGCTCCAGCTCTTCAAAGATCAAACTATCTGGGATTTATTTTGCCCTTTATATTATTTGTTTTGGAGCCACAAAGAACTCGAGTACTGGGCTGTCACTACTCAATCAGTGACTCAGTGGGAGCAGAGTATATTGACCGAGTATCACCACCCATAACTCGTGCACTTTTTTTCTGAGCATCCATCATTATATGACCAAATAAGTGTGGTGCTTCAATCCACCTAAGGGAAAATATAAAGGAATGTAGATGATTGTTGTCCAGGTAATTTTCAATATATCACGACGGATATATAAGCTGAGAGATTAGGATCTTTTAGAAATGAGCAATCGTGTCAGGGTTCTTAATTCAATCCATTCATTGAACAAGTGTAATACCCACCTTCCCAGGTAATTTGGATCTGTTCACGTCAACAACTTATATAAGATTCTATTTCTAATCCGTGGCAGTTGTTACCATTCACTTGATCTCGTCTTCTCAGCTTCTTCGAGTCAGTTTTGCGTAAACTTGAATGTTAATGATTAAATGTAATTGATGCCAAATATAAATGCATTAAAGTGCATTCATTTAATCTTAAGAAATAACTTTATTATTATAATATAATCTTGTTTCATTATAATAAATGCAAATGTCCGGCAGTTCTAGCCAACTAGGTTGCGCTTGAACTGGAGAAGGTTTGCAGCGTTATTTGCTTTCTTACCTGATCTCCACATAAATTCTTGAAGCTGAATGGACTTACTTACAATTAGTGTCCTTTAATTGTATTGCGGTAACTTGTTTGGCCGTGCAATTACAGTGAGCAGACACGGGTCTTGCTAACAAGTGCTGCTTATGTCCATTTGAAGCATGCTGATGTTTCTAAGTACACACGAAATCTTTCTCCTGCCAGTCGGGCTATTTTGCTCTTGGGACCCGCTGGTTGGTTATCTTGACTACAATGTTTACCTGAATGGCATTGAATGTTTGATTATATTCAAAATCTTCAGACAAATGGTAATCGCAATAATTTTTGTGTTGAAGAGCTTTACCAACAAATGCTTGCCAAGGCTTTGGCCCATTTTTTTGAAGCGAAGTTACTACTGTTAGATGTAACAGACTTTTCACTGAAGGTGAGTATCTGCAATTATTGTTGTCTTTGAAATAAATTCTTGTATTGATAATTTTAATAATTTGGTTTGTACAGATTCAGAGCAAATATGGTAGTGCGAACAGAGAATCTGTAAGATTTCCCTAGTTGGTTTTCATTATGTTCTTGTGTTGCGTATGAATTGTGTTTAGTATCTAAATCTTTCCTGATACTCTAGCATTGGAGTTCAGGACTAATGAGTTAACCATTCCGATGCCTCCCCTTCATTTGCTTCCATGGGTGATCTTCTTTTGCAGTCCTTTAAAAGGTCCGCTTCAGAGTTAACCTTGGAGCGATTGTCTGACTTATTTGGATCATTTTCAACTCATCAGCTGAGAGAGGAATCTAAAGGTACGAAGAAAAAGATAATTGCTTTTTATTTGAGTGGACCGATTTGAATATTGTCAAATTCTTTCTCGTCATTTGATCTTACAGATCATGTACTTTACAGAGTATGGTTCTATACAACCATTTTTGCATTAAAATAACTACGAGTTGGAGCAACATATTCTGTGCTTTCACTTACCAATTTTGTGCCTACAATTTTGAAACTTGAAGTCTAACTGATCCAATGTGTAAAGGCCTATACGGCCAGCATTGGTGCAATATATGCAACCATATTACAGTGTTATACTACCTCTGGGAAATTTTGGGCCTACATGTGACAGATCATTAAAACTACTATGCGAATTGTGTTTTTTTTTTTTTTCCCAAACAGACAGGAATGCAAGATCTGATAAACTTAGTTGTCAGGATATAAGATTTGGTTACATTAATTAGATATATTATGCCTTGTATACTGATGTTTTCATGGTTAATTAAATTAATATTCTGGTTATACTGGTTATATCGTGTTCTCATCTTATGGTCTAGCTCTGACAAAGAAGTTTTGTATCAGGTACGTTACGGAGACAGAGCAGTGTGACGGATATTGGTGCAAGGTATGGTAGGGTGGATGTTCGTAGTTGATGACGGGAGACATGCGTTGGTTCCCTCTTTTATTTCTTTATGTTAGGATTAATATCATTCGCTAATTGCAGGCCCACAGATGGCTCTTCTTATCCTCCTAAGCTTCGTAGACATGCTTCTGCTTCAGCTAATATCAGTAACCTCAGTTCGCAAAACACTTCTGCAAATCCAGGTTTTCCAAAGAAAATTAATCTACTAAAGATTCCTGATTGATATGTGGTTCTACTGGTGCTGGGAATAATGTAGCATGTCTATGGAATAAACATAGCATTCAACTACTGATGCTGTGTGAAAGTGATGTCAGTGATATATATTTTACTTGGGCAATATGTTTAACTAGAAGAATTTTAAGCCTTTGTTGTGCACTTTGTTGTTATTGTTTCTTTTTTTAACAATTGTGTGGACCAAGTCACCAAGCTTATACTGAGATGTGAAGTTTAATGCATTTGTCCTCATGCAATGAGTGTCAAGGAACCTTTCAAATTTAAATGGTAATTCAAACACGTCAGTCTCAACACGTTTGTGTTAGGGGTATATATGCTTAAAATTCCTTACCGCTTCTCCATGTTTCACGTAAGTGTTGAAGGATTGACTCCCTTTGTGATATGCTATGGATAAGATGTTAATTAATACAGCTTAATTTGAATGCTCTTTACCATGTTTTTTCCTTTGAATCCTCCCCATGTTTTTGTAGTTATTTTTGTACTTGATACAGAGCAAGATTTAACACCTTGCTAAGTCCCGCCTAGGGTGGAAGCTTGAATTTTTAGGACAAGTAGCGATTTCATGTGATATCTGAGTAGGAGTTTTGAGTTCAAATTCTAACTTTACAGTTTACTCGATTTAATTAAATATTATTCATGGATGAAGCGTGATAGAGGTGAATAAGTCTAATAAAAGGCGTGCTGAATAATTGTTACTACATTTGTTTCTTACTAGATGAGACTTAGATTTATGATGATTCCAATGGGTTTCGGTTGTAACCTTGATTATTCCATTTTAGTACAAGCTTAAATGTGGCTTAGGCTTTCTTGTGTTATCACAAATGCTAGTAACGTGAGGAGATGTGCGACATGTAACCCGAAAAGAAAGTTAAGTATTTAAGTGAGGAGATTTGTGTGACTTGTACCCTGAGATGGACACTAGGGATTCAAGTGAGGAGATTGTAACACCCCCATTAAGTCCAGGAGATTTGTGCAATGTGTACCCTGAGATGGACATTAGGGATTCAAATGAGGAGATTTTAACACCCCATTAAGTCCAGCATTGGGTGGCTAAAGTATTGGAAGGGCGAATGAGAATGATTAAAGTTGCATTAAGTGCTGTCCCACATTGGTTTCTACTAGATGGAACTAAGCCTTATAATAATTCCAATGAGGTTCAACTGTAACTATGACTAATCGTTTGGAGAAGAAATCTGATGTGCCTTGAGTTTTCTTTGGGTTGCTATACAATATTTTGAAAACCTTTGTAAGTCCATTTTAATTGGTTTCTATATTTTGCTGTTTTTAATTTCTTCACTTTTCTTCATTCTTTATTTTTCTAGCTCCTCCTCTCAAACGAACAAGCAGTTGGTCCTTTGATGAGAAACTTCTTATACAGTCTCTCTACAAGGTACTATCTTTTTGTTATGAATTTCAGTGGCGAAACTGACACCTAAACATGTACATGTCCACAATATTTTGTTGGACTGTAGTTCTGCATTCTTTGAAACGGTATTAATAGGGGGACATCTATGTCGAATTCTTTTGCAGGTATTGGTTTTTGTTTCAAAAACCAATCCAATTGTGCTATATCTTAGGGATGTTGATAAGTTATTGTTCAGATCGCAAAGGATATATAACTTGTTCCAGAAACTGTTGAAGAAACTGTCCGGATCAGTGCTGATCCTTGGTTCACAAATGATGGATCCTTGCAATGACTATGGAGATGTGGATGAGAGGCTTACTGCTCTCTTCCCTTACAGTATTGAGATCAGGCCTCCAGAGGATGAATCCCATCTTGTCAGCTGGAAGTCTAGACTGGAGGAGGATATGAAGACAATCCAGGTTCAAGACAACAAAAACCATATTGTAGAAGTACTTTCATCAAATGATCTTGATTGTGATGATCTGGATACAATCTGTGTGGCGGACACAATGGTTCTTAGTAACTACATAGAAGAGATCGTGGTATCAGCAATTTCTTATCATTTAATGAATAACAAGGATCCTGAATACAGAAATGGAAAACTTGTTATATCTTCTAATAGGTAAGATTAACATTGCCAATGGTGTCCTAACTATTTAAGCTTTATGTGCTTATAATATTGTTGTGTGGAACAGTTTGTCCCATGGATTGAGTATATTCCAAGAAGGAAAATCGGGTGACAAAGATACTTTGAAGTTGGAAGCACAAGCTGAAACAACATCTAAGGTCTGTTGGACATATGTATATTCATTAAGTTGAGACTAGCAGAAGTCGTATGGCATTAGAATGACCTGTTTCTGCTTCGTTTTCAATTACTTACAGAATGCAGTAGAGGAAGAGGCTGTTAGCATGAAGCCTGAAACAAAGGCTGAAGGCACAGCTCCTGAACCCAAAAGAGAAGCAGAAACACCAGCTTCAGGGCCGAAGACAGATGGTGATAGTTCAGTTCCATCTTCCAAAGCTCCCCCCGTAAGTATTCCGTGTTTGTTTTCGTTTATGGGTTAAGTACAAAAAAAAAAAAAAAAAGTCCCTACATTTTGCATAATTATCTTTTTGCTCATTAAGTTTTAAATTTTATCATTTTGTTCCTTAGCTTTGTATTTTTTTTTTCTTTACAAAACCCTAAAAAGTATAACAAAAAGAAGATGATTTAAATTTTTTTTTTTAAAGCATTTAAAAATTTGTAAAACTAAAAATTAAAACAATGGAAATTTGATGAAGGGCTCATTAAAAACTAATTTACATTCCACATTAAAAAAATTATAAAATTGAGAACTTGAGCAAAATGACAACCATAAAAAATTCAAGGACTTTTTTGTACTTAACCCTTCTTATTTTTTTCCATTTTTCTTCTGTCTACATCATTTTTTGGAAAAAATTATATTTTGTGGTTGACTGATCAAAACATCCCCAATTTGCACATGTGATGTACACGTTAAACTCTATTTTGAACAAAATTTTAAACCCCCATATAAAGAACAATAGGAATTCGGGAAATAAGTCTCATAGTTCAGTAGTATTCGAGCTTTCATATTCTGGAAGTCGCCAATCTCTACCGTGTACAACATTCTTCTTCACTACTTTTATATTAGTTGTGTGAAAATGTTGGTGCATGTCACTTCCTAACAGGAACCTGACAATGAATTTGAGAAGCGCATTAGGCCGGAGGTTATACCGGCAAATGAGATTGGTGTAACTTTTGCTGATATTGGTGCCTTAGACGAGATTAAAGAGTCCCTTCAAGAGCTAGTGATGCTCCCTCTTCGAAGACCAGACCTCTTCAAAGGAGGCCTTCTAAAACCTTGCAGGGGTATATTGCTATTTGGTCCGCCTGGCACTGGGAAGACAATGCTGGCAAAAGCCATTGCCAAGGAGGCTGGAGCAAGCTTCATAAATGCATCCATGTCTGCGATCACTTCTAAATGGTTTGGTGAAGATGAGAAGAACGTCCGTGCATTATTCACTCTGGCAGCCAAGGTCTCTCCAACTGTTATATTTGTAGATGAGGTTGATAGCATGCTTGGGCAGCGGACCAGAGTTGGGGAGCATGAAGCAATGCGTAAGATAAAGAATGAGTTCATGACACACTGGGATGGACTCTTAACAAAACCTGGTGAGCGCATCCTTGTTCTCGCCGCAACCAATAGGCCATTTGACCTTGATGAAGCAATTATTAGGCGCTTTGAGCGGAGGTATTTCTACATACGTAGTGACATTTAGTTTCACCATTAAGTCTCTTACTCGACTATGTCGTATTACTTGTTTGCAATTTTGCTATTTCCATTCTAAACTTGCTTTGAGAATGATGTTTGTAGAACAACCATTCTACTCTGAAGATCTCAGTGTTAATTATAGTGTCATGTTTGTAGAATGATATGTTACTTTGTTAGGAAAATCTACATATGGGAATTCCCAATGGAATTAGTACCGTCAATCCACTTGAACAATGCTTTAACTATCTTAATAGAATTTTGTTGCAGAGTATGGACCCAATAGATACAAATGAATCCTTTATTTATTAGAGAATCATTTATGTCTATAATGATGCTTACTTTTATATAACAGAATCATGGTGGGATTGCCGTCTGTGGAGAACAGAGAGATGATTTTCAGAACTCTCTTGGCAAAGGAAAAGGTTGAAGAAGGACTAGACTTTAAGGAGCTAGCAACAATGACGGAAGGATACACAGGAAGTGATCTGAAGGTCTGGATTTGACACATACTTGATTTTCAAATGTATAATTGGGTTTTATTAACTAGGTGTAACCTTTTAAACCAGAACTTGTGCACAACAGCTGCTTATCGGCCAATTAGAGAGCTAATAAAGCAAGAGAGCCTAAAGGATTTGGTAAGAGTGGTGACAATTTTAAGCTGTTACCATAATGCTTCATGGAGTAAATTTAAGGTAGATTCTACTTGTGAATTGTTATTTGCAGGAGAAAAGGAAGAGAGCTTCAGAAGGGAAAGCAGTCCAATCTGCAGAAGGGCAGAATCCAGGAAGTGCTTCAGACACAAAAGAAGAAGAGGAGAAAGAAGTAATTGCCCTTAGGCCATTGAACATGGAAGATTTGAGGCAGGCAAAGAATCAGGTAAAATATCTGTCTATAGCGTGTTGTTTGTGGAAGATGACATTTTACAGTATATAATTAAGTTCTGGTAACCACAGCCTAGTTTAAGAATATGTACTGCCCCATCACTGTATACAAAGCAAATACCATCGGACTGGCTGTGAATTTTATGTTCAACCACATTGGACAAAGAATCTGGGTTTAATGTATTATCTGATCTATAGACACACACGCACACATATATCCTACCCAATTGATGTTTTTGGTTATTCGTGCAAATGCTTGGTCCACTCCATTTTTCTTTTTGGAATGCAGGTTTCCACAAGCTTTGCAGCCGAGGGATCTATAATGAGTGAGTTGAAACAATGGAACGATCTGTACGGGGAAGGGGGTTCTAGAAAGAAGCAGCAATTAACTTACTTCTTATAACGAGGTTGATGAGAAGGCTGTTAAGAGAACGATTTTAAATCAGTGGGTGAACCATTGAAAATGCTGTCCACTGTAACATGAAGTTGAAGCAACCAACAAAAAGATGGTGGAGAAAACAAAATGGGAGGTATGCTTGTCCACTTGATTAGGCCCTAATAACTGGTGATTTAAAAATTGGAACCATCATGTAGTGCTATGTATTTTCTAGAGATATGCATGTACGATTATTTGGATGGAGCTTGTTTATGCTTTTTTGCTGCTTGATCTTTTTTATTGCTGTGCTGTCAAGCAAAGGAAACCTTTGTTTAAACGGGGTTGTTACTTGTTAGGGAATACATTTTACTACTTGTTACTACGAAAATACTTGAGCATTAGCCTGATACTCGAGCAAAACAGACATTGTCGGAGATGCCACAATATTTTGGACTTGGATGGCATTTGGGTATCCAAAGTAAGCACTATTTCTTTACCATTTGTTGTGGATTATTTGTATTTCTGATCAAAATGAGGGTAATGGATTTTAAAAGATACCAAGAGGATTACGAATGGCCTTCTCTTATATGGTGCTACTTTTACTTAATGTAACTTTTCTTTTCTTTTTTTTCTTTGATAGACTTCATGTAACTTTTGCAAGCATTGGCTGTGGGTGAATTTTTTTTTTATCCCATTTGGCATCTCGCTACATGCCTTTTGCATGTCTCTTTCTTAAACTATTCATTGCATTCACGATGGTACTGTATTCAAAGTATACAAGTGTTTAGGTCAATGTTGTCCTCCAATTTTTTTAAAAAAATTCACACAAACTGTTAGGTAAGTTTATCCAATAACATTCTTCTTTCCGTCATTCAAGGGTTTGTTGAAAGAGAAATTATTTGTACAAATTCTAAATAGATAAACTCGACGCAAGCCTTTGTAAAAAAAAGTGGAACTCCATCTTAAAAGTATAAAAGAAATTTTTTTTTTTTTTATTAATACGATCCTTTTTTTTTTTTTACAAAGAACTTGCAGGAGATTTGTCTATTTGGAGACTTGTACTAGTATTATTCATTTACTTAGCTTTCAAAGAAACCCGTCTTAATCGAGTAATAATACATGTATAACTCTTTTCACAACCCTTTATATAATTATGTTTTAAAATGAGGATATTTAAGTAAAGTGATATTACTCATATAAGTTATTTTATCAAAATGTCCCTCATTTAAAACAAAATTGCATAAAATCTTGTAAAAAAATGTTGTACGTATATTATTTTCATTTCCATTTTAGGCCCAAAATTGCTATTTCGTAGTTCACACAAGGAATAAGTTTCGCCCAAGCTGGGGTACTGGGAAGTCATATTTTGAAACAATGTAAATAGAAAATTGAAAGCCTCAATAACGTTCCACTTAATAGAAGTAACTTTTAGGTTGTGCAATATTTTGCAGATTAAGATGAGTTTCAGAGCATTCGGTTTACCTCTTTTAATTGGTACAACATTTATATATGTTTCGGTCATGCACAACATTTTCCGGTCAATTTTTTCCACTGTTTTGGGCCGAGATTCCGAGTTTCGGCCAGTTTTGTCATTTCTGTGTCTTGCTACTCGATGTTGCACCATTGCACCATTTCAAACATTTCAAACCGATTCGGGACTTCTTTCAATTTGGCCATTATTCAGACCAGATGAGGTGAGAACTATTTTTCATTCCTATGATATGAACATCACTGCAAAGCAATGCATGCAGCATTCAGACAAACGCCAATGGCAAAATATTGCGATATTAAATTAGCTCAATGTACATGCATTAATAAATATGCAATATATAGGAGTAAGTAATAACAACATATCATTTGGTGGCCGTCAGCAGATAGACACATTCACAAGTACTACTGCACCCATATTAATCCACGATGTGAACCCCAACACCCTAAAAGGGAAAAAAAAAAGGAATAAAAAAATAAAAAAAGAAGTAAAACAGGTTCTTGACAATCATGGATAAAAATTTCACACCAACTTTTCACATAACACAGCTACCAAATATTTCTCAGCTCATTGAAAAGGCAAACTGTATACCACTTTAATCCTTCTTCTTATTCATCAATGGTCCCCTTGGAATCTTGCTCAAAACCTTTGCATCAAAAACTGCATACTGCTTCTTGATCTCAGCATGTGCTTTCTCAGCGAATGAGTCCACCTGGACCTCATACTTTTCATAGATCACAGGCAATGTGTGGAGCAAAACAAATGCTGTAAAAAAGTGATCAAACCGTGTGTTAAAGATTGAATCTATTCAAGGTATGACTAAAAGATAAATGCATGTAGCAACTCCATTACCGATGTAGACCAAGGTCAAGAAGTTGCACCAGTTCCCCACAATAGACAAAATCCACAAGCCAGCAATCGCCTAATTAATCAGGTCATTTCATAGAGCATAAAATATAAACCGTAAGTAGGGAAACATAATATTTCAAAACAACATCATGAACAAAGATTGCATTTTATGGAACTCAAGAGGTCATATACTTGCATTAAAATATTTAGTACTCTTAAGTCCTTTAAGAGATATGGGTTTATAATCAATGTCAACAAGTCAGTACATCAAATAGAGATATGAACGTACATATAAGAACTTCTTGAGGTCTCTTCCCGACGCAATATCACGCAGAACAACAAAAGCACGATTGATCTCTATCCTCAGTGCTGCAGCTAGCTGTAGAAGTGGTTCCTCTGGGATATGGAATTCTGGAATTTGTGGTGGACGTCTACATGATCAAATAGATGTATGAGTGAAACAACTTAAAATAGAGAAATTAAAATAATTAAACCACCATAACAAGAGCAGCCTTACTTGTGGATGAAGGTGGATGCGTTTGACCACAAGAACAGAATTGAAAGTGCCAAGATCAAGATGTGGCAGACCAGAGTCAGTAAATGGTATTCAAGCAATTCAAACAGAATCCACACTGCCGTTGCTCCACCAAGTACCCCTGCTGATATCTTCTTATTCCTCCACAAGAAAACATCAGCCGCTGTGGTATGAACACCAAATCAACATCATTAGCCAAAATGATATTTTTGTTTCATTATTCATAAAAGATATGGTTTTGCCAATTGGAAATATTGGGGGTATCACATTTTAAACCAAGGAAGGTAGTCGATAACTGAAGGTTCAATGCCGATTAGCTCGAAATAAATAATTTAAGAACTTCACAAGGTTTTGTAAAGCTAAAACCCGGAAACCTTCACGTCAACAACATTTGAGGCCAATAAAGTAATTCCACACAACCGATTAAGTATTCAGCAACAAAGATTAGTCGGTGCCACAAGTTCCTCTCGGAAACAAAACCAGATCTAGATCCAAATTCCAATATAACCTAGCAATATCTGGGAAAAAAAAAAAACTTCTGAAACTGATAATAAAAGTAGATAAGGAAATTAATCACAATCGATACCAAGCTTACAAAATAACGCCGAACTTTTGAAAAATTAAATTGTTTTTCTGATTCAAACCGTATTATTTTCTTACGACACACTAATATTACATATATGTGGAGGGGAAAACTGCGAAGACAGATTGGGATCTAATATTAGCCGCTCCAAGCCTCAGCTGTTCTGAGGTTTCACGATCCCTACTACTACACTTCCTCACAGCAACCAAATAAACCAGGGAATGCATTTGAAGCAATTCAACGAAATTTCCACACCAGAACTCAAATTAGAATAAGCATAAGCAAAGAAAAAAATAGCACTCGAAAACAATTTCCATAGCATTTCATGAGGCAATCATAGAAAGAGGAGTTTTTTAACATACGTTTGCCACCACCGAAAACCTTGTGCACAGGCTTTTCCCTCCCAAAGAGCCGGTAAATATTGGACTTCATCGGCGAAGGAGGAGAAGAAGAAGAAGAAGAGCTGCTCTTTTTCTTCTCGTCGTCCGAATCCGACGAGAAGTCATGATGGCCGTGTATCTTCTCGGATATCTTCTCAATCAAAGACTCCTGCTTCGGCTCCTCATGATGATGCTCCTCCGCCATGGCTTTCTAACTCACCGAAACCCTACCGCGTTTTCAGATCTCCGCCTCGGCCGATCCAAAAACCCTCACGCTGCACGTTTCGAAACGGATATAAACTCTGCGAGTCACTTTCTCTAAGCTCTGTGGAGGCTATATACGGCGACGAAGAGGAACTGATAGAATTAATCTGAACCGTTAAAATGACAAGAATCCGTAACCGAAGTAATGGACCGTCCCGAAATCCAACGAAGAGCAGGTTAGCTTAATATCAATGGGGAACGTAATATTTATAAGGTGCGAGGATAACGGCCGTTATAGATGACGGGTGCTCCAAGGGGTATACGTGGCGGGAGAAGATTCGGGTGGTTTTGAAATCACAGGGCGGATAAAGAGGAAGAAAGGAGGAAAGGAGGAAAGGAAATAAAACTTAGGACAGTGCGAAAATGACATGAGCCGACCCAAATACGTGTATTAATTGGGCCCCACCTAAATTAATTTTCTAGTTGTATATATAAATTCTGTCGGTTTGGTCATACTTTTCTGCTTGGGAAAATCTTAGCTCTTAAGTAAATTCCTAAATTTAGTTATTAGGAAATTCCAAATACTAGGGTTGTGAATTCAAGTTAATTTATTTAATTCCAATATCCGAAGGATTTTTATATTTTAAAAATAATTTATCTTATAAATAAAACGATGTCGTTTATATTTATGACTTTATTCTTTAAAATAATTTTTTGACAAATCTAGATATCTTAACAGTTATGCAAAGTTTAGAACAAATTTAGTAATAAACCTAATAGATTAGGTTTCTATTAAGTATGGATAAAAAAAAAAAAAAAAGTTTCTATTACGTATTGGTATTCTCAAATGATTTTTTGTTTTTTAAATCTTGCTTTCTTTGACATTTAATTGAGTAAGAGTGTTGTCATTCGACCTATCAAAAACTAATATAAATATAAATATAATCATTTTATCTAAAATATTCTTACATTGGACTCGTTTAAAAGTATTAAGTTGAACTTTTGAATTAAAGTACCCACACATATTCTTTTATATTTGAAGAGTTAATATTTATCTATTAAAATAATTTTTTATTATTTTTTAATATATTTGTTGAAAAAATAAATTATATATGTATTTATTAGTTTCATAAATAATATATTATATTATTAATTGATAAATTTAATATGAAGTTATGGATGTTAAGATATTAATTTTTTATTAAATTTATATTTTTTATTAAATTAAAAAAATTGATGGTGTCAATATCAATGCTCCAAGAGGGTTGAGTTTAAGTGACGACGTGTTGATGTACCAATTCAATCTGGATTGTCATCTCAGCAACTTTCATAGGATATTTTTATTAGATTATTAAAAGTTATTTTTTAAAAAGCATAAATTTATATATTTATTTAAAAAAATAGTTTTTGTTAAACAAAATTTTGATTTTATTATTCATAAAAAAATATTTTTATTCTCTTCTCCCATTTTTATCTCTTTATTTTTTTATTAAATATGACTAATTTTTTTAAATAAATAAACAAATTTATACTTTTTAAAAAAAACTTTAAACAAATTAATAAGATTACTCTTATTGCGAAACGGGTCCCTCTTTAATTAATAAGTCTCTCTCAACTTCTTCTGCAGCACAATCAACGGAATTCCATGCTAGGGCCGATTAGATTTTGTTTCTTCGCCTCTCTTTTAAAAAAATCAAACCAAACCAAACAAAGTGTTTTGACAAAAAATAAAGTAAAAAATTGAATTTCATGACTTCATAAATTATTCTTTTTTAAAATAAAAAAGAAAAAAGAAAACGTCCATGACTTGATCTTGTTGGTCACAATGGGCAGTTGGATCGTTGCAATAGCCTAAGAATATGACAGGAAAAGAGATAAGAAAGCCTTATATAATCAACATTATCTATGGACCAAAACCAATAGATGAGTGTTCTCTTTATTATATTCTAATGGCAATGACAATCTCATAAATAATAATATTTATAACAATAACAACAATAGTATCTGAGTATATGTGAGTTTCATGTTCATTTATTTTTTTAAAAATGGTGCATAATGCTTACACAATTTAAGATTGTACCAGTTTTTTACCCCCCTGCAACACAGTACTGTTCATGGCGGGGACATGATTTTTGACTAATCAATATGGGTTAATGTGGTCGTGATGATATCTTATTCAAACAAAGAGACCAAAGACACCTCAATGCCTCACTTTAACAGCCTGAAAGACTGTGGATGTGAACCCCATGTACTCATTATAATTTGAATGCTGAGAGCTAGAACGTGGTTATTCTCTTCTAAACACTAACCTGCAGAATGCCAAAGAGGTACGATAACTTGAAAAGAATAATAATAAAAGAAACATCAAACTTCGACACCTTTGAATCTGTAGATACTGAAATGTCATGGACATCACTATGCTTAACCCAAGTTCAAAAGCAGATTCACATGCCTGGGCATGATTTAAAATGGACCTATTAGAGCATCCATTTCTCTTTTTAAGTTTACTCTTAAAAAGAGTGGGGTGATTCTTTCTAAAGATCGTAATGAGTTTACTCTTAAGTCGTGTGTGACTTCTCAACATGTTCCTTTACGTATAGGTCGATAATTTTGGTACCATCATTGTGGGTAGGTCGCAGCAATCTATCATCGATTTTAAATTAACTTGACTCTAATACCATATTAGAATACCAATTTCTCTTCTTAAAGGGTCTACTAAAAAGAGCATGGTAACTTTTTTAAAGATCATGATTATTTTATTCCTAAGCCATATGAAACTTCTCAACAGGACCTACACCTTCATCCCTCACGTTTCATTGAGGTAAAAGCACTCACTCCTCAAAAAGCAGGCATGCATATGAATAAAACCACAAGAATTATACATTAGCTATGGCAAGTTTAAAGCGAAGCAAAAAGGATAAAGCAACTACTTTAACACCCCAGATTTTGAGATCTACGCATATTTAGCTTAAAAAGGCAAGATATAAGCAAAGCAAAATGCAGTTGAAAGACTAAATTATTCTGAAACTTTCTTCCACTAAATTATTCTGTAATTTGGTGCCAGAATTAAATTAAGGGTATATATGCAGAAAGTATTCTTTACACAGAAAAAGCACAGGAAGAAATATACCAGCCTTTTGGTCTCATAACCGAAGGGACGGGCCAATTCATAAAAATGGGATGCAGACGATTGACAATTGAGAGGAAAAAAGGATTGAGGAGAAGCTAAAGAGAGTAGAGGAATGGTAGGGAAAGTTAATGGACAAAGGTTGAGGCTAAATGGAAGTACTTGAGCTGATTTTCTCCATCAAATGAGTGGGAAATTGGAAATACAAAAATCTCAATTATATTTAATTGAAAAATGATATTTGCAGTCGTAAAGTACGTAAGTAATGAATAATTATTTTGTAAAAAAGTAAATACGAGACTCAAATGATAAAAAATTAATTTTTAATAATAGATTCTACTCTTTTTTTTAAATGATTATACGACACTAACATATTTCATGACTATAGTATTGCTCCCATTGATTTCTTAGAAGTGAAGCACAAGAAGAAACCAAAGTTCTTGGATTTTCTTTGAGACCTTACAGTCAGTAAAGATCAAGACATCGGTAATTTGTCTGAGTTCCAATCATTTACAAAACGAAAAAAATCAAAGGGCTGGCATTCTGTAGCAGCAAGATTTTACCCTAATGAATAGAATGGACAATCCACAGCCATTGTGAAAGTGGGCTTGATAATCCCTTGATTGATTTTAAATCATTAGGTTTAGATGGGCCTTGGTCCCCCAGACCAAGTAGAAAAAGGCCTGGACCAGACACTGCATCAAAACAAGCACTCTGTCTTTTGTTACAATCCATGGCCCATGCTAATTAAGAGACATTTGAACTTGGGCTGCTTGTTCTGATTTTCATTTCATTCCTATTTACTCCTATGTAATTCGACATAACATTGGTTTGCGATGGGCTGTGAAGATCGGGCCCACTCAGAACCATAGAAGTTGGTCTGTCAATTTTGTTGGGTCCCCTTAAGTTTGTTCGCTGAAGATAAGTTTCATTTATGCCAAATATGTGGCAATCAATCATCATTATAACCTGAAAATCTTCTTCTTCTCTTGGATTGTTGCTCCAAGAAGTCTATGCTTATCCTCCCTCCTCTTATTTATGGCCGAAAGGCTCTCAAATTTTTCATGGATTTAAAAAATAAATTAAAGAAAAATATTATTTATTATCTTTTTAATCATTATACTGTCATTATCTCCTGTCCCCTGATAACTTCTTGGATTGTGGTTCCAAGAAGTCTATGTCTATCCTCTTTCATGCCCAAAAACCTCTAAACGAATTGTAATGAACCTAGAAAAAAGAAATGCTATTTATTATCCTTTTAGTTAACAAACCTTTATCATTTATTGATGCGCATTAGAAATAATTGAAAAACAAGTGAAATAAAACCAATCATTTCATGTGATATCTAAAAATAATGATGATTTAGACGTATATAAAATTAAATAAGGGAGATAGATGGAGATCAACCAATCACTTTCTTTTTAAAATAATGATCTTCTACGCTACCAAAACATGATAAGGAACGAGAAAGAGAGATTAGATGGTTTTTATCAATGTTGACCAGAATTACAAAGCGACCAAATAAAGGAAAATAAGAATGCTTCTATAAATCTTTTGGATCTGCCGATTTTGTTAATTTGTAGTACTGAATTGAGTTGAAGCGTGCTAGTTAGTGTTGGGAATCTAGACCTCCTAAATTTCTCTTATTAGAATATACTTTTGATAAAATATCAAGAAAAATAAATAAATAAAGATAACACAAAAATTTACGTAAAAAACTTCTTAAACAGAAGAAAAACTACTAGATCCAGAGAAGAAAATCTACTATATGAAAAATTGTTACAATCACACAATTTTTCTTCTTACCCTAATGACACCCACAAAAACTTTCCCACTAATAAAATTTTAACTTTTATCTCTCTTCCTTTTTACTTACAAAAAAGGATAACAGAGGAATTTTCATAAAGTCAAAAATTACTAGATAAGTTTCTGACTGGTGTAATAAATCAAAGAGACTAAGCCCCTTTAAATAGGCCCATGGGTACACTCCTCACTTTTTTCTTTCCCATGTGGGGCTTGGCCAAAGGAGTAATACCGACAATCTCCACCTTACGACTTTGGCTGGTCCCACAGCTACGCTCCAGCGTAATGAGGATCTTCATAACTTTCGCTATTATGCTCCACCATAAAAGTATAATCGTTCAGAATAAATCAATTCCAAGCATTTCACTTCGGCCCATGTCGAAAATAACCTTACTGAAAAATTATGGTGTAACTCCCACATTTAACTTTCCTGAAAGTTCATCAGTCATCAACATGAATTTCCACCACACATCCTACATCAATGTCAAACCAATGTCCGTATGCAAACTTATGGAACAGCTAATATTAACACATCCTCTATCATGACAATTTTAGAATTAGCGGCATATCATAAGGATGTACATGTCTCTTTTTCCATGAAGAGAGACACAATGTTTGCTTCATTATTAGTATCTCTATTTACTGACTTGGAGCCTCTTGCCGAACCAGTTTCACCTCTTGTTGACAACTTTTTTTGACGTGCCCAGGTTGCCCACACCTCCAGTAAATTGTTGACTTCATGGGTAGGTCGACGCTTTGTGTAATCCTGATGGAATCAAAATATTTCTGACTTGCACTTGCCACAAGTCAAAATTGATTCTCCAATCTAATTTCTCTATCTCTATTCTTGAGATTGCTTCGATGAATTTTACTATAAAAATGAATAGTACACACTAAGTAAGTTTCTAGGAAAGACCGATCTTTCTTAGACAGAACTTCAAGGTTCCCAAGAAAAATTGGAGAGTCACAATGGACACACTTAAAATTTCCAATCTCCTAGACAGAATCTCCTTAAACTGTACATATCCACACTACCACACTAAGATTTCACCCCGCCAAAAGAATCTAGTAGTTTTTGATACCACTTGTTGGGAATCTGTACCTCCCAAATTTCTCCCACTAGGATCTACTTTTGACAGAATATCAAGAAAAATAGAGAAATAAACACAATACAAAAATTTACGTGGAAAACTCTCTAAACAAGAGAAAAATCACCAGACTCAAAAAAGAAAATTTACTATGTGAAAAATTGTTACAATCACATAATTTTTCTCCTCACCCCAACGACAGCCACAAAAACTTTCTTATTAGTAAAACTTTAACTTTCACATCTTTTCCTTTTTACATACAAAAAAGAATAACAGAAAAATTTTTTTAAAGTAAAAAATTATTAGATAAATTTCTGACTGATGTAATAAATTAAGGAGACTAAGCCCTCTTAAATAGGCCCATGGGTACATTCCTCACTCTTTTTTTTTTTCTATGTAAGACTTGGCTAAAAGAGTAACACCAACAACTAGTACCTCTATATATATATATATATATATATATAAAGTGGCTTTGTAGTCACATATGAGAGTCTTGTTGGGATCTAGACACTACATATTTTTTTCATATATTTTGATAATTTTAAATATTTTTTAAAAAAAATACAACATCATTAAAAATTACATCTTAATCACTAAATTTAAAACAAAAAAAAAAAGCCCAACCGAAATCCCTAGTCGAGATTATATAGGTGTGACTTTACCATTTCTGATTGCCTTATAAGAAAGGATTCAAAGAGTGCAACTTTATAAAATTATAATATATATATATATATGCAATACAGGACCCTACAAAATTAATATGGCTGCCGAAGAAGTCACAAGTAGATGGGCCAGCAGTGCAACCCACCTCATAGAAAGTGGAGAGAAAAGAGTTTCTAAAAATTAAAAATAAAAAAAAATAAAAATAAAAATAGATAGAGGTGTAAAATGTATAATATTAATGCTCTTAGAAAGAAGAGAAAATGGAGATCTGAAAGAGATTGGATAGGGGCTCTTGTTGTCACCACAGAAGATGAAACAGGGAGGGAAAGAAAAAGAAAGATGGGCCACTCTTCAGCAGCAAAAAGAAGGGTTGAGGCATATATATAAAAATAAATAAAAATAAAAATAAAAATGACAAAAGTACTTGTGATTGGCTATGTTTTAATGTATGGGGTTTATCTCAAGCTTGGACCATATTTTACTTTTATTTTTATTTTTTTTATAAGCAAGACAAATAGTTCCGGAATCATGAGATAATGAGATCTTTGTAATCATGATGAACAAAAGTCATCCACTCGTCGCTTTCAAACAAAATATGGCATTATTTGCTCTCTAACTCGGGGCACTTCCCAACTATGTACATATATGACTAATGGTTGGCTTCACATTTAACACCCAACTGTATAGTGAATAGTCATCTCTTCCTTTCTCGCTAACTTACGCGTGGCTTATACGTAATAGAAAATTATATTCTTAAACAAATATGTAGAGCAAACTTAATAAATCTTTACATGACATGATTTTATTTAAGATATATTTTAAATTATAAAATTTTATAAATTAAATTTTATAATTTCAGTGATGTAAATAATATATTCTATAGACTCACTTGATAATAAAATAACTCTACCTCTTAGGAATTAGTTTTTATTCTTTTCATTAATACAAAATAAATATTTTACTTGTTTATTCAGGGTTACTTTGATTTACTCACCATATTTACCTAAAAATTAACAACCAAATTGGGTGATAACTGATTTCTATTTCACAATATATTATATTATATTATTAATATTGCATTTAATATTATCTTTTAATGGGTGTGTAACACGTGTTGATACCAAAAAATAAGTTATATTAAATAATAATAATAATAATAATAATAATAATAAATATAGGGGAAAATACAAAAGAACAAATAGTGAGTTATATGGAGTAAAAAATGTTAAATGCATTTAAGAAAAATTTATAAATTTATTATTTTCTCTATTAGTTATAGTTACATTAAAAGTTATTAAATTTTATAAAAACTATATAAAATTTATAAATAAAATTATAAATACACTGTTCTATACAGAATATGATGAATATTCTTAAAAATGCAAATTTTGATTAATTTTATCTGAAAGCGTTGGCATCAGACCTATCAAAAATCAATACAAATGCAAATTTGATGATTTAATTTAAAATATTCTTACATTGGATTCATTAAAATAATCAAATTGAAACTTTGAGTTATAGTACTCGCACATATTTTTTTTATATTTAAAGGATTATTATTTATCTATCAAAATAATTTAATATTATTATTTAATATATTTATTGAATGAATAAATTATAATTGTGTTTATTGATTTTATAAATTAAATATTAAATATTATATTATTATTTGATGAATTTAATAATAAATTTAATATAAAAATATTAATTTTTTATCAAACTTATATTTTCTATTAAATTTAATAGAGTCAATCCTAATGCTCTAAGCATGGTTGTTGCATCCTAGACAGCATTAGCTACTAGCAAGAGAGGAAGAAGTTCTTCAGAGAAAAAGGTTGAGGGAAGAAGTTGGGGGCAGCATTTCTAACTGTGGGACCTTTGACTGCCTTTTTCAAACTTGAAAGAAATAAAATACTCTTCCCTCGGGAAAAGTTAGGGGCTCCGCTTAGGCTATAGCGTGGAGCCGCCCCTTCCCACTTTTGTTATTCACAACTTTAGTTGCCATTTGCACTTGGTTTTTAGTTTCAAAAATAAATAAAGTATTATTAAAAGTATTATTATTATTTTAAAATTTTAAAAAATTAAATTTATTTTAATTTTATGAAAAAAATCAAAAAAATTTAATAATTAAATTAAATTAATAATATATTTTTATATTATAATTTGAGAAAGTTGCATTTTTCCATTTCTCAAGTTTCACATCATCCCTGCAAATAAATACCATATTTTATCCTTTAAAAAGAAAAACCAAATTTTATAGCATGATGTTCTCTATGTTCAAAATCTTTCTCCATAATTTTCTCTATATTTTCGAAACTAACGTTTCACAAAAGAAAGATGTGGCATGCTTATTAATATCAATATAGACATGATGCTATGTATTGATATTGTGTTTTGCAGACCTGAATAACGCCATATCACAAGTTTTTACGTCATCTTCCTACAAGCACAAAGATGAGAATGGTGGCTTGAAAAGTCGAGAATTCTTTTAATGCCAAAGTCATTATGTGAAGAAAATGAAAAAGAATAGTAAAATAAAGTAGAGAATGAAAGACTAGATACACACATAGGAGGTGTGCGGGCATATTTATTCTTGCGAGGGGGTCTCTTGTTAGGGGGAATCGGGGATGTCATCTGTGGTAGATCTCCATTTTGTCATCTATTGTTAGGTGGTAGACTCCTTTAGGCATTCCATGTCATGTCTCATTGATCAGGCATTAGATGCAGTGTGGCCCCTATTCAATGCGATGTGGTTCGTATTTAATGCGGTGTAACTTTCTCTTACATGGATGTGCCGCTTAGGAATTGCTAGCACTTGAGTGTCTGGCAAGTCTCGCGCAAGTTGGCTTTACGTCATTGTTGATTCCCACGCATGGTGTGGTTGCTCCAAACAAGTATTTCGGGGTCGATTTACGGGCGGTCTTCCAGGACTTGGGGCTTAGAGGTTCTGCTAGTAGTTTTGGGCCTAGAAGGCTAAAGATTTCTCCCCTCACACCAAGATTGAAAGTCACTAAAGCTAATGATTTATTAGCCTTAGCCATGTTTTGAAATATGGAATTGAATAATAGTAAAATATTCTGTGTTAAGATGTTTTATTAAATTTTAGAAAGAGAATGAGGAAATAAATAAAAATATTTAAAATAAAAAAAAACGTTTGCATGTAATTTTGTAATATTATTTTGATTCTAAAGTTAAAAGAATTATACTAATTTTTGTGTTCTATTTTAAAGTATGTAAAACTTGTGTTCGTTTTTGTGTTTGGATAAATGATTATGTACAGTGATTAAACAAACAATTCAAAAATTAAAAAGTGTTTTAAGTTAACTGCTCTTTGAGAATGAAATTATAAAATGTTTTGAGAATTTTATATCTTATTTCTGTATTCAAATATCTACTTAAATCTCGTATGGTTATACAGACGGTATTAGAAATTTATGAATAACAATAAGTTAGTTTGTAAATAGTAGTGACATTAACTGGATTATGATATTTTAAGGGATTTGAAAATTGAGAGCAAGAAAATTGAATAAAAATATTATAAAGTTAAAATATTGTTATAACATAATTTTTTAATATATTCTTGTTCTAGAATTTAAAAATATTGAATTATTTTTTGAATTTAAAAGTTTGAAACAAAAATTGTAATGGTTAACTGAAAAAATAAAATTTGAAAATAGAAAATAAATTATGTTTGAATATTGAAATAAGATGAGATGCGTTATGATCACTTATAAAATCAAATAAAATCTTAGGTGTCGTTTGGTTGTACATAACGAAAAGAAATGAGATTTTATAAAAAGTAATAAGATATTATTAGAATATAATT
This sequence comes from Platycarya longipes, assembly GCA_036559045.1. Taxonomy (NCBI): domain Eukaryota; kingdom Viridiplantae; phylum Streptophyta; class Magnoliopsida; order Fagales; family Juglandaceae; genus Platycarya; species Platycarya longipes. Next base: position 12,556,443 of record CM071799.1, on the reverse strand, counting down.
TTTTTTTGAGATTTAAAAATATTAATTTATTAAATTATTTATATATTTTATTTAAATTTAAAAAATTTATAATAATGAGGTAACAAATTAGGATGATTTGTAAAATGAAATGGTTTATAAAAACAAATTAAGCTTTTACATTTGGAAAAATTCGATCAACTCCCTTACTTATATATCCCATATATAATCGAGAAAAATAATAAGCCCACACGCCCGATTCCTACCAAAATTAGGGAGAACGTAATAAAGTGTATCTTGAAAGATGGTGGAAGCAACAACTGTCAGACTTGTTGATGTTGTAAATTGGACCTAAGATTCCTTCCCTTGTTCTTATGCCTACAAGCTCCGGTCAAATGGTATTTAAATTTTTAATCCACTAGCTAGTTGTAAACCCTGTCAAGTTTCACGTGGACCGCCATCGGCCAGTGGCCAGATGGCGTAAAGTCTCCCATCCAAGATGGAGATCTTGGGTTCCGATTTTCCCCTCCTCCAATGTATTAAAAAAAAAAAAAAAAAATTAAGAGGACTAATTCTTTTGTACAGTTTGCACATACGTGGCCTAATTTATTTTTTAAAATAATTTTATCTCATTTTATTATTATTAAAATAAATAATTTAATTTTTTCAAATTATAAAACAATCTTTTCAACTCCTAAAATAAAATTGATATTAAACAATATATTTTAATAATATTTTAATCAATTTTAAACTTTTATTTTTATCTCATATTATCTATAAAAATAAATCCGACCTAAATCTATTGTAGATAATGCATCCCCCTCTACTTTGTAAAACACTGGAGAAGCAAAAGTTCGAAACCAAATTTTGATAATTATATGCCCTTATATATGGCGCGATGGTTTTGTTTGGACAGTAAGATGTAATAAGATGATTTTTAGATGAAAATTAAAGGTTAAATAAAATATTATTAGAATATTAATTTTTAATATTATTATCTTTTTTAGATTTAAAAAAATTGAATTAAGATTTTAAAAAGTTGAATTGTTTATTGTAGTTTGTGTTGAAATTTGAAAAAAAATTATAATAAAGAGATTTCACTCCTAAATCCAAACAAGGGCTAAGAATTTAGAAAAATGATACACTTTACTATTTCACTACTACTCATTTCCTACTTTTTATTTTATTTTATTTTTAAATTTTTTTTATTTAATAATTAAGGAAGTGATTATTAGTGAAGTTGTATATTTTTAAAATTTTTTCTTAATGATTAAGGATGTTGTAAAAAATTACTTAAAGAAAATGATAAACAAAAATAAATATGTTGAGAATAGTAAATAAGTGATTGGTTGGGTAGTAAGTGTATCACTATCCAAAAATTTATGCCTCATTTGGCTACATGCTTATGAAATAATATTAGAAGTTTCATTAAAAATTTTAAAAAATGATGATTATATGAGAGAGAGAGAACCTTCAACAGCCACATTTGGGTTGGATGATTTGGTGGAGGCTGACTCATTTCACTCTCTTATGAAATGCTTATGTGGCATATTTTTATTAGTTAGTGGGAAACCAATTTCGGCACCCATATGAAGCGCCACGCTTAATCAAATCCTTGCAATGCATGGAATATCTCTTCTTAAAAATATTCCTACAACGTGTAACCAACCCCAATTCTCCAAAAGGTTGGAAAATATGTCACTTTTAAACAAAAAAATTAGACACCAATTAAATAAATTTCAAGTGAAACTTTGTATTTGAATGGTGGGTTGAGTTGAGATGTATTAAATTTTTTTATTAATAATAGTGAATTAAGATGATAGAATAAATTTTGTATAATTTATCTAAAGATAAATTTAAATGTATTTAAATATTATAAATTCAAATATATTTATAAAAAATTAAAAATGATTGTGAGTCATGTATATAAAGAGATATTGAATTGAAAAATAACGTAAGTCACACATATAAAGGAAATCTTGAATTAAGTATTTAAATACTAAACTAGGCTTAAATTAACCTCTGTAACTTAAATGAGTTCATCCGCTTCTCATATTCCAACCGAAATTTTTGGGATATTGAGATGGAAACAATCATTGAATGTGTGTGACACAATTGAAAGGTATACCTACCTTATTACCAAGGATCAGCAATCTCTTCTGGCCCTCGAAAGGAGACAAAGCAATCTCCTTAAATACGACCCACATACCACATGGGAGTTTCACAGGCGCCACCGGTGGTTACGCCCCCATTTATAAAGATATTCTGGAGTTACTTTGTCACTTTCGTCGTGGGGGACCGGGGACCCTTCCTCTCTCTCCAGTACTTGGCAGATATAATAATAATAATATTATCGCGGGGGGACGGTCCACATATCTGACGGTTGCTAACAATCTTTATCCTCATGTATGCCCGATTTGACTTTTGGTGTAATCTAATGCTTCATGGGCTTTTTATGGAGTTATGGAGTATGGCGTTATAGACCATTTCCCTCTTTCTTGCTTCGAGGAGGCATGCACCTCCATGTATATATCCGACGGTTTGGATTACACCAACTTGGCGTTGCATACGATATCAAGGTCAAATCTTTTCAAGTGAGGTCTGATGAGACACGTGCAACAAGAATGTTGGGTCCCCTTCCTCTGCCATGCTCGCCACGTGACTTTGGTTCGTGACTATTTGGCCCAATCTAGTTCGCTTGTTGCAGTAATTTTTTCCCTCAGCAAGCAAATTACATTGAATTAAAGAGGTGATACAAGGGAAAGGGGTGGAATTTTCTAATAATTTTTTTTAAAATATAAAATTACAATGCAAGTGAGATAAACAAAAAAAAGTTTATTTAAAATCAATAATTAATTCATACCTTTATTTTATTAGAAAAATGTCATCTTATTTAAAAAAAGAAATAAAATATTTACATAACAGGAAATCAAATAACCAGTGCAAAGAACAATAATTCTTCCACAAAGAGCAGCTTTATTGCAATAACTGGTAATAGAACACATTAATTCCGCCCACCAATATCTGCTACATTTTGTTAAAAATGCGGTCATATCCATAAGTTATATTTTCTATCTCTTATTATTATTATTCTTATTATTATTTTTCAGTAAAAATACATTTCTTTCTGAGTTTAATACAAGTTTAGATAGAAAAATGATTAAACAATTATGATCCGTGGTGAAAAACGAAGACATCTGAGTAGTAAACTCAAAATCTCATGGAATCAAAGAACCTTTCATTTAGGTTCATTTGGAATATAGATATGATTTTATTTTATTTTATCTTGATATGATTATTATAAATTTTTAAAAAAACAATTAGGACTTAATATAATAAATAATTCATTTTTTTTAAATCCTAAAAAGTTGTTAATATTAAAAATAATATTCTAATAACATTTTATTTAATATTTAATTTTTATCCAAAATCATAACATTATGGCCTTAAAATATGTTCATTACTTATTTGGCACGAACCCGATCGAAATTGATCCCAAACTCTTAACTCATTGCTTTCAGAATTCAGAGATAAAAGAGCTGGCACTAAATCATGGCTCTGCTGCTGTACTCTTATCTCTGCAAACTATTTGCTGCCTTTCTTACTACCACTGCAGGAAATTTCGGAGAAATTGTCATCTCATTGGTTTTATATTTATATATATATATATATTATATATAAATAAACTATAGGTAACGCACATTCAACATTATAAACAAGATATTCAACAAATGTATGATTTGTAGTTATTCTATGAATGTCCTATCACTTCTAAACACATTAGTGATTGTACAACAGTTCTATATAGTTTTTCTTCTATTTTAATTTTGTGGGTTTAAGGTTATGTTTCGATCAATCGCAGGGAAGACCCCTAATGTTGAAGAGCATTACATTGTTGTAGCCAAAAAGTAAAGATAAAATTTGGTTTAAAAATGTTATTTGTATATAGTTTATGTACTTTCTGCATATATGTTGTAAAAATATATTATTTTTACATATCATTTGATCTAATTATTTGAGTTTTCAATTTTCATTTCCTTTTAATTGTGTTTTTGTTCTTTTTTTTTTTTTTTTTGGTCTTTTTTTAATTATTTCGACTGATCTAATTGTCCTTTTAATTTTCATTACATTATTTCGGACTGATTCTTTTTGTATTTCCTTTTAATTGTCTTTCATTTTATCTATTTTTCAAAATAATAATAGAATATTATTAATAATATTTTTTCTTAATTTTCTTTATATTTTATAATTATTCTGACCATTCCTTAATTAATAATTAAATTATTATTTGTCAATTATTTATTTTATCAAACCTAACAATATTTTGAAGAAAAGATAAAATAATTTATAAAATATTCAATAGATAGGGAACAACAACCCTACAAATATATATAGATAAAACTGTAGCTTATAAGAAAAAAAAAATTACATTTACCTTTTCAATATGGACAATTTTAATAGAGTTACTAACTAAGTCTTGATTTAAATTTAAATTTACCAACAACGGTCCCCTGTGTTACAAAATCGGTGTAGAGACCTTTCTTAATTCTTAGAAAACGGTCTAATCCGTGTTTTTTTTTTTTTTTTTTTTTTTTTAAATTTTTAAATTTTTATTTTTTAAGGGGAGGTAAGAAATTAGCCTAGTTACTTTTTTTTGGACGTGCCTATAAATTTACAAATAAGCATTATTCTCGAAAATAATTTCAATTTACGTCGAATTCAGACTCTTAATTTTGAGATTATGAAATACCATATATTATTTATTATACTTTTTCAAATTTATATATAAAATATAAAATATAAATTCTAATTTAATTTTTTTAAATTTAAATTTAAATTTGAATTTTTTGACATTTTAAAATAAAAATAAAAATATTAAAAAATTAATATTTTATTTAATTTTTAAAACTCATTTAAACTGATCTCAGTTTTATCTACTCCATCCAAACCATCTCTGAGTTACTGCCTTATCAATTTTTTAACAGATTTTGCTTGCTTAATTTAGTAAACTTTTGGTTAAATTTGTAATGAGAATATGCTGCGAATAATAATTAAAAATAAAAGGAAAATAGGTATCCAAGACTAAGAGGCCGTACGTACCAGTGTTGGTAAAAATAAGTATCGGTATTCTGTTTTTTCTCTCTCTTCCATAAAACTCCCCCTCTCTTATTACTCTGACTATCTCTGTCTCTATATCTGACGCGAGGACTGGTCTCACATGGACCCTCCTGCAATTACCTCTACGAAACAGACAAACCAAAAAGCAAAAACTCTCCCCCAGTCTTTACCCTCTCCCCCTCTTCCTCTCTCTTCACTTGTCTATGGTAAAAGCTTTCGCCTGTTCTCTCTGCCACCCCATTTTCAGTACCAGTACTACTCTGCAAACCCATTAATCTTAGGCTCCCGTAACCTTCTTTCCTCTCCCTAGTTCACTTTCCCTGTAGGCTGTTTCCCTCTCTTTCATTCTACCCCCAAGCCCTCTCTAAAAGCAGCAACTGAATTCATTTCCCACTTGTATACTGGCTCTCCCCAACTATGGAAGCTTTTAGCTAGCTCAAGTATTGGAGAGGCGCCGGTGGCATCAACCGTGGCGGTGGCGGAGGTGGAGGTGGCGCAGAGACTCGTTACGCGCCGCCGGTACTACCACTATAGTCACCGCCGTTGCTCAAAGTAGTGCCGGGGAGACCGACGAAGAGTCGACGACGACGACGACGGGACCTTTTTTCGACCTTAGAGTTCGCTGTTCCCGACGAAGAAGACGATGTGGAAGATGGGGACGAAAACGAAAGCTGAGAACAAGAAAGAACCAAACTGAGAACGAGAGCGAAGAAGAAGACGGACGACGAGTTTATGGCGGTGGGGACGTCGACGGTGAGGGAGAATTCACAACTTCACGCTTTCCTCTGGGTCCAGCATTGACCGTACGGATCAGAATCTGTCGCTCTCTCCTTCTGATGATCTGTTTTTCAAGGGAAGGCTCGTGCCCATCGAGCCTTCTTCGCTTGTGTTCAACAACTCCGGAACCCAATTCCAAGCCTCCCCAGTTCCCTGTCTCATTGTTGAAATCTGCCACGAAATTCCGAGTCTCAATGTTGGGCCTCAAGAAACCTAAACCGAGTGGAAATGCTGCCCCGAAATCAGACACAAACGAGCCTGTTACCGCTGCTCCCAAACCACAGCCAAAAAAACAGAACAAGGAACAACCACAACAGCAGCAGAGCAAGTCTCTGACTGTGAAGTTCAAGGTGGAGGAGGTACCCATAGTTTCCTTGTTCACCAGAGACAGTTCGAGAAGCGCTTTCAGCTGGTAACAAGGCGCAGAAGCAGAACAACGTCGTGGAAGAGTCGGTTTCTGATGAGAAGCGCTTCTCAAAAGAGGTAATGCAAAAGTACTTGAGAAAGGTAAAGCCTCTTTATTTTCGGGTTTCCAAAAGGTACGGCGAGAAGCTGAGGTTTTCCGGGCAGTTAAGCCTAGGTGCCGGTGCCAAGGCTGTATCTCCGTCTTCCAAGGCGGATCAGAAACCAGCTCCGATGAAATCGGACGCCGAGAAGGCTGTACCGGAACCGGCGGCTTCTGATCAAGGTCTAGTTAACAATGTTAAGATGAGTCAGAAAACTGGGCAATCTTCCGACAGGGCTGAGAGTGGTGTGCATGCATTTGGGTAAGAGCCGGTCGGCTTCGTCGTCTGCGGTAGCGGCGGCGCCGGCGGCACCCGTGTCGTCGAGACGAAGAGGATGATTCGCTGTTGCAACAACAGGATGGGATTCAAGGTGCCATTTCTGCATTGCAAAAGGTCCTTCAATGCCTCCAGAGGTAATCATGTCACGAAATCCCTTTACCCGAAGAGTTCTAAACGCAAGCTAATTCACCATTTACAGCAACATAGCTGTTGTTATGATTAATTATTATCATTTTGTTCCTTAGATTCTGAATCTTTCTCTGCTATCAACGTTCCGTAAGCGACCCTTCCAGTGAAAAATCTTCAGAATTGGCCATGAAGTCATCGATTGAAGGGAAAGATGGACACTCAGATCATTCTCCTTGATTTTGAGGCCCCCCAAAGTATTCGTGGCAACTCCGGGTCACGATCAGTCTGATCCGTTTTCAGGTCAAGACGAAGGACTAGGTAATAGTAGTACATCATGTCACCTTCTCAGTGGTTAGTCCTCAGCTTTGTTCTTTGTAAATGTTTCATAAACCGAGGAAAAAAACATAGCCAGCTAGCTAGGCTGAAGAGAAGAGTTGTCTCATGTCTTGCGAAAGATGAGTGGTGAGCGCATATGTGTAAAAAGCTCACATCTTTCCTCGATCATGAAAGTAGGAGAAATCAAATCTCTGTATCTATTTTACTTTGTAATCAGTAGCAGCAGCGCTTAAACCAGGCCAGTCCGTGAAAAACCAGTAATCACTTAGTTTTGAATGGGGTTTATTTACTATTTGTTTCCTGATGTGAATATGGTAATGTGGGTTTTGTTGCATTGAATACTATTACTATTATTATTAATTATTATATTAGAGAAGTGGATGATTTATTTTTCTCTTTAATGGTGTCTTTAGTGGTCAGAGAAGTGGGAAAAGTAGCGGACCTAAACAGTAAAAAAGAGTTTTCTTTTTGGTTAAAGGAAAGAGAGAGATGAGCAGACAGGAGAGCAAAGAGGAGTCAGATCAGAGCGGCGTGGAGTATCTCTCCTCTCTCACGGCAAAAAAAAAAAAAAGACTCTCTATGCTCTCTCTCTCTCTCTCTCTCGTTCTTTCTCTCTTGGAAATCACGAAGTCATTGATGGTGATGAACCCAATTTGTGTGTTGTGAAATAACGTCCGAGATTCAATTTGTCTCCTTGTGCCATTTTTCGGACCCACAAAAAGCACGGCCTGCTATGTTTGTTTATTTCTTAATGCTATTTTCCTCTACTCTTCCCGCTGGATTGGATTTACTTACTCCTTGCACAAACCTCTGCCGCCTGCAGCTTCCGGCTACCTTTCTTTGGGTGTTCCTGCCCAATTATCTGATCCATACTCATTTTTATTGTTTTTTTTTTGCACCTGCAGTCTTGCACTGAAAGCCCAGCCCATTTCTCCTCAAGCTTTTAGTCGTACATCACTTAAAATGTTTGTGCACAGTGCACGTTTTAGTAGAAATGAATGATATTTTATAATTGTGAAATATGTAAATATGATATAATTATTTAAAAAAAATAGTAAATGTGAAATCTACATGAAAAAAGAAATTAACTTTTTAATAATAAATTTTAGTTTTTTTAAAAAAAGATTTTGTGAGATTTACCCTTATAAACACAACTATTTATAAACATTCTAGTTTGGTTTTAGCAGATTGCAAAAGAGCTCCAACCGTCCTCTACAAGCTCAGACTGTTGAAATCTTCCTTCACTTTTCAATGGCAAGACACTTTTTCAATGTATTATTTTTACTCGTTGAAAGAGGCAATTAAAAATGACAATGGAACAGTCTTGTCGGAAGGCTTGATGATGAATCACGTTTTACTGTATAAAAAAACCCAACCAAACAACCTGGTTTGGCTTATATTAATATTCATTTGACTATTTACATGATAGCGCAAACCACCACGTGTCTTAAGTGTCGTTCTTGGAATCTCTCGGATTAACATTTTCTCCTGCATGTGAAATGGTCGAATACTGTATAAAATGAATCACATATATTATTCATTTATACAGAGAGCTCTGAACATGTGCAGACAGCGATGCCCTTCAATTTACCTTCTGGTGCTGCCAAATGGCCCCCTGTTCTTTCCCAATTTCTACATTATTCATCTGTGAAGTGTCCTGTAGAATAAGGTCAGAAATATGCAGTTTCCGAGGCAGAACTAGTTTTTGAAACAGGCAAATTTTGTACCCAAAAAAATAAAAAATGTCAACCTTCTATCTCAAAATACAATTATGAGGAGTAAATGAGGAATTAATAGAATATCTCAAAATGCATGAACCCATGAAAGAAGGCTATCTTTATCTTTAAAAGTTCCAAGAGAGTGTTGTTTTGGACTAAAAAAATGGAGGGAGATTTGTTTTAAGGGGAGCATGATTGAGGCAATCATGGCAACTGTGGACTGAATTGAGGGACAAATCACTCATCAAAAGCCTGCACGCTGGTGTGAGAACTGAGAAAAAAATGGCAAAATTCATGTACCATAGTTAATTACAGTGTACATGGATTGGCTCTGTTTCCGGGGTTGATACTTGATATGCCTCCCCCTTCAATTTCAACAAGGATGACATGAACTGTAGCTTGATGGTCAATGTTTACTCCCAAAGTCCTACTATTGTTTGCTAACAAGTTTAATTTTTCTATTCTTCTTTTCAAAGACATGAAATGAAATGATTGATTTATAAGTAAACTATAATATAATTATTAGTTTGTAATAAATTAATATCTTATGTTAAATAGTAAAATAAACTTTAGAGCATTATTCAATGAAAAAGAATTTGAGTATATGTCTATTCATAAACTATTTGACAAATAATATCTGACATTCATCATTTACATGTTTATTTACAAACTATTTATAAATATCTATTTTTTATTATCTAAAAATACTTTTTAACATTTAAATAGAGCTTGAGTCCTTGAATGAATTCCAAGAAGATGGATGATCTTCGACGCTCAATTGCTGGATCAATACCAACATTTTGGTATTTTAGGATGATTCCTCCATAATATTTTACAATATTAATGATTAGTTTTCATTTTTATTTTTAAAAGGTTAAGTAGTTAAAATCTAATCGAAAACAACGAATAGGAATTGAGAACTTTATAATTGGGTTAACTTTTAAAAAGGGAGCTGAGAAATGTAATCTGGTTTATGGGCTCCTTACTCCTTACTCCTTACTCCTTACTCCTTACTCCTTTTCCTGTTAGTCAAGTGACTCTTGGAATTTGCTCCATAGGATCTTTGGATACATGTATATTATAGTTTGCTTGCCAAACTTGGTTGGCTATTGAGTCCAGAGTTCAGACCATTCTGGTATATGTCACATAATGCTTTTCAAAAAGTGGTCGAACTCTTCCCTATTTTTTTTTTTTTTTATGGATAATAATACTTTCTACTTATACTTATTTATTATTTTTTTAATTTTATTTAATAGTTAAAGAATGACTATTAGTAAATTATATATATATATATATATATTTAGATTTTTTCTTAATGATTAATAATGTTAAAAAATAATAAAAAAATAAAAAATTTAAATATATTACTATAATAAACTAGTAATAGGAGAATAGGAGCCCGGCCTATCATTATCCTTTCTTTATTTTGGCTCGTAATACCCGACCAAATTATCTTTCATTTGATTATATTTTGGGCCAGTAAGTTTTTAAGGAAGGTCAGCCCTAATATTTACAAACTTTCAAAGAATCAAAACTCTAAAACATGGACCTAATACTCCCTAAGGACTATGCGTGGTGCTATTCCGCCCTCCTTGTTTTGATTCATGATTTTGGAAAGGGGTTCTTAAAATGTGGCTCCACTTTCATAATAATTCAAGCCTAACCATAATTCCATAAAAACATTTGGGCAGATCTGTGGATTCTTGCCACCCTTCAAATTTTTAAACCTCTTCCTTCAACACCAAGACTAATTGGGTATCACATGATGTTTTTTTACTCGATATTACCCAAACAGAAACCGTGAATTTTCTAAGTTTTCTTTCACCTTAGTCTTGATGTTTGGAAGATTCTTAGTTTTAAAATCGATGCGCGTATTTAATGATGTAATGGAAAATACAATAAATGAACTAATGACTGTGAAAGCAATACTTAAAAAAAAAATAAAAATGAATAAATATGATATTTATATGAATATTAAATTTTAATGGTGGACTCTATTATTTTTTAAAAAGAGTGTGTGACACTCATATAACTCAGGACTTTATCTAACATTACTTATTCTTTTTAAAAAAATGAATAAATCTGGAACTCACATAAGAAAATTTCTTTTTTATGATAGTGGACGTACAAATTTTTTTCTCAAAAGGAGTATACGAGACTTTCACATATCAAGACTATATCTAGTATTACTAGATGTTAATTAACAGGTTAATAAGCCACGCTGACTGTCCGATATGACTTAATTAACTACGAATAATTATAGGTCGCCCTCTAACCTTGGCTGGCCTTAACCCTTGTTTTATGGATCATGTTCTCATTAATGTTATACCATTAATTTGAGTCTACATACCCATCATGTATACATGTTGAAAAGAACAAATACCATAAATTAATCTTGATAGTTAGATCAGTTGGTACAAGGCTAATTCCTTGACTTTGATCTATAATGTCGGTCTTCAACACTTTTGGATATCGTTTATTAATTATTGTTGATCTCACTCATGGATTGAAAGATGTTGCCTCACTACCTTACAACGTCTCCATCTTCACCCACCTCATATTTATCAAATAATTTTTATGACGTACGTACGTGGTTATCCAGCATGATCATTAATTAATCTAGATCACTTCCGTTTTCTAATCCAAGCTGTCAGTATCAAATGACCTTAATTATTTTGCACGTATCATGTATTAGAGATGGAATCTTTTTGCTCGAATGCCCTTAATTCCGCATATATACAATCTAGGTGTTGAAAAAATTGATCTTCCCCCCGACCTTTTCTCCTCATTCAACTAATTAATTGACAATTTTTCCTTTTGCGTGATAAGGTGGTCAAAGACTCGAATGTTTATTAAACAATGGAGAATTCCTAATAGAGCTGTTAACATTTAACAAATAAAAGGAATATTACTGGATACTTGTTGGGTAATAAATTGGTCACTTCATTTGCTCTATAATTTAAGGAAAATGATATTTGAATGTGTTACGTGTTGTTTTACCAAACATAGAGAACTCAACACAGCAAGATTAAATCACCGAAATCAAACTTGACAAGAAATGAAAAGTACAGCAAAAATCTAAAAATCATAAGAAAGAAAAATAACAAGAACACAAGATATTTACATAGTTCGACCCTAATGATTTACGTTCACGATAGAAACATCAGCTAGGAGATATTTCATTGATGGAAAAGCTAATTACAAGCTTGGACCTTGAGATCTTGAGCAACAACATAGGTTTCCCCTTATCTGGTGAAACCCTAATCCTAAAGTTTGTGAAACCTTCACAATTGCACACCCTCTCTTGTTTCTCTCTCTCTCAGACTCGAAAAATCAGAATGGAATTAAGTATTTCAATGTATAGTAATCTAGAAGCTACTAAGTATTTATATTATAATACAAAATGACTAAAATGCCCTTAACACTTTCGAGCTATTACAAGCAAATAACAGCCATCAGATTTCCACATATCGACATCCCATAAGCTTGGCATTAATCCCACAAATCTCCACCTTGGCAAGCTTTCATCCCTTGCTTAGGTTTTCATTTCCATATATAGTTCCTGCATTGTTCTCCCTAATGTGTACTAGTAATTTCTAGGTTAATCAAATTTAAACAATGTTCAAATTTGATTGTAGGTAAGACTTTGGCTATCATATCAAAGGGGAAGTTCATGATAACTAGGTTTGTGGGACAACAACACCAGTCGAGGAGGAGAGACATCGAAGGTGTTCCTTTGTAGGAATTTCCTCAACCCTTATATTTTTCCAATGTTTTGAATACCGTATTGGTGGGCGTATCGATTAAGGCATTGGAACGAAATATTTTAATACCGATATCATTTCGTGTACTGTTTTAAAATAGTCTATATATAAATAGATTATATATATAAATATATATAAATTATATTTCAAAATAATATTCAATATATGAATAAATTATATATATATATATATGTAAATAGTCTAATCTGAATTGGGATAAAAAATAGAAAAAAATGAAAAAAAATGGTAAAAGGCCATAATTTGGTATAATTAAAACACAAGTCAAAATATCTGTCGGTACAATCGAAATATTTGTCGAAATGAAACAACAGTTATTCTATACCAGACAACTGGCTGGTATGGTATATTTCAGCTGTACCAGTCGGTATAATATGAAATTAAAAACTATGATTTTCCCAATGCAATGATGTCTCTAACAAAATGCAATCTTACATCTATACACTTTGATCTTTAATGAGAAGCTTGATTTCTAGCAAGAGGAGTGGTACTTTGATTGTCATAGAAAAAAGTGACATTCCCATCATAGATACCTAACTCGTGAGATAATCCTTTAACCATATAACCTCTTTAAAAGCCTCGATCATTGCTATGTATTCAACCTCAGTGATAGACAAAGCTAACACTGACTGTAGGTTTGCTTTTCAACTAACAGCTCCATCCAAAAATGTAAACACCATACCAAAAAGTGACTTCCTAGTGTCCGTACTTCCAGCATAAACTAAATCTACAAACCCATTTAACCCTACTCTCGTATGGAGAACTTTTCCAAACTTTAACCCCAAATATTTAGAACTAGACAGATATTAAAAAATGTATTTCAAAGCATGCCAATGAGATTTTCTTGGTTTACTCATAAACCTGCTCACAAGACTAACTGCATAAGTTAAATCTGATCTAGAGCAGACCATGACATACATAAGGCTTTCAACCATAGCATAAGAAATTTTGTTCATAAAATTTATTTCATCATTTGTTTCAGGTGCTTGGTTAATTGCCAATTTAGCATGCTGTCCAATAGGTGTAGTGACAAATTTTACCAGATTCATTCAAAATCTAACTTTGGGTATATAAGATTTTTTAGATCAGTATAGAAGTCTTTTATTCATTTCTCTATTTGTTTCCATCCCTAAAATTCTTTTAGAAGGATCTAATTCTTTCATCTCAAATTCAGTTCCTGGCATACATTTAACTTGATTAAGGTGAATATTATCCCTACAAGCTATTAACATGTCATCCACATATAAAAGCAAGTATATAGAATTACCATCACAGTGCTTGTAGTAAACACAACCATCAAAATTATTTCTACAGAAATCATTTTGAATCATGTGAGCATCAAACCTTTTATACCCATTGTCTTGGTGATTGTTTTAAACCATACAAGAATTTCTTTAATAAACAAACATGATTTTTACTGATTTCTGGATAAAAAAACCTCAAGTGGTTGCATGTATATTGTTTTTTGAAGTTGTCTATGCAAGAAAACTATTTTAACATCCAATTGTTCTAAGCGTAAGTCATTATAAGCTACAAAAGAGAGTAAAAAATTTTATGGAGTTATATCTTACCACATGAGAGAATATTTCATTATAATCTATTCCCTCTTTTTGTGTAAATCCTTTGGCAACTAACTTAGTTTTGTACCTAGGTAGTTCTACACCAGGGATCCCCTATTTCCTTTTAAAGATCCATTTTGATCCTACTAATTTCTGGTTCTCTGTCCTAGGCACTATTTTCCATGTTTTGTTCTTATATAAGGACTCAATTGCTTATTGCATAGCAAAAATCCATTTCTCAACCTCTTTATTGTCCATAGCCTCTTCAAAAGTCATAGGTTCCAGTTTTACTTCAGTTTCAGCAACAGACAGGGTAAAGGCTGTTAATTCAGCTTGCTCAAATTTTTAGGGAGGTTTTATAGCCATCATCTCCTTATCTCTAGCAAGGATAGGTGTTATTGTTTTCCTAGGTTTCTATTTCTGAGTTTGAGGTCTCAAGTTTATCCATATCTATCTCCTAATTACAGTGTGAGGTTGAGTGTTGCTCCACCTCAAATTGCAAAGGCTTGTAACTTTACATATTCAGGGGATATTTCAGGTTTTCTTGCCATTTGTATTTCGTTAAAAATAACATATCTACTGATTATGTACTTCTGTTTATCAGGTTCTATAACCCACAATTTATAGTCTTTTACCTCTTATGGATATCCCACAAAGATGCACTTCAGTGCCATTGATTCTAATTTATCAGTTTTATAATGAGCATAAGCTACACAACCAAAAACTTTTAAATGATGATATTCAGAAGGTTTTTCCTAACCCTAATTCTTGGGGGGTTTTAATACCTAAAATCGAGCAAGGACATCTATTGATGAGATGTACAGCAGTGGCTACTACCTTAGCCCATAAGGTTTTAGGCAACCTAGATGTTGCCAGTATGCGCCTCACCCTCTCAAGGATGGTTATATTCATCCTTTTAGCCAGTCCATTTTATTGAAAAGTCTCCCTAACATTCCTATTACAGAAATCAGTGAACCCAGTAGACAAATACTCTAGCCCATTGTTAGTTTTTAATCTTTTGACCTTTCTGTCCACTTATGTTTCAACTAGTGTTTTTCATTCTATAAATTTTTTAAAAGTGCCACTTTTGTGTTTAAAGACATAAACCCATACTTTTATAGAATAATCATCTATTATGGACATAAAATATCTAGCTCCACCATGAGAATTAATTTTGCCTAGATCCCACAAATCAGAGTGTAAGTAGTCTAGAGTTTGTTTAGTTTGATGAATGACCTTTTTGAAACTAACTAGTAGATTTACCTTGGACATAGTCTTCACAGAATGACAGTTTCCCAAGCCTTTCATCTTCTAATAGACATATTTTTCTAGTTTTCTAAAGTCCTATTGACTAACATGCCCTAGCCTTCTATGTCATAGGAGGACTTGGTCTTCAATTTTGTAACTGACAGGTAATTCCCCACCTATCACAGTTTTTTCCATTAAATATATAATCTATTCTTTAACATTCCCTTCATTATTACAAGTGACCCTTTATAGACTTATAGGACTCTTTTTTCATATTTAAAATGTATCCTGACTGGTCTAGAATTTCAAGAGAAATCAAGTTTCTCTTTAATTTAGGTATATATCTGACATCACTTAATATTCTTAGACTCATCATGCATGATTAATCTCACAGTTCCAATCCCCTAAATTTTATAGGATTTATTATTATTTCAAATAACATGATCTCGTTCTACACTAGTAAAAGTCTCAAACTAGGTTTTCAGTAGACACATGTGAAAAGAATATCTTGAGTCTAATATCCATTCATTTCCTGAATCTACCTTAGAAACATTTAGTATTTCAGTACTGTCATAGTCATCTAAGACCACTGCTACCTTCCCTTATTCTTTAGTGTCATTATTCAATTTTTGTTTTCTTTTAGGGCAATTTTTCTTAAAATGCCATTCTTTCGAACAGATAAAATGTTTTAATTGTTTGCCTTTAGACTTAGACTTATACTTATTGGTCTTCCCTTTCTGACCCTTTTTCTCAAACCTACCTCTCACATTTAAACCCTTTCTAGTATCTGATTTTACCTCAAATCTATTGTGAAGTTCTCTTATGTGCATGACAAGCTGTACTTCCTCTAATGTAAGACTGTCTCTACTATACATCATTGCTTCTTTAAGATTAGTGTAAGTAGAGTCAAGAGAACTTAATAAAAGAAGTGCTTGATCTTTATCTTCTATAGTAATATCTATATTAGCAAGATTTAAAATTATTTTATTGAACTCATCAAGATTCATCAATGGTTATACCTAAGAGCATTGGCATTGGATTGGTTAAAAGTTTTCTTTAAAAAAGTACAATTTTGCACAGATATCAAAAAATTTTGGTCATATTTGACTAATAGTGGAGAGAAAAAAGTACAAAAAAGGAATAAATTTAAAGAAGACTTTGAACTTATCATCCACTTTTGAAAAGTAAGAGTACTTTTATTCCCTTTTGTACTTTTTTCTCTCCACTATTGATCAAATATGACCAAAATTTTTTGATATCTATGCAAAGTTGTACTTTTAAAAAAAAAATTTCACCCAATCCAATGCCAATGCTCTATGGCCATGTTAACTATGTAGAATCTGGTCTTCTTGTGGAGTCTATTGGCTAGAGATTTGGTTATGTACATGTTTTCCAACTTCAACCAAACCCTTACTGGCGTCTCCTCATTAGTTACCTCTTTCAGTACTTTGTCACCAAGAAATAGTATGATAGTATTATGTGTTTTTTTTTAGGATTTTACGTTCACCTTCTCGGAGGATGGCGAAGATGGTTTCTCCTCAAAGGAGGAGGAAACCACCTTCTTGTCTCCAAAAAGGGTGTCCTGAAGTCCTTGTTGGACTAAGAGTGCCCACATCTTTATTCTCTAGAGGTCTAAGTCATTTTTTCCAGTGAACTTCTCAATGTTAAACTTGGTAGTCCCCATCGCAGGCTAGCTCTTGATACCACTTGTTACGTGTTCTTTTACCAAACACAAAAAACTCAACACAACAAGATTAAATCACTGAAACCAAATTACTTGACAAGAAATGAAAAGTAAAGCAAAAATAGAAAGATCAAAGGAAACAAAATAACAAGAACACTAACACAAGATATTTACGTGGTTTGACCCTAATGGTCTACGTCCACGACAATAACAGTAACTAGGAGATATTTCATTGATGGCAAAGCCAATTACAAGCTTGGATCCTTGATATCTTGAGCAACAACACAAGTTTTTCCTTCTTTGGTGAAACCCTAACTCTAGGGTTTTGCAAAACCCTTCTCAATCACACACCCTCTCTTGTTTCTTTTTCTCTTGGACTCGAAATCAGAATGGAATTAAGTGTTTCAATATACAGTAATCCAAAAGCTACCGAGTATTTATATTACATGACAAAATGACTAAAATGCCCTTAATACTTTCGAGTTATTACAAGCAA
Organism: Platycarya longipes; assembly: GCA_036559045.1. Classification (NCBI taxonomy): domain Eukaryota; kingdom Viridiplantae; phylum Streptophyta; class Magnoliopsida; order Fagales; family Juglandaceae; genus Platycarya; species Platycarya longipes. Next base: position 12,538,853 of record CM071799.1, on the reverse strand, counting down.
ATAACAGTCATCACATTTCCACATGTCGTCATCCCAGAAGCTTGACATTAATCCCACAAAACGGATAAATTTGATTGATAAAAGTGATGATTGTATTTTTTATTATTTATTTTTTTACTTCATGATAAAAAAATGATTATTATTGTATTAATATATTTTTTAGTTTTTTTAAAAAACATTTAAAAATATAAAAAAAAATGATTGAAAAAAAATAGAAAGAAATTATAGAAAAAATGAATTTGCAATACCTATCGATCAATCATCGGTAAACTCTCGATCACTAAAGCAGGGTCTATTGTTTAATATTCTTGATTTTACCTACTTAGTTATAAGAAGCATAAATTCAGATGATATAAATTACAATCTGTTCTTACAGTGTGTGGAATGATGAGTAGTAAAATTTAAAAGAAAAAAAAGAAAAGAAAAGAAAGAACTCCTAAGAGAGAGATTATAAATGGGCCGGGGGCACCGTGTGAAGGTCGGCGGTCCTACCGTGGAAATTTCTCGTCATGATTCTTTTCCCACGGGAAGTTTCCTCAAAGGACTACGCTAATTGTGTCTGTTCCAAGCCTTTTTGAGATTCCAAGTCCTTGAAAAACCTTCCACTTCACCAATATGAAAATTTCAAAAGTAGCAGAAAAAATCGGAATCAATGGTGTCTGGTCTCCCTGATCTGCTTGATTAAGTGTGTGTCTGATATATATATATATATATATATATGTAATATAAATCTGTTTTAAGAGGTACGTAATGGTGGTGTGTCAGAATCTGTTAACAGTTGCTCATCCTTCCAAAATGACTGCTATTATAATCATGATCATCTAAAGTTCCTTAATTTTTGGCCGGCCCCATTGAATTACTATAAAATTTCCAGAAAATATTTTGAGTAAACAATGCATCTCACTTTAGAAATAATGGATCATGAAGGAAACTTAATCATAAACTTCGTCAATTCGTTTTTATTTTATTATTATATTTTTTAAATTTTTTATACAAAACATAAAATTTAATAAATATTTTTCAAATTTTAATATACATTTTTTAAATTTCAATTCAACTCTTTTAAATTTCAAAATAATCATAATATTAAAAAAATTTTTAGATTGCTCTTTTGCAACCTGCCTGCATATGACCAAAATGGTTGTATATTTCTAGAAGCTAGATAACCAAAAAGAAGGATTAAAATTATAACAACAACGACGACAACAAAAACGAGATTGAACATGAGTATATATAAATTCGTATGTATAAGCTGCTAGCTAGAGATGAAGACACGAATCACATTTCTTGTCTTGGATCTCTTTGCTCGTAAGATTGTAGGTCAAGCTGCAATTCATCTGCAACACCACATTTTTCTTTGCTATCTTTAGAATTTTCACCTGGCCGCTGAGTTTTGTAAAGGTGCTCAAAGGCAAAGCTCCCGAACTGGAGTCGTTCTTATTGCTCGGAGCAGCCAAAATCTTGTTGAGCATGATAGAAATCGTCATGTTCAGCCTTTGGGTACGTCTTGCTTTAGCCTTTCCCTCTGGAATCGTACCCTCACCCACCAATATGTCCTCTCGATAATAAACGGTGGTCGTGCTGTTGCCATATCTGAACGCCACTGCGTTAGGGTTTTTCACAGAAACATCAGCTATAACGTCTGCGCGTAAATTATCTCTGGTGCCGACTAGCTGCTGGAGTGTCACCGAGTTCATTCTGATCACCGGATCTTTGATGTGAAAGACGGTGAAGGCGAGAACTAAAATAGCGACGGCTAGGATTAGAAAGAGGGCGATGAAGCAGCCACAGCACTTGATGCATCTTCTCTGTCGGAGTGCTGATCTTTGTTGCATGTAATTAAGGGCTTCTTCTTCTTCGTCGCTGCCGATCCGGTAGGCTGTCGGGGCTAAGGGCTTGACCTGCTTATCTATTTCCGGCGCCATGGCTAAGGTATATTGTTTGAAACAAAAAGGTGGAAAGGGAGTATGGTAATTATATATTAATAATGATGAGGCAGAAATTCTTTATTGGTAATATACCTTAATTTGCAAGGAGTTTCTTCACTTCCATGAAAGTCTGGCCGGGACGATGTGAAGATGATAAGTAGTACGTTCAAAGTCATCAGTCTTCCACTATGCAATTAAGTCCGTCGATCTTAACGCGTTTGCACGAATGTCACGGCTTGACTATTGACTTTGAAGTTTGAGGAATCACACTTAGCGGCCTGTTTTTAATTTTAAGGAATTTTCAGCTTATAAGAATAATGTGATCCTAAGCTATGTATGTTTCAAAATCGTTCGCGGAAGCTTCAACTTTGGTTAATTATAGTATTTGACGTAAGTGATCAGGTTAAATCCATTTAAGAAACGATACAAGATTAATGAAGATATCATTGGACGGCATTTTTGGCAATATTCAAAACCTAAACTAATTCATGTCTCTTTCCCGGCAGTCTTTCTAATATTAATATTGAATTCTTCTACTCGGGGATGCGGGGCTACTATGATAGAATTCCGCGCGTTTTAATTAATTAATTAATTATATCTTAAGATCAGCAATCATGTTATTATTCCTCGTTTTGATTTTTTGTTGTTATTTTTAGATATTATATATATATATAAATATAAAAAGTTTTTCTACTCATCCTGATCTCCACACATCATATTATTTATTTATTTATTTATTTGGATTTAGTCTTCTTAAACTAATTCATGAATTCTTCTACTCAAGAATATTCATATATATACCAAAAAATTGAAAAAAAAATAATAAATAAAAAAGTATGGTGTGTGATATGTAGAATGATATTGAATAGTGCTAGAGCTTTTCTTGGAGATAAAATGTTTTATTTTAAAAAAAATATTTCTCATAACTTAATTATAAAGGAAAAATGTTAGTATTCACCCTAACTTTACCGGCCACCCCTTTTAAAGTGCTAGGATTTGTTTTTAAATTAAATGTAAAATATCCTAAATTTAACACATATAGGAGGGGACGATCGATAAATGATATTACACATTGCTTATGTTTTAATAATGATTACACAAAATTTTCAAAAATATTAAAAAAATAATGATTACAAAAGCTCCAATTGCAACCTTAATTATTATTTTTGAAATATGGATCCAAATATAGGTTAAGCCACGTACGTAGTTCATTAGCTAATAATATTCATATATTAAATAATAGTTTTATTGGAAGGCCGTTTTGACACCATATATATAATATTATATATATATATATATATTATATTATATATGGTTTTGTACTTTTTTCCTTCCTCTGTTTTGTTGTTTTTTTTGTTGATTTTATGACCTTTATTTTTATGTGAATGTTTAGAGTTTAGGTCTAAATAGAAGAACATGCATATCGAAATTAAAAAAAAAAAAATGTACATCACACCAAAAAAAAAAACTAACAACTCTATAAAATGAAAAGAGAATACGAAAACATTGTTTAGATTTGAAAATATGCTTTCAGTTTTGATGGAAGAAAGATCAAAATAGAAGTAAGAACAAAACAACTCAAACAAAAAATAAACAAACTATATATTTTTTTGGTAGCATACAAATTTATCAGCACAACCGACATAAAAGCAAGCATAGAAAAACATTAATAAAAAAACTTATTGAATATAAAATTAATGCTTTAGAGAACAATAACATAAAAAAAATGATCAAAATATAACAGCAACAAAATATAATAAGAACAGAGTATTGAACAACATACAAAAAAAAAAAACATAGACTCAAATAATGCTGCAAGGAACAAGAATAGAATATAAAATTTAAAGAAAATTACATGACCTAACCAGATTTTTACCTTTTTTAATTCTATTGGATTTTTGTAGTTCATACTTTAGTCTTGTTAGTCGTGCTTGTTGAACGAAATTATTTGGGGTTCTGTTTTTGAGCATTTTGAATGGTTGAATTGATTGGAATGAAAAGCAAAAATAGAATAAATACAACATAAAACAATCCTAAAAAAAATAGATGTAGAAAAACAGCAATAAAAAATAATTTATTGAATATTAAATTAATGCTTCAGAGAACAACATAAAAAAATATGAACAAAATATAACAATAACAGAATATAATAAGTACATAATACAAAACAATATACAACAGTTAAAAAAAAGAATATATATAAAATATAATATAGAATATAACAAGAAAAGAATACCGAACAAGAATAAAATATAAAATATAAAAAAAATTACATGGCGTAACAGGATTTTTACCTTTCTTAATGTTACTGTGAGATTTTTGTAATTCATGCTTTAGCCTTATTTGTCGTGCTGGTTGAAGGAAATTATTTGAGATTTTGTTTTTGAGCATTTTGAATGGTTAGACTGATTGAAATGAGAACGAGGATTATAAATATAGAATTTACTGCACACGTCACTTTTCAATGGAGTGTTACTCTTGTGAATAAGAAAGCAACCTACTAACTCTGAATTTATTGTCTTGCAGGGCATGCATGAGAGAATAATAAAAGTAATTGTATTCCCAATGAATGCAGATTGTCTTTTTTTTTTTTTAATTGCATTATGAAGATTAATTATATTCTTTCTTTAATTACATTCTCAAGAATACAGATAAATAGATTATGAAAAATTACATTTTTTTTTTGAAAAATAGGTTTACCATTAAACCAATAACATGAGTTTACAAATGTGATTTATAAAAACTGAGAGACTCAATTTACAAATTAATTAGCATGCAGTTGGAGTGCAACTTTAAACCTCTCAAACAACCGTATGAGAGCCCAAACACTACCTCCAAAGGGGGTAGTTACTAAAAATCTCTTCTTCACAAGAGAGAGATACTAAATTCCACGGATCAAAGATCCGGAAGACTATTTCTCATTAAAAACTTTTTTCTATACAAACATAAATCAACAATACAACAAAAACTACCAACAACATTGACAAGAAAACACAAAAACTCAAAAACGCAGACAAACAATACAAAAAGCTCGGCTTGTAGTGGTGCGTGGATAGCACGCGCCACACTAGGAGTGCTCCACCGCAAGGCAGAGGAAGACGATGACCCTGAAACCGCCAGGAGTCGTAGCCGGCAGAGGGATCCCTCCAAAGACGAGGCGCGTCGCAAGAGATGACCCCGTGCGTTCAAATCACACACCGTTCCTTTCGACAAAAGCTCCGGTCAACACTGAGATTGGCGAATGACGAGAACAACAGCTGAGCGTGTGGTGGGCTAGGACTACCGGAGCTTCATCAACCTGCAATAAGCCGATAACTACTCCAAACGAACTCAAAAACCACCTCCAAAGCTAAACAAAACACTGGCCGAGAAGCTAAGGAGAGAAGAGAAGGGAGAGAACGGAGGGGAAGGTGAAATTGGAGTTCCACCCCCCCTCAGATTGATCGATGGCGACGGAGAAGTTTTCTCTGATAGAGAGAATATCGAAAGGAGAGAGAAAACGACTCTCCCAGGCTCGTACATGAAAAATTACATTTCCAACGCCTATAGGGGGAGAATAATAAAAATAATAGGACTCGTAATACTATATACAGACTAAAACAATTGTAATGGAGGAAGTTAATAGTCAAACAAAACAGCAATTAAGATAAGAATTTAACAGAGCTATTAAACATGGAAAAGCCGAACGTAAATAGGACATTAATTCTTGATTTAAAATTATCAATCTAGCATGTATCAAATTAAAAACATAGATTTAATGGAATTTAATTTAACAATGCAGATTGAGGGAGTAACAGAGTTAGAAGAGAACAGTTGAAAGTTCAAAAATTTTAACAGATCTATTAAATCAATACTTTTATGTTACGTTATATATATAAAGATATATTATATATAATTTAATTTAATTTAAAAGATAAATTCTAAGATTTAAATATTAAAAATTAAAATATGTTAAAGAATAGTTGATAATATAATTTGTTTTTAAATATTACTATTTGTACAGTAAATATTAATTAATGATGTAACGAAACTTTCAGACATTCAAATTGGAATTAATGCTCAAGATTCACTAAATACCTTCTAGAAATCAGAGCATCCAATTATCTCTTTTGAGTCTCTCCCATTGATGTATAATCGAAAAGGTAAATGTTTCTCAAAAAAAAAAGAAAAAAGAAAAAGGAAAAGGTGAATGAATTTATTACTACTGATAGATTTAAATAGTTAGTTCAGATGAGTGTGGAATAAAATATTATTTAAAAATTTAAAAATTGAAATATTTATTATAATATATGCAAAAATTTAAATAAATTATAATAAGGCCTTTTTGTAACCAAACTCAAAAACTTGAGAGAGGATGGAATACATTATGAGATAAATTGAAAGTTGTATATTTTATTTATTTTTATTTAAAAATTAAAAAAAAATTATTTATTGTAGTGGTCTGTTTAGAATTATAGTAAGAGTTTCAAAAAGTACTTAAATAGTTGTAAAAGCTTTTTAAGAGAAAAATTAAGTAGGTTTGGCGTTACATATTAAATAGTTTTTAAATATTAAATAAGTTAAAAAGTATATTAAAAAAAATATATTTCCTACCAAACAATTCGTTTGACATAATTTGACTTGTAAGTTTTATTTCTCACCAAAGGGAGCTTTTGTCTAATGAGTATAAACTATATATATTTTTTTTATCATAATCTCAATTTGAAAAAAATCTAATAACTAAATGAGATAAGTTAGAATAATCTTCCAATCCACACGAAACCTTTTCGGCAAAAACTCAAAAAAGCCTTTCAATAACATTTGGCTGTATGTAATAAAACGAAGATTGATTGGAGGGACGGTTACCGACCTCTGTCCCACTACTAAAATTATGTGAATGACTCCACTATTATTATTTTAAATATTGCATAGTGACTTGCATAGTAACTTGCATAGTAACTTCAAGACCTATAAATATGGGTTTCAGTTGTTATGAAATTCATAAGAAAATATACAGAGAAAAGAAAGTTTCAGTTATTAAGAGTTCTTAAAGAATTTTTTTATATATTTCTCTCTTGCAATAGTAGTTTTTTCTTTAGTTTTATAACACGTTATCAGCATGACGGTTCTACCAATTCTGAAGTTAGTGATCTTATTCCTCTAAAATGACAAATCTTACAAAATTAGAATCTATTGCTCTTGACATATCTGAGAAAAATTATTTATCCTGGATACTTGATGTTGAAATTCATCTTGATGCTATGAACTTGGGTAAAACAATTAAAAAAGAAAATCAAACGTCCCTGCAAGACCGTGCTAAAGTAATGATTTTCTTTCGCCACCATCTTCATGAAAAATTAAAAACTGAATATCTTACAATAAAATATCCCTATATTTTGTGGAATAGTTTAAGGGAGAGGTATGAACAACAGAAGACTGTCATCCTCCCAAAAGCTCGTTATGAATGGTTGCACCTGAGGTTGCAAGATTATAAAAGTGTTAGTGAGTATAATTCCACACTTTTTAAAATAAGCTCAGTACTAAAATTATGCGGTGAGAAAATCATCGATGATGATATGCTAGAAAAGACTTATTCTATTTTTCATGCCTCGAATGTGCTTCTGCAGCAGCAGTATCGAAAGTGAAAGTTCAAGAAATATTCTAAACATATATCATGTTTTCTAGTAGCTGAGCAGAACAATGAGCTCTTATTAAAAAACTACCAGTTACGCCCTACTAACTCAATATCATTCCCTGAAGTGAATGGTAATAGGTTTGCATCATTCTTAAAAGTGAATGGTGCATCCTTTAGAAGAAATCGGTGTCGTGGACGTGGTAGGAGAAATTATAGAAATATTGGTCCCAGAAGTGATTATAGTATAAGGGATAATAATAATATATCGTATCACCAGAAGTGGTACAATTCAGAAAGGGATAAAAATCCCCAGAATAATTCTTCAAAGAGAAGTGAAGAGGTGTGCCATAGATGTTGAATGACTGGACATTGGTCACGTACCTGTCGTACGGCCAGACACTTAACTGATTTATATCAAGCATCTATTAAAAGAAAGAATAAAATGCATGAAACAAATTAAGTAGAACCATCAGATGATTTATTAGATTCAGTAGATGTAGATGTTACTCATATTGACGTCTCTGATTTCTTTATTCATCATAAAGGTAGAATTGACCACTTAATTGGAAATGGAAGTGTTCCACTAAATTAATGTATTTTCTTTCTATTATTTGTAATAAAAGTTTTGTCTATTTTTGTAGAATCATAAATCACATTGATGAGTTTTTTTTATCTTTAAGTTGAATGATAAAGATATATGTCTGGCTGACAGTGCTAGAACTCACACAATTCTAAAAAAAAAAAAATTTTCAAAATCTAACACTAAGCAAAACCTATGTCCATACCATATCAGGTTCATCAGATTTAATTGAGAGCTCCGAAAGAGTTTATATTGTGTTGCCTAATGACACCAAATTTTGTATTGATGATACTCTATTCTCTTCACAATTCAGAAGAAATTTATTGAGTTTCAAAGATATACGTCGTAATGATTACCATATTGAAACGACCAATGAAGACAGTAAAAAACATCTTCTTATTACTAAAATAATATTGGGTCACAAACTCGTATTAGAAAAATTGTTTGCTCTATATTCTGGATTGTATTATACAAAGATGAGAACAATTGAATCATATGTTGTAATGCACCAGAAGTGCATTGACCCCAAAATATTTATGACTTGGCATGATTGCCTTGGACATCCGGGATCTATAATGATGAGACGAATTATTAAAAATTTGCATGGGCATCCCTTAAATAATCAAAAGATATTTTTACCCAATGAATCTCCATGCTCTGCATATTCTTAAGATAAGTTGATTATCAGACCATCTCCCTCAAAAGTCATTATTGAATCTCTATCCTTTTTACAAAGGATTCACGAAAATATATGTGGGCCTATTCATCAATCAAGTAGACCATTTAGATACTTTATGATTTTAATTGATGCATCTAGTCGATGGTCACATGTTTGTCTGCTTTCCACTAGAAATGTTGTATTTGCTAGACTTCTTGCTCATATAATCAAACTACGAGCACAATTTCCTGAGTATCCAATTAAGACCATTCGATTGGCTAATGCAGGTGAATTTTTATCTCAAACTTTTGATGATTATTGCATGTCAATAGAAATAGATGTTGAACATCCTGTTGCCCATACACATACTCAAAACGGTTTAGCTGAATTTTTGATCAAAAGGCTTCAGCTAATCGCTAGACCTTTACTTATGAAATCAAGACTTCCTATTTCTGCTTGGGGACATGCTATACTTCATGCAGCATCTTTAATTCGCATTAGACTATCTGCATATCATAAATATTCTCCATTACAGCTTGCATTCGGTCAACAACCAAATATTTCTCATCTTCGTACTTTTGGATGTGCTGTATATGTTCTAATTGCACATTCACAGCGTACAAAAATAGGTACTCAACGTAGACTTGGGATATATATTGGTTTTGATTCTCCATCTATTATCAATTATCTTGAGTCTCTTACAGGAGATATGTTTAAAGCACGTTTTGAGAATTGTCATTTTGACAAATCCACTTTTCCATTAATGGGTAAAGAAAAGTCGGTGCCTGAAGTACGACAAGATATTACTTGGAATAATAAGACCATGTCTCAATTTGATCCTCCCACAAATGAATGTAAACAAGAAATTTAGAGGATTATTCATTTACAAAATGTTGTAAATCAATTACCAGATGTATTTACTGACACTGAAAGTGTAGTAAAATCTTATATTCCTGCTGTTAATACTCCAGCAAAGACTGAAGTTCCTGAAAGATAAATTGTCAAAACAGCAATAGGTGAGTCTAAGATACGCCTTAAGCGTAGAAGACCTATTGATACAAAATATAAAATTTCCAAAAGGAAAAGAATACAAAATGAATTTGGTGTTCCTGAAGAATACGTACCCACAATACAGGCTACAAATATAATTGGTGCTCCTAAAGAGCTTAAATATTCTATTCCAGAACCTCCTGAAGAGGAAACTTCTGAAGAGCATAAATCTCCTGAAAAGGGATCTCCTGAAGAGGTGTTTTATAACATGTTTTCTCCTGAAGAGGAACATGTACCTAAAAATAATGAGATCTCAATATATTTCATGAGTACTGGAGAAATTCTGGATAAAAATAAAACTGTTGTTGATGACATATTTTTATATAAAATGGCAATTGACATTACCAGAAATAATGAAGAAAGTAAGCCAAAAATTGTCGATGTAGAAATGATTGGCCAAAATAGAAAGTAGCTATTGAAACCGAATTAAATTCGCTAGCAAAGCGAGAAGTATTTGGACTTGTTGTCCAAATACCAAAGGGTGTAATGCCTGTTGGATATAAGTGGGTATTTGTACGAAAACGCAATGAGAAAAATGAAATTGTGCAATACAAAGCATGACTTGTCGCACAAGGTTTCCTGTAGAAACTTGTGATTGATTATGAACAAACATATTCTCCCGTTATGGATACAATCACATTTAGATTTTTGATTAGTTTGGATGTTACAAAAGGATTAGAAATGCAGTTGATGGATGTGGTCACTGCATATTTATATGGATCCTTAGACCATGACATATATATGAAAATCCCTGAAGGATTCAAGGATATAAAATGCCTGAAACATCTACAAGTACATCTAGAAATATGTACTCTATCATATTACAAAGATTTTTATATGGGTTGAAGCAATCTAGACGCATGTGGTATAATCGTTTAAGCGAATATCTATTGAAAGAGGATTTGAGAATAATCCTATATGCCCATGTGTTTTTATTAAGAAATCAGAATCCGAATTGTCATTATTGTGGTTTATGTTGATGATTTAAATATTGTGGGAACTCCTGAAGAGATATCAAGAACCACTACATATTTAAAGAATGAATTTGAAATGAAAGATTTTGGCAAAACAAAATTTTGTCTCGGCCTGCAGCTCGAGCACTTGCCAAATGAAATTTTTATTCATCAGTTTATGTATATGGAGAAAGTCCTAAAGTATTTTTATATGGACAAATCTCATCCCCTGAGTACTCCAATGATTGTTCGAATATTTGATGTAAAGAATGATCAATTCCGTCCTTGTGATGACGATGAAAAAATTCTTGGTCCTGAAGTACCATATCTCAGTGCAATTGAAGTTTTGATGTATTTTGCAAATTGCACTTGACCAGATATTACACTTTCAGTTAATATGTTTGTAAGATATAGTTTTGCACAAACTCGAAGACATTGGAATGACATTAAACATGTCATTCGTTACCTTCATGGTACGGTTGATATGAGATTATTTTATCAACGTAGATCAAGTCTACAATTGATTGGGTATGTAGATGCAAGTTATCTTTCAGGCCCACACAGAGGTAAATCTCAAACTGGATATTTATTTACTTATGAAGATACTGGCATATCATGGAGATCTGTTAAGCAGATACTATCTGCTGCTTCTTCAAATCACTCAGAGATCGTTACTATTCATGAAGCAAGTCGAGAGTGTATTTAGCTGAAATCAGTAATTCAACATATCCAGGAAAAGTGTGGACTCCCTATAATCAATAATAGTTCAACAATTTTATATGAAGATAATACTACTTGTATCATTCAAATCAGAGGAGGATATATCAAAGGTGACAGAACCAAACATATTTTACTTAAATTCTTTTATACTCATGATATTTAAAAGAAATGTGAAATTGATGTCAAGCAAATACGATCTAGTGATAATCTGGCAGATTTATTCACAAAGGTATTACCAACTGCGACATTCAAGAAGATTGTGCATAACATTGGAATGCGAATATTCAAAAATTTATTGTCATGCACTTTTCAAGAGGAGTAAATGTCCTGAACACTTGTCTTAATTGTACTCTTTTTCCTTTGCTAAGGTTTTGTCCCACTGGGTTTTCCTTTGTAAGGTTTTAATGAGGCAATCTTAAACCACTTGTGGATGCATAAGAAGACTGTACTCTTTTTTCTTCGCCATTGGTTTTTCTTCTCATTGGGTTTTTCCTTGGCAATATTTTAACGAGGCAGATTCTTTATAGGTGGTCATTCAAGGGGGAGTGTAATAAAACGAAAATCGATTGGAAGAACGACTGCCACCCCCTGTCCCACCACCAAAATTATGTGAATGATCCCACCACTATTATTTTAAATCTTGCATAGTGATTTGTATAGTGACTTGCATAGTAACTTGTATAGTAATTTCAAGGTCTATAAATATGAGTTTCAGTTGTTATGAAATTCATAAAAAAATATAGAGAGAGAAGAAAGTTTCAGTTATTAAATATTTTTAAAGAATTTCTTATATATTTCTCTCTTACAATAGTAGTTTTTTATTTAGTTTTATAAACTATATATTTTTCCAATAATAAAACATGTCGTGACTTGCACGGAATGGTTTGACCGCTGACTTTACCCTTATCTCACTTTTGTCTCTTCATATTTGATCAAATATGACAAATTTTTTTTGATATATATATAAATTTATATTTTAAAAAATTTTCTTTTAACTAATCCAATACTACTAATCTTACCAATTCAAAGTTCATACAACTCGTTGTAAATGCCTTGAAAAGGGTGATTCATAAACCAGTCAATATATTTACGTTAAAAAATGAGTTGTACAAATTTAGATTAATATGCGTACGTCTTTCTTAAGAAAAATCAATTACAAAAATTCAATTTTCTTTAATGAGTTTCTATTATAAAACTAAAGTAAGAAACTACTATTGCAAGAGAGAAATATATAAGAAACTCTTTGAAACTCTTGAGAACTGAAACTTTTCCCTCTCTCTATATTTTCATATAAATTTCATAACAACTGAAACCCCTATTTATAGGCCTTGAAATTACTATGCAAGTCATTATGCAAGATTTAAAATAATAGTGGTGGGGTCATTCACATAATTTTAGTGGTGGGACAGGGGGCGGCAGCCGTCCCACCAATTCCGTTTCGTTTCATTACACTCCCCCTTGAATGACCACCCATAAAGAATCTGCCTCGTTAAAACCTTGCCAAGGAAAAACCCAGTGGGAAGAAAAATCAATGGCGAAGGAAAAAGAGTACAGTCTTCTTATGTATCCACAAGTGCTTTAAAATTATCTCATTAAAATCTTGCAAAGGAAAACTCAGTGGGACAAAAACTTAGCGAAGGAAAAAGAGTACAATCAGCACAAGTCTTCAGGACATTTACTCCCCCTGAAAAATGCATGACAACAGATCTTTGAGTCTTCGCATTCCAATGTTATGCACAATCTTTTTGAATGTTGAAGTTGGTAAAGCTTTTGTAAATTAATCTATCAAATTATCACTAGATTGTATTTGCTTGACATCAATTTCACATTTCTCTTGAAGTTCATGAGTATAAAAGAATTTAGGTGAAATATGTTTGGTTATGTCACTTTTGATATATCCTATTTTGATTTGAGTGATTCAAGTAGTATTATCTTCATATAAAATTGTTGGGATATTATTGATCATGGGAAGTCCACACTTTTTCTGGATATGTTGAATTACTGATTTCAGCCAAATACATTTTCGACTTGCTTCATAAATAGCAATGATCTCTGAATGATTTGAAGAAGTAGCAGATAGTGTTTGCCTAACAGATCTCCATGATATGGCAATATCTCCATAAGTAAATAAATATCCAGTTTGAGATCTACCTCTGTGTGGGTCTGAAAGATAACTTGCATTTGCATACCCAATCAATTGTGGACTTGATCCACGTTGATAATATAATCTCATATCAACCGTACCATGAAAGTAACGAAGGACATGTTTAATGTCATTCCAATGCCTTCAAGTTGATGCAGAACTATATCTTGCAAGTGGATTAATTAGGAATGTAATATCTGGTCTAGTGCAATTTGCAAGATACATCAAAGCTTCGATTGCACTGAGATATGGTACTTTAGGACCAAGAATTTCTTCAGCGTCATCACAAGGACGGAATTGATCATTCTTCACATCAAGTGTTCGAACAATTATTGGAGTACTCAGGGGATGAGATTTGTCCATATAAAAATGCTTCAGGACTTTCTCAGTATACATGGACTGATGAATAAAAATTTCATTTGGCAAGTGCTCGAGCTGCAGGCCGAGACAAAGTTTTGTTTTGCCAAGATCTTTTATTTCAAACTCATTCTTTAAATATGTAGCGGTTCTTGAGATCTTTTTAGAAGTTCTCAAAATATTTAAATCATTAACATAAACCGTAATAATGATAAATCCGGATTCTAATTTCTTAATAAAAACACATGGGCATATAGGATTATTCTCAAATCCTTCTTTCAATAGATATTCGCTTAAGCGATTATACCACATGCGTCCGGATTACTTCAACCCATATAAAGATCTTTGTAGTCTGATATAGTACATATTTCTAGATGTACTTGTAGATGTTTCAAGCATTTTATATCCTTCAAGGATTTTCATAAATATGTCATGGTCTAAGGATCCATATAAATATGCAGTGACTACATCCATCAACTGCATTTCTGATCCTTTTGTAACAACTATACTAATAAAAAATCTAAATGTGATTGCATTCATAACGGGAGAATATGTTTCTTTATAATCAATTCCGGGTTTCTGTAGGAAATCTTGTGCGACAAGCCGTGCTTTGTACCGCACAATTTTATTTTTCTCATTATGTTTTCGTACAAATACCCACTTATATTCAACAGGCATTACACCTTTTGGTGTTTGGGCAACAGGTCCAAATACTTCTCGTTTTGCTAGCGAATTTAATTCAGCTTCAATAGCTGCTTTCCATTTTGCCAATCATTTCTACGTCGACATTTTTTAACGGTTTTTGGCTCACTTTCTTCATTACTTCTGGTAATGTCAAGAGCCATTTTATATGAAAATATGTTGTCGACAACAGTTTTATTTCTATCCAGAATTTCTCCAGTATTCATGAAATGTATTGAGATTTCATTATTTTCAGGTACTTGTTCCTCTTCAGGGGAAAACATTTTATGACACACCTCTTCAGGAGGTCCATTTTCAGGAGATTTATACTCTTCAGGAGTTTTCTTTTCAGGAGGTTCTGGAATAGAAGATTTGAACTCCAGATTTGTAGCCTGTATTGTGGGTACGTGTTCTTCAGGAACACCAAATTCATTTTGTATTCTTTTCCTTCTGGAAATTTTGTCTTTTGCACTAATAGGTCTTCCACGCTTTAGGTGTACCTTAGACTCACCTATTGCTGTTTTGACAATTTGTTCTTCAGGGATTTCAATCCTTGCTGGAGCATTAACAACAAGAATATAAGATTTTACTACACCTTTAGTGTCAGTAAATACATCCGGTAATTGATTTGCAACATTTTGTAAATGAATAATTCTTTGAACTTTCAGTTTACATTTATTTGTAGGAGGATCAAATTGAGACAGGGTCTTATTATCCCAAGTAATATCTTGTCGTGCTTCAGGCATCGACTTTTCTTTACCCATTAATAGAAAAATGGATTCGTCAAAGTGACAATCCTCAAAACGTGCTTTAAACGATACCCTATAAGGGGTTCAAGGTATCTGATAATAGATGGAGAATCAAAACCAACATATATCCCAAGTCTACGTTGAGGGTCCATTTTTGTACGTTGTGGAGGTGCAATTGGTACATATACAGCACATCCAAAAGTATGAAGATGAGAAATATTTGGTTGTTGACCAAATGTAAGCTGTAATGGAGAATATTTATGATATGCAGATGGTCTAATACGAATTAAAGATGCAGCATGAAGTATAGCATGTCCCCAAGCAGAAATAGATAGTCTTGATTTCATAAGTAAAGGTCTAGCGATTAGTTGAAGCCTTTTGATCAAAGATTCAGCTAAACCGTTTTGTGTGTGTGTCTGGGCAACAAGATGTTCAACATCTATTCCTATTGACATATAATAATCATTAAAAGTTTGAGATGAAAATTCACCTGCATTATCCAATTGAATGGTCTTAATTGGATACTCAGGAAATTGTACTCGTAATTTGATTATCTGAACAAGAAATTTAGCAAATGCAACATTTCTAGTGGAAAGCAGACAAACATGTGACTATCGACTAGATGCATCAATCAAAACCATAAAGTATCTAAATGGTCTAATTGATAGATGAATAGGCTTATCTCCGTGAATCCTTAGTAAAAATGATGGAGATTCAACAATGACTTTTGAGGGAGATGGTCTGATAATCAACTTACCTTGAGAACATGCAGAGCACGGAGATTCATTGGGTAGAAATATCTTTTGATTCTTTAAGGGATGCCCATGCGAATTTTCAATAATTTGTCTCCTCATTATAGATGCTGGATGTCCAAGGTGATCATGCCAAGTCATAAATATTTTGGGGTCAATGCACTTCTGGTGCATTACAATATATGATTCAATTGTTCTCATCTTTGTTTAATACAATCTAGAATATAGAGTAAACAGTTTTTCTAATACGAACTTTTGGCACGATATTATTTTAGTAATAAGAAAATGCTTTTTACTGTTTTCATTGGTCGTTTCAATACGGTAATCATTACGACGTATATCTTTGAAACTCAATAAATTTCTTCTGGATTGTGAAGAAAATAGAGTATCATCAATACAAAATTTGGTGTCATTAGGCAACACAATATAAACTCTTCCGAAACTCTCAATTAAATCTGATAAACCTGATATAGTATGGACATAGGCTTTGCTTAGTGTTAGATTTTGAATTTTTTTTTTTTTTTAAGAATTGTGTGAGTTGTAGCACTGTCAGCCAGACATATATCTTTATTATTCAACTCAAAGATAAAAAACTTATCAATGTGATTTATGATTCTACAAAAATATACAAAATTTTTATTACAAATAATAGAAAGAAAATACATTAATTGACTGGAACACTTCCATTTCTAATTAAGTGGTCAATTATACCTTTAGGATGATTAAAAAAATCAGAGACATCAAGATGAGTAACATCTACATCTACTGAATCTAATAAATCATCTGATGGTTCTACTTAATTTGTTTCATGCATTTTATTCTTTCCTTTAATAGATGTTTGATATAAATCGGTTAAGTGCCTGGTCATACGACAGGTACGTGACCAATGTCCAGTCATTCAACATCTATGGCACACCTCTTCACTTCTCTTTGAAGAATTATTCTGGAGATTTTTACCTCTTTCTGAATTGTACCACTTCTGGTAATACGATATATTATTATTATCCCTTTTAATGTTATCACTTTTGGGACCAACATTTCTATGATTTCTCTTACCACGTTCACTTTACCGATTTCTTCTAAAGGATGCACCATTCACTTCTGGGAATGATGCAAACTTATTACCATTCACTTCAGGGAATGATATTAAGTCAGTAGGGCGTAACTGGTGGTTTGTTAATAGGAGCTCATTATTCTGCTCAGCTACTAGAAGACATGAGATAAGTTCAGAGATAAGTTCAGAATATTTCTTGAACTTTCTCTCTCGATACTGCTGTTGCAGGAGCACATTCGAGGCATGAAATGTAGTATAAGTTTTCTCTAGCATATCATCATCGGTGATTTTCTCATCGCATAATTTTAGTACTGAGTTTATTTTAAAAAGTTCAGAATTATACTCACTAACACTTTTATAATCTTGCAACCTCAGGTGCAACTATTGAAAACGAACTCTTGGGAGGATGACAGTCTTCTGATATTCATACCTCTCCCTTAAACTGTTTCACAAAATATAGGAATCTTTTATTGTAAGATATTCAGTTTTTAATTCTTCGTGAAGATAGTGGCGAAGGAAAATCATTGTTTTAGCACGGTCCTGCAGAGACGTTTGATTTCCTTCTTTAATTGTTTCACCCAAGTTCATCGCATCAAGATAGATTTCAGCATCAAGTATCCAGAATAAATAATTTTTCCCAGATATGTCAAGAGCAACAAATTTCAATTTTGTAAGATTTTTCATTTTCTACACATATAAATAATGAAATAAATATGTGTATATCAAAAAATATATTTATAAATTCACACAGATAATCATCAATAAAATATATCAAAGACTGCAAATAATATAATGAAAAACTTATAGAAAAATAAGGCCACTAGTTTCAGAATTGGTAGAACCGTCATGCTGGTAACGTGTTATAAAACTAAAGAAAGAAACTACTATTGCAAAAGAGAAATATGGAATAAACTCTTTGGAACTCTTAAGAGCTGAAACTTTCTTTTCTCTCTATATTTTCTTAAGAATTTCATAACAACTGAAACCCCTATTTATAGGCCTTGAAATTTCTATGCAAGTTACTATGCAAGTCATTATGCAAGATTTAAAATAATAGTGGTGGGGTCATTCATATAATTTTAGTGGTGGGACAGGGGGCGGCCGCCATCCCACCAATTCCGTTTCGTTTCATTACAGTTTCACTGTTCTTCAATTAATCTGGACAAGATGTATACGTCCAAATCTATATCTATAGTTACAAAGTTCTTCTGTGTGATCAATAATGGATGCGGTCCAAGTAGTTGACAACATCTCTAATTGTAGCCGTTGACTGTAGTAAGATAGCTCAGGGCTGGGCTACCTTGAAATTGCTATTCGGATTGGGCCTGAACATGGGCTTCGTAACTATGAGTGAAAACAGTGTCCATTGTTCAATGGGCCTCTTAAATAGCATGTACCTATTATATATGAATATAAGCCCTTCTACTCCATTTCAAAAAAAAATAAAAAATTAGCCCCTCTACTCATCCTTACCTCACACACCACATTTCATTTTTGTTTTTTGTTTTATTCTTACTAAATTAAAAGAATTCTTCTATTTATCATCCATACACCACACATTTAATAAGAATAAAAATGTGTTATAAAATGTAGGGATGATGAGTAAATTTTTTTATATAAATATTACTCTTACAATATAATCTTATACATTGTGTTTGGGGAAATAAACCATTAATTAAGGTGTTATTTCAAATAAATAACGTTCATAATAATTTTCTCAAGAATTAATGAGGTGCATGTAGCACTGTTTTCAAATTAAAAATTCAGATTCAAGAACTTATAAAGTATTAACCAAGCATATGGATTTTGTTTTGCCACATTGGCATTATTGTTATTTTTTTGAATTTGTGCTAAATATTTGCTGATACAATTCCAACTCTTAATGGTAAGTTGTGAGTGAAACTCTAAACGCAAGCCATTTGTGTAACCATTGCGTATGATCTGTTGGGTGTAGGACCACAAAATGAAAATTTATTTACTCTCTCTTTCTCTCTCTCCCCCCTATGTGTTTGTTGGCACCCTCGCATCTTTGTCCCTTTCTCAAATTTCTCTCGTTCTTCAAGCAATTGTTTCGTTGCTAGTTTTCACTATTACACAGTTGTGCGATTTCTCCTCTCTCAGGTTGACTCAACAATATTCGTCAGCTCTCTCCATCAATTTGGGTCTCCTTCACACAACAAGCCTCCATCCAGCAATCATTCAAGTCTTACTGAGGTGATTTTTTTAGTGTTTTAATTTGGAGGCTTGCAAACTAAGGTTTGTTACATAGTTTAATGAAGTGAGAGGTACAGTCTCACCGAAAAGTTGGCTGCTTAGACTTTTAAGTAGGTTTATTTTGAGTGTTTGTTTACTCGAAAAATATTATGAGTGTTTGACATTTTATTTTTATGAAAGGTTCGGTTTAAGTGGGATATATATATATATATATATATATTTGAGACACTCACTTCGAAGGCTCTAGAAATGAGGTTGTCAAAATCATTCTACAACATCCATGGAGAAGAAATCCTAATCTCCATCGGATCTCATCCCTTAGCCCACATAAAATAAAAACTTATTTTTGATTATCCGACAGTTCTCTTGGCTTATTAGACAAGATTTTAAACCTTGCTTTATATTCTTCGACAGTACTAATTTGCCTCAACTTATTAAGAGCTTCTATGTGGTCATCATACATACTAGGACCAAACCTAACCAATAAGGCTTTAATAAAAGAGTCCCAATCAAGGATATGTCCACTCTCCTCTAGATTCTAGAACCAAATTAGGGCTTTAACCTCCAAGTGAAAAGAGATTAGCCTCAATCTGTTTTGTGGTAGAGTGTTATGAAAATTGAAAAAATGTTGTATTTATAAACCCAACCTACAGGATCCTCACCATGGAAAATCAAAAAGAACAACCTTACAGTCTTGGTGTGGACCTCACCCATATTATGTCGCTGCTGGAGATAAACAACATCTCTATTATACACACCAGTCAATGACTCACCATTGTTACATCAACTTTTGTTAAAGCTGCAGGACTATTCATTTTGCATTTCTAATGCTAGCTTCTGAGTTTCTATAGCTAGGTTTTGATATTGTGATTCTAGCTTCTGATGTTGCCAATCAGTAAGACACCAAATAAACCAGGAAATGATTACAGGGAAGAAATGGTTGCACGGAAAGGATTACAGGGAAGATGTGAATATTGGTCATATTTGTCAATTATTTTATCATCCCTGTATTACTCTAACTGATATATATGCAGCCAATAAATCTGGAACACTTGGTGATAAGCAACAACCCTTATGTGAATGCAGTGATATGAACATGTGCTAGACACGTGAGGAATAAACGCTGGCTTTCTTAATATGGATGAATGAGAGCCGTAGGATCAAGACACGTGTTGTAATCTATTGGGCATATATATATATATATATATATATATGAAATGATGCTCAGTTAGGGTTGGTTATTCGATTCACTTTACATTCTGCCGACTTTGAGAGCCTTTTGTGAGTCTGAGAGAGAGTGTGCTAGGGTTTCATCGAGGGAGAAAGAAAGCTAGTTTCTTGACTTGTTTTGGCTCGGTTTCTAGCGTGATCTAGTAAAGAAATGTTGACTTTGGAAGATCCATTAATAAAATGATCTTTAAGCCTGTTCCTGCTATGGATGTAGGCCATTAGGGCCGAACCACGTTATCTCTGTGTATTCTTTCTGATCTTTCTATTTTCTCTTTTATATCTTGTTTATTTACGTGTTTATCTTGTTGTTCTTGTATATCTTGCTATTCTTGTTATTTTGTCTTAGTTTACTGTATTTTTTGAACATTGGTTTTGGTACTGAGTCCTTTAGGCGATAAGGGACTCTGATTATGTTTCTCACAAGTGGTATCACGAGCTTAGGTTTGATGGGGACCACTAAATTTGATGTTGAGAAATTTATAGAGGAGAATGACTTTGGGTTATAGAGAATAAATATGAGAGCTCTATTAATCCAATAGGGCTTACAAGATACTTTCACCTGTGAGAAAAATGGCTCTTCCACGAAAGAGGAAGGGAAGGTGGAAGTCGAGAAGGACATCCTTCAAAAGGCCCACAGTGTCCTTATTCTCTTCCTAGGAGATAAAGTGTTGAGGAAAGTGACAAGTGAGGAAACTGCTACTGGTATCTAGTTAAAGTTAGAACACCTCTATATGACAAAATCCCTGGCTAACAGACTTTATAAGAAAACTAGGTTATATACTTTTAAGATGACCCCTGAAACTTCAATAAATGATTATCTGGACACTTTTAACAAAAGCATATTAAACCTAGCCAACATAGATATTAAGGTGGAGGATGGGGATCAAGTAATCCTCTTGCTAAGTTCTTTGGATTTGTCATACCAGAACTTTAAGGAGACCATGATATATGGTAGAGATACTTTATTCATAGAGGAAGTCCCGTTTGTGCTTCACTCTAGGAAATTACAAAATCAAGAAGATACCAACAAGAACATGGTGAGGACTTGTCTGTTAAGGGAAGATCATAAAAGAGGGGCAAGAAAGTTAAATCAAAGAATAAGAGAAGTATGTCTAAGTCAAAAGGAAAACAGTTAAAGTGTTTTCTATATCATAAAGAAGGACATTTCAAGAGAGATTGTTCTGATAAGAAAACACAGGTAGGAATTTCAACTAAAGGGGAAGGGGATGCTGCAGTGGTGTTAGATGGGTATGAAAGTCCTGAGGTACTGAATGTCTCTGAGGTAGATTTTGGAAAATAGTGGATTTTAGATTTTGGCTGCTCTTTTCACATGTGTCCCGATAGGGACTGGTTTGAAATTTTTTCACAATTGAATGGGGCCATGTAATTCTAGGAAATAATAAATCCTTTAAAATCATGAAAATTGGGAGTATATGACTAATTCTTCATGATGGAATGGAAAGACTGTTGAGGGAGATCAGATTTATACCTGACTTAAAGAAGAATTTGATTTCTCTTGGTATGCTTGATAATTTAGGCTACTCTTTCAAGTCCAAGATAGGGGTCCTCAAAGTTACTAAAGGTTCACTTACAATTATGAAAAGGGTAATAAAGAATTGGCCTTTATATCTTAGTTTGTAAAATCATTGTTGGGGAAGCATCTACTGTTCAGAATGCTATTGAGAACAATTTTGTGCTTTGGCACAGGAGATTAGGGCATGTTAGTTAGAAATGACTTTTAGAATTTCAGAAACAAGACTTGTTGATTGATCCAGGCCTGAACAATTTACATTTCTATGAGGACTGTGTTTATGAAAAGGCTAAGAGATTTAGTTTTAAAATGGCAACTCATATGACTGCACAGACCCTAGATTATGTACATTCTGATCTTTGGGAACCTTCTAGACTAGCTTCTTATGATGGAAGAAATCATTTTCTCTCCATCATTGATGGTGGAGGAAATCACATTCTATATATATATGAAATGATGCTGAGTTAGGGTTGATTCACTTTACATTCTGTCGACTTTGAGAGCCTTTTGTGAGTCTGAGAGAGAGTGTGCTAGGGTTTCATCGAGGGAGAAAGAAAGCTAGTTTCCTGGCTTGTTTTGGCTCAATTTCTAGTGTGATCTTGTAAAAAAATGTTGGCTTTGGAAGATCCATTAATAAAATGATATCTGAGACTGTTCCTGCCGTGGATGTAGGCTATTAGGGTCGAACCACGTTATCTCTATGTGTTCTTTCTGATCTTTCTATTTTCTCTTTTATTTCTTATTGATTTACGTGTATATCTTGCTGTTCTTGTATATTTTGTTATTTTTGTTACTTTGTCTCAATTTACTGTATTTCTTGAACATTGGTTTTGGTACTGAGTCATTTAGGTAATAAGGGACTCTGGTTGTGTTTCTTACAGAAGAAATAGTTGCTCACTTTAAAGATTCGAGAGAAAATAGGCCAAAGGAAAAGTTAGGGTTTTTGGACATTAGATTTTCAAATACCTTCTTATAAGATAGATACTACCCTTCCCTAGTGGCGGAGCCACGTTGGGGCGGGGGGCCATGGCTCCCCTCCCCATTGGCCCTACCCCTATTCTAAAAAATATATATATATATAATATATATTTTTTTAAAAAAATTGAAAAATTGAAAAATATGTTTTTTTTTATAATTTTGTAAGATAACATTAATTTTATTTTATGTTGGCCCCTCTTTAAAAATTATTTTGGTCTTCCTCTACAAAATTAATCTAATTTAAAAATAAAATACACCTGATATAAAATAAAATGATATGATAACATGATGACATGTTTTTATTATAAATAAAAAAAGAAGTTAGATGATTTCTAATGTATTTTTAAGATATTTTTATTATGATGATATATTCTTATCATATTATATATTTTTTTAATACATAAGTTGTATTAAACGTATTTTATTTTTATTGTAAATCTTACTATCAAATTAATTTATACCGTATAAAAAATTATATATAAATAGAATAAAAAATATTTTATATATTTTATTTTAATTTTACCTAGCCCCCTTAATGCAAACTTCTGATTTTGCTACTACCTTTCCCTGTGGCAAGCCTCGAGCCAAAATCGATGCTAACTAAAAGAGACCCACTTGAGAAAAATAAGGGAAGCAAAACAAAACAAGGCTCGGTTACTAGTGGACTAACACATTACATAACCCAAACATAACTTAATTAAAGCCCAGATGATGGCCCACGACCCCCATCTCTAGACTAGGTACATACCATAAACAAAAGACTTAAGGATATGTTTGGATAATGAAAAGTAACGAGAAGATTTGAGAAAAGTTATGAATAATAATAAAAAAATAATAAAAAAGTAATAAAAAAATATTAAATATATAATAGTGAAAAATAATGAATAGAAATAAAAAGTAGATGAAAAATAATAATAAAATAATAAATAGTAATGAAATATTATGAAAATAACTCAGTGGCCAAACCTAACCTAGATTCTTTGACTTGAAAGTAAAGTATTTCACACGTGCCTTGCATTGTATCTCCATTTCCGAGCTTTTTGTCTTCAGCTTGTTCTCCGTAGAAACCCTAGATCCCTTGATATGCGGTCCCAATGTCATGAGCTTGTTACATATTGTTTCACCAATACTGTTGATCACGAGCACATCTGGGATGGACTTAACAGGACCCCATGCTATGTACGTTTAAGGATTTGCAGTCCTACTAAGTGGCCCAATGAGTTGGCCGCTTTTGGCATCGTAGTTATCTTTGCCAAGTGAATAAAAATTTTGGCGGATCGTACTTGTACCCTCATGTTCTTTCTTATGTGTTTCTGCAGAGGGCCTTATAAGGCCCTCTGCATAAACACATTATTAATCTTAAGAAAAACAACTTTATCTTGTTGGTCAGGGAAAACCCAAATGCTATATTCATCACACCACATAGTTCATGTGCATAGCTGGAGAGAGATGTACGCTCGCTTTGGTGGTCTTTTTTCTGGTCTCTTCTCATTTTGTGTGGGAGATATGGTTTGCAAGAAATAAGCCCAAATCTGATGCTACTTCTCATCCCTCTTTTTTTTTTATTCAAGAAGGGTTAAAAGATGGTTACAGGATTTGAGCATATTTCCCAATTAATGCTTTTGATTGATCTTTTCAGATTGTGATTGTGATTCTTGATTGACCTCTTGCTTTTTACACTTATTCTAATCAACCTAGCTAGCTATATATTGACATGTATATGCTATAAGGACAACATATGTCGTTTTAGACCTAAAGGGAGTCATTGCCTAGATTTTTTGTTGTTATTACTTGGAAAATCGAGAGGCAGAATCTGTCCTCTTGAGTTTCTTTGATATGGAATTTTAGGAGAGTTTAACAAAAAGTTTGTAGTAATTATTAGCGTTAACGTACAAGAACTACTAATTATTTGCGTAATTATAAAATGCATGACTATTGAAAATACGATTGTGTAAAAAATAATTTAATGATAATATGATATATAATTAATTAAGTACGTATCATGATCTGTGGAATTGTAAAATATGAGAAAAATAAATTAGATAAAAATAACAGAATTAATAATATTTTATGATTATTTTGGCTAATATATAAATGGATACTCTAATGTAAGAATATATAGATTTTGATTGGAATCAACAAAAGATAAAATATGTGATATTAGTCCAATTTTCATGAATTTATCTTTGCCTATCGAATTATGCTAATGCTACGATGATAACATGAGAGGTCGATGATCATTGGGGCTATAACATGAAAAGCAGAAGTGTAATCAGGGCCGCCTAACCTTGTAGGTAACCAGGCCAACCAGAATCGATTCTGGTCCTTTTTGCCAATCAGGTCTGAATTAGCGGTGTCATTCGGAGATACCATATTGCATGTTCACGTACAAGTGCATGGCTGGCGATCATGATGATGATGATCTAATCACTTGATTGATTTAGAAGTTTAAAATATGTTACCCCGTACGTACGTAGTTCTTTGCAGTACTTAGGATATCCAACTTATTAATTTTTTTCTTCATGTAAATTGGGTTCATCAGTTTCCAATTATATCTAGATCACCTGGATCCATCGAATAAGAAACACACATGATATTTCATAATATTAAAGAACATGTGTCAATCATTAGTAGATCCAATTCTAACTAAAATTGGCATGCATGGATCTAGATCAAGGACTTGTGTAGGGAAGCTTGAGTGGATTACTATGCTATCAGCATTATCAAATAAATAAATGATATCGTATAAAACTAAAGATATATATATATATATATATATATATATATATATATATTTCTTTTCGTAACGAAAGCTCATTCACCCCACTTGGACTTGGGGGTGGGGCTGTCTAAAGCGATTGCCCATAAATTGCATTTAATTGAATTCAATAATCTGACATCGGTTATTTCAAAAAGTTTGTGGATGATCTTCTCACTTTTTCTAGATCTAAGAAAGAAATGCAAGCCTTAGCTCTTAAGATACTGATCATCGAATAATAACGAAGCTGAGGTCGATGTTATCTAAAGCAATCTGGCCTTGAAAAAAAAAAAAAACTTGATTATTGAGCTGCATGAATGTCAGTACCTACAGCTTGCTCTTTGCACGAAAGTAGCAAGGTCTCTTCATCCTCCTTGAATTTTTTTTTTTAATTTTTTAATAATTTTGACATTTTTATTTAAGAGAATCGAAAAAATTATTTATCTTTTAAATTCAATTTTTCAAATTTAAAATCCGAACGAACAGATGATCTTCGTTACATATATATTGGATATTTATAAATGGCAAACAAGCTGTAATTCTCTCTTATAATTTACATAGAACATTATATAAAGTACATAATATTGAGAAGAAGACTACTCCAATAATTAGTAAACCTGTTTGTGCAATATAAAGTACTGTCTTACAATATAAAGAAAAAGAAACAAAGAAAAGAAAACAAAAAACAAAAGACTCACAAAACTGTCCCATAATTACCGGCATCGAAGATCCTGGAATTTTTGGGTTGTGAAATTGAGAATCATGGTACAGTTCATTTGTGCGATCTCCTTCCTCTTAACAATATTCAGCAAATACACGCTGCCACTGAACTTGGCATAGCTGCTCAGTTTCAACATCCCTGATTGGATTTCACTGCTAAGATTCTGAGAATTAGATCTCACTTCCACTCTAAGATTCATCATCTTCTTGGTGTCTCTAGCTTTGACACTCCCATGTCCTATTTTTGTATCTCCAACGTTAATCTTGCCTCCGTAGAGCACACTCATGGTGGTATTCTCGAACTTAAACCGCCCGAAATTTGTGTTCTTAATGGTCATTTCGGCGACCAAAGTGGCATTAAAAGACGGAGATATTGATGCTGAAGACGTGACATTATTAAACGTGAGATTCTTCACCATAATCGACCTTACCTTAGCATCGGGAATTCTACTACGCAGCGTAATCAAGGCAAAGACCAATATGAAAACGCACTGGATGACAATTCCAGCGAAAACATAAACGAAACACTTACCACTTCGTTCTTTTTTCATTGATTTGAACATGGCCAACTCTTCGTCGCTTTTTGGATACATTTTGCTGGGTGTAAATGGAACTGAATCATCAGCTGCCATATTTTTTTGAGATTGATGGTGTTGGAATTAGGCGTACCAACTGCTATGAAGGATCTGTTTTGAGTAACCTGATGATATATCTTGATCTAGGTACGTGTGTGGACATATAAGGATGTTATGCTAACTACCGCGTTGAATTGTACGACAATTGTGGGGCCAGAGCTTTAATGCGATATTGCTTGGCGGCCTTCTTTAAATGGAGGTTTTAACAACTTCCTGGTTTTTTAATCATTGCCCAGAAATATAGTGGTGGAGGAATCGCGCGTCATTATATAAAATAAGGTAAAAATTTCTGTTCAAAATAATTCTTATTTGAGAATTTGTATTAATTTCTTATAAGAAAACCATATAAATTAACAAATTGATTTAGAAAACATTCTGATGTTTTTTGAAATACAGAATTCTGCCATCTCGATCTGATCTTTTGATAGTAATTAAATAAGATCCAAGTTTGGATTAAGAAATGAGATGGATTAAGATGAATTTAGTTTATTTTTTAATATTATTCTTATTTTAAAATTCAAAAAAATTGAATTGAAATTTAAAAAATATGTATTAGAATTTGAAAAGGCTGTATTAGATTTTGTGTTTTATATAAGAATTAAAAAAAATATAATAATAAAATTAAGATGAGTTGAAACAAACTCATATAGTCTATAAATTCAAACTGCCCTAAATCATTCTATATATAAAAAGATTTGAAAATCCATGTCGATCGTGCGTTAAAGTTGTGGCCTATACGTATCTTCAATATTATTGTGCTAAAAGAAAATCTTTTTTGTCCTCTAAAATATTTTCATAAAAGGAATAAAATATATTTATAAAGAAATCATAAATTTTTTTATAACTCATCCAATTAATTATCAAACTGTTATATATCTTGTCGTGTGTAGACCGGGGCCTTAATTATTTGCATTAATTACGACAATAACTGGTCATTTCCGGCCTGCTTCGTGGAATACAATATAGAGTTAGCAGTACTTTTAAGCCACCATTGCAATTGGAGCTAGCTAGGTTTAATTTTCTCCCAACCGCTGGACGTACGTACGTGTATGTATATAAATTTAAATATAAGAGCGCATAGTCATGATTCCCTTGAAACTACAACGTAGTCATGGACTCATGAGTAGTACTGATCATGACATATTTAATTCCTTAATTGTCCGTATAAGTAGAGAAGCATTTCTGTCTGGCCTGGTCCAAGGGACGTTCTAGTACTGCAATAGATGATCATAGTAGTAAAAGAAGTAGTCAGTCATGGAGGCGTGTATTTGAAAAGTTGCAATTGATTATATATTCTACAAATGGGACTCGATCGGTTGGAAAGAGACTGGAATTAGAATATTTTATAGACCGAAGAAGAATTTATGCGCGATCGAGTAATATTTGATTTTATAAGGAGCTGAGACCATGATTATCTTAAATATATACATGTGCATGCTATACGTGGCACTGCTACTACATGCATGATGAGCTATATATATAGCTTTCCAGCCATGCATGATGCAGGAAGGAATCTAATTCTTATATATTACACAAAAAATTATAATATTGAAAAACGCCTTTCAGAAATTCAAAAGACAAAAAAAAAATTCTGTAGCGAAGTGCTCTTTGTTTCTTTGTGATGCTCTGATGCTCACCGTATACCAATTTCTTCTAGGGAGCCGCTTTTAAGTGGTCCGGCCTAAAGTTTTAAATACCGTATAAGTAAATATATCAATCAACATATTGGAATGAAATATTTCGATATTAGTATCGTTTTATGTACCGTCTCAAAATAGTATATATATAAAAAATTATATTTATAAATATATATATAAATCATATTTTAAAATAATAATCAATATATAAATAAATTATACATATCAATACATATATGTAAATAGCCTAGTCTGAACTAAGATAAAAAAATAGCAAGAAATAAAAAAAAAAAAAAAAAAAAATTCGATACGGTTGATACGGTCAAAAGAGGCCGAAATCTGCAGCAAAACGAAACAGACTATTTTCTGTATTGGTCAACTAGTCAGTACAGCATATTTCAACAATATTAGCCGGCACGATACGAAATTTAAAACTTTGGTCCGGCCATTTATAGGCAATAGACAGCCCTATCACCACACGACACATCAGTTTTTACACAAAAAAGACCATGCAAGCGGCCACACACGATCATACAGCTTTTCAAACCGTTCAAAGTGTATACGAGAGACGAAGAAAAAAGAACAATAGAATTGGATTAGATTAACAAAATAAAATAGAAGCATCAACGAACCTTTTAGATCGTTGGCATTGAATGGGCAAAGCAAAGAAAGGCTTTTTAGTGCAATTGCTGGCCATGGAAGCATCAACAAATTACGGAGTCAGCCATTTTTAATTTCTACCCGACACAAGCATTAGGTTTTATGGTTTATGCTATTGTTTGGCCATAAATTACAATAATTTACCGTTTATGAAGAGAACGAGAAGATGGGGAGTGATGCATCTGGTTTTTCACCGGGGAAAAAAGGAAAAAGAAATGCAATGAAGTGAAAGATGGAGGAAAGATATATCTCATGTCTGGGTTTCCAATTTCCACCCATTTTCGCTTGGAACACAAGTTTTTTTTTTCATCATCTTCCCTACTTAGTAGACTTTGGGAGGAACTCACTAGCCATTAATGGTGAAATTAGTCCCCAATAGGTTTATTTTGTGTGAGAAAAAAGAGTGAGGAAGTGAATGATTGAGTTTTGGATTTCGAGAAATTACCTGCTAATGGTAGTGGTTGTCACTAGGGTTTTTGGGTTGTGTAATTTGTGAGGAGAGGCTTGCGATTACCTGGCCGTCTCCTTGCCACGGTTGCTACCATTGGGCTGTGCGGTTAGTGTGGCGCTGCGACTTGCGAGAGGGCTGTGCAAGGGTATGAGGCCCTACGATTTAGAAGGGGGAAGGGGGAAGAATGTGAGAGTGACCAGAAGAGGACACATCTGAATTGTTCGAGTGTTGTGCACAACATCACTAACGTGAGATGCGTACGTGGCAAAAGGGCATTGGAGCTGTTTTTGTTGGGTTATAAGCCCAATCGGCTAGAAGGTTTTCTCTTTATTCTATTTGAAAACTATTGTACAATACTTACGGCGTAATTTTTGACCAAAAGAAAATAATTGAATTTAGTATATGTATATATACTAGTAGGGGACCACGTGCCCAGGCACGTGGATTTTAATTAATTAATAAAAAATATTTTCTTATTTTTATTACATATAGTGTAATTATATGTGAATTTTTTTTTGTTAACTTTGTTTCCTTTATATTGATTAATGTAAACAATATTTTCTTAACTATTCAACTTGTTTGTTGATAAATTATATTATATAAGACTATATTAATTAACATATTAAGTGATTTAATAAATAGGTAGACATATCTAAATTGTGAATAAAATATATTTTCTTATTTTATGGTAATTATATTATATATTAATAAAATAATTTTTTTTTAGTACATGTAATGTTATTAATAACAAAATTAACATTGTTATTACAGTATTACTATCAAATTTATGAGTAATACAAATTAATATTTATTAATTGATCTGAGATGTTAATTTTTTTTATTAATAAATTATGCTAAAAAACATTATTACATCAAATATATTTAGTGACCTTTGATAAATACTTCATTTTATAATTATATTAATAAACCTATTATTATTTTTTATTAATTACAATGGAATGTATAATAACATCATTATTATTGTTACTAATATCAAATTTATTAGTCATATAATAATTAGTATATATTAATTGATCTGAGATTGAAAATAATTTTTTTATAATTATATTAAATAATATTACATCAAATATATTAATCGGTCTGTAATAAATACTTGAATTTATAATTTTATTAATAAAAATAATATTATTTTTTTATTAATTACAGTGAAATGTATAATGGTATACTTTTTTTGAAATTTGAATCGGTCAAAAATAAAAAATTTGAAGCCCATAATAAAAGCCAGCTCAATATATCCATGTCCAAAACCAGACATGAATCCGACCCCAGGTCGGCCCTCCAAACATAAAGCCCAGCCCCCTCCAAACTCAAATGCACACACCTATATAAACAGTAATATAAACATTATTATTTATGTAAATGTGTGTGATTTATCTCTAACATTTCTAAAAAAAAAAAAAAAAGAAAAAACTGTGCACCCAACCGCATCGTTACGCTTTCCTAATCCCATTTTGCCTCCATTTATATTTCTCTTACCTCTCTCTTTTTTCTTTTTCTCATCTTTCCGTATGCTCTTTCTCTAATGCACATTTTATTTTTAAAACATTACGAATCTGAACTCTGAAGTCTTATTTTTCAGATTTGTAAATTTTTCTTTTTTTCTGTTCTTCGTTTGATGTATAGTGGCTTCGTATTTTTCGTTTGTTTTATCGTCCTCTGTAGCATCTTACCAACTCCTCTTTCCCATTTCATTTCTTGCATCATGGATCTGTGGGTATATAAGTGCATGTTCTTCATTTCCTACAGATGGAAGTTAATGTACATCTTTTTCAACTTGTTTTATTTTCTTCGTTTTTATTACTCTATAGATCCTAACAGATATTGCCTTTAAATTCATCTCTACGCCGGCCTCTTTTCTACCGGAGCCTTCTCTCCTCTCTCTCTCTCTCTCTCTCTCCTCTTCTACCTTTCCGTTTGCCCTTTTCCTCGTTCTCAACAAAGGAACAACACTCGCGAGCTCTTATCTGCCTTATTGCTATGTATTTCTTCGTTCAATTCCTTTTTTCAACCTCTCGAATATAAAGTTCCATTTTTTCAAATCTTCAAAAAAAAAAAAAATCTCTCTTAGTTCGTTTAATCTATAATAGCTTCTTATTTTTCATTTGCTTTATCTCTTTATGTAGCCATTCAATTACTCGTTAGTATACAGATCCGAGATTTTGTTCTTAGATATGGAACTTTCTTTTATTTATTTATTTATTTATTTATATCTTTTTTTTTTTTTTTTTGCTGCAATCATATTTTGGTTTCTTTTGGGTAATGTATATTTTAAGATATCGTGTTCGAATCTGAGTGATCCTTTTTTTCTCCATGTAGATGAATGAAAAAAATCGTGTTCATTCCTTACAGTTCTGAGTATATGTGAATGTATTTTCTTGTTGAATTTTTTGTTCTTATTCCTCATATTATCATCTCTAAGAATTGAGCGTTTATTTTTATAGTGTAAAGTAGTGAATTAATCTGCTTGACCTCCTATAGATCTGAGTAATTATATTTTGTTTTTATTTTATTTTCTTCATTATTGTTTTTATTTTCTGTACAGAGTCATAAACCTTAATAGAGTTTTCATAAATCTGCAAAAGCATTCTCCAAGTTGGAACAGTCCTAAATTTTTTTTCCCATTGTTCATTTATTTTTTCTCCAAGTAATCTTCTTGTCCTTTCTTTTTCTTTTTCTAATATACTAAATATATATTTTTTCCTTCTTTTACGTTTTGGCCGTGTAGATGAATGAAATGTTAAACTGGTTTTCTTTCTTTCTAGTTTATGTGTTCAATCTAAAGTCCAATCACAAGTTTTGACATTTTTAGTAGGATTTAGACCAACAAATAGAGAGAAAGCCCTAACCCTCAATAAGTTGCATGCCCAAGGCCAATTCTTTTATTGTTTGAGTTCCATACTCAGTTTAAGTTCCATATCGTGGTGTATATGATTCAGTGAATACATACAAGTTTGAAGGAATTTTCTTTAGATCTGCATTGGTTTCCTTCCATGTGTCTGTTTCTTAGTTCGAATTTTTCTTTCTAAAGCTTTGGTTGTTGAAAAGGTCTGGTTTTGATTTATGGTATTTCTGGCTTCTAATCTCTCTCTCTATCGCATTGATTTGGTTATTCTTGGGAACTGATTGGTTTTTGGGTTATTTTTTATCTGATATTTGGGTGTTTAATTATATTTATTTTTTCTGTGCCCTTTTATTTATCTGTTTGTGATCCTTTTTTAGATATGAGATTTTCATTTTTTTTTAGGTGTTGATGTATATTGGATTTTTTTATTTCTCAACTGTTTCAATATGCACGCTTCTGTAATTCTCTTTGATAAGTTGTAATTTTTTATATAAAATTTTGCTTCTTGACACCACGTTTTTTCTATATATCAAATGTCAGCAAAGCAGGAACTTCTTCTTAAGGCAAACACAAACCGGAAGATAAAAGAGCCATCAACAACAGTACAACCACAAATACAACAGAGGATCAGATTTACTTTTCTAATTTTCAATTAGAGTTTTTTAAATCCAAATTTCACGCACCTTGTTGTTTCCTTTCCTTTCATTTATATATTTCCGAACGGTTAATTATTGGATGTGAATAAATAACAGAATTAATAATCACAAATATGTAATTCAAAAGAAGGAACATGAGAAAACGAACCCCTAAAGAAGGCGAGAACTGAAAATCAAAGAAAGAAGTTTAACTTAGGAACAAAGAAACGCAAATGAGGGCATAGGAATATGTAAAGTGAAGAAGTGAAGAAGATGAGTTTTATACGAAACAGCTAGCAACAAATACAATATAAATTTACAAATATAAGCAGTCGGTTGAAGCGGTGAAAGAATGATAGAAAGGCACAAGTGTCATTTAATGGACTCGGTTGAAGCGGTGAAAGATCAAAATTAGTTCATTAGACGACACGTTTTTCTTTTTTTCTTTTGGAATGGAGTAGTTGGAACTTGGGGGAGCCTGGAAGGATCTGATCGGGATGGAGAAAATGCGAGCGAGAGAGAAATATCCTAGAAGGAAGAGAAGGCTAGAAACATGCTGAACAGGACTGGTTATTGGCAACAATACATATTAGAAAACAGGTGTAAAAAAGAAAAATTTTGTTCTAAAAAAGGGGTAAAAAGGGGACAAATCTTATTGTACATAGACGCTTATCATATATAAGATATAACAAAATTCGGTTACACACAAGCATGACTACTGGTAAGAAATCAATTACATTTTGCCATGAGAATGATTATTTGGGACGCGGATATATAGATTTATTTTAGTAAAATATAATTGAGTAATACTATATACAGTCGTGGAGTACAAAAACGCTTTGTAGTCACTTTAAAAAAATGAGGTCTATTATTAAAAAAATTAATTATTTTCATGTGGATCTCGTATTTACTCATTTTTTTTCAAAATAATTGTGCAGTGTTTACATTCTCACGACTATAAATATTATTTTTCGTCATTTTTATAATTAATAATTGTTCACAAATAAATTATATTTACCGTCGGGAGTGGGATGAAAATTTTTTTATATAAAGTGAATAAATATTTGATCTATATAAAAAAAAACTAATTTTTTTAATAATACTAGATTCCGTTCTTTTTCAATGGTGCTTCTGCACTCCACAAAAGTATAATAGCATTACTGACTTATATCATATCCAAATTAATTGCGGCACATTAGAAGGCGTGCTCCCTAGCCTCCATATATATATATATATATATATATATATATAAAATATGATCGGAAGGGCTGATAGATCAGTTGGACTTGCAATGTTCTATGAAAAGAAAGGAGTTTTGTTAGGATCGCAGGGCATAATTTTGATCATGGGACCAAATTAACCTCTATATATTTATTGTGAAAAAGAATGAAAACAACATAAGGTTTGCTTTTTAATCTTCTGTACTTGTAGACATGATATATTCCTGCAGTGTTATTTGTCTGTGTTTTCATTCTTTCTTATTGTTATAATGATAACTTAGGACCATGGATCTCCCTAACATTGTGAACCGGCTTTTCAATGATCTTGAAGGAACAAAGAGTTTGAAAAAACAGGACTAATTAAGCTTTGTGGTTTCTTGTTGTGTATTGGAATTTGATTAAAGCAATGTGTTTTGTAATCTATTTAACAGTGTATGTTGCATGCATTGTGATTTTATTTTCATAAAATCATTCTAATACTACATCAGTACTATCATATAAACAATGTAGAGTACTTTATGTATAAAAAATGGGGTTCACCAGAACCCAGTTTATTAAAAACTCGGATTCATCCAAGTTTCGGGCCGAGTCTGACCCGGACGGAACCCGTCCGTCCTGAGTTTGAAACCGGATGAACAGTGCTGATACGAAATTAACCTCTCTATATTTGTATGTTTCTCTGGTGATCTTGCGATGTACAAAAAAAGGAACGAAAGAATGAATCTAATGTCCTCGAAATTAATTTCTGACAAGATCAAAATAAGAAAACCATAATATATTACATATGTATATATATAAAGACTTTCTTTTTCTCAATCATCGCATTATTGGCATCTTAAATCATTGCTCGTGCCGCTTGCCAAATTAAGAGTCATGGTGCAATTCAGTTCTGCAGACTTTATCTTCTTTATAATCTTCACTGAGCGAAGTGTACCACGAAACTTGGCATAGCTGCTGAGCTCTAACATCCCCGAACCAATATCACTGCTGAGATCCGTACCGGATGCCTTGTTGTTTGACCGCAAATCCACCGTCAGATTCAATTTCATAGTCTCTCTGGCATCGACGAATCCATGCCCTATATTCTTCTTACCAACAGTAATGCCTCGATGTTTCACATATGCAAGACCATTCTCAAACTCGAACTGCCCGAAATTCATGTTATTAATAGTCATCTCAAGAACCATAGTTGCGTTAAACGAGGGAGATTGCTGATCACCGCCATACCTCAGGTTCTTGAACGTGACCGACGGGAGTTCCACATCCAGACTTCTGGTACGCAAAACGGTCAGCGCAAAAATCAAGAGGATGATGCTCAGGAAGACTATTGCGGCAAGAACACACACCAGGCATTTACTACTACTCCCCGCGGTCAGGCGCTTTTGTTCACGTTTGAGGGCGGCGAACTCCAAGTCTCTTCGAAGATGGAGTCCGGTCGGGGAGTTAGGGTAAAGCTCTTCTGTCATGGTTAGATCTGGTAGGGTTTTTCGTTTGGAAATTTTGGTGGGAAGTTGTAAAACCTGTGGTTGAAGTGGTGGGAAAGGTGAATTCAAGGAGTCAATACTGAAGTGGCAACAGGATATGATTTATATATAGCACGCGATAAGGCAATAACCGCCAGCTTGAAGTTTAAGGGTTTTTTGCGTGGGAGTGAAGTCGTCACCGTGTTATTCTAGGATTGTACGTTGTTTTCCTAATCAGTGTTATTCTAGGAATTGATTCCGTGTCGGTGTGCGGAATAAGCTTTTACACCCCTTTTTTGATCAGGACATAATAATTAATATCGTATATATTTAATATGATATGGATATATATGATCCCGCTTGATTAGATCCAGTTATTTTATATAAATAAATATATATTTTAATCCCAATATAACTCAAAAAGAAAGGAATTTATATGAACATGCCGCCTTCTTTAACCTCATGTTGCTGAGTGCTGAGGAAGTTTTATTTTTGCAAACATAAATATATAATATATGAAGCAAGCTGGGGCGGCCGATCGATTATGAGTTTACTCGGTCAGATATGTAAGTGAACGTGGTGCATTATTCCTGGCGAGTGGCGAGATGTTTGGAACAGATTTATATATATACGTATATATAATTTGAAATTCCAAATATATATAATTTGAGATCTGAAATTCCAAATATATATATATATATAGTTTTTTGTGCAGATCGGCAAGGCGTGGTACAAGAAATAAGACTTTTTGCAACGACTGAAATTTGTCGCAAAAAGCTTTCAAATCGCAGCAAATACTCTTTTAGTGACGCTGATATTTTCGTCGCTAAAGTCGGGAGGTAAAAGACTTTAGCTACAAAACGGGCAAAGCGTCACGTTAGCGAGACATTTTGCGGCTTTTTTGGCGGCGAGTGTAATTCGTCGCAAATAAGTTACTCCGTTGCAAATGGCCGCCACAATTAAACGAAAATATGACAGGGAAAATTATTTGCGGCGAGTTAAGGTCGCCGCAAATAGTCTTCACAAAAATTAAAAAAAAAAAAAACCTAGTGAAACAATTTTTCACTAGTATTTTATTAAAATACATTATAATAAGCTCTCATGTGATATCTGATCATTATTCTAAATAATGACTACTAAAACAACATAAAAAACAAAAATGTAACATAAAAAACTCAAAAGTTGTGGCTAACTAATACTTTTTCTTGAAATTGTTATACAAAACTTGTGCACAACATGGAAAAATTACCCAGCATAAAGTAGTACGTACACAGATTCAATGGCCACTAATGACGATGCGTAGTCATAAATGAACTTGAGGAGATTAATATCATGGCATTTGCAGCTCAGTTGAGCAAACAATTTAAATTAGTAACAGTATAGTAATTACACAAAGTAAACTATCGATCTAAAGTTACAAGTTATTTATAAAACAGGATATTAAAAAGTATGAATATAGTCAGAAGAAAGTATGAACATAGTTAGAAGAAAGTATGCCATTATGCCAAACAGGATATTAAAATACTTACCTACAACCAGTACATTGTTTTATCTTAAGAATAGCAGCAATAATACGAACAACCCAAGCAAGTTTGGCAACAAAAGGAAGACAGTGTCTGCTAACTTGTATTTGAAGATCTGCAGAAAGGATATTAGCCAGACTCATTGTTATGCATTCTGGCTCTACCTTACAAAAAGAAATAATACAAAAGACAATGTCAACTAAATGCTCTGTAAAGGTATCCACGGAAAGATATTAGCCAAATTCATTGTCCTTGGCAGCCAAATAAACTATTGTCATCATGCTTTATGGATCTATCTTAGATAAAAGTAACAATTTAAGCCATTAGGGAAGCCCCTTGCATCCAGAGATCAGAAAACATCAATAACATAAATATAATATACTTTTTTGACTTACTTTTGACCATCTTATGGCTTGGCCAATCTATATTCTACGTAATAGATGGCCTCCTTCACCTGTGACATTAGAATTGAAGAAAATTAATAGGAAACAAAAGTTCTATATGCTCACCAAATAATGCAATTAGTAAAAATTGAAAACAAAGGAAAAAACTTACAAGATTATCAAAATTATAAACATGCCTGCTAATGCAGCTCTTCTCCAACTGAAAAATCATTACAAATACAAATAAAGTAAAAATAGTGAACGGAAACATTCAGTATACTGGTGGATAGAACTTATTTTAATCAATCAAAAAGATAAAAGTAATATTTATCTCTAGCCCAAAAGAATTTAAATCAAAATATTAATGATCATTGTCAATTACCTATGGCTGGTGTAAATGTCCCTGTTCAGCCTACTATTAGTTCATATCAAAAGTATTGTTACCAGGAGGTGGAAGCTAGCTATAAAGATCAACTACACAAGAAACTCCATTTGAAGCCACTACCACACCATTTGGTTTCTTTTCTGTGGGTGGATCCGCAAGTTCCCTTCCCATTATACTTGCTGCATAAAACATTATAGCTGAGCATCATTATGCTTCAGAAAAGTGATAACAT
The DNA here is from genome assembly GCA_036559045.1 of Platycarya longipes. NCBI lineage: Eukaryota > Viridiplantae > Streptophyta > Magnoliopsida > Fagales > Juglandaceae > Platycarya > Platycarya longipes. The sequence continues at coordinate 12,500,096 of CM071799.1, read as the reverse complement.
TAACTATAAAAACTATAGTGCTTATGCATTACACTATCACAGGTGACACTGTGAAATAACTGAAACAAGAAGGGAAGTAGCATTAAGACTAGTATGGTTCAGTAAATATATACAAGTTACAGACTTAAAGAAACAAAAAGAAAAAAAAAACATGTAAAACTAATAACACATTAGGGTGAGATGCTAGGAGGCATGCCTTTGTAAAACCAACAGTCCTTCCATCCTTCTCTTAAAACAATCATGGGAAAACTAATAAATGCACAAAGAATGAAGCCAAATTAATGATAACATGTACTTGCCTCATGAAGCCAAATTTAATAATATTGTTGTTTGTTATACAGACTATAATATTCCCAAAATAGATTGTATATACATGACCAAGAATTAAATCAAAACAGGGCCTCTCCTCACCAAAGGAAAAGCTACCTACCAGTATAATGTATATATTGTTGATGTGGTTTATAGAATTTCAAATAAGTTGATTTGGTTTATGAGTAACAAATAAATCTACAACATTAGAGGTGTATAAAAGATGGCGAGAAAGGATTTAAAGGCCATCTGAAATGTATTATGTTGAATCAATTGGAGGTTGAGTTTTTTCTTGAAATAAATCTCAACGTTGTTCTCTCTGTTCTTTCTTGATTTTCTTTTCGGTTCTTGCATTTCAAGAATTCCCTTAACATTTATTTGATTTGAAGTGGTATTTTTATGAGTCTTATTTCTTGTAGGGGCCCTTTTCTTGTGATAGATTTAAGTGATTTATGGGGAAAGCTTGTGCATATATATTGAGTCACATTCTTGCCCATCTTATATATTTAGCAAAGTGTTTGCATATGGTGTTCCAGCTTTTTTCTTAGAAGAATAGGTATTACCTAAACGTATCCTAAATGCTTGAATCTTCGATATTGTCATCTACAATATATATAGGCGTTATTGAGGTTATTTCTCTCAAAAATTTCCTCAATAAAATGTTAAAATAATTTGTCAGAAAATTATTGCCATATGTAGGTTAGATTAAAAAAAAAAGTGGCCACTTTCCGTCAATTTCTTTGCCAAGGCAGAGATTCATTTTACAATACCAGGTACCAGTATAACACCACATGAACAACAAATCCATATACAGACTTGCTTCGCATGGTTTAACATTTTTTTTTTAGTTTTTCACATGGCCATCAGATGTCATTTCCTCTGTTTCTACTAGAATAAAAATTGAAATAAAGTTTCGTATGCCTACAAACTTTCTCCATTTTTCCACTGGCCAAACCCTAATCGTATACCCTAAACGTATACCTACAAACTTTCTAGAAGTGCTAATGGGACATCTTTTTCCATTTCAGTAAAAAACCAGCCAAGCCCTTAACAAGAGAGAAAACTAGCATTTTACACTTTGATTCGATGTATTATCAAAAAATAAACCAATAGCAACAACCAAAAAATCAAACTTCAAGAGGGAAAGTACCAAACAAACGAAGAGAGAAAGAGAGTGCATATGAAGAGAGACGAACGGAGAGAGAGAGAGACTCACTTGCTAGGAAAGGTGGTGACGGCGCAGTAGAGGCACGGCGTGGAAAGAGGCGGCAGAGGGTGAGAAACACAGAGAGAGAGAGAGAGATTAGGGATTGTGAGAGAGAAGATAAGGGATCGGCCGGGGGGGGGGGGGAGGTGTTGGTGCGATGGTTTTAAATTTTAAAATACTATTTACTTGTTACGGCGCTAATTAAAAAATTGCCGTTAAAAGTCAACAATACCGACTCAAAACTCGCTGCTATTGTTAAGGAGTTGCCACGACAAATGCGAAAGGAAAATGTTAGAGCGTGGATACTGTCCCTCACATAAATAGTATATAAACAGTATCATGTACTGTTTATATGAGATGAGTATTTTGAGTGTGAATACTCTCCATCATTTTTCAATACGAAAACTGTTGATGTGCCTACAAATGGTGGAGTCTCGCTAATCAATGCACGACGTGTTTGTTTTCGCCGTTACAGCATACCTTTTCCGTTATTCTCTAATCCGGTAATAATAAAAGCACCGTAATTGGGCTTTTTTCTTGTAGTGGCGCGCGTACCGTGTTTGTTTTAGTGTTTTCTGATTTTCTTTTCTTGGATTTTTTTCTTTTTTTTAGTAAGAGTTTGGTGCATTATATATATTTATGGAGACTGGCCATTTGGACATCGAACGATTCTTCAGGAGATAAATGTCATACGACTGTAAGGTATTGATTAGTGTTTTCTCATGTTGTATAGGTACTCATCATATGATATGATCAGGCCGTTTAATAATTATTAGGCGCTAGCTCGGGATGAGAGACGTATGCGTTTATCTTGTGGCCTTTAGCGGGACATCTTTATCTACTTTCATGATGCAATACTTTTGAGTTCAAAACATAACAAAAACTCACATGCCAAAATTTAAAAAAAAAAAAAAAATCATAAAATCATAAAATTTATTCTGAATATATATAGCTTATATTGTAGTAGTAATTGTCTAATCCTACAGGAATTCTATATATTTTGGTCCAATAAAGGAAATTAAAGTCCATAATAATTATATTTTTCCGTAGATCCTTACGTACGTAAATTAGTTAAACAAAACTTCTTCATATATATGGTAATAATTAATATGATTGATGATCACATATATGGACTTTACTGCATCATCGATCGGTCTATCTTCCTGTGAAATTTGAGACAGATTCTATGTGGAATATTATCCTATTTAAAGTACTGACAGTAATAATTTTCCAGCAACATAATATACACTACAACATATATATATATATATATAATATCACTTTTTGCGGCAACAACATATCGCGGCAAAAAGCCCATTTTTGGTAATCTTTAGTCACCGAGTTCATGGATAAAGAAATCCCAATTATGTGTTTTTCTTTTCTTGCAACATAACTTTTTGGACACAAAAGCTCACTTTTTGCAACAAAAAAATTTTGGCAACAAAAGTCAATTTTTTATCACAAAAATGCATCTAAAGTGAGGCTTTAATAGTTATAAAACATTATTTGCCGCAAAAAATTAATGTTACAAATGATTATTTGCTATGAAAAAGATGGTCACAATAAGTAATTTTTTTGCCGGCAAAGCCATAAATTCGAAGCAAATAAGCTCTTAACCTGAGTTAAGTATTGTGTTAAGACGGTTTGTGGCTAGACTATTTGTAGGGAAAGACTATTTATGCAGGGAAAGACAATTTGTGGCGACTTGAACTCACCGCAAATAATATTTTACAAAAAGGAATAAAAATACCAGTGAACTAGTTTTACTAGTTTTACTGGTTTCCCTAATATTTTATTAAAATACATTACAATAAGCTGTCATTTTATATTAGCTACAAAATATTTAAAATAATAATCAGCTTTTCCATGACTACCAAAATACTTATAATTTTAGTGATCAGTTTTCATTAGAAATAGCTATACACAAGCATATATTTATATATAATATTCTGTTTCCTAAACAAAAAAGATATTAATCTTAATCTTATAACTATGAGCAGATCACCCAAGTTTGCTTACAAGTAGAAGTGGCTTGGATGGCAGATGCATTCGAATCACCTATGTGCATATTTAAGACCTGCAGAGCTGAAAAAATAAAGAATACGAGAATGGATGTTAGTGTCATTGACGGCATTTTTCAACTTCAATAAGCCAAGTCTTTTTGTTACAAAACCGAAGTTGTCTTGTATAAGAGGTATATAAAATCATATTATATTTATGAAATGTAGTGCAGAATTATAAAGAAAAAATAAATAAAAATCAGAATTATATTTATAAAATGTAGTGCAAAATTATAAAGAATTATCGAGATTATCTCTCTTTTAGCTCGCTTTTCTTGTTTTTCTTCAACCTAGACTCCCTGTAAATCCATAAGCCATTAAGGAAAAACAGAAAAAACAACTATAAGTCACTAAGCAAAAAAGCAACAAACAATCCCTAGTCTTTTTTAATCTTGTTACAAACATTATAAAGTAATGCAACTTTGAAGCAAGCATGTTGCTACTTAAAATAGTACCATCACATCTCTCTAGTCTTTTTTAGTCTTGTTACAAACATTATAAATACACTTAGCCAAAAGATTAAAAAGAGGATATATTCTTTTTTTAACCATTAATTCCAATGCATATTATATTAAATACATTACAATGGAACTACAGAAAAAAAATCATAAACATATGATGATAGAATTTCTATGCATACCTTTATGCAAAGATAAACCTGACGTCAAAGTAAGTACTCTCCAATAAAATTTCCATGCAAGTGAAGTTCATAAACACACTTTTCTTTATTAGTAAATAAGAATTTTATTAAAATAAGCAAAGCCAAGTGCACGGAACAGAGGCATACAATGGTAAGAGCACTAACATGCAGCATAATTTTCTAATTCTATGAGCATTCAATAAATCATTAGTGTGATACGTGCCAGTACTCTCAGTAAAAGGAAAAATATGAACTCAATATCTTCAAAGCAAATAAAGCTCCAATAACTTAAAACAAAAAAGAGTGAATTGATAGAAGGGTAAATAAATAAACAATAACTAAATAATTGGCATGTAAAAGAGCCAAGAATCTTTATAATTTCATAAACATTAAAGATAATCATACCTTTTTTGTAGTCATATATCACAAAGAACACTGGTGAGTTCTCAATTATATGCAAGAATTTCTTTAATTTCAAATCTAATTGCCAAATCAGTAGAACATAAATCAAGGAATTACATCGGAATATCTTCACAACTAATAGAAAAGTAAATATATTAATTCTCTGATCAACCAGAGTTTGTGAAAAAACATCGCATTATGAGATTAAGAATTAGATTGCTAAAATATAAACGCTAAATCTTTCTATCAAGAAAACTGATAGGAAAAAATGAGGTGTGCCAAGACAATAAACAACAAGAGAAGAAAAACAACAAGGCTCTTATTTGAGGCATCAACTTAACCTTCTACCTTTGGACGTGCCAAAATTATTTTCAAGAAATTAGAGTCAAATACTTAAGAGTTCAGATCCCAAATGTATTTATATCTATGGTATGCAAGGTTGATTTTAATAAAATAAACTGTCTTGAAGTATTAGATTATGACATATAGAGCCTACTTTTTGTTTTCCATTTTTGGTAAATTTGTTCTCAAATATCTTCCAGTAATCACCTACAAGAAGAAACAGAAAAACCCAAATGAGTTCCAATAGCTAAACAGTTGCTCCTGCCTTCCCTTACTAAAACAAAATATAATAATGATATCATGTATACCACCAATACAGAAAGAAACCAACAAAAATTGAACAATTGAATAAGTTGCACTAGTTGGTTCGCATAACCATGATAACAAATTTGGTAGTCTTTCAAACTTAATGCATATCAGTTGCCATAATATTCCTTGTTTTCCATTTATACTATTTTAACATTTCAGCAACTAACTACCCCAACATGTTTTAAACCAACATCACCATAGTATTTGGATATAAATTACTTTTACATCTAAGATTATATTATTTTCATATGAATGAATGCATGCATATAGCTATATCCATGTAATTCATAAAAATCTAATATATTTCTCTATAGATATCACAGTCATGATTTAATACACAAACTACAGGTCTTCCTATTAAATCACTCTCATTGACCAACACATTTGTAAGTTGATGAGTGCGCGAAAATACACTTTAAATATCTCAATATTTGATTAAATTGCAAAGAATGAAAATATAAATCATTGAATTTACTTATTTTATTGAATTAGATTTTTATTTACATTGAAATATTTTTAAGCATTATTTATTTTATTTTTATTTTATTTTATCTATATTTTATTTTATTTATTTCTTTTTATTTCTTTGTTAATATTTGAAGGAGTGGAAAATCACATGGGCCACATTATTTCAGCCATTCGGACACTAGTTCATTGGATTTTGAATATGAGTTGCATTTGGACTTAAATTCAGCTACTTTTCAAATGGGCCACATGCATAAATGGAATTCAACAAACATACGGCTCCTCAACATTATCTCACATGAAGACACGGCATTCTAATGGGACACACACACACACACATATATATATATATAGACACATATGAGAGGCAGCCTGGGAGAAAAAAAAAAACAACGAGACCTGGCGGACGAACGTAAAGGAGATGACGAGAGTTATTCATGGCCGTTTGGATGATTTTTTTTCTTAGAATTTTTGTTGTCCATTTTATTTATGGGTAACTAAATTTTCAAGTAGGGTTAGGGATGGACTTGCACACTAGATTGTATTTTTAATTCATGTATTTGACTTTACTTTATTAAAACTCTTTGTTTTATCATTTTCAATATATTGTTGGTGTTTTCTTTTCCAAACAATCATAAAGTTTACTCCGTTTATAGATTCAGTCATATTTTTTCTATTGAATGATTAGATTTGTGATTGTATTTGGATCTATTGATTATTTATATTGATTTAATTCTCTGCTGCAATATTGCTCTCTGGGTATATTGTTGTCTTTCGGTTTTCTCAATGTGAATATCAATTTGCATAATTTAAAAGTGATGAGTGATTATTTAAATATTTACATTTGATTTAATTTATAGGTTTATAATTCTATATCTTCCGATTGAGAATTATGGAATTGAATTCTCAATTGAGTTATTAGTGAATTAAGAATAATTAAAATATCGGATATATGCAAGAGATTCTCGACGCTCGACTGTTCGTCAACTTTGATTACTTTTTCCGTTAATTATTTAGTTTACTTTAATTTGCATTTAAAATTACTTTTTATTCTTTCATTAATCATTTAATATTTTTTTTTTAGTTTCTTTGCTATTTTACGATTCTTTTAATTTGTCTATCTGTGGAATCGACATCCCAAAACTGAACTACAATTATCGCGTTATTCTTTGGACATTATCACAAGTCCACTATAATACCTCACCAACATTATGTATGTATATAAAAACAAAACTCTTGCATTCATGTTAAGCATTGGCTGAAAATAGAAAAAAGAGAAACTTACCAGAAATAGAACCAAAGCTTACATGCTATAAGAGTATGACCATTAACTGATATGATGAGCATTATTCATATATCATACATCCTAAAATCAATGACAACCAAGCATATTAGAGCGAGCTACCTTTTTCCAGACAAGGCCCCTCCGTCCATATGACACTACTAACAATACTGCAATAATAGCACCAAAATACTCTGCCAGTATAGCTCTAGCACATATAAAAGCTAATGAATATTAACTATTGACAAATAGATACTATGAAGAAAAAGGAGAAACATTATAAAAAATCTAAAAAAAATATGAGCTATACAATATTTTAGATTAAGTTAGATGCAACAAATCCTTCAACAACATAAATTCAATTGAACTTCAAAATATTAACAAATATAGCTATAATTAGCATTCAACATTTACAAACACCGTAATTAGGGAGCATGATTTTTAATAAACCAAAAATATCGAATGAGACAATTAAACTGTAAAAACAAACAAAAAAAAAATCAAACCACCTAAATCCAAAATCCCTGCAAAAAATGAACCACCAAATGAGATCAATTAAATAAATAAAAGACATATAAAACAATTACATGCAAACCAAAAATAAAAAAATAAAACCCACAAAAGCTGCTCCTTGAAGAAGAATTCCTGAGTTGAGAAAAGAACGAAAATCGATCGGAGAACAAAGATGTGTAAAAACAGAGGGAAAAAACAAATGCCAGGGTGTTTGAGTGAGAGTGAAAGTGAAAACAGAATAGAAGAGTGAGGGAAATGGGAAAATCTAGGATTCGAGTAGAGGAGCCAAAAAACACTCAATGAACTTGGAAAAAAAAACACTATGAATTTCAATACAACACTACAATCCACTAGTACAAATTAACCTTAATCCTCTATTTTCATGAAAAATTAAGAGAAAAAATCCTTCAATCACGTTAAAATTGTACCAAACAGAGGGAGGGAAAGAGAGGCGAATGGAGAGAGAAACAGAGAGTGCATTAAGAGAGAGAAATAGAGAGATACTCACTTGCTAGGAGAGGCACGACGGTGAGGTAGCGGCACAGCGTGAGAAGGGGCGGTAGCACGGCATCAGCGAGAGAGAGAGAGAGAGAGAAATTAGGGATTTGGGAAGAGAGTATGGGGGGGGGGGAGAAGGGGGCATTGGTTTGATTTTTAAAAGCCTATATGCGGTGCTTGAAATTCGCTACAAAGTTTCATTAAACTTGCCGCAAAAAGATTCAGAATGCTTGCTTTGCGTTGGATAAAATTGAAAATGTCGTAATTACTGTCTTTACATCTATTGTTGATTGTTTTAATTTATTTTGATAATATTATTGGTGGATTATCGTGTTTATTATTTGGGGTTCATGTATCTCATTTTATTTTATTGCTGCTATTGTCATATGATTTATTATTGTGATTGAGTTAATTGGGGGACTTATAATTTTTGTGTTTTTAGTATTTCATTTAATTATTATTATTAGTTATTTCCTTTAAATTGTTATCGATATTATTTTGGTTTAGTAGTTTTAGTTTTAGTTTTTTTATAGTTTAATTGGTTGTGTTTTATTGGTTTAAAATTAATATTTGAAATATTAGTTTGCTGATATTAGTTTTACGTTGGTTCTAAGTTTAAATATTGAGTTAAGTTGTTTCCTTGTTATTTTAATGTGATGCTTTTTTTTTAATGCTTAGATTTAATATCTTTAATTTATTATGTGGTATTTAAATTAAAGTGTTGTAATTTATGTTGTTTAATTTAATATTTTTATTTAGTTTATTTTAGATGACTTTCAGTTTTGGGCTTATATATATATATATATATGTATGTATGTATGCATTCGGGTATAGTTGTTGAAGTGAGTTGGTAAGCCCAAGCTCGTATAGATTTTTAGCCATTTTGTTGGTCTGGCATGTTAATCATTTAAAATGGCCCTTTATAGCTTAAAACGCCATCGTTTGGGTTAAGGGTTTTAATGAATCGGCTTCTTCTTCTCCTTTCACACGTGCGCTTCGTTCTTCTTCTTTTCTTTTCCTCTGTTTTCTGTTGCTGTATACATGCGTTTCAGCTCAAGATTTGCAGCTCTCCTTCATATTGTCTCCACGCATTACATCATTAGAATCCTAGCATATTGTAGATCATTTCCCCTATCTTTTCTTCACAGATCAATGCTTCACGCACTCGGATTTCTAGCAAAATCGTGAGCTTCAAATTACTTTATTCCCTTTGTTTTTCATCTAAAAGTTTGAGATTCTCTTCCATAGAATCTCGTGATTTGTCTTGAGTCGGTTATGTTGTTTTTCACATGAATTTTTCCGCTTTAAAATCCACGTTTTCGTGCCCCATTTTAGTCTATAAAATACCCGTCGACCCTTGCAAAATTACTTCGGCTCTTGTGTTTTTCTCTCTAAGTGGTCGGTTTTAGAGTCTTTTTCCCAATCAACCCAAACACTAGTTTCTCTTCAAACTCTAGTAATCCGAAAATTTCAAGATATTACCTTTAAAGCACTGTAAGTATTTTCTAAATGAATTTTAAGATTTAAATATATTTTTGCATCAACAAATATTGAATTTGCCTGAAGTTAGGATTTATTCGTTAATGTTGAAATTTATTAATTGTTGGTTATTTTGTGTGTTGTGGTATACATTGTGTAATTACACGCTTGATCATGTGTATATTTCGTGTTTGGATTTTAATATGAGATGTGATTATTGGGTTTATGGATTTTAACGGTTTTTGACTGAGTCATAATGGGGACAGCGATACGTAACGCTCGTTATGATCAGTGGGTGTGAATGACATAATGGAGACGGCGATACGTAACGCCCGTTATTGTCATTGTGTAGAGTCATAATGGGGATGGCAATACGTAACGCCCATTATGATCGGTGTTGTGTGTATTTCATATCGGGGATGGCGATACGTAATGCCCTCTATAAAATGAGTGTGTATGAGTCATAATGGGAACGGCGATACGTAATACCCATTATGATTGATGATGTGTGGATGTCATATTGGGAACAGTGATACGTAACGCCCAATATGATTAGTGTGTTTGTGTCATAATGGGGACGATGATACGTAACGCCTATTATGATTGATATGTATGTCATATCGGGGACGGTGATACGTAACGCCCGATATGATTGGAACATTTGTGTCATGAGGGGGACGGCGATACGTAACGCCCGTATGACTGGCATAAATATGGGGGTAAGTAGGGATGGTGGTAGAGTCCCACCTACAATACCCGTCTATTGTGTTAATTGGTTTTATGTGGATTATTTTCTGGGAAAAATGGTTGTGGTTCTTAAAGGATTTACGGATATCTTTTTCTGAGAAATAATGAATGATTTTATTGGAATTTTATCGTGGACCAAAATGGAATTTTGGCGTGTGTTATTTTATTTATTTTGAGGAAAATGATTTTTGAGATTCATGCATACAGCGTCATGTTCATGTGTAAGGTTGCTGTTGTTGCATGAATATATTTTATATCTTGTGATTTGTTTGGGTTGTACTTACCTGCGATGTCATTTTGGCGTCATAGTTTTTGGATGTAGTGTTTTGTGGAGGCTGAGCCTGAGGAGGTGACTCCACTGTTGAAATATTCATATTATAATTTGTTATCTTGGAAAATTATTTTCCCCTTTTTATAAATATGTATTTGTATAATTTGTATTTCGGATGATTGTATTAAATCTCCTGTTGGAGAATTTGTGTTAAAATAGTTTGTAAAATAATTCTAAAAGTTCTGGTACATAGATATTGACTTCAATTATCTGCTGCTTTTATTTATGCATGTCACGTATTCACACACTTAGCACTTGACATCAGGAGTGCGTGACCCGTGTTGTCAGCATTCCGACGCCTCTATTCCCGTGTTTCTATACGTGGGAGTTGGGGGCGTCACAACATTTCTCTTTCCGTAATTAAAAATGATGGAAAAGCGCACTTATAGTGGGACTAGCATTTAGGTGGACGAATTCCAACTTCTTGGCAAAAAATGGTGGTTTGTTTTTTTGTGACAACTTTTATGACTATTTCCGGCGCTTCCAGCACACGATCCCCCCAATGATTTTCCCCCAATTCCTCTCTCTCTGTGTAATTGCGCCCCCTTCGTCACCATATTGAGTTGTCGCCGTCTCGCATAACAGGTGAGTGTCTCTTTCGTGCTCTCCCTCTCCATTCGTCTCTTACTCTTGTAGTGTTCTCTCTCTTTGTTCATCGCTCTTTCTCTCTCCATACGTTCCTCTATCTCTCTATTACTTATCCTTAAAGTTTATTTTCATAAATTTATGTGTTTATTGGTGATTGTAGCATGATTAGAAGATTTTTCTGTTAGGTTTTCATGAAAATAGAAGATTAAGGTTTGTGCTAGTCGATCGTAGTGTTTTATTGAAATTTATAGGGTTTTCTTTACCTTTTGTTATCTATTTTTTTTCTTGGTTAGATTCCTCTATTTTCCTCTATAGCAAAGTGTTGATCTAGGCGCGTTCCATCGATGATGTTAGAGCAAAAATTTAGTTTTTCTTTTCATGTTTTGATGGCTTCTCAATATGCTTTTTTTTGTTGTCTAAATATGTCAAAACTAATTCCTTGTTTCAGGGTATGATCAAGGAGGCCGATACAGATGGAGATAGGAGGATTACTTTCCAGGAGTTTTCACATGCCATAACTTCTGTTGCATTTGATAGTTCATGGTCTTGAAATGAAACATGGGATTTGTTTTTTTATAAGTACTTTTAATTTTATCTCTTTCTTTGTGCTGCATTTGTTTCGTTTTTTTTTTATCTGTCATTTCTTCTTGGCATATATGACGTTTTGCGAGTGTTGAGAATTGATATTGATTGGAATATTAGTGGATTGTTTTTGAAAATTTGAAAATAAATCTAAAAGGATTAGTTTTGCAAAGTTGGCATCTCAACATTTGTATTCAAATATGTAATAGTAATGCTTTTGGAGTGAATTTCAGTTGTCTAATATGGTAGCTAGGAGTCTGATTGTAGACAAAGTGAGAAGAACATTGATGAGTTGGTGAGTACAGTTATTTCCTCTTATGACAAGATCCCAAGTCTCTCATCTTTGTTTGCTCTCTCTCTCTCTCTCTCTCTCTCTCTCTCTCTCTCTCTCTCTCTCTCTCTCTCTCTCTCCCATGTGTATGGTGTATTAGTTGCCAATATCTAGTGCGCATAGCTGTATTATGGAATTTTCAAGCCAGGACCGTCTGTTGAGCTTGCATTCTATAGCATTTAGATTGAGCCATTTGACCCTATATTTATGCGTAGCATTTTTTTTTTGTTGGCTTGTGGGGTTATCAACTTTTACTTTCAACATGCAAAGTAATGGTTCTCTTAATAATTTGTTGCTAGAATAATGCACTCACAAAAACGTTTTACCTAATTGTGCACTCTTGAAGCATTTTGATGTCCATACTTCCTGGTTTAAACTTTTGAAATGTTGAGAACTAGAAGTAATTGCTTTTGAAGGAGTTATATTCCTTATGGATAAATTCAAGTTGAATTTCTTTTGGATACACTAAAGGAACACTAAACCTATACCAAGTAGTACATACTTATACCAAGGGTCTATACTAACAAAAAAAAAAGTATGTATTTGTTGTTAAAGATATAGGACTTTCATTTTGTAGATAGTTAATTGATCATTTTTCAATGCTTCTACTGCTTAGAGTTCATATATCTGTTTCTTCCAAGACATATGTTCAAACATGCAAATATCTTGGTGTATTTTTGAATCTGTGTTCATAAATCATTTATTTTATTTTATTTTTCTTTTTGTTCATTTTTTTGGGCTTGGAAGTTAGAAGTTGTTCTAGCTAGCAAATAAGAAAAAAGAAGTTGAATTTGTATTTGGAGCTTTGAAAATGTATCTATTGACAAAAATGGGTGGCTGTCATATTGAAAAATATTGACCAAGTGTTGCTTTTTCTAGAAACATCAACCTTTTATACACAAGATCTTTGTAAGCTTAACCAATAAAAATTAATTTGAAGGTTATATCTACACCTTATACAAAAACTTTGGAATTTGGCTATGTTAATTTATTACCAATATCATCTTCTAAGTACTTTACATGTTTGCCTTGTCCTGCAAGTTAAGAGACTCTAAACTTGAGGTATATAATTCTTTATCATCTCTCTTCATCTAGTTTATAGCTTTGGGTGTAAAGTGCTAGTTTTGTAACCATTTTTTACTTTTTTGATGACTTTTCCATTAGCTTTCAATTTTTCTTAGTGATTATTTAGACACGATTGTCCCCTTTTTGGTGATTAAGTAGGAAGTCCTCCAATGAATCTTAATAGTATCTCTATTATTGGATTCCTATGTATTTTCTAGCATTTTTTACTACTTTCCAGTCCGATGTTCTTTTCCACACATTCTTTTCAATCTTCAGATACATTTATTCACCTTTACTCGTGTATTATTTTAGTCACTGTTATTGTCTCTATTTGTTAGGCATATAAAATCCTTAGGCCCAGTTGTTGAAGATATGTTTCATTGGCAAGCAACAATTTTGGGTCCTAATGACAGTCCATATGCAGGTCAAGTTTTCCTAGTCACTAGTGCATCGCAAGTTTTGTTTTCCTTCTTTTCTTGATGGGAATATTGATAAAAACATTAATGAATAAGGTTGTATTGTATTTGTACGAGCTCTATTGATGAATATTTGTGTATTGTGTTTGTTTAAGCCCTTTTTTTGTATTTTTAAGTACAAATAGAATTTACGTATTATAAAAATTCATACTTTATTTTATAACTCTTTAATACTTCTAAGAGAAGTGGGATGTATGTTTTTAAATTTTGTATTTTATGTTGATGTGAAAATTCATTGTTGTCCAGATGACCAACACAAGAGAGAAGTGAATTAGGTTATATTAAAAATATTAACACTTATAAATTAAATACACAATATAAAATATAACCAAAATATGAAGCAGTAGGAAATATAAAGAGTAAGGGTAAGAAGAAACAAATTTAGTATTTTAACGAGATTCAGCCCCACTGCCTCCGTCCTCGCCTCAAGCTACCCATTGATAATTCTCAAATTCACTATTCAATCTCCTTCAAGAGATGTACAAATTTACTTTATTAGCTTCATTTGTAAATTTGTTCTCTTTCTAGCTCATGCTTAATTTGTTGATGTGCTTGACTTCATTGTGTAGACAATTTAAGTTTAAGACTTGAATTAATTTGTTATCATCAAAATCTATATGTAGATACGAAACTTGAAACCTTAAATTCAAAAATCTCTCCATTTCTGATGATGACAAATACTTAGTAGAAATCTGCAACCCATAGTATGTGTGTATGTATGTATGCGTATATGTCTCTGTGTATGTATGTGTAATTATGAGTGGACGTATGTATGAAATAAAATATTGTTAACGTCGTATTTTACAGACCTGTGAATCGAGAATCTCAGGAGTTTAGGTCTTCTGCACTTGAGCTTGCAAAAATGATGTCAAAGTGGGAGATGATATTGAAGATGATACTAGTCGGCCTTTGAGGCCGAAAAGTCTAAGATGATTAAGTTAGTAGTAATTTTGAAAGTTTGTGTAGAGAGAGAGAAAGAGAAAATATATATTTAATTAAATAATTTCCCTCATGATAAGCATTCATTCCGCAACCATCAATCATACTTTTGATGTAAGTCAATTTATTTTCTCATCCAACTTTAAAATCGTTTGTAAGCTTAAAAAATTGTGTATGTACATACATACGAACGTACGTATATACGTACATATGTATGTATGTATGTATGTATGTATGTATGTATGTATGTGTATGCATGTATGTATGTATGCATGTATGAATGTATGCATGTAATATGTATGAATGTATGCATGTAATATGTATGAATGTATGCATGTGATATGTATGTATGTTTGCATGAGATATTTACGAACGTATGTTCGAACGTATGTAGGTACGCATGTGATATGTATGAATGTATGCAGGTGTGCATGTGATATGTATGCACGTATGCATGTGTGCATGTGATATGTACGCATGTATCCAGAAGATGTGTGTGTATATGCGGAAAAAGAGATAGTTAACGTTGTATTTCATATAACTGTAGACTAGGATCTCAGGAGATTAGGTCTTCTGGGTTTGTGCCTGAAAAACTGATGTAAAAGTAAGAGATGATACTAGTCGGCCTTGGTGGCCGAGAGGTCTCCGATGATTAAGTTAGTAATAATTTTGAAAGTTTGTATATATAGATAGAAGGAAAAAATTCATATTTAATTCAATAATCTACCTCGTGATAAGTATCCATTCCATAACTATCAATCATACTTTTGATGTACGTCAATTTATTTTCTCATCCATGCTTAAAATCATTTCTAAACTTAAAAAACCGTGTATGTATGCATGCATGTATGTATGTACATGTGCATATATGCATATATGTATGTATGCATGGAGGCATACATGCTTGCATGTATGTATGCATTTATGAATATATGCATGTGTGCATGTAATATGTATACATGGATGGATGGATGCATGTATGTATGTATGCATGTGAAATGTGAAATGTGTGGAAGTTTGCATGTGATATGTGTGAATGTATGTAGGTACGCATGTGATATGTATGAATGTATGCAGGTGTACATGTGATATGTATGCACGTGTGCATGTGTGCATGTATATGTACGCATATATGCCTGTATGTGTATGTATGCATGTATGTGTATGAATGCATGTATCCATAAGACTTGTGTGTATATGTAAAAACAGAGATAGTTAACGTTGTAGTTCACATACCCGTGGGCTGGGATCTCAAGAGATTAGGTCTTTTGAGTTTGACCCTGCAAGAACGATGCAAAATTAGAAGATGAGAGACGTCGCCATTGGAGATCGAGGAATCTCCAATGCTTTAGTTAGTAATGATTTTAAAATTTTGTGTAAAATGACAGAAAGAGAAAAGATATTTAATTAAATAACTTGTCTCTTTAGAAGCTTTCCTTCCGCAGCTATCCGTTATACTTCTGATATATGTCAATTTCTTTTCTTATTCATCCTAAAAATCGTTAGTAAGCTCAAAAAAATGTGTATGTAGGCATGCATGTATGTTTGTTTATGAATGTATAAGTATGTGTGTATAATGCAAATATATTTGTATTAATGTATATGTATGTATGTGATATGTATGCACGTATGTATGTGTGTGAAATTTGTATGTATGTATGTATGTATGTATGCATGCGTATATGTGTGTAACGCCCCGTACTCGCAGGGGTCGGGGAGTCAAACCTGTTTAATATAACATGTTTTCATCTCTAAATAAAACGTCTCCAAAGTCTGTCATATACAAAAAAAAAATCTCCACATTCAAAAAATATTTGTCACTGCTTGTTCGAAATAAATCTGTCTCATTATCAATACAATCTCCAAGGATTTCCTAACATCTGTGAATAAATGTCCCAATTCCAAATCCATACGTAAAAATAATTATCCTCCAAGTCAATACTAAAAGAAATATAAACAATCATAAACGTGAGGGTCCAAAATCTCCCAAATAAATTTAACATAAAGAACGAATGATACTCTCAATCCAATAACTAGAAACAATACAACTAGAAGGTAATAATTGTCTCTCCATCGACAGTTGACTCTAACGGCTTAGTCTTGTTTAAAACCTCTATTCTTGATCCCCTGCTGAAACATCCACATCATCTTAAAAGTATTTGAGATAAGGGGTGAGTTTACCCACAACTCAGTAAGCGGAAGACTTATACAAGCGTGTAAACATGAGCATTTACTAGATAATGGAGTGTGAAACAAAACATATTTATACGTAAAGGAGCAAATGATTTTCAAAACATATAAAACATGAAGTACTTTGGCATAACAAAACTGAGCATCATCACTATATCAAATAGAGCATCTCACAAAGCAAAGATCATGTTTAACCCCCGTGGTAGGGTTGTGCTAATCTCGGTAGCCAAACCAGGCAGAGATAGAGGTAATACTTTCCCTTAATCATTTTCAGAGCCCCGAGTGTACACACAGGAAAGTCTACAATAAATCACTTTGTTTTCAAAATTGGTGCACTCAGAGACAAAGAAGTTGGTACCATCCCAAACAGAGCAGAGCAGAGACAGAGTCAGATACAAACCAGTATACCATGCCAAAGGTTTTCAGAGTCAATCAAAATAACACAGTTCGAAAATATTTTTAGAATCATCCTTACATAAATAAAATAAAGTCAAAGCTTCTTTCTAAAATCAATGTAAAATTTTCAGATAAAACAATATCGCACTTTTTCGCATTTCAGAAACACATGACAAAAATTAAGCTTTTGTATACACAATGCATGATAAAAATATTTTTCTTTCTTTCATATAAGCTTCATGAATAATGCAAATAACTGACTAAGGTTGGTTTTTTCTCAAGTTCTCATTTCATAATCAAAACATGCACAATTTTTTAGAAAATTAACCTCAGACTACATTTGGTATAAAAGCAAGCATATGAACTCCTCTTACCTGACTTCTGCAGCAAGTTATCAAAGCTTTAAGTCCGACCTCTAAGAGTTTCGTCACCTATTCATAAAAATATTCTCTAATGTTAATGACCACCCTAAAAGGCTTTAATCAGAAAAATTAGAAGCTACACTATGCCACCTACATAAATTCAAAATCTCCAGCGGACCAATCCCAAGCAACTAACCACCCAAAATCATCTAATAACATTGAAAAAGCCTCCAACAAAACAATTACTCCAGCCCACTATAAAATACATCTCAGGCGTCACTCGATTAAAACCAACCCAGCAAAACAACACAGCCATAACAATTGTGAGTCCTTCAAAATCCGTTAACACACTCATGAGATTCTACCATTATTTCCGCACATAGAAGAGCACTGGAATTACAGTACCTCAAATCGCGTTGTGACCCCTTAGAACCCAAGAACCACACGTTGCCAGAAACGAGAAATAAAATTCTGATGTGTAATTTGAAGTTGTAATCACCCTAATCTCCACAAGAAAATACAACAAAGCACGGTAAACACTCCCAAGATATACAATGCCAAAAGCCCCAAATCACATATGTTTATTGATGGAAAAACATTGAGAGTAAAGAGAAGTTTAGAAGGCTTACCGGTGAGTGTTGTAGAGGAACGACACAGGGGGAGATCGGCGAGGAGAGGCCCCAACCAAAAATGAAATGCTGAAGGGAGAGAGAGAGAGAGAGAGAGAAAAGCCGGTGTGAAACAGATCTGAAATACAAGATTTTCATGTAGTAAAAGGAGGGAGTTAACTTCTATTTGGGAGCATAAACCGTCGAAGACGTGGTCTGGCGAGAGAGAAACGGAGAGCAACGAAAACAGGGGAAATGGTAAACCGTCAGGGAGAAGGCAACATGGAAAAGAAAAGGGGCAAACCTGATGGGTAAAACGACGCCGTTTAGGTGTTTTAGGGCTGAGGTTAAGCTGAAACGATATGGGCCTGGGCCTGGGCCTGGGCCTGGGCCGAGTGTTACAATGTACGTGTATATGCAGGGGCGGAACCAGGTGGTCCCTCCCCTGTTGAAAGATCTAGCCCCCCTACTGCACATCTTTCTTTTTAGATGATTAGTTTATGCAGTTGTCTGGTTTAGACTTACAGTCCAACGGTTCATGCGTTGGTGTTGCCATATATACTGGTTAATGCGTTGGGGTTGCCATATACTGGTTCAGACGTTGATGTTGACATATACTAGTCTATAGACTATAAGTGTTGTCCGCCCCTAGATAGACTTATAGTTAAAGACCAATGGTTCATGCGTCGTTTCTGTGATGCTAGTTATTTAAGTAGAAGTGTTGCTAGTAGTCACTGATATATGTTTCGCAGCAGACTTGCAGTAGTCACTAGTGTTGCTAGCTAGTTATTTGCCTACATTTTATCTTGTGGATTGAATATAGTATTTATAAACTACTAACTTATACGTCTATGTTAGTGGCAAGCTTTTCTGGTAAGAAAAAAAAATTAATGTAAGGCAAACAAATTTTAATCTGTTATTTGTTTTAAAAAAACACAAACCGTAGCTATCATGATGTTTGTTACTTGGGAAAATATTAGTTGGCGGTATAGGCTACTAAATTCTATAATGCTAGTTATTAAAATGTATACTCTATTATATCTCCTTAGGAGGAAAAGATGCATGATACTTTGAAGTTTTTTTTTTCCTATTCTGCATGCAGATACTTTGAAGTTGAATATCATATACAGACCCATATTTCTATTCCTTTGGATTTCTGGAGTTCTGCTATATTTAGGCCTATATTTAATAAATTAATTGAGAATATGAGAAAACGTTAATATTTTTTTTTTTTTAATAAACTACAAAAATTCTAAGAAAAATTAGTTATAAGATGATATATAAATATGTACTTTTTTATACCATTTTATGACATATGATTATTGTTTTTATATATAGTAATTTGCAAAAAATATACATTACTCACACGTATTACATATTTTGTCGATCAACCCCCCCCCCCAAAATGTGAAATTCTAGTTCCGCCCCTATGTATATTTATGTATGTATGCATGTGCGTATGTATATTTTTTTGTGTTCGTATGTATGCACGTGTGTATGAATGCATGCATATGCCTCTGTATATGTATATGTGTAATTATGTATGTATTATGTATGGAAAAAAAGATTGGTAACGTCGTGTTTTACACACCCGTTGAACGGGAATCTCAGGAGTTTAGGTCTTCATAGTTTGTGCCTGCAAAAAAGATGTAAAAGTGGAAGATGATACTAGTCGGCCTTTGAGGTCAAGAAGTCTCCAAATATTAAGTTAGTAGCAATTTTGAAAGTTTGTGTGGAGAGATTGAAGGAGAAAAAACATATTTAATTAAATAATCTACCTCGTGATAAGTATCCATTCCGCAACTATCAATCACACTTTTGATGTATATCAATTTATTTTCTCATCCATCCATAAAATTGTTTGTAAGCTTAAAAAATTGTGAATGTATGCATGCGTGCATGTTTGTATATATGTATGTATATATGTACGTGTGCATGTATGCATATATGTATGCATGTATGAATGTATGCATGTGTGCATGTAACATGTATGCATGGATGCATGCATGCATGTATGTATGTATGCATGTATGAATGTTTACAGGTGTGCATGTGATATGTATGCACGTCTGCATGTGATATATATGAATGAATGTAGGTGCGCATGTGATATGTATGAATGTATGTAGGTGTACATGTGATATGTTTGCATATATGCATGTATGTGTATGTATACATATATCTGTATGTATGCATGTATCCACAAAATGTGTGTGTATATGTGTAAAAAAAAAGATAGTTAATATTGTATTTCCTATTCCTATGGGTCGAGATCTCAGGAGATCAGGTCTTCTAGGTTTGACCCTGCAAGAATGATGCAAAATTAGAATATGAGAAAGGTTATCATTGGAGATCGAAGAATCTTCGATTTTTAGTTAGTAATGATTTTGAAAGTTTGTGTAGAATGATAGAAAGAGAAAAAAGAAATTTAATTAAATAACTTATCTCGTTAGATACTTTTCTTCCATAGCTATCAGTTATACTTCTGATGTATGCCAATTTCTTCTCTTATTCATCCCTAAAAGCATTAGTAAGCTAAAAAAATTATGTATATATATTTGTACTAATGTATGTAAATGTGTGTATGACGCATATATATTTGTATTAATGTATACGTATGTATGTGATATGTATGCACGTACGTATGTGTATGAAATATGTATGTACATATGTATGCATGCATGTATGTACGTGTATATGTATGTATGGATGCATGCACGTATGTATTTTGTGTGTATTTGTGTTTATTTATGCATGTATGTATGAATGCATGCGTATGTGTCTACATATGTGTCCGTGCAATTATGTGTATGGAAAAAGAGATTGTTAACGTTGTATTTTAAATACCTATGGAACGGGAATCTCCGGAGTTTAGGTCTGCTTGGTTTGTGCCTGCAAAAATGATGTAAACATATGAGATGATACTTTTCGACCTTTGAGGTCGAGAAGTCTCTGATGATTAAGATAGCAGTAATTTTGAAAGTTTGTGTATAGAGATAGAAGGAGAAAAAACATATTTAATTCAATAATCTACCTCGTGCTAAGTATCAATTTTGCAACTATCAATCTTACTTTTGATGTACATCAATTTATTTTCTCATCCATCCATAAAATCGTTTGTAAGCTTAAAAAATTGTGTATGTATGCATGCTTGCATGTTTGTATATATGTATGTATGTATATACGTGTGCATGTATGCATGTATGAATGTATGCATGTGTGCACGTAACATGTATGCATGGATGCATGCATGCATGTATGTATGTATGCATGTATGAATGTTTGCATGTGTACATGTGATATATATGAATGTATGTAGGTGCACATGTGATATGTATGAATGTATGCAGGTGTACATGTGATATGTTTGCATGTATGCATATATGTGTATGTATACATGTATGTGTATGTATGCATGTATCCAAAGAACGTGTGTGTATATGTGTAAAAAAAAGATAGTTAACGTTGTATTTTCCATACCCGAGATTCAAGATCTCAGGAGAACTAGAATATGAGAAAGGTTTGACCCTGCAAGAACGATGCAAAACTAGAATATGAGAAAGGTCATCATTGGAGATCGAAGAGTCTCCGATATTTTAGTTAGTAATGACTTTGAAAGTTTGTGTAGAATGACAGAAAGAGAAAAAAGATATTTAATTAAACAACTTACCTCGTTAGAAACTTTTCTTCCGCAGCTATTAGTTATACTTCTGATGTATGTCGATTTCTTTTCTTATTCATCCCTAAAAGCATTAGTAAGCTAAAAAAAATGTGTATATATATATTTGTATTAATGTCTATGAATCTGTGTACGATGCATATATATTTGCAATAATGTATTTGTATGTATGTGATATGTATGCACATACGTATGTGTATGAAATATGTATGTACGTATGTATGCATGCGTGTATGTACGTGTATATGTATGTATGTCTGCAAGCACGTATGTATTTTTGTGTGTGTCTGTGTGTATGCATGTATGTATGAATGCATGCGTATGTGTCCGTGCAATTATGTGTGTATGTATGGAAAAAAATATTGATAACATCGTTTTTTAAATACCTGTGGAACGAGAATCTCAGGAGTTGAGGTCTGCTTGGTTTGTGCCTGCAAAAATGATGTAAACATGGGAGATGATATTTTTCGACCTTTGAGGCCGAGAAGTCTCCGATGATTAAGTTAGTAGTAATTTTGAAAATTTGTGTAGGGAGATAGAAGGAGAAAAAACATATTTAATTCAATAATCTACCTCGTGATAAGTATCCATTCTGCAACTACCAATCATACTTTTGATGTACATCAATTTATTTTCTCATCCATCCATCAAATCGTATGTAAGCTTGAAAAACTGTGTATGTATGTATGCATGCTTGCATGTTTGTATATATGTATGTATGTACGTACGTGTGCATGTATGTTTGTATGTATGAATGTATGCATGTGTGCATGTAACATGTATGCATGGATGCAAGCATGCATGTATGTGTATGTATGCATGGATGCATGTATGAATGATTGCATGTGTGCATGTGATATGTATGCACGTCTGCATGTGATATATATGAATGTATGTAGGTGCGCATGTGATATGTATGAATGTATGATGGTGTACATGTAATATGTTCCCATGTATGCATGTATGTATATGTATGCATGTATCCAAAAAACGTGTGTATATGTGTAAAAAAGAGATAGTTAACATTCTATTTCCCATACACGTGGGCCGAGATCTCAGGAGATCAGGTCTTCTAGGTTTAACCCTGCAAGAATGATGCAAAATTAGAATATGAGAAATGTCATCATTGGAGATCGAAGAGTCTCCGATATTTTAGTTAGTAATGACTTTGAAAGTTTGTTAGAATGACGAAAGAGAAAAAAGATATTTAATTAAACAACTTACCTCGTTAGAAATTTTTCTTCCACAGCTATCAGTTATACTTCTGATGTATGTCAATTTCTTTTCTTATTCATTCCTAAAAGTATTAGTAAGCTAATAAAATGTGTATATATATTTGTATTAATGTCTGTGAATCTGTGTATGACGCATATATATTCGTATTAATGTATATGTATGTATGTAATATGTATGCATGTACGTATGTGTATGAAATATATATGTACGTATGTATGCATGCGTGTATGTATGTGTATATGTATGTATGTATGCATGCACATATGTATTTGTGTATGTATGTATGTACTTTTGTGTGTGTCTGTGTGTATGCATGTATGTATGAATGAATGCGTATGTGTCCGTGCAATTATGTGTGTATGTATGGAAAAAGAGATTATTAACGTCGTGTTTTAAATACTTATGAAATGGAAATCTCAGGAGTTGAGGTCTGCTTGGTTTGTACCAGCAAAAATGATATAAACATGGGAGATGATATTTTTCGACCTTTGAGGCCAAGAAGTTTCCGATGATTAAGTTAGGAGTAATTTTGAAAGTTCGTGTAGAGAGATAGAAGGAGAAAAAATATATTTTAATTCAATAATTTACCTCGTGATAAGTATCCATTCCGCAACTATCAATCATACTTTTGATGTACATCAATTTATTTTCTCATCCATCCGTAAAATCGTTTGTAAGCTTAAAAAGCTGTGTATGTATGCATGTGGGCATGTTTATATATATGTATGTATGTATGTATATCAATGTTTTGAATACCATACCGGTACCGGTACCGGTCAAGTCACTGAAACGAAATATTTCGGTACCGGTACCGTTTCGTGTACCGTTTCGGAATAATTTATACATAAATAAATTATATATATAAATACAATTATAAATTATATTTTAAAATAATAATTGATATATAAATAAATTATATAGATAAATATATATATGTAATTAATTTAGTCTAAATTAAGGTTAAAACATAGTAAAAAATTTTAAAAAAAATTAAAAAAAAAAATTGGGAAGGCCGAAATCCGGTACGGCCGGTACCGATCGTACCGGTCATTTTTCGGCCGATTTGGTACGGCCGAAAAATCGGCAGAAACGAAATAGGGTATTTTTTGTACCGGCCGGTACTGAAAATTCCGGCCGTACCGGCCGGTACGGCACGATATTTAAAACACTGATGTATGTACGTGTGCATGCATGCATGTATGTATGCATGTATGAATGTATGCATGTGTGCATGTAATATGTGTGCATGGATGCATGTATGTATGTTTGCATGTCTGTATGTATGCATATGTGCATGTGATATGTATGCACATCTGAATGTGATATATATGAATAGATGTAGGTGCACATGTGATATGTATGAATGTATGTAGGTGTACATGTGATATGTTTGCATGTATGCATGTATGTGTATGTATACATGTATATGTATCTGTATGTATGCATGTATTCACAAAATGTGTGTATATATGTGTAAAAAAAGATAGTTAATGTTTTATTTCCTATACCCTTGGGCCGAGATCTCAAGAGATCAGGTCTTCTAGGTTTGACCCTGCAAGAACGATGCAAAATTAGAATATGAGAAAGGTCATCATTGGAGATCGAAGAGTCTCCAATATTTTTATTAGTAATGATCTTGAAAGTTTGTATAGAATGACAGAAAGACAAAAAAGATATTTAATTAAATAACTTACCTCGTTAGAACCTTTTCTTCTGCACCTGTCAATTATACTTCTGATGTATGTCGATTTCTTTTCTTTTTCATCCCTAAAAGCATTAGTAAGCTAAAAAAAATGTGTATATATATATTTGTATTAATGTATGTGAATGTGTGTATGACACATATATATTTGTATTAATGTATATGTATGAAATCTGTATGTACGTATGTATGCATGCATGTATGTACGTGTATATGTATGTCTGGATGCATGCACGTATGTATTTCTATATGTGTCTGTGTGTTTGCATGTATGTATGAATGCATGCGTATGTGTCTGCATATGTGTCCGTGCAATTATGTGTGTATGTATGGAAAAAGATATTGTTAATATCGTATTTTAAATACCTGTGGAATGAGAATCTCAGGAGTTTAGGTCTGCTTGGTTTGTGCCTGCAAAAATGATGTAAACATGGGAGATGATACTTTTCGACCTTTGAGGCTAAGAAGTCTCCAATGATTAAGTTAGTAGTAATTTTGAAAGTTTGTGCTGAGAGATAGAAGGAGAAAAAACATATTTAATTCAATAATCTACCTCGTGATAAGTATCCATTCCGCAACTATGAATCATACTTTTGATGTACATCAATTTATTTTCTCATCCATCTATAAAATTGTTTGTAAGTTTAAAAAACTGTGTATGTATGCATGTTTGCATGTTTATATATATGTACGTGTGCATGCATGCATGTATATATCCATGTATTAATGTATGCATGTGTGCATGTAACATGTGTGCATGGATGCATGGATGCATGTATGAATGTATGCATGTGTGCATGTAACATGTGTGCATGGATGCATGGGTACATGTATGTATATTTGCATGGATGTATATATGCTTGTGTGCATATGATATATATGAATGTATGTATGTATGCATGTATGAATGTATGCATGTGTGGATATGTATGAATGTATGTATGTATGCATGTGTGCATGTGATATGTATGAATGTACGTATGTATGCATGTGATATGTATGAATGTACGTATGTATGCATGGATGTATGTATGCATGTGTGCATGTAACATGTATGGGTGGATGCTTGGATGCATCTATGTATGCATGTATGAATGTATGCATGTGTGCATGGATGCATGGATGCATGTATGTATGTTTGCATGTATGCATGTGTGCATGTGATACGTATGCACGTCTGCATGTGATATATATGAATGTATGTAGGTGCGCATGTGATATGTATGAATGTATGCAGGTGTATATGTGATATGCATGTATCCAAAAAACGTGTGTATATGTGTAAAAAAGAGATAGTTAACGTTGTATTTCCCATACCCGTGGGCCGAGATCTCAGTAGATCAGGTCTCCTAGGTTTAACCCTGCAAGAATGATGCAAAATTAGAATATGACAAAGGTCATCATTGGAGATCGAAGAGTCTCCGATCTTTTAGTTAGTAATGACTTTGAAAATTTGTGTAGAATGACAGAAAGAGAAAAAACATATTTAAGTAAATAACTTACCTTGTTAGAAACCTTTCTTTCACATTTATCAGTTATACTTCTGATGTATGTCAATTTGTTTTCTTATTCATCCCAAAAGTATTAGTAAGCTAGAAAAAATTTGTATATATATTGGTATTAATGTATGAGAATGTGTGTACGATGCATATATATTTGCATTAATGTATATGTATGTATGTAATATGTATGCACGTACGTATGTGTATGAAATCTATATGTATGTATGTATGCATGCATGTATGTATGTGTATATGTTTGTATGTATGCATGCCCGTATGTATTTTTGTGTGTCTGTGTGTATGCATGTATGTATGAATCATGCGTATGTGTCCGTGCAGTTATATGTGTTTGTATGGAAAAAGATATTGTTAACATCGCATTTTAAATACCAGTAGAACGGGAATCTCAGGAGCTTTGGTCTGCTTGGTTTGTACCTGTAAAAATGATGTAAACATGGAAGATGATACTTTTCGACCTTTGAGGGTGAGAAGTCTCCGATGATTAAGTTAGTAATAGTTTTGAAAGTTTGTGAAGAGAGATAGAAGGAGAAAAAATATATTTAATTCAATAATCTACCTCGTGATAAGTATCAATTCCGCAACTATCAATCATACTTTTGAAGTACATCCATTTATTTTCTCATCCATCTATAAAATCGTTTGTAAGCAGAAAAAACTAAGTATGTATGCATGCTTGCGTGTTTGTATATATGTATGTATGTATGTATGTATGTATGTACGTGTGCATGCATACACATGTATGTATGCATGTTGGCATGTTTATATATATGTATGTATGTATGTACGTGTGCATGCATGCATGTATGTATCCATGCATGAATGTATGCATGTGTGCATGTAACATGTATGCATGGATGCATGCATGCATGTATGTGTATTTAAGCATGTATGCATGTATGAATGTTTGCGTGTGTATGTATGTATGCATGCGTGTATGTTCGTGTATATGTATGTATGTATGCATGCATGTATGTGTATTTAAGCATGTATGCATGTATGAATGTTTGCGTGTGTATGTATGTATGCATGCGTGTATGTTCGTGTATATGTATGTATGTATGCATGCATGTATGTATGTGTGTCTGTATGTATGTACTTTTGTGTGTGTCTGTGTGTATGCATGTATGTATGAATGCATGCTTATGTGTCCGTGCAATTATGTATGTAAGTATGGAAAAAGAGATTATTAAGGTCGGGTTTTAAATACCTGTGGAACGGGAATCTCAAGAGTTTAGGTTTGCTTGATTTATGCCTGTAAAAATGATGTAAACATGGAAGATGATACTTTTCGACCTTTGAGGGTGAGAAGTCTTCGATGATTAAATTAGTAGTAATTTTAAAAGTTTGTGAAGAGAGATAGAAGGAGAAAAAACATATTTAATTCAATAATCTACCTCCTAATAAGTATCAATTCCGCGACTATCAATCATACTTTTGATGTACATCCATTTATTTTCTCATCCATCCATAAAATTGTTTGTAAGCTGAAAAAACTGAGTATGTATGCATGCATGCATGTTTAAATATATGTATGTATGTATGTACGTGTGCGTGCATGCATATATGTATGCATGTTAACATGTTTATATATATGTATGTATGTATGTATGTACGTATGCATGCATGCATGCATGTATGTATGCATGTATGAATGTATGCATGTGTGCATGTAACATGTATGCATAGATGCACGCATGCATGTATGAATGTTTGCGTGTGTACATACGTATGCATGCGTGTATGTTCGTGTATATGTATGTATGTTTGCATGCACGTATGCATGTGTGTCTGTATGTATGTATTTTTGTGTGTGTCTGTGTGTATGCATGCTTATGTGTCTGTGCAATTATGTATGTAAGTATGGAAAAAGAGATTATTAACGTCGTGTTTTAAATACCTGTGGAACGGGAATCTCAGGAGTTTAGGTCTGCTTGATTTATGCCTGCAAAAATGATGTAAACATGAGAGATGATACTTTTCGAACTTTGAGGCTGAGAAGTCTCCAAAGATTAAGTTAGTAGTAATTTTGAAAGTTTGTGCTGAGAGATAGAAGGAGAAAAAACGTATTTAATTCAATAATCTACCTCGTAATAAGTATAAATTCCACGACTATCAATCATATTTTTGATGTACATCTATTTATTTTCTCATCCATCTATAAAATCGTTTGTAAGCTGAAAAAATTGAGTATGTATTCATGCATGCATGTTTAAATATATGTATGTATGTATGTACGTGTGCGTGCATGCATGTATGTATGCATGTTGGCATGTTTATATACATGTATGTATGTATGTATGTACGTATGGATGCATGCATGTATGTATGTATGCATGTATGAATGTATGCATGTGTGCATGTAACATGTATACATGGATGCATGCATGCATGTATGTGTATGTAAACATGTATGCATGTATGAATGTTTGCATGTGTACGTATGTATGCATGCGTGTATGTTCGTGTATATGTATATATGTATGCATGCACGTATGTATGTGTGTATGTATGTATGTTTGTGTGTGTCTATGTGTATGCATGTATGTATGAATGCATGCTTATGCGTCCGTGCAATTATGTGTATATGTATGGAAAAAGAGATTTTTAACATCGTGTTTTAAATACCTGTGGAACGGGAATCCCAGGAGTCTAGGTCTGCTTGAATTGTGCCTGCAAAAATGATGTAAACATGGGAAATGATACTTTTCGACCTTTGAGTGTGAGAAGGCTCCGATGATTAAGTTAGTAGTAATTTTGAAAGTTTGTGAAGAGAGATAAAAGGAGAAAAAACATATTTAATTCAATAATCTACCTCGTGATAAGTATCGATTCCGCAACTATCAATCATATTATTGATGTACATCCATTTATTTTCTCATCCATCCATAAAATCGTTTGTAAGCTGAAAAAACTGAGTATGTATGCATGCTTGCATGTTTGTAGATATGTATATATGTATGTACTATGCATGCACGCATGCATGTATGTATGCATGTTGGCATGTTTATATATATGTATGTATGTATGTACGTGTGCATGCATGCATGTATGTATGAATGTATGCATGTGTGCATGTAACATGTATGCATGGATGCATGCATGCTTGTAGGTGTATGTAAGCATGTATGCATGTATAAATGTTTGCATGTGTATGTATGTATGCATGCATGTATGTTCGTGTATATGTATATATGTATGCATGCACGTATGTATGTGTGTATGTATGTATGTTTGTGTGTGTCTATGTGTATGCATGTATGTATGAATGCATGCTTATGCGTCCGTGCAATTATGTGTATATGTATGGAAAAAGAGATTTTTAACATCGCATTTTAAATACTTGTGGAACGGGAATCTCAGGAGTTTTGGTCTGCTTGGTTTCTACCTGCAAAAATGATGTAAATATAGGAGATGATACTTTTCAACCTTTGAGGGTGAGAAGTCTCCGATGATTAAGTTAGTAATAATTTTGAAAGTTTGTGAAGAGAGATAGAAGGAGAAAAAATATATTTAATTCAATAATCAACCTCGTGATAAGTATCGATTCCACAACTATCAATCATATTTTTGATGTACATCCATTTATTTTCTCATCCATCCATAAAATCGTTTGTAAGCTGAAAAAACTGAGTATGTATGCATGCTTGCATGTTTGTAGATATGTATATATGTATGTACTATGCATGCACGCATGCATGTATGTATGCATGTTGGCATGTTTATATATATGTATGTATGTATGTACGTGTGCATGCATGCATGTATGTATGAATGTATGCATGTGTGCATGTAACATGTATGCATGGATGCATGCATGCTTGTAGGTGTATGTAAGCATGTATGCATGTATAAATGTTTGCATGTGTATGTCTGTATGCATGCATGTATGTTCGTGTATATGTATATATGCATGCATGCACGTATGTATGTGTGTATGTATGTATGTTTGTGTGTGTCTATGTGTATGCATGTATGTATGAATGCATGCTTATGTGTCCGTGCAATTATGTGTGTATGTATGGAAAAAGAGATTGTTAACATCGTGTTTTAAATACCTGTGGAACGAGAATCTCAGGAGTCTAGGTCTGCTTGATTTGTGCCTGCAAAAATGATGTAAACATGGGAGACGATACTTTTCGACCTTTGAGGGTGAGAAGACTCCGATGATTAAGTTAGTAGTAATTTTGAAAGTTTGTGAAGAAAGATAGAAGGAGAAAAAACATATTTAATTCAACAACTACCTCGTTATAAGGATCGATTCCGCAACTAGCAATCATATTTTTGATGTACATCCATTTATTTTCTCATCCATCCATAAAATCGTTTATAAGCTGAAAAAACTGAGTATGTATGCATGCTTGCATGTTTGTAGATATGTATATATGTATGCACTGTGCATGCATGCATGCATGTATGTATGCATATTGGCATGTTTATATATATGTATGTATGTATGTACGTGTGCATGCATGCATGTATGTATGAATGTATGCATGTGTGCATGTAACATGTATGCATGGATGCATGCATGCATGTATGTGTATGTAAGCATGTATGCATGTATGAATGTTTGCATGTGTATGTATGTATGCATGCATGTATGTTCGTGTATATGTATGTATGTATGCATGCACGTATGTATGTGTGTATATATGTATGTATTTTTGCGTGTCTGTGTGTATACATGTATGTATGAAAGCATGCGTATGTGTCCATGCAATTATGTGTGTATGTATGGAAAAAGAAATTGTTAACGTAAATACCTGTGGAACGGGAATCTCAAGAGTTTAGGTCTGCTTGGTTTGTACCTGCAAAAATGATATAAACATGGGAGATGATACTTTTCGGTTTTTTAGGCCGAGAAGTCTCCGATGATTTAGTTAGTAGTAATTTCGAAAATTTGTGTAGAGAGATAGAAGTTGAAAAAATATATTTAATTCAATAATCCACCTCGTGATAACTATCCATTCTGAAACTATGAATCATACTTTTGATGTACATCAATTTATTTTCTCATCTATCCATAAAATCGTTCGTAAGCTTAAAAAACTATGTATGTATGCATATTTGCATGTTTATATATATGTACGTATGTATGTACGTGTGCATGCATGCATACATGTATATATCCATGTATGAATGTATGCATGTGTGCATGTAACATGTGTGCATGGATGCATGGGTGCATGTATGTATGTTTGCATGTATGTATATATGCATGTGTGCATGTGATATATATGAATGTATGTATGTATGCATGTGTGTATGTGATATGTATGAATGTATGTATATATGCATGAATGTATGTATGCATGTGTGCATGTAACATGTGTGCATGGATGCATGTATGAATGTATGCATGTGTGCATGAAACATGTGTGCATGGATGCATGTGCGCATGTGTGCATGTGATACGTATGCACGTCTGCATGTGATATATATGAATGTATGTAAGTGCGCATGTGATATGTATGAATGTATGCAGGGGTATATGTGATATGCATGTATGTGTATGTATGCCTGTATCCAAAAAACGTATGTGTATATGTGTAAAACAGAGATAGTTAACATTGTATTTCCCATACCCGTGGGCCGAGATCTCAGTAGATCAAGTCTTCTAGGTTTAACCCTGCAAGAATGATGCAAAATTAAAATATGAGAAAGGTCATCATTGGAAATCGAAGAGTCCTCCCAATATTTTAGTTAGTAATGACTTTGAAAGTTTGTGTAGAATGACAGAAAGAGAAAAAACATATTAAGGTAAATAAACTTACCTTGTTAGAAACCTTTCTTTCACATCTATCAGTTATACTTCTGATGTATGTCAATTTTTTTTTCTTATTCATCCCTAAAAACATTAGTAAGTTAGAAAAAATTTGTATATATTTGTATTAATGTATGTGAATATGTGTACGACGCATATATATTTGCATTAATGTTTATGTATGTATGTGATATGTATGCACGTACGTATGTGTATGAAATTTGTATGTACGTATGTATGCATGCATATATGTACGTGTATATGTATGTATGTATGCATGCACGTATGTAGTTTTGTGTGTGTCTGTGTGTATGCATGCATGTATGAATCATGCGTATGTGACTGCGTATGTGTCCGTGCAATTATGTGTATTTGTATGGAAAAAGATATTGTTAACAT